>CM065299.1:39902705-40617705 GCA_032871835.1 Dipteronia dyeriana
ATCAACACATCCTATAGAAAATACTAGACATGAGTATGAATGCACAAATCACATATAGTATAGTTAATCATGCATGTGTAATCAATCTAGATTATGTAAGATATGTTCAATATTAATTACAATCCAGATACATGCATAGATCTAAACTTGAATCACAAGATATGTTCAATAAATCACAAGATCAAGTTTAAATCACACAAACCAAAAACTTGCTAAAATCATATGACAAAGTCAAATAGATCTAAGCAAAAGTTCTAGAGCATATTCCTAATCATAGATTGAACAAATCACATGAATAGCTCAAAAGAACATAAGCACATGTATTATGTGAGAATTTTAGCCAAGAGAGCCTAATACATATGAGGAACTATTTTTCTCAAAATCAATCAATCAAAGATCATCAAATAGTCCTAGAATCAAAGCTAGCACAATACAATCCAAAACATGTGATAACATAGGCAAAATCAAAACCTAACTCAACATGAATGATTTCAATTGCAGCTTAACCTAGTTTGAAAGTGTTCAAAACAAAAATCAAAACACTCATAAAATACAAATATATGTAGAAGAAGAAAACCCAAGGTAATTGACCGAGTTTTAAAAGAAAACTTTGAGAGAAAATCAATACCTTAGTTGATTTAGGTGCAGTCCTTTTTTTGTATGATTAGACACCAATTAAAGAAGCATAATTAACTAAAACCTTAATATAAAAGATATAGGATGAATATAAAAACACTCTCAACTTTGAATCACTCAAATCAGAGTTCAAATGAAGAAGTTATGGTGTTTGGAAGGTGAGAAAATTTAGAGAGAAAATTTCTGCGCACTTGATTTGAATTTCTTCTTAGAATGAAATGTGAGAGGGAAAGAGTTTATAAAGAAGTGGTAAACTTGGACATGTGAAAAGACCAAGAAGGGGAAGAAGAAGCCAAGCAAGCTTGCTTCCTAAGATGGTGCTTGGGCATCTCAAGGCAGCAAGCCTTCTGCCCCTAGATGGCCACGCGTCATCTCGGGAAAGAAGTGTTTGCTTGCTTCTTTCTCCTTCAACCTTCCTTCGCGTTCTTTTACCGTTCTCTGGCCTCAGAACTTGGAATTCTAATACGTAGCCGTAACTCTAACACGGACATGTAAATATAAAATACTAAGCCCAGAAAATAATAATTCCACTCAATATACGAAGATAAAGACAAAGACAACGTATGAAACATGAGTTGAAAGTGGAGTATCTTTTGACTTAGAACTTGAAATCAATAGTATGAGTAGCCGAAATGACCGAAACTCAATCAAGAATGATTTAAGACTAAATCCAAGTTCAATATCCATGTTATACTAAACATATACACACACAAACACAATTCACACTAGAATGCAAACTACATAGAGATAGTTTCCAATCATGCATATTCCAAAACATGTTATTTCCATACCAATGCATGAGCATTCATCTTCATGTGTGTGAATGTGTTATACATGATGCACAACGATGCAGGGACACATATGAATGAATTTTATGTGTGTGCCTATAATGGTGCACAACGATGCAGGGACACAAATGTATGATATGTGTGTGTCTGCCTAAGCCTTGCAAGAGAAAGATATGGTCTTAGTATACCTTTGGTAGAACCATATTGCATCATTTCTCTTTGAAGACTTAGAACTTGCTTTGACTTGTTGTTTCTTCTTCCTTGAAGCTTAAATCATCATGAATCTAAACAACTAAATCATTACAAGTAAACATCATTTTGATATGAATTTAATGCCAACACAAACTAAAACCTAACAATCTCCCCCCTTGGCAAATTCCATGTCAAAACACATATACATTTACTACAAATATAAAAATGAAGATAGGTCACAAAATCACTCTCTCACATTACAATGAGTAAGATTCCTATAACTAATCTTTACCAACTCTTGAACTTCATCTTGATCTTCTCTTGAAGCAACCTACAAATCTTCTCAAAGCAAAATGCATATACATGAGAAAGACAACAAATGGAAACATATAATATGGATAAGAATATACAATAAAGTCCACAAATACATGTATCTCCCCCTCAATACATGCCAACTACAAGAATTCTTAACCAAAATCTTAAGACTAATTATTACAAGCCATTGAAAGTTCAAAAGTTCACAAAAACAACATAAAAAGGAAACTAAGTAACTAGCAACTTTTAACAACTCTTTCCCCCCCCCCTTTTTGACATGAAATGATGCCAAAAGGTAAGAAACATACCATGAGACTCAAATACTAGCTACTAGATCCACCAAAGAAAGATGTGCATGTTGTCCTAACATAATGCTTAAGAGGTGGTCTTGAACTTGAGGCAATACACTCCTCCAACTCTCTTATTCTAGCATCTTGTTTTTCAACTATAACACTAAGCTCATCAACCTTCTTCTTCAAATGCAAAGCCCAATCCGGAAGAATGTTTATGCTAGTCTCTTAACAATCAACTTGTGAACTAAAAAGTCCAAAAGTATCACATGTCTTACCCTTATCCTTATATGACATGTATGACACACGTTTATCACTGTACTTTTCCAAGGGTTGTACAAACATATCATCTCCACTACTTTGAACACCACAAGCTAAACACAAAGATGTTATGAACCCCGGTAATGCAAGCTTCTTATCTCCTCTAGTTGAGAAAGCCGCATTATCTAAGTAAAACATAAGGAAATCCCCAAGGTTTATAGGTTGGTTAGTCACCAAGGCATATACTATTTTGATCTTGTGTTTATTCAACTCGGTTGAAATCGAAGATCCAATAATATTTGTGCAAATAAAAAGATGCCAAAATGCACTTGCCTTAGTTAACTCATGTTAACTAATATATGCTCTACCTTTCCACTCAAAAGAATCATTGTCACATAGAGTTCTACCCATGATATTACGATTCTCAATGATATCAACATCTAGAAAGTTTGAATCAATATCACTAGATAGCCCAAGAAACTTGTTAATGTTTACCGGGTTAACTCTAACACAACTCCCCTAATCTCCATCAAAGCATCCAATAAGGTGGCACTCTCTCTATAGTCATGATAAAATTCTCTAACAATAGTGTCATTCACTATTCCTAGCATGCTCACCCAAGATTCCCAATTTCTATCCTTGATGCTTTTAAGAACATAAGAATCTTTCCATTTACCTAAGTCAATGCCTCTCTCTTGAAATATCTTTTTAGTTGAAAAGATCCCTAAATCCTTTGACCTTGAAGCTTCGGATCCCTTTGAGGTAGACTTGGCTTTCACAATGGGATTCAATTGATTTCCACTTCCGGTAACCTTAGTTTTTCCCATTTGTTCTTGTGAAATAAGATGCTATATACATACAACAAAAGTGAGTGAAACACAAAATAAGCATATTAGTCACAAATATATAAACACAATGACATATGACTTAAGAATGAATCATCATGCAAGACAAAGATAGTGAGTAATATCTTACAAGTATCATTAAGTCGAAATATGCCAACATGTGACAAAATGAAGCTTGTGAACATAACATAAAAGAGAACAATGTCTAGCATACAATGCTCCCCCTTGATAAATGGTATAACTAAAATTCAAGATAGCATAAGGTTCACAAAGATGTTCACACAATCACACATTCAAGCAATTTGAAGAAATATCAACAAAATAAGCTTCATATGCTAAGAGAGATACACAAAGATTTTTCAAGTTCTCTCATAATTCTTCAACAATTGCAAAGATACCATCATACTCATAAACAAAGTGTGTGTGAGAGAGATATGCTTCAAATATATATCAAGAAGTAGTTTGATAATCAACATGCAAACAATTTCCAACAACTATTCATCTTAAGCTTTTTCCATAAAAGGTCAAACCGATTATCATCCAGAATTTTTTGTTTTTAAGAGAATAGATTTCAACACATGAGCGTTTGTTTGCATGTGGCTCATCATCCCATTTCTGTTTTTCAACCCGAGCACATTTGATTTTCAACTAAACTCCTTTTTAAGCCTTCCTTATTTTCTTTTTAGGCTTTGAATTAATTTTTTTTTATAATTTCAATTCAACACTTATTTGATTTTTCCATTTTTTTTCTTACATAAACAAAATTCACTTCATGACGGCTTTTACTCATCACAATGGTGTAGCTCTTTCCAACATTGGGTAGCTTTCACAACCAAGGTGTGTAGCCCATTTCATGAAGGTGCTCGTTGAGTTCTATGTAATTGCCGAAGCAAAATGGATACTAACCATAGGTAATTTTAAATGTACTTAAGCACTAAAACTTCTAGGTGTATCCAATGTTTACATATTAGTAAACTCAACCTACTAGCAAAACATATAAGAGAAGCATAGTTCACATTTTTAGAAACCAAAATTTTTATGGCTCATAAGCACATGATCTAAGAGCAATAAGTAAAGACTTATTCAAGATCGTTACTTCTCTAATGAGTAGCTTTCAAAGAATATGAAGCTCATATTTTCAAAAGTAATGCCACTCAATATACTATACACAAACAATCATCAAAGTTAAGATCAATGTGAACAATATCACTATTAGATCCTAAAATAGCAAATGTCAATGAGAACCATATGTATGCTATACAAAATTCTCTAATATGACATGCTATGAGATGTATGTCAAAAATTTAGTCAAAAGATGAATATCTAAGAGAATATGCATTAGAGTATAGAGATACCTTTTTGCACATTATATTCACCAAATATCATACTTACGCCCTTTTTATGAGCACTATTGCCTTGAATGTCCTCATGACACCAAGTTGACAATGTTTCACAACAAGAGTATAAAAAGCATAATATCTCAACTCAATCAACACATATAACAAAAGAACTTCTTCAAAGTTAATCAATAAATTTTGACCATCATAACAATCATGATGTGAGATAACCAAGTTCATATCAATACATGGAGTATTCAAAGCTAGTAAGCAAGAATTCTCAACACAATTGATATATAGCCTCAAAGCTATCTCACATGTGCTTCTTATTTTAGTGATAAGAGCACTCACCCTTGAACCACTTGTTCTTGGGTGTACTTGCACAAACATTTCCAATATCATCATTGACAACAATGTTAAATCTAGAGTAAAGTGTTTCAATGACTTGATTAACAAGAATATCATTAACACACTCTTCCTTAATATTTTCAACACAAGCTTTGTCAAGTTGAACAAGATTAGAATTCTTTCTACTCCACAAATTTTTCTCATGGTTAGCAATATTATCATGTTTATCAACTTTCAAGGCCTTAGCATGTTCAAGTTGAAGTGTAATCTCTTTATCCCTAGATTCATTTCCTAATTTGCATTTTTTAATATATTTATAACACCTAGGCTTAATGTGACCTATTGTGTTGCAATAATGGAAAATTGGAATAAAGGATGAGATTGTACCTTTTAGAGTTGAACTAGCTTCACTAGGAGTTTGCAAAGATACCTTGTTTGCCAACTTCTTCTTGGCTTTTGATCTTCTCTTCTTGTGTGGTTTCTTATCAATCACGACTTCATCAAAGTGTGTAGGAAGTGGTGCTTCCAAGAGCTCCTTTTCAACTACCAAGTCATCTTCACTACTATGAGAGTTAACAAGATTCCTAACACTAGACACACTAACCAAATCATTCACTAAGTCCTTGATAGCCTCCTTAGCCATGTCTATCTCTTCCATCAAATATTGTTCTCTCTTCTTCAAAGAAGATATCACATTATCCTTTTCAAGGTTTATCATTTCAAGTTCTCTAAACTTCTTTATAATATCACCTTTCTCACCAAGAAGTCTACGAGTAACAACCACAAACTCATCTAGTTGCTTCTTGATCAAATCATCCTTTTCAACTACTTCTCTTTTAGCATTGTCTCAATCTTCTTCAAGCTTTACTATCTTTTTCAACAACTCAAGATTAGTAGGAATGGAACTAGAGCTTCCATCATGATTTGTATCAAGGTTCTTGTTCAAAGATATTGTACTACCAACATCTAGTGGAGAATGAGAAACCGTTAGAGCTACAAAGTTGCTCACCAACTCTTCATCAATTGAACACTCACTACTAGAGTTCTCATTGTCACTAGAATTATCATTACTCCAAGTAGCCACCAACACTTTGCCTTTCTTGTCTTTCGTAGATGGCTTCTTGGTACACTCACTAGCAAAGTGACTAAAACCTTGACAATTATAGCATTGAATCTCTTTTTGGTTCATGGCTTGACTATTCTTCACAATCCTTGGAGACGATGTTCTTTTGACTCCTTTTTCCTTAAAGGAATTGCCTTTAGACTCGGCATTCTTCCTTAGAAACTTCTTGAACCTTCTAACCAAGAGTGCCATCCCTTCATTTTCATCAACACTCTCATCCTCAATAGCATTGAGAGCAATTCCCTTACTCTTGATCTTTGTCTTCATGCACATCTTATAAGTTTGGAGTGACCCAAGAAACTCATCAATATTCATACTATCCACATCTTTGCTTTCCTCAATGGTCGTCACCTTTGATTTGAATCTCTTAGGAAGAGACCTTAGGATTTTCCAATTTAAATGCTCTTTTGAGATAGGTACTCCAAGTGCATGACATTGGTTAGCTATGTTAAGAAGCCAGAATTGGAAGACTCGATATATGAAGATGAAGACAATGTATGAAACATGAGTTGAAAGTGTTTTCATACATTGTCTTCGTCTTCATATATCGAGTCGAATTATTATTTTCTGGGTTGAGTATCTTATATGTCCATATACGTGTGAGAGTTACGATTCGTAATCCATAAATGGATTCAAATTCCGAGTTAGAAGGCCGAAGAACGGTCGAAGAATGCGAAGGAGGGTCGAAGGAGAAAGAAGCAAGCATTGCCTTCTTTCCCAAGATGGCGCGTGGCCATCTCGTGGCAGAAGGCTTGCTACCATGAGATCCCCACATGCCATCTCGGGCAGCAAGGTTGCTTGGCTTTATTTTTCCTCTCTTGTTCATTTCACATGTCCAAGTCTCCTACTCCTTTATAAACTTTTTCCCTCTCACATTTCATTCTAAGAAGAAATTCAAATCAAGTGTGTAAAATTTTCTCTCTAAATTTTCTCACCTTCCAAACACCATAACTTCTTCATTTGAACTCCGATTTGAGTGATTCGAAGTTGAGAGCTATTCATGTGATTTGTGCATTCATGCTCATGTCTAGTATTTTCCATAGGATGTTTTGATCATAGCATTCTATGTTGCGTGCTTGTTTGCGTTTTGCATTCATGATCACCTAGATGCCTTGTGAGAAGGAAGTCTTGACGATAGGTATGAGACCTATGGTGTTGAGCAAGAAGTCTTGGAAAGAGGTGTGAAGCCTCGGATCATCGAGCAAGAAAGTCTTGGCTAGAGGTGTGAAGCCTTGGATAGTCGAGCAAGAAGTCTTGCCTTGAGTTGGGAGAACTCGGATAGGTGAGTAAGGAAGTCTTGACTACAGTCGGGAAGACTCAGATAGTTGAGCAGGAAGTCTTGCCTTGGGTTCTGAAGATCCGAATAAGGTGAGCAAGAAAGTCTTGACAAGAGTAGTGAAGCCTCGGATTGTTGAGCATAGGGCGACAACTTCTTGAGTAGGATATGAGGGTAGTTTCTAGGTGAAGAGGTCACTTGAGAGATTGTACTTGTCTTATCTACTAGTGGAATTTTTTTACCGGTGGCTGCTAGCCTGTGGATGTTTCCTTTTCGGAGGTTTACCACGTTATATCTTTTGTCAACTTTTCTCTATCCCTATCTCTCTAATATTTGTATTGTGGATAGAACTCTTTACGTATGTTGACTTCCTCTTTATAATAAGATTGTGTATGTGTTACAATTACTTGTTTGTATCACACTTTACTTGTGTTTATATATTGATTAATTGTCTTTAATTAATATATATATTGTGATACAAGCAATCTAGAGGGACAAACTTTTGTTTGTTTCTAAGGGAGTCGAAAAAGATGCCTAACCTATTCACCCCCCTTCTTGGTTAGCCTTGAGCATATCACCGTGATTGTATTTTCAATTGGTATCAAAGTAGGACACTAGATTGCACTTAGTGTAATTCCGGGGTGATGCTTTCACGGTTTTTGTAAGGCGTTTGAAGTCATGGGTTTACAAGATGATGTAATGGCGGAAAGAGCCTCAAATACTAGGCCACCATTACTTCGTGGCACTAACTATAGGTATTGGAAGTTGGGGATGAAAGCCTACATCCGCTCTGTTGATGAAAGGGCTTGGATGGTAGTGGAAGAAGGTTATAGTCCTCCTACCAAGGTTTTAGAGGATGGAACCATGATACTCAAGCCAATGAGTAAATGGACAACAAATGAGTTTAAGGTTGGAAAATGGCACCATCGTGCTCTGAATGCCATATTTGGAGGAGTTGATGGGCATCCATTCTCCTACATCCAAAATCTTGAATCTGTAAAGGAAGCTTGGGATACTCTCCAAGTTACTAATGAAGGAACCTTAGCGGTGAAGAAATCGAGGCTTCAAATGTTGGCATCACAATTTGAAGGTTTTAGTATGGGTGAGGAAGAAAAGTTCGAAGACTTCCAATTCCGGCTTCTTAATATTGCTAACCAATGTCAAGCACTTGGAGTACCTATCTCAAAAGAGCGTTTAATTTGGAAAATCCTTAGGTCTCTTCCTAAGAGATTTAAATCAAAGGTGACGGCCATTGAGGAAAGCAAGGATACGGATATTATGAACATCGATAAGTTTCTTGGGTCTCTCCAAACTTATGAGATGTGCTTGAAGCCAAAGATCATGAGTAAGGGAATTGCTCTCAATGCTATTGAGGAGGAGAGTGACGATGAAAATGAAGAAATTGCACTCTTGGTTAGAAGATTCAAGAAGTTTCTAAAGAAGAATTCCAAGCCTAAAGGCAAGTCTTCTAAGAAAAATGGAGTCAAGAGAACATCATCTCCAAGGATTGTGAAGAATAGTCAAGCCATGAACAAGAAAGAGGTTCAATGCTATAATTGTCAAGGTTTTGGTCACTTTGCTAGTGAGTGCACCAAGAAGCCATCTGAGAAAGACAAGAAAGGCAAAGTGTTGGCGGCTACTTAGAGTGTTGAAATGAAATAAAATAAAAAATCTTTGATTCAAAGCCTAAAGAGAAAAGGAGGAAGGCTTAAAAAGGAGTTTAGTTGAAAATCAAATGAGCTCGGGTTGAAAAACAGAAATGGGATGACGACCCATATGTACACACACGCTTATATGTTGAAATCTATTCTCTTAAAAGCAAAAAATTCCGGATGATAATCGGTTTGACTTTTTATGGAAAAAGCTTAAGATGAATAGTTGTTGGAAATTGTTTGCATGTTGATTATCAAACTACTTCTTGATATATATTTGAAGCATATCTCTCACACAAACACTTTGTTTATGAGTATGATGATATCTTTGCAATTGTTGAAGAATTATGAGAGAACTTGAAAAATCTTTGTTTATCTCTCTTAGCATATGAAGCTTATTTTGTTGATATTTCTTCAAATTGCTTGAATGTGTGATTGTGTGAACTTCCTTGTGAACCTTATGCTATCATGAATCTTAGTCATGGCATTTATCAAGGGGGAGAATTGTATGCTAGACATTGTTCTCTTTTATGATATGTTCACATGCTTCATTTTGTTACATGTTGGCATATTCTGACTTAATGATACTTGTAAGATAGGACTCACTATCTTTGTCTTGCATGATGATTCATTCTTAAGTCATATGTCATTGTTTTATATATTTGTGACTAATAAGCTTGTTTTGTCTTTCACTCACTTTTGTATGTTTATAACATCTTATTTCACAAGAACAAATGGGAAGAACTAAAGTTACCGAAAGTGGAAATCAATTTAATCCCATTGTGAAATCCAAGTCAACCTCAAAGAGACCCAAAGCTTCAAGGTCAAAGGATTTAGGGATCCTTGCAACTAAGAAGATATTTCAAGAGAGATGCATTGAATTAGGTAAATGTAAAGATTCTTATGTTCTTAAATGCATTAAGGATAGAAATTGGGAATCTTGGGTGAGCATGCTAGGAATAGTGAATGACACTATTGTTAGAGAATTTTATCATGAATATAGAGAGAGTGCCACATTATTGGATGCTTTGATGGATGTTTGTGGTGTTGTGTTTAGAGTTAACCCGGTAAACATTAACAAGTTTCTTAGGCTATCTAGTGATATTGATTCAAACTTTCTAGATGTTGATATCATTGAGAATCTTAATATCATGGGTAGAACTGTATGTGACAATGCTTCTTTTGAGTGGAAAGGTAGAGCATATATTAGTCAACATGAGTTAACTAAGGCAAGTGCATTTTGGCATCTTTTCATTTGCACAAATATTATTGGATCTTTGAATTCAACCGAGTTGAATAAAGACAAGATCAAAATAGTATATGCCTTAGTGACTAATCATCCTATAAACCTTGGGGATTTGCTTATGTTTTATTTGGATAATACGGCTTTTTCTACTAGAGGAGATAAGAAGCTTGCATTAACGGGGTTTATAACTTCTTTACGTTTTGCTTGTGGTGTTCAAAGTAGTGGAGATGATATGTTGGTTCAACCCTTGGAAAAGTATAGTGATAACGTGTGTCATACATTTCATATAAGGATAAGGGTAAGACATGTGATACTTTTGGACTTTTTAGTTCACAAGTTGATTGTCAAGAGACTAGCATAAACATTCTTCCAGATTGGGCTTTGCATTTGAAGAAGAAGGTTGATGAGCTTAGTGTTATAGTTGAAAAACAATACGCTAGAATAAAAGAGTTGGAGGAGTGTATTGCATCAAGTTCAAGACCACCTCTCAAGCATTATGTTAGGTCAACTACACGCACATCTTTCTTTGGTGGATCTAGTAGCTAGTATTTGAGTCTCATGGTATGTTTCTTACCTTTTGGCATCATTTCATGTCAAAAAGGGGGAGAAAGAGTTTTTATGAATTGCTAGTTACTTAGTTTCCTTTTTATGTTGTTTTTGTGAACTTTTGGACTTTCAATGGCTTGTAATAATTAGTCTTAAGATTTGGTTAAAAATTCTTGTATTTGGCATGTATTAAGGGGGAGATACATGTATTTGTGGACTTCATTGTATATTCTTATCCATATTATATGTTGTCATTTGTCCTTTTTCTCTTGTATATGCATTGTCCTTTGAGATTATTTGTAGGTTGCTTCAAGAGAAGATCAAGATGAAGTTCAAGAGTTGGTGAAGATTAGTTATAGGAATCTTACTCAATGCAATGTGAGGGAGTGATTTTGTTACCTATCTTCATTTTTATATTTGTAGTAAATGTATAGGTGTTTTGGCATGGAATTTGCCAAAGGGGGAGATTGTTTGGTTTTAGTTTGTGTTGGCATGAATTCCATATGAAAATGATGTTTACTTGTAATGACTTAGTTGTTTAGGTTCATGATGATTCAAGCTTCAAGAAAGAAGAAACAACAAGTCAAAGCAAGTTCAAAGTCTTCAAAGAGAAAGGATACAATTTGGTTCTACAAAGGTATACTAAGACCTTATCTTTCTCTTACAAGGCAAAGGCACACACACACATATCATACATTTGTGTCACTGCATAGTTGTGCACCTTTACATACACATATCATACATTTGTGCCCCTACATCGTTGTGCACCTTTATAGGCACACACATACAATTCATTCATATGTGTCCCATTCATCGTTGTGCCCCATGTATAACACATTCACACACTTGGAGATGAATGCTCATGCATTGGTTTGGAAATAACATGTTTTGGAATATGCATGATTGGAAACTATCTCTATGTAGTTTGCATTCTGGTGTGAATTGTGTTTGTGTGTGTATATGTTTGTATAACATGGATATTGAGCTTGGATTTAGTCTTAAATCATTCTTGATTGAGTTCCAGTCATTTTGGTTACTAAATTATTGATTTTAAGTTGAAAGTCAAAAGATACTACACTTTCAACTCATGTTTCATACATTGTCTTCATCTTGGTATATTGAGTCGAATTATTATTTTCTGGGTTGAGTATCTTATATGTCCATGTCCGTGTGAGAGTTATGATTTGTAATCCGTAAACGGATTTGTAATCCGTAAACGGATTTGTAATTCGTAAACGGATTTGAATTTCGAGTTCAGAGGCCGGAGAACGGTTGAAGAACGCGATAGAGGTCGAAGAAGAAAGAAGCAAGCATTGTCTTCTTTCCCGAGATGGCGCGTGGCCATCTCGGGGCAGAAGGCTTGCTGCCCTGAGATGCCCACGTGCCATCTCGGGAATCAAACTTGCTTGGCTTCATTTTTCCCCTCTTGTTCATTTCACATGTCCAAGTCTCCTACTCCTTTATAAACTAGTTCCCTCTCACATTTCATTCTAAGAAGAAATTCAAATCAATTGTACAGAATTTTCACTCTCAATTTTCTCACCTTCCAAACACCATAACTTCTTCATTTGAACTCCGATTTGAGTGATTCAAAATT
Source organism: Dipteronia dyeriana (assembly GCA_032871835.1). NCBI lineage: Eukaryota > Viridiplantae > Streptophyta > Magnoliopsida > Sapindales > Sapindaceae > Dipteronia > Dipteronia dyeriana. The sequence goes on from CM065299.1 coordinate 39,915,158, forward strand.
GAGAGTGTTCATCCATTCATCCTCCACCTTTTCTCCGAAGGTTTGAGTTAATGTTGCTGCTGTTTTTGGTGTATAATCATACAAAAATGGGACTGCACCTAGATCAACTAAGGTATTGATTTTCTCTCTAAGTTTTCTTTTAAAACTTGGTCAATTGCCTTGGGTCTTATTCTTCTACATATATTTGTATATTGTGAGTGTTTTGATTTGTGTTTTGAACACTTTCAAAACTAGGTTGAATTTCAATTGAAATCATACATGTTGAGTTAGGTTTTGATTTTGCCTATGTTGTCACATGTTTGAGATTGTATTGTGCTAGCCTTGATTCTAGGACTATTTTGTGATCTTTTATTGATTGATTTTGAGAAAAATAGTTCCTCACATGTATTAGGCTCTCTTGGCCAAAATTCTCACATAATACATGTGCTTATGTTCTTTTGAGCTATTCATGTGATTTATTGAATCTATGATTAGGAATATGCTCGAGAACTTATGCTTAGATCTATTTGACATTGTCATATGATTTTAGCATGTTTTTGGTTTTTGTGATTTAAACTTGATCTTGTGATTTGTTGATCATATCTTGTGACTCAAGTTTAGATATATGCATGAATCTAGTTTGTGATTAATGTTGATCATATATTACATAATCTAGATTGACTACACATGCATGATAAACTAGACTATATGTGATTTGTGCATTCATGCTCATGTCTAGTATTTTCAATAGGATGTTTTGATCATAGCATTCTATGTTGCATGCTTGTTTGCATTTTGCATTCATGATCACCTAGATGCCTTGTGAGAAGGAAGTCTTGAAAATAGGTGTGAGACCTATGGTACTAAGCAAGAAGTCTTGGCAAGAGGTGTGAAGCCTCGGATTGTCGAGCAAGGAAGTCCTGGCTAGAGGTGTGAAGCCTTGGATAGTCGAGCAAGAAGTCTTGTCGAGAGTTGGGAGAACTTGGATAGGTGAGCAAGGAAGTCTTAACTAGAGTCGGGAAGACTCGGATAGTTGAGCAAGAAGTCTTGCCTTGGGTTGTGAAGATCCGGATAAGGTGAGCAAGGAAGTCTTGACAAGAGGTGTGAAGCCTCAGATTGTTGAGCATAGGGCGACAACTTCTAGAGTAGGATAGGAGGGTAGTTTCAAGGTGAAGAGGTCACTTGAGAGATTGTACTTGTCTTATCTGCTAGTGGATTTTGTTTGCCGATGGCTGCTAGCCCGTGGATGTTTCCTCTTCAGAGGTTTACCATATTATATCTTGTATCAACTTTTCTCTATCCCCATCTCTCTAATATTTGTATTGTGGATAGAACTTTTTATGTATGTTGACTTCCTCTTTATAATATAGATTGTGTATGTGTTACAATTACTTGTTTGTATCACACTTTACTTGTGTTTATATATTGATTAATTGTCTTTAATTAATATATATATTGTGATACAAGCAATCTAGAGGGACAAACTTTTGTTTGTTTCTAAGGGAGTCGAAAAAGGTGCCTAACCTATTCACCCCCCCCCCCCTCTCTAGGTTAGCCTTGAGCATTTAACCGTGATTGTATTTTCACCATTTAGTGCCTATCACATTAGTGTTCATAGGCTTAGGAACTAGAGTCCAAACCTCATTCCTTTCAAATTGATTTAGCTCTTCTTGCACAGCAAGAACCCAAAACTCATCACTTAAAGCTTCATCTACCTTTTTGGGTTCAAGTTGAGAGGTGTAAAAAGTTTAACTAATTTGATTTGCTAATTGATGTCTAGTTCTCACACCCTCATTCACATTTCCAAGAATGTCACTCTTGTTGTGGAGATGCCAAACCCACTGAACGGGTTCCTTAAAGTCCAAAGTAGGATCTCTATCAAGAGATTGAGTGACCTCTTTGTCAATCTTAGATTTTTCATCACTAGAAATCTCATCAATCCTCACCAAGGGAGTATCATCAATCACACTAATCTCCTCATCATGGTTTCTAACCTTAGGCCTACAATCATCTATGACCACATTAGATGATTCCATAACACTTCTTGTTTTCAAATTAAAAACTGTATAGGCCTTACTATTTAGGGCATAGCCAATGAAAATCCCCTCATCACTCTTAGCATCAAACTTGCCAAGTTGATCATGGTCATTTAGAATGTAGCACTTGCTTCCAGATGAGTGGAAGTAGCTCACATTTTTGTTTCCTACCCTTCCACAATTCATAGGAGGTTTGCCTAGTCCTGGGCCTAAGAAACACCCTATTGCCTATATAACAAGCCGTATAGACAGCTTCAGCCCAAAGATTCCTAGGCACATTGTTGCTATGCAACATCACACGGGCCATCTCTTAGAGGACTCTATTCTTCCTCTCTACCATTTTGTTGAAGAGTTCGAGGAGCTGAGAACTCATGGGAAATACCAAGACTATCACAAAAGTTTTCAAAGCTAACATTTTCAAATTCTCTCCCATGATCACTCCTAATTCTCTTGATGCATTTTATGTGAGAATCCTTCTCATTCTGAATTTTAGTGCAAAGCATTTTAAAAGTTTCAAATGTTTCAGATTTCTCTCTAAGAAAGTAAGTCCAAGTAACTCTCGAAAAATCATCCACACAAATAAAAATGTACCTCTTGCCACTGAGTCTCTAGATTTGCATGGGACCCATAAGGTCCATATGAAGAAGCTCAAATGGCTCCTTAGTGGCAAGATACTTACCCTTCTTATGCACACTCTTAGTTTGCTTTACTTGTTGACAAGGTCCACAAACTCCCTCAATCCTATTTCCAAACTTAGGAAGACCTCTCACAACTTTCAACCTCTCAAGAACTTTCAAGTCTTTGAAATTTATATGACCTAACATTTGATGCCATAATTTAACTTGATCACAATTAGACAAATTGCAAGATATGCCATTAGAATCAAGATAATAACAATTGTCACGTGATCTCTTGCCTTTCACTAGGACTTGTCCATCCTCTCTCAAAATAGAACAATCAACTTTACCAAACATGACCGAAAAACCTTCATCACTTAAATGTGATATGCTAATAAGATTTGCTTGCAAGCCATCTACAAAGAGAGCATTAGGCAAGGAGGGCAAACCGGAGATGGAAATGTTTCCTTTTCCTAGAACTTTCTTACTTGAACCATCACCGAAGGTGACAAATCCACCATCCTCCATCACAAGAGTTTCAAAGAAACTCTTGTTTCCGGTCATGTGCCTAGAACATCCACTATCAAGGTACCAAATGTTAGAAGCTTTGGCCTTCAACGCCATTTGGCCATCTGGAAAACATACTCATTAGTTCTAATCTACCTAGTAGCAATATTGTCACTCCTAGGAGCCTTGAGTTTATTGGCTCTAAAATGCCTAGGTGCATGCATTTTTGCTCTTCTAAGCATATTCTTCTCAATCATGCTTTCAAGACGACACAATTTAATAAATTAAAAACAATTCGGCCTTATGTGACCTTCAACACCACAATAATGACAAATGGGAGTAAAGTAAGAATTTAAACCATATTGTTGTGCAAGCATGGAAGACTTCCATCTCCTTTGAGTTGTCCTTTGGTGTTGAGCTGAATCTCTTCCTTGAAAGAACCTTTGTGATTTAACCAAATTAATTCTCTCTTTTGGTTGTGGATAAGAGGTCCTTTGTTGATTTTGAGAGCTCCTTGGAGGTTGTGGTCTTGTTTGATGAGCTCTAGCTTTTGGTGAATGAGTTTTAGCTTAAGACTTTGTTTGTGCTTGCTTTGATGATTCACCAACCTCATTCGATCTCATTTGTTGGTGTGACTCTTGAACCTCTTTATCCTTGAGACTTTTGACAAAGATGGTCTTCAAGGAAGTGGCATCCTTGCCTTTCACATATTCTAGGCCTGTTTTATCACTAGGATTCTTCTCATATGATAGCATCTTGTCAAGTCTCTCGGTTCCGGATGTCATCTTGGCTACCATTTCTTTCGCTTCTCTAAGCTCAATCTTTAAGTTTTCTTCACTCTTCTTAGTGATCACAAGCTCCAACTTTAAACTATCTTCCAACTCCTTTCAACTCATTACCTTTTCACTCAAGTTGGTAATCTTGAAAGTCAACTCTAGATTCTTCTTTTTCAACTCATGAACCTCCTTCTTCTTTTTCAATCTAGACTTTTCAAAAAACTTCACGAAGTCTATATAGTCCATTTCCTCATCAATCTCAAACCTAGATTTAGAAGAGGTACTCTCGTCACTTGAGTCATCTACTTCTTCCTTTTCACTCACAACCTCCTTGCCATTATGAGAGGCAATGAAGTTTGCAACTCTATCTTCATCATCCGAAGACTTTTCTTCCTCTTCTAAGTCTTCACTATAACTCCAAGTAGCCGCCATTGCCTTCCTCTTTTTCTTTTTCTTCAAATTTGCACATTCTAGAGCAATTTGACCAAAGCCACTGCATTCATAGCATTGAATGCCCTTCTTGGAGTCACTTTCTTGAAATTTTTCAATCTTCTTGAAGGGAGTTTTCTTTTTCACTTTCTTTCCCTTTGACCCAAAGCCTTTCCTCTCAAACTTCATGAATTTCTTGAATCTTTTAACCATAAGGGCCATTTCTTCATCTGAGTCCTCCTCCTCTTCTTCAACCTTAGTGGTCTTCAAGGTAATGCTCTTTTGCTTATTTGGAGGAGTGGGTGAGGTGTTCCATCTTGACTCATAAGCTAGAAGTCTTCCAATGATGTCACTTGGCTTCATATTCTTGTACTCATTATTCTCTTCAAGTGCCATCACCTTTGATTCGAACCTTAACGGAAGTGACCTTATAATTTTTTGCTTGGCACTCCTATCCGAATAGGGGTCACCAAGTTGATGGCTTTGGTTGACAATATCCATCAACTTCACTTGGAAGTCATTGAAACATTCATGCTCCTCCATTCTAATCATCTCAAACTGCATTTGAAGGACTTGGAGCTTTGATTCCTTGACTACCTCGGTTCCCTCATGTGCCGTTTGAAGAATGTCCCAAGCCTCCTTTGCAATCCTAGTGTTTTAGACCAGCTTGTACTGATTATCGTCTACGGCACAAAAAATGGCATGCATAGCCTTGTTGTTCCACTTGGATGCTTCAAACTCTTGAGTACTCCAACTAGACTTGGGCTTAGGAGCTTCTACACCATCGTCAGTGGTCATTGTTGGAGGAGTATAACCGTCTTCAATAGCCATCCAAGCACGGTCATCTATTTGGGAAAGATAGAATTCACCCCATTGAGCAAAAGGGGTCTTGTGCTTGAGGCTTCCGCATGACTATTTCCGTTTCCACTCATTGTGTTTGAGGGTAATGAATGATATGAAGTTGCAAATGTAATGCAACATACAAAATGCAAACAACCAAAATGCACAAGGAAAGACACACACAATGCATGGATCACCTAAGTATATCTAGGCACCGACTCTGATACCAATTGAAATTCCTTAGAAAGTATGTTTCTATAACCTAGAGGGGGGTTGAAAAGGTTTTAATTCGATAGATTACCAATTTTGTTAATTAATCAATATTAACAATTCTACCCCAATGTTCAAATAAAAGACAACAAACATAAAACAAAAACAACACGCAATATATACGTGGAAACCGTCCAAATGGGAAAAAACCACGGGCTGTTTAGTGCACCACCCTTGATCCTCAAAATCCACTATTGAGTAAAAGTTTACAACCTAGGTTGACCTCCCGTCTAACCCTCCAATTTCTAACCATTTCACTCTACCCAACGGGCCTTAATAGTGATTTCAGATCACTAGCCTTGTGCACTAACCACTTAGCCACAAGCTAAATCAACAATGAAGAGATAATGGCAACCTAAGTGAATATGCCAGAATATTCAATATGCAAAAATGCTAGGTCAAGACATTCATGCTTATCTAGGATTAATAATGACAATTAAAGCAAATCCTAGATATCAATGTTCTAAATGCAAAGGCAAGAAGAATTAGCTAGAAGGGTAAAATCGTCCTAAATGCTAGCTATCACAAATTAATGCATCTCAACCAACAATCAATACACAAGCATGTCATAAAAGCAATAAAAAATTCAAACAAGCATTTAATATGCAATAAAGACTAAAACCCTAGGCATACATGTCTTTGTAATGAAAACATAAAGCTTAAAACATGTAGCGAATACCTAGTCATGCACACACAAGAAACCCATGCTTGAAAAATGCTTGATGATTTGGATTTTAATGATGGTTGAGTAAAAATGGCATCTTGGAGCTTCTCTCTCTAAAGAACCTTATCTCTCTCTCAAAAATAGAAAAACGAGTTGGGAAGAAGATGATGTATATATATGAAGCCTAAAATGAAACTGTATCGTTTTGGGTGAAAGGCAACCAAAACTCATCAGGACCACTGGCTGTACCACGGTCCAGGTAAGTGTCCAGACCGCGGCACAGAGAGCGGTGTATCGCCTGGACAACGCCACTCTGTAGGTCGCTATGCATGCAGCGTGTACAGACCGCGGTCTGGACAACATGCATCCTCTGTGAAACTCTGCTTGGGAGGCCGCGGCGTAGGAAACACGCACAGACCACTGTAGACACAGTATGCATCCTCTGTCAAACACCGTTGTACAGGCAGTTGCGGGGGCACTGCACAGAGAGCGATCTAGACCGCGGTAAAGAGGAAAAAATCCTTTTTCCAAGGCACAAACATACATTCAACACTTAAATAAAAAATAAGACACACAAGGCACTGAAAATGGAAAATAAGCATGCAAGCAAGATAATTAAAATAAAATGCATAAGTGTGAGTGTCTGTACTAAATCTCTTTAACGAAGTTAAGAAAGTGATTTTACCTTTTATGCTTGAGCTTGTTTGTGAACAATGAAGCCCAAAACTACCCTTACAAATTGATCCCCAAAATATGGTAGTCAACGAAATGAGCCAATCAAAAATTAAAGAACTTACAATCATAGTGCAGGGTTTGCCAGTAGTATTATATACATAACACCTGGTAAGTTAGTGCCTCACCTATAGTGTGGTTACCGCAATCCCCCAAAAGTATCTCTTGAGGAGGCCAAACAGTATTGCAAGGGTTAAGGCAGCAAAGCAGGTGTAGACACTTGCCTTGTAGTTTAGTTATCCTTCTATCAATTAGCACCTAACTGTGATCCTTTTAAGCTTGCGTTCTTGATCAGGATCTTTGTGGAGCTTATCCACTTCTAGGGAAGTCATAATAGGGTTCATCCATCACGGGAGTCAGTCTATCGAATTGACCTCCTTTCCATTGGCTATACTGGAATGGGAGAAAGCCTGGAAAGGTACCAGTTTAGGTAGGGCTTGGCCTCTGTTAGCATCTATATTGGCAAGGTCGTCGACTCGATGGTTTTAATGGCAAGGTATCTACTCTATCCTCAATCCTAAGAAATGAGCCTTGAGTTGTTGGACCCATTCATGGTAGGTTGCAATGTTGTTTCCTTTAACCAAGTGTTCTATAAACTGGCCTAGGCAGCCTCCTCGTCAGTCGACTAGGCTTTGGGCGTTCCAGCCGTTGTGACTAGGCCCTGCTCGGCTTTTCTAGGCTGCTGGCCGACTTGTCACTTATTAGGGCCAACTTGTTGTCCGCCTAGGCTGATTTTTAGAGCCGATTAATCGGCATAATCGCTTTAAAAAATCTTCATCAAAACAGATCCCCTCGCTGGTGTAGCTACCATCGTCGTGGAACCTATCTTCGTGGAACCCATCGTCGTCGTCAGAGCTGCTGTCGTCCGATGATGGAGAAGAAGACTACGAAACAAAAAGAAAAAAAAAAAAAATAAGAAACAATGCAGAGAAATTTTTTAACAAGAAGTAGGTGAGAAAGAAGAAGATTGAGAAGAAGAAGAACACAGTGAAGTGAATAGAGAGATGAAGAGATTTAGAGAGAGTCGTTTCCATTTTGAAACCGGAGTGTGACAACCTTGAAAAATTGAAGATAGGAAAAATAATCTGATCGATGAGAACACATTGATCGAGATAAACAAAATATATATCTATATGTTAATAAAAATAAAAATTAAAAAAAATAAAGGATAAAATTTATGGGTGCCAGCTGGGTGATGATATAAAGGATAAGAGTGGTGTAGCACACCTTCTTATATTATCAGATAAAAATTTGTGTTTGTTTTTGTATTCTTAAATATCAATTCAAACGAAGAATACAACATAATGAAAGGTAAAAAATTCCTCTAGTCGTCGTTTAGGCAATCTAAGCGCTAGGCTCCAGTCCACCTTATGACTGGCACCAAGCTTATACTAGAACACAACTTTATCCTGATAGAGCCTGGTCACTTGGTTGACGACTAGCAGTGAATAACTCCTAACTTGGAGGTAATATGATTTAAGCTTGACTGCCACTCTTATCCCTGCTAACAAAGCTTCGTTGTTGGTGGTACTGAACTAAAATCGAAAACAGTGACAATACTCGACCTTTTCTGGATCGGTTAAGTTGATTTCGCTTCGCTACCTGCTTGGTTGGATTCCTCATCTATATATTGGATCTTAGCATCTCGGTCAGCTGGCAAGTATACAAGTTCCTGATCTCTTTGGGGAAGCAAGACCGTGTTCGAGATGGTACTGGTATCATAAATCATAAAGAACTCTACCATGAAGTCCGCCAGTGCTTGGGCTTTGATCGTGGTTTTGGATTTATATTAGATATCATACTGGGTGAGCTTGAGGGCCCACAGTACCAACCTCTCTGACATGTCCAGTCTCTATAGAAATTGACGGAGGGTATGATTGGTAACCACCACAATTGTATGTGCCTGGATGTAAGGGCAGAGCTTTCTAGCCAAAGTCTCTAGGGCAAAGGCAAGCTTCTCCAAGAGAATGTAGTTTCTCTCTGAGTTGGTTAAGGTGCGGCTGACATAATAGATGGGTCAATTAACTCCATCCCCACACTCGTTAACCAAGACCCTGTTAATCGTTGTCTTTGAAACGGTTTGGTATATTTGTTGCTATTTCCCGGGTATCGGCTTGATTAGCAGTGACAGGTTTGCTAGGTACCTCTTTAAGGACTTGAAATCCTACTCACTGTCCTGGCCCCACTTCAAGTTTCCCCTAACTTAATAGCCTTGAAGAAAGGGAGGCACTTATCGGTAGACTGAGAGCAGATATTCGACCGGTCAAAACCTGTACCAGCTTAATAGTGATGGGAGATTTAAGTTCTATGATGGCTCAGATTTTCTCTGGGTTGGCTTCTATCCCCTTTTTGTGGATCATAAATTCCAGAAATTTCCCTGCTGTTACTCCAAAGGCACATTTGGTAGGGTTCAACTACATCTGGTTCCGTCTCACTATCTGAAATGTCCGATAGAGGTGGTTCTAGTACTGCTTAGCCACCTTGGACTTGGTAACCATGTCGTCAATATGGACCTCTATAATATTTCCTATATCCTGCTTGAACAAACGGTTGAGTAAACGTTTATAGGTGGCACCTGCATTCTTGAGTACAAAGTGTATTACATTGTAGCAGTAGATGCATTACCCGGTAATGAAGCTGGTCTTATCCTGGACAGCGGGGTGTATCATGAAGAGATTGAAAATTAAGAATGCATCCATGAAACTGAAGAGCTTGTACCCCACAGTTGAGTCTAGCATGCAGTTGAATCTACCAGCTCATCAATATTTAGTGGTAAGAAGCTATCCTTCGGACTGCACGGTTAAGATCCTTGTAGTCAACGTACATGCACCACTTCCCGTTGGCTTTGGTGACCATTAAAACAATTTTGATCCTATTAGGGTATCAAGATTCCCTGATCAACCCAGCCTTCAATAACTTGTCGTGGCTACAAGAAAAAATATTGTATTCGTGAAGTAAACTAACCAGTCCCTCTATCACTCCCTCTTCTAGCATAGCTCTTACTTTTACCACCTTGTAGGGCTCATCTTCCCTGATCAATATCTCTACCAACTCATCATCTAGGTGGTTGTTGGCCCATGTTGAGGTTTAGGGCCTAAAGATGTATAACTTGTCAATGGATTTATGAAATAAAAAAAATGTTCAATTCATTCTTATTGTGACGCTTATTTTATAACTTGTGTAAAAGCGTCTGCAGTTGAGAGAGTGCGGCTTCAGGTTTTTAGTGGAATAACACCGGAGTTAGTAATCAAGGATATTAATCAAAAAGTTTAATTAAAGATTTTGAGGATTATTGAAGCTAAAATATTGTGGGTCCATTAGGCCCCCTTGTTAGCCCGATCGATTTAGGTAACAAGGGTCACGATTAATTAATTGGATTGTCAAATTAATTGTGTTACAAAAGTGACACGTATTTATTTAGGAATTAATTGAATAATGAGATTATTTGATTAATGAAAACGGTGATTAAATAACGAGATTACCTAATTATGTTATTAATCACTAAATTGAGGGTAGTTGATATTTGATTTTAAATAGAATAAGATAATGCGATTATCTTATTTTGTTAAATTAAATATTTGAAATTGAATTTAAAATTCTAAAATTAAAAAATAAATATTTAATTATCTTTTAAAATAAAAGATATGAGATATCTCTTAAAAGTTTTAAAAATCAAATAAGTCAATAGTTTTTGTTAAAGTTAAATAATAATATATATGAGATATATATTGATTAGTTTTTTATAAAACCAAATTAATATATATTAGATATATATTCATTCTTTCAAAAATTGAAGACATAGAGATATATATCAACTAAAACAACTAAAACGTAAAAAGAGAAAGAATTTGTATATGATACAAATGGCTATGTGATTCATAGCCTGGTTGTTTATTTTCGTTCACTTATTCCACGAGTGATCAATTAAACCTAACCCAAAAAATCACAGTTAGCAACTGGTGCTAGAAAGAGGGGGTGAACCTCCGACAGCTTTGGGTTTGAATAATTATTTTCAAAAAAGTTTTACGAGAGACGATATCATGGCCACTAGTAGATATAGAAGTCTATCCCTGTGTAACACAGATGCCTTGCGTGGTGCTAACGTCCATAACTCTGTTGATGTCAATGCTGCTGAAGAAGATTTACCCTAATGAACTCCACCATCTACTAGATGTGACACTGTTACATCCACAAATGAAATTGCTAGTATTTCCTCAGCTATGTTCTAGTAGATCCAGAAATCCACACGGAAAGTCATTGGTGATACCGTTAGACAGGAGGTCAACATAGCGGCCACTGCCAACCTGAGTTTGTCATACTAGTTCTCTACGCCGGTAGTGACTTAGGATCCCAAGATACATTCTGAAATAGTGACAACCACTCTAGGAGCACCCAAGAAATCTGAAAGAGATAGGGTTGAGAGTCGTGAAAGAAGGCAACTTTCATAAAGTAGGGACGATCGCCGAAATGACCGGGGGAACAGTGAGCACAGGGAATGTAGTTCACGGGAAGATGTGGGGAGATATGAAGGAGGATAAGTCCACCCCAGGCAAGAAGATAGGCATGACAGCCTGAGGAAAAGGTTTTGCTTGGATTCAAGTAATGACGAAATGGCCCTTAGAAGACCCATAGAACCTACCCTTACGGTCAGACGTGACCCATACAGTGTCCAAATCAGTAGGCGAGTCCCTAAGGACCCATATAGACTCACCAACTGCTAAAAATTTGATAAGAATGGAGAGCCAGAAGGGGAGCAGGACGTCCTTCTCGGAAGAATAGAAGCCTAAGAGTAATGACAAAGCCTGAGAAACCCGCTGATTGGCAACCCCTGGAGGTCGTCACTTATTCTATATGGAATGCCCATTTTTTGAGCATATTTAAGATTCCACATGTGGAATAAAGATATCAGAGTGCAATGGCACAATATGATTATGACAATGCTCTCATTTGTCAAATATTCCTGTTGACATTGGGAGATTAGGGATCCAAGTGGTTTGGAGGACTTTCAGCATGATCCATTAGAAAATTTGAGGAAGTAATACAAGTCATTACCTGGTTGTTCATGGGAAATATTTAGTGAAGGAAATCCATATCAGCCTTCTCAACCTTAAAACAAAAGAAGGATAAGAAGTTGAGGGATTACCTATCTAGATTCTCGCAGAAAGTGTCGAAAGTACAGGATCTCAATGATGACACGATAGTACCTACATTTATTAACAGTCTATAATATAGCCACTTAACGCTAATCCTGAGATAAAAGGGCCGACCACGTAAGCAAGCATGGTAGATTATGTCGGAGGATACGCCATGGCGGAGCAAGAACATGTAGCCTATGGTAAAGAGTTCATACAGGAGGGTCAGACCTAGAGCAACCGAAAATCCAAAGATGGCAACCTGAAGAATAGTGGTAAAAGGGACCAGAAAGGCAACGGGGGAAAGGGAAATGATGGATGCAAGGATGACGATAAAGATGGTAAGCACTTTATAAAGCAATCCATTAATTACACCCTGTTAGCTAGAAGACAATAGGAAATCTTGAATGTGATAAAAGACAATAATTTGAATAAAAAGCCTCCAAGAAAGTCGAGCTTTGCGAGGAGAGACACCACCAAATACTGCAGATTTCACCAAGAGAATGGCCATGAAACCTCTAAGTGTTATTAGTTAAGGGATTACAGTGAAAAGCTAATAAGTGGGGGGAATCTCAAGGTTATGGTCCTTAGAAGTGGGGATGAACATTTTAAGGATACCCTGAAGGAATAACGTGATAGAAACTAAAGAAGTCTCAGCTAAAATTAAGACAACGGGGTAATCAATACCATTTTTGGTGTACCACACGCTAAGGTAGCAGTCGTGAGAGAATGACTAAAGTTAGAGAAGCATTACATTATCAGAGGAATCTGGAAGTAAATCTGCTAGGCCTGGATTAGAAAATGTTCAAGCAAGGGTGAGACCCGATAGTCTTCACTAAGGCAGACACACATGGATCGGAGGTAAGGCCAAACGATACGATTGTTATGTCACTTCGCTTGGCTCATAAAGAAGTGAGAAGAATGTTGATAAATAATGGGAGCTCAGTAGATATCTTGAGTGTGAAAGTAGTCGACCAATTCAGATTGCTAAGAAAAGACCTCCAACCGCTCAAAGTCCTAGAGAGGCTTTGGGGGAGCAAAAGTAAGAACGCTGAGAATAGTGAAGCTGTCTGTAGAGATTGGGAACTTTCCATTCACCAAGACAGTATTGTTGGATTTTATGGTCGTGTATATGGAAAATTGGCCTTATAAAACATGTTGAAAGCTATGACTACCACTTTTGCCCTAGTACAAATAGATATCAAAAGAGATGAGGAATACTCGAGAGTAGAAGAAGGAGGGGCTGTAAAAGAAATGCCTACCCGATTCGACCTGGACCCAAGGGAGGTATCTCTGAAAGATGGGAAGGCCCAAGAAGATGAGCTGACTGAGGAAGTCATAATTGATCAAGGTAAACCCAATCAGACCATAAAACTATAGTCTTGATTGACGAGAGAAATTTGGGATGAAATAATCAGCTTGTTAAAGGAATACATGGATGTAATTGCATGGAATCACGATTATATTCCCTGAATCGATAAGAAGATAAGCTCACATCACCTAGTGGTTGACCTCGATCAGAAACCAGTCATCAATGGAGAAGGCAGTTTCACCCGGAGAGAAGTAGGGCAATCAAGGAAGAAGTAGCGAAACTATTGATGGTAAGGTCCATAAGGGAGGTGCAATACCCCTAGTGGGTTGCCAAGGTGGTGCTAGTGATAAAGAAGAATGATCAGTGGAGGATGTGTGTAGATTTCTTTGACCTTAATAAAGCATGCTTGAAAGATAGATTCTCGTTGCCCCTAATTGACCAGCTAGTAGATGCAATAACTGGTCATGAATAATTGAGCTTCATGGATGCTTACTCGGGTTACAACCAGATCCGAATGTTTGAGCCAGATGAAGACAAAACATCCTTCAAAACTGACCAGGGTTATACTGATATAAAGTAATGCCCTTTGGTATTAAGAATGCTTGGCAACCTATAAGAGACTGGTAAACAAGATGTTTTCCCAACAGATCGGTATGAATATGGAGGTATATGTGGATGACATTTTAACAAAGAGCACAACATCTAGAAAACATGCAGAAGATCTCAGAGAGACGTTTCGGGTATTAAGGAAGTTTGGCATGAAACTTAACCTAAAGAAATGTGTTTTCAAAGTGCCTTCAGGAAGATTCCTCGGTTTTCAAGTTCATCAGAGGGGAATTGAAGTAAACACCGAGAAAGTAAAAGCATTGGGGTAGATGAGGTGTCCAAGGACCCTGTAAGAAATTTAAAGGCTGACAAGCTATTTAGCATCCTTGAATCGGTTCATTAGCAAGTCAACAGACAAATGCTTGCCTTTTTTAAAGCAATCAAGAAAGGCAATGAGGGTAGAATGGAATGATGAATATGAGCAGGCATTCCGAAAGATCGAGTATCTAGATAAAGCACCAATCCTATCTATACCCCTGGAAGGGGAAATGCTATACCTGTACCTGTCGATCATTGTTATGGCAACGGGGTTAGTGCCGGTCAGGTTGGACAAGGGGGTAAGAAATTCAGTGTATTACATAAGCAAGGTTTTACTATCGGCTAAAACAAGATAATCCCCAATCGAGCAGATAACATTAGCTCTAGTAATAACAGTAAAAAAAAACTGAGACCTTATTTTCAAGCACACATGATCGAGGTCTACACAGACTACCGACTGCAGCAGATTCTATCAAAACCTGAGGTGTCTAGGAGGCTAACTAAATAGGAAATGGAGTTATGTGAATTCAACATAGCGTACCTGTCAAAAGCCATAAAAAAGGGCAAGCCTTAGTGGACCTAATCACCGAGTTCGCTGAACCAAAATGGTGAGGTGATCAAGATGTTGAATAGAAAGAAGAATTTATCAGAAAACTTCATATGGATGGATTGTCAAACATGCACGGCAGCAGGGAAAAATAGTGATATCCACTTAAAAATGTGATCATGTAAAATATGCCCTACGGTTTGAATTTAAAGCCACTAACAATCTGGTCGATTATGAGGCACTTTTGGCAGAACTTAGGGCTTGTACGATGAAACAAATATTATGGTGTGTATAATATTAATCTAGAGGGGGGTGAATAGAGTTTATACAAATTTACCTAATTTTCGTTAAAGGTCAAATTGAAGAAAATGCCCCTAGCTAGTTACAACAAAATCACAAGTGTAAAGATTGCGGAAATATTAAAGACACCTGAGATATACGTGGAAACCCTCCAAATAGGAAAAACCATGGGATGATGAGTGCACCACATTAGAACCTTGAATCCACTAATGGCAAAGGAATTACAACCTGATCCCGGTTTAAATCCACCACCACTACCTAATCGGGGTATAAGTGAATCTAGTCCATCTTGCTTATGATTTAAGCTACCTACTTCCCGAAGCGACAAAAGTCTTACTTCTCAATGAAGAGATAAAATGTCCTATGTGAATATATGATGATATTCAAAGAACAAACAAGGCTAGAAAACCCTATATGCTTATCTAGGATAATGGGATGACAATTAATGCAATCCTAGATATCATGAGCTAAATGACATGTTCAAAAAGCTTAGCTAAACATAGATAAAACAATCCTATGAAGCTATCACAATACAACACTCAATCATGTCATCATAACAATCTCTAATTTGTATATAGAAGTTTTTCTAAGAGCATACAAATAATTAATAAGATAACTGAACACGAAAAACGCTTACTTGTAAGAAGATAGTGAAGAACTTACCAAACAATATGTGATGAAGCAACCCTATCCATTGATGCACTCTAAATGAACTTAGATGATGCAAGATGAAGTTTTTATGCACATGGGAATGCTTTGAGTGTTAAAAGATAAGTTCTTGGAAGAGTTTTTGATTTGAAATGTGTTCTAAGGAAAATTTAAGATATTCTGAACTCTTACACGACCTTAAAGCAAAGAGTTATATATATATATATATGAGATCCAAACAAAGTGAGGTCATTTTGGAAAAAACGTTCCAGCTTCCTCTATGTGCGTTGGTGACGTGCGCTGGTTGAGTAGCGCACCACCAGTGCACAACCTAATTTTACAATAGGCGCTGGAAGAGTGGCGCAGCCCAGTGGCGCAACACATGCAACAATCCACTGGAATGTTATGCTGGTGAGGCTGCGCTAGTAGAGTAGCACACTACAAGTGCACTAGCCCCTTTTTCAACTATGTACAGGTGCAATTGCGTAGCTCAGTGGCGCATGACAAGCGGCGTTCCACTGGAATGTTGCACTGGTGAGGTGCGCTGGTTGAGTAGCGCACCACCAGCGCACAACCTAATTTTTCAACACTCAAACACACATTTTTAACAAGTCCAAGAGTGATGAAGATGCATCCTATACTAATGCCTAACATGACATGAAACTTTAACTACAAGATGCAAATATATCAATCAAGAGTCATTAAAACCAAAATGCACACAAGTATAAACACTCAACATATATGAATAAGAATTATGCATGAATTTGTGAGTGTGTGCAACTATCTCTTCAAAGCAAGTAAGCACAAGACTTTTACCTTTGGTGCTTCTCCTCTTGAGGTCTTGAGAACCTAAGCTACCCTTACATAATACCCCAAAAATATGATTTGTTCACAAAATAAGCCAATCAATAAATGAGGACTTTACAATCTCCCCTTTTGGCTATTTTGTGACAAAACCACCACTCACATTGATCCTCACAAAACAAAATAAAACACCGGGAAGATATTCTACATTATAAAGAGATATACATAAAAAAAACTTCAAATCTTCAATCTCTTATAGAATCATCAACCCTACACACAATGCAAACAACAAGTACACTTTCCAAACCAAGTGCATGTGAGATGATCAAGTGGATAGAAAACAAAAGCATTTGCATATAAGAATATGAGTAATGCACCACATCATGCAATGCTCCCCCTCAAAGTGTTACTCCCCCTAAAACAAGTACTACTCCAATTAAAGCCTACACATGCTACCACATGCTACTTCCCTAACACCACAACGCTGGGTCAATGCTACTCCCCATTTTTGTCATGATATAGGCAAAGAAGAAGTCCCCAACCGGGTAACTCAAGGAAAATAAAGAAAAGAGCATACAAGATTGTTGCATACTTATATAAGCCACATTTATGCAACTCAATTAATAGGAGAGAAACAAGGAGATTTATTCGAAGAAAATGTGTGAATCAAAAATGCTTTGCGTACAAGACATGTTGCATTCAAGTCCAAAAACAATGGTATTTGGTAAAGCAAATGACAAAGGTTTCCAATATAATTCAAACCAATTTCACCATTTGTCATGAGAGAAGCAAGGATATAGAGATTTTATAGATATCAAGTTTTAATGGCATTATATCCAACTTTATAAGTTAAACATGGCATGAGCAACTTTGCACCCTATTTGATTTTTCTGGGAGGATACCCGTATGATAGTAGCCATGTTCAACTAATAAGGAAAGAGAGACATTGATGCAACATTTTAGTCTCATTAGCTTCTTTCACACAATATTTTGCATTCAACAATTGCAATCATCAATTCATGCTTTATCATTTTTTATTAGCATGTCATTAAAGAACCATCATGTCATGGAGATAATTATAGGTCATTCAATATGTACTTCCTATTTAGATCTCCTAGTCCAAAAATGCATGTTTGAAAAAAAATATGACATGGATTGTAATCAAAGCAAAGTTCACACTTATTAAAGAAAATACAATATACTATAGTATAAGTGCAACCAAGCTACTCAAGCAATCAATAAATAAGCATAAACATTTTTTAAAAAAATTGCATGCAACAAGACCAAACCTCATCACTCCATGTGACAAATCCCAATAGATCTACTGAATCCATTGGACCTAGTTGAGCTTATGGGTGAAAACTTAGCACAATGACATGCGGGTTCATCTTTTTTAATCCACCTAGGTGACACATTGTCATTCATAGTGGTCAAGATCATCATATTACTCCTAGGATCATTAACAATAGCTTTCCTAGGCTCATGCATATTGGCTCTACCCATTTTCTTTCAATCATGATCTTAGTTCTACACATGTTAATGTACTTGAAGCAGTTTGGTCTAATATGACCATCAACACCAAAAAAATGACATGAAGGAATAAATTGAGGGGTCATACCATTCCTTTGTGAGGACAAAGGTGCTTTCCCATGTCTTTGACCTTTCCTTTGGTGTGGTATTGATTCTCTTCTCCCCTGTTGTTGAGTTGGAAAAGATTGCTTCTTTTGTTAAGCATGCAGGAAATGCTTCTGGGCTTGATGGCTTTTAGTTTGAAGGATAATTGCTTGAAGTGCTCTCATTGGTTGAGCTTAAGCTTGACTTCTTGGTGCCATCTTGACTTGGACATTTCTAGAACACTCTTTTAGTTCAATTTTCTTCTTAGGATTAAGTGGAGGAAGAGGTTCTTTGAAGTCCAAGCTCTTTACAAATATCATCTTGCTTGGAGTTGAGGTCTCCTTGTCATCTTCAAACCCTAGACCTCTCTTGTCACTTGGCTTCTTCCCAACTCCCAACATATGGTCAAGCTTTTCCGTACTCGAAGTCATCTTAGCAATAACCTCTCTAGCTTCTCTAAGCTCCTCCTTCAAGCTTTCTTCCACTTTTCTTCCATTCTTCACTTTCTCATTTAAGTGAGTCACTTCCGTTGATAGCTTGAGGTTATTTTCCTTTAGCTTTCGAACCTCTTTCTTCATACTCAACCCTTGAGCTTTGAAAATGCTCAATGAACCCTTCAAGGTTCATACTCTGTACATTTCCATTTGTAGAGTGAGATGAAGAACTCTTATCACTAGAGTCATCACTAGTGTCACTTGTTGCCATGATGGCATCATCAATATAAGTAGCTTCACTTATCACTCTCTCAGCTACTTTTTCATCACATCCTTCTTCAAGGTTGCAAACTAAGGCCTTCTTGCCTTTTTCTACATCTTCTATAAATGAGGCTCTAAAAGCCGTGTAGTTATGAATAATCTCTTCATAACTAGAAAAATCATCTCCTTCATTGGAGTTATCACTTCCACTATCAATTGATGAGGTGGCAACCACCTTTCCTTTCTTCTTCTTCTTCGAATTAGCACATTCAGGGGCAAAGTGACCTATCCCACCACATTCATAGCCTCGGACCCCTTTCTTTTTTGTCTTTTCTTCCCTAGGCTCAAACTTCTTGAAAGGAGTCTTTTTCTTCAAGTCTTGACCCTTGGATCTGAAACCTTTTCTCTCAGACTTGTAGAATTTCTTGAACTTCCTCATTAGTAAAGCCATTTCCTTATATGAGTCATCACTTTCCTCATCCCTAACTTTAGAGGCTTTCAAAGCAATTCCCTTTTGCTTTTTAGGAGATGTGGTGGTAAGACCCTTCCTAGATTCATAAGCTAGTAGCCTCCCAATCACTTCACTCGCCTTCATATCCTTGTAAGCATTGTTCTCTTTTAAAGCTGTCACCTTAGACTCAAATCTTTTGGGTAGAGATCTCATAATCTTTTGCTTGATTCTCTTATCTGAATAAGGATCATCAGGTTGATGACTTTGGTTCACAATGTCCATCAACCTCACTTTAAAGTCATTGAAGCACTCGTTCTCATCCATCTTGAGCAGTTCAAATTGTGTTTGGAGAACTTAAAGCTTCGACTCCTTAACCACATCGGTTCCCTCATATGCAACTTCTAGGATATCCCATGCCTCCTTAGCTATCCTAGTATTTTGAACCAACATCTATCGGTTCTCATCCATTGCACATAGGATGGCATGCCTTGCCTTTCTATTCCACTTCGATGCCTCAAACTCTTGTGCGTTCCATTGTGCCTTTGGCTTGAGTACATCATCTCTTCCATCTGTAGGAGTCATCATTGGTGGAGTGTAGCCATCTTCAACCACCATCCATGCCCTGTCATGAATTCAGCAAATATACGACTCCATATTGCCTTTCTAAGAGGCATAATTCAGTCCGATGAGAAGTGGAGGTCCAGTGCTAGAAGATCCCTCATTGCCGCCATTTCCACTCATTGTGTTTAATGAATGAATGATATGAATGCAAAGGTATGAATGATCAATACACACACAAAATGCAACACACACCAAAATGAGCAATGATCACCTATGTATGTCTAGGAACCCGCTTTGATACCAATTGAAACAAATACTATGGTATGTATAATATTAATCTAGAGGGGGGTGAATAGATTTTAAACAAATTTACCTAATTTTTGTTAAAGGTCAAGTTGACAAAAATGCCCCTAGCTAGTTGCAACAAAATCACAAGTGTAAAGATTGCGGAAATATTAAAGACACTTGAGGTATACATTGAAACCCTCAAAATAGGAAAAACCACGGCCGATGAGTGAGGTCATATATATATGGGAGTTATATATATATGAGATCCAAACAAAGTGAGGTCATTTTGGAAAAAACGTTCCAGCTTCATCTATGTGCGCTGGTGACGTGCGCTGGTCGAGTAGCGCACCACCAATGCACAACCTAATTTTACAATAGGCGTTGGATGAGTGGCGCAGCCCAGTGGTGCAACACATGCGACAATCCACTGGAATTTTCTGCTGGTGAGGCTGCGCTAGTCGAGTAGCTTACTACTAGTGCACTATCCCCTTTTTCAACTATGTACGAGTGCAATTGTGTAGCTCAGTGGCGCATGACAAGCAGCGTTCCACTGGAATGTTGCACTGGTCGAGTAGTACACCACCAACGCACAACCTAATTTTTCAACACTCAAACACACATTTTCATCAAGTCCAAGCATGATGAAGATGCATCATATACTAATGCCTAACATGGCATGAAACTTGAACTACAAGATGCAAATATATCAATCAAGAGTCATTTAAACCGAAATGCACACAAGTATAAACACTCAACATATATGAATAAGAAATATGCACTAATTTGTGAGTGTGCAACTATCTCTTCAAAGCAAGTAAGAACAAGAATTTTACCTTTGTTGCTTCTCCTCTTGAGGTCTGGAGAGCCTAAGCTACCCTTACATAATACCCTAAAAATGTGATTTGTTCGCTAAATAAGCCAATCAATAAATGAGGACTTTATAAACGACATTAGGACAGATGAGTTAGAGATTTTCAGTGACTCATATGTGGTGGTGAATCATATCTTAAATGAATATCAGGCCAAAGACAACAATATAGCCGCTTATCTAGGAATAATTAAGATTTTTCTTAGGAGATTCAAGGCCGATAGTATTACTCTGATCCCGAGGGAAAAGAATGAGAAGGCAATCGCTTTATCAAAATTGGCATCAACAACTATTAGCATACGGTATAAGACTCTCCCAGTTGCTCACCTAAAGAGACTGAGTAGCGAAGATAAAGAGGAAGTATAGAAAGAAGGAGTGATCGAAGAAAACCAAGCCACCTAGGTGACCCTAATTAGAGAATATCTAGAAGATGGAACTCTCTAAATATAGGTGAGTGAAGCTAAACACCTCATATATAGAGCCACCAGATACTCAACATTTGGAAGAGAATTGTATAGGAGAGGATTTTCAAAGGCCTTATAGAAGTGTGTTTGCCTAGCATGAGGTAGACAAATATTAGAAAGTATCCTTGGAGGTGTTTATGGGAATCACTACGGGGTAAAAGTCTAGCGCTTAAGACTCTCAGACAGGGCTTCTTCAAGCCAACCATATTCCAAGATGTTCAGGTTGTTGCAAAACAGTGTGGTCGCTGTCAGAGGATAGCCAATGACATCAAAAGGCCCCATGAGCAGTTACAGAACTTGACATCACCGCAGTTGTTTGCCATCGTGGGGCAAGGTCTGATTGGCCCAATGCCGACAACACTAAAATGAGGAGCAAAACACGCCATTGTGGTCGTAGACTACTACACAAAGTGGGTAGAGGCAGAAGCACTGGTACATAAAACTGAGGCTAACAAGACCAGTTTCGTGAAGAAGAATATCATTTGTAAATTTGGAATCCTAGACACAGTAAGCAAAAACAACTAGACCCAGTTCGATAGTGACAACTTCAAGAACATGTTAAGGGATTTCTGCATAAAGAATTATTATGCCACACCTGCCCATCTTCATACCAATGGCCAGACAAAAGCAATAAACAAGATAATGGGTCAAGTTCACATGTGGACTTTTTATTTAGGTCCAATTTATTTAATAAAATAGGAAAAACAATATATATTCCCATGTATGGACTTGGGCAGCAAGGCTAAATATAATATCCTATTATATTTTTTTAATTTTATAAATTAATTAAATGGTTAATAATTAATTAATTAATTAATTAAAAGTCAAAATCTTTTTCCTAATAGTAGAAGGTCTCCTAGTGTCATACTATTGTTGGTAGTATGATAAATATCAAATAATATATTTGATAAGTAGATAAATAAAAGGAATTTATTTATCTATTTAAATTATGAAGTATTTGATTTCTATCAAAACTGCAATTGACAATTGGTCAAATTAGGAAGTTTTCATGTAGTCACAATTTAATTTATATTCAGTGATTGGTTATTGAATAAATACTATATTGAGTTGGATTAGGAGTCTTGGTGTGGAAAGGAAATTTTCTTTGAGTGAGGATTCTTGCCCACCAAGTAAATCCTCCTCAGGAGATGATTTTGACACATATAAATAATCCTTAATAGATTTTGGCCAAGCTAATATAATTCTAAGAGAAATTTTGGCCAACATAGAATTTTTGAGAGAGAAAAATTTATTTTTTGTTCTTGATAAAATTTGGCAAACTCATAGAATGGTGTGTAGAATTTGGCCAAGTGTAGAGAAAAGAAGGAACATTTTTGTATTTTCGATAGTATACTAGTATCCTTTACATCAAAAGGATTTTGTATACAGAAATCAAATCGAGTTCACGTGAGTTTCAAACAAATAGATTGATAATTCACAAGTGACCTAACATTCTTGGATTTTCTCTTGAAGGATTATTGTGACTAACAAAAGAAAAATATTTTGTTTGTTTCCACCCTTACGTATACAATTAAAAGAAAGGGAGCCCACACTCCTAGGTGATTCACTTTCATGATTGGATTGGATGATCTTATGGATTCAATTCGGCATAACTTCAATCGTCACGAGAAAAAAAATGATACTTTTAATATACATTAATTAATCAAGGGTTAAGGTTCTTTCTTTTAAAGGACAAATTTTAAAATATACTCAAACCTATCTTTCACGCTTCCGCCATGTTTTGAATCGATTTTTCCCTACAATTGGTATTAGAGCTTGGTTGCACCCTTGATTAAATTATGTATATATATATGTGAATCTGTTTTAGAAAGAGATGACACTCTATGTATTTACATTTATATTTACATTGGAGTGTAAGGATATATATATATATATATATATATATATATATATATATGTTTTTATAATGTGATTTGTTATTGCTCAATTTTGGTCCGAGAATTTCAATGTATTTTTTATTTTGGTATTGTAACAAGAAGAGCGACCTATCATCGCCATAATTTCCTCCTTGGTAGTTGATAAGTTTTTTATTTTTTTTTAATGTTGTAATAATAAAAAAATTGTTGTAATATATTCAGGCATCAAAGATTTGAAGAATTGGAAGCAACCGGAACAAGTTTGGTACCGTGAGTGCCATAGCAACAAGCGTGCATGCGAGTTAGCACACAGCTACGATTGTTGTGGTATGGGCTACGCAAGGCAGCCCTATGGATGCTATGGGCTATGCACAACAATCTATTATGGTGTTGTAGGGTTCGTACACCCATGAGAGGCAACCAAGTGGTGCAAAAACGGACGAAGCCCACATGAAGACTTGTTCACAAAGAAAGGAGTTTTTGTATTCCAAAAAAATGTAATTTACTTTTTTTTCTAGGACGGACCAAAATTGTGGCTATATACTTTTTCGTAAATATTGAAATGTTTGTCACCATTTGATAACATGTCATACAGAATAGGATTGCCACTCATATATCTCTTTTGGTATGAATATGCATGGAATGGTTTAGGTATCTAATTGGCATCTAGATAACTTGGTAAATCATTCTATGGAATGCGATCACACGCCTTAAATAATTGAGTCGGAGAAGGTGTTCTGGAACACCTATGGCCTCAAAGTTTAGTTGAGCTTTATGTTTCATGTAATAACCCCCATTGGGTATTCATTAATGGAATTTAGCAAAATACTTCCTTACAAGGATAGACTAGATAATTTACTTAAACGATATCTACTCTCAAAGGATGGATATTCGTGAGAGAATATATTGAAGGTTGATAACTTGGTAACACTCTCAATGTGATTTTATTAATATCCTCCCAAGAGTTCTTGTTAATATAATCAGAAGGCTAAAATTAAAAACACTGGTTGTTATGTCAACAGTTAGGTATGACCTAGTCCAACTAGTAGATGGTGCAAACTCTCAAAGGAGACATGACATTTTTGAGTGTTGGATCACCGTTGAATTTTATGATTGGATTATTTTATTGAATTTAAGATAACTATTCAAAAGTGCTTTATCACGATTGTTTACTTATATAATTTTTGTTATTATTCAGAAACCATTACCCCATCCCTAATAAACATCCTAAAAGATAATACTTTAACTAGTAATAATTATGTCAGGTGGAAAAAAAAAATGGCTGAAAAGCATAAGTTTGTTCTATGTACCCCTAAACCACCAACTCCTACTAATGAATCTGCTAAGCAATAAAGAGGCGAGTATCTGTCATGTAAGACATCTGATGAGATGGCTAAATGTTACATTATGGCCACCATCTCCGACGTGTTGTAATAGAAAGAAAAGGGAATGGAGACTGCTGCCGATATATTGATATCTCTGGAACAGATGTTTGCTATGTAGTCCAGGACGACTAAGAAAGAGGCAATGACTATTTTCATGAATCTTAGTAGGAGACCTGGACTGGATGTGAACGATCACATGATGAAAGTAATAGCATATCTTAACACTGCTTAACTCAACGGTGCTGAGATAACGGGTAAGGCATAAATTGACATGATTGTAAACTCACTATCAGATTCCTTTGATCAGTTCAAGTTGGACAACACCTTGAATAATAAGGAATACACCTTATAGAGCCTGATGTAAGATGTTCAAAGTGTAAAGAAAATCCTTATGAAAGGCAAGGGTTAAGAGATTCATACGGTTAGTAAAGTTGCTATTGTTAAGACCTGTGAGAAGGTAAAGAAACAATAGAAGAAAAAGCAACTTGGGCTTAGCTAGAAGAGGATCCAGGAAAGGAAGAGACTGAATGAGAATGAATTCAACTTGGTTTAGGCAACAGAGCATTGGTGCCTACTAGTGCAGTGGGAGATATTAAAATTAGTTTAGTTTCTTATTAGCATTTTTGATTTAATAGACGCTTATTATGTACCTCAATTTAAGAGGAATATTATTTCAGTTTCTTGTTTTAATAAATTTGGATATTTGGTTACTTTGAATAAAGCTTTTATTATTAGTAGGAATAGCAAATTTGTTTGTAAGGGTACATTGGAAAATGGTTTGTTCATTTTGCATAGCAATATCTCTCACTTGTTAGACACGGAATCAATGCAACCTAATCATAAGAGAGTAAAATTATCAAAAGATGAAACCTACCTATGGCTTTTGTGCCTAGGTCATATTAACCTTGATAGGATCAAAAGATTGGTTAGTGATGGACCTTTAAGTGACTTAAAACTTGATGATCTACCAACTTGTGAATCTTGTTTGGAAGGTAAGATAACCATAAGATCGTTCATGAAGAAAGGCACAAGAGCCACTGAATGTTTATGATTGATACACACTGATGTGTGTGGTCCTATGAGGATTCAAGCTAGAGGGGGATATGAGTACTTCATCACTTTCACAGATGATTATTAGAGATTCGGCTATATGTATCTCATGATACATAAGTCAGATGCTTTTGACATGTTCAAAGGATTTAAAGTTGAAGTAGGAAATCAGCTTGAGAAATGCATAAAAATATTGAGGTCCGATCGTGGTGGAGAATATCTATTTGGCGAGTTTCAACAGTATCTTATTGATAATGGGATAATTTCTTGATTTTTTGGGCCAAGTACACCTTAACTAAATGGGGTGGCAGAAAGGAGAAACATAACTCTTTTGGACATGGTTAGGTCTACGTTGAGTTAGTTAATGCTTACTAATTCTTTTTGGGGATATGTTTTACAAATTGCTATGTATATTCTAAACGGTGTACCATTTAAGTTGGTTCTTATTAGACCGCATGAGCTACGGATTGGGCGAAAACCTAGTCTACAACACTTAAGGATATTTGGATGTCATGCGCATGTGTTAAATAGAAAGAAAAAAAAGATGGAGTCTCGTTCAGAAACATGCATTTTTATAGGGTATCCACAAGGAACTAAAGGATATTATTTCTATAGTCCTTCAGATCTTAAAGTATTTATTTCTACAAAAGATAATTTTTTGGAAAATGACGATATGAATAATTTTGTGCCTAAAAGTAGAATTGTCTTGAATGACCTTTCAGGTGATACAATTCCACAAGAGGTTTCACAACCTAGCCCAATTGTACGTTCCGCACCAACAAACTATCAAAAATCTACCATTCCTCATTGTAATGGGAGGGTTAGTAGACAACCCGAGAGATACATCGGTCTAGGAGAATAGGTAAAGAATCTCCTGGAGATGATCCCTACACGTACAAGGAAGCCATTGAAGGTGTTGATTGTCACCATTAGAAAAAGGCGCCCAACCTTTATCTTAAGTTGTGAATATTATTCAAGACTAACTAATAATTGTGTCTACCTCACACATATCCAGATGTACAAACAATTCTTCTTTTCTCATGGTCTTTTGACCTTAAGATTATTTACTTTTGACAATTATAATAATTAAACTATAAATGCTATAAGATTTGTAAAACTATAAATCACTTTTATTAATATGAAAAGATTGTCAAATACATTATTACACTCTTGCTATCAAGCATAATCCCTACAAAAAGCTTACAAAGGCTTAGATTGTTGAGTAATAGACTACATTTTAATTGTTAAAAATCATAATTAATTAATTAATTAATTAGAACTTGTTTATGATAATGAATTTTGTTAATGCACAAGATAAGTTGATTAAAGTTAGATGTTCTATCTTATAGAGTCTAGGTGTGTTAACGTATAATAGAAAACCCTTCAAATTCTCGTAAACGACAAATTAACTGGTGATAACTACACTGAGTGGAAATTTAATCTTTATGCAATATTGGTCAAAGACCTCAAGTTTGTGCTTATGGAGGAATGTCCTCCAAAGCCTACTGCCAATGCCGCACGAACTGTTTGTGAGGCCTACCAGTGATGGGTCTCATCTAATGAGAAGGCTAGAACATATCTATTGACTTTTATGACATACTTGCTTGTCACAATGCACGAAGTAATGACTTTAGCATTTGAAATCATAGAGTCATTGCAAGCTATGTTCGGGCAACCCTCTGAGCATAAGCGACACGAAGTTGTTCGTTCCACTATGCTTGATCGCATAAAGGATGGTACATCAGTTTAGAAACATGTTCTGAGTATGATGTCCTACTTCAACATGGTAGAAGTCAATGGTGGGGCCATTGCCAAACCCATTCAAGTGAGTATCATATTGATGACTCTTTTGAATATTTGCTATCAAATTAAGAGCAACTATAGGATGAACAAGTGAAGGTTCTGTCTCACACGGTTTCTTAATGAGCTCAGTACCTTTGAGTCCTTGATTAAGAACTGCATAGGCAAGACCGGTGAGGCAAATGTTGTTGAACCATCTTTCTCAAATAATAAAAAGAGGAAGAGGTCTGCTGGGAAGGCGATGGGTAAGCCTAAACCCAAGAAAGCCCAAGGTAAGAAGAAGTCCAAGAAAGGTAAATATGATTTACTTGTTCTTAAGTCATGTTTGGTGGAAGATGATTCTTCACCCTACATAGTTGATTCGGGGGCTACTAACCATGTTTGTTCATGTTGGCAATGGACAGATTCTTAGAAAAAGCTAATGGAGGGAACCTCTTCAATGCGTGTAGGGTCAGAGGATGTTGTATTGGCACGAGTAGTGGGTGTAATCAGATTACGTTTTTATAATAATTATATATTATTGGACAATGTATTTTATATTTCTGGATTTACATGAATTTGATTTCTGTTTCTAAGTTGTTAGAAAAAAAATATTCCATTTCTTTTAATAATAAGTTTGTTATAATTGGAATGAATGGTCTGAATATTTGTTCAGGAATTAATGAAAACAATTTGTATTTGTTAAGACCGTTAATACATACTACAGTGTTTTACGCCGAAATATTTAAGGTTGAAAAACCAAAAACTAAACGACATAAAATTTCTCCAGATAATGGCACGTATCTCTGACATCTAAGGCTTGGTCATATCAACCTTGACCTGATAGATAGACTAGTAAAAAGCGGACCTTTAAGTGAGTTAAAGGTTGGCACCTTATCTGTCTACAAATCTTTTCAGGAAGGTGAGATGACTAAGAGAGCTTTTACTGGAAAATGGCTTAGAGTTAAAGAACCGCTAGAGCTTATAAATATTGAAGTTTGTAGACCAATGAATGTTAAATCTATGGGTGGTTATGAGTATTATGTCACCTTTTTAGATGACAACTCAAGATATAGATACGTCTACCAAATGCAACAGAAGTCGAAAACATTTGAAAAGTTCAAAGAATTCTTAGCTAAAGTTGAGAATCAAGTAGGTAGGATTATCAAGTCACTACGATCAGATCGTGGAGGTGAGTACCTTGAGTAAGAGTTTGAAGACTTCATGGTCGGGCATGAGATTGTTTCCCAACTCACAGCTCCCGATACACCTCAGTAAAATGGTGTAGCTGAGAGGTGAAATAGAGCCATGATGTAAATGGTGAGATCTAAGATTAGTTTCTCATCATTACCAAATTCCTTCCGGGGATATATGTTACAAACAATGACATATACTTTGAATGTAGTGCCATCCAAATATGTTCCTAAGACTCCCCTAGAGTTATGGAATAGTTGTAAAGCCAGTTTATGACGTTTTTGAATTTGTTGGTGTCCAGCAAACGTGTTGAAGAACAGAAGTGGAAAGCTAGACTCCAATTCTGTGGTCTGCCTATTTGTAGGATACTCTAGAGAGACCAAAGGTAGACAATTTGATAATCACAAAGATAACAAAGTATTTGTATCAATAAATGCAACGTTTCATGAGGATAATTTTATTAGTGACCATAAACCTTGTTCTAAGATTGTATTGAATTGCTTCATCAACAAGAGTTGTTGATCTATAAACATCTGAAAGTTAGATGGTTCCAGATAAGGATACACTACCACCCAGACATGGAGAGGGTTATGAGACAATTTGAACACTATTTAGGTATAGGTGAGGGACAAGGTGTTGTCTTTGCTGACATTGTGGATGATCCATTGACTTTAAGAATGCAATGGAAGATTCTAATATAGAGGAATGAATTAAAGCCATGAATCACGAGATGGAGTCCATATACTCTAACTCAGTCTGGGATCTTATAAACTTACCGGATGGGGTAAAACCCATAGAGTGTATGTGGATCTACTAGAGAAATAGAGGAGTAGACGGGAATCTAGTGACCTTCAAGGTAAGGATAAAGGCAAAGCGTTATACCTAGAAGAGCGGGTCGATTATGATGAACCATCTCGCCAGTAGCCATGTTTAGGTTTATTAGGATTCTCTTATCCATTGCTGCCTATTTTGATTATGAAATTGGCAAATGGACATCAAGACTGCATTCTTGAATGACAGTCTTGACGAGAGCATCTATTTAATGCAACCAGAGGGATTCATGTCTTCAGATCGAGAGCAAAAGGTTTACAATCTACAAAGGTCAAACTACAAACTTAAGTAAGCATCTAGATCTTAGAACATCAGGTTTGATGATATGATCACAACCTATGGCTTTAAGCAGAACGTTGATAAGCCTTGTGTCTACAAGCAGATCATTGACAAGAAAGTAGTTTTCTTGGTCCTATACGTAGATTATATCCTACTCATTGGAAATTATGTGGGAGTGTTGTCTGATGTAAAGGGCTAGTTGGCTAGCCAATTCCAAATGCAAGTTAAGTTATTGGGATCAAACTTATAAGGAATTGTAAGAACAAACTCTTAGCACTCTTTCAGACATCATATATCGACAAGATTCTTGTGTGATTTTTGGTGCAGAACTCCAAGAAAGGTAATTTTCCTTCCAGACATGGAGTTTAATTGTCTAAGGAACAGTGTCCTAAGACACCTCAAGAAGTTTAGGATATGAGACATGTACCCTATGCATCCATGGTAGGTAGTCTCATGTATGATATGTTATGCACGAGATCGGACATCTGTTATAAAGTGGGAGTAGTCAGAAGCAACTAGTCCAACCCAGGATTGGATCATTGGGTTTCGGTGTAGGCTATTCTCAAGTATCTTCAGAGAATGAGAAATTATATGCTAGTGTATTCCGGATAGGATTTGATCCCGTTAGGATACACGGATTTTGATTTTCAGTAAGACAGGGATTCTAGGAAAACCATGTCTGGATCAGTATTCACCCTGGGTAGTGGAGCCATTGTGTGGAGAAGTATCGACCAATCTTGCATTGCTGACTCCATCATGGAAGCCTAATTTGTAGTCGCTTGTGAAGCTGGTAAAGAGGTTGTTTGGCTTCGTAAGTTCATGAGTGATCTAGAAGTTGTTCCAGATCTGGATAAGCCAATCACACTTTATTGTGATAACAATAGTGCTGTGGCTATTTTCGAAGAACCAAGAAGCCACAAAATATGGAAACATATAGAGAGAAAGTATCATCTCATTAGAGAGATAGTGTAGAGAGGAGATGTGATCGTCACCAAGATTTCCTCACAAGACAATCATGTTAATCCATTTACGAAGACCTTAATGGCTAAAGTGTTTCCAGGTCACCTAGATGGTCTAGGGTTACAAAACATGCCTTACATGCTTTAGTGTAAGTGGTAGATTGTTGGGGTTTATGCCCTAAACATGTAAAATAAAAGTTCAATTCATTATTGATGTACTGTTTATTTTATAACTTGTGCATATAAACATCCTAGATTGCTGGATGTAATCTCGAACTGTGTATATAAGTGTCATATATATATGGATACAGTAAGAGATATGCAACTAAAGAGTCCATTAATAGCAAATAAAGCTGGGTACTTTATTTACAGTAAATCTATAGCTATGGTTCATTCCGTAATGTACGATGATTCTATCCTGAATCATTCATATATGATATAGGAATAAAGGCACCTTATATGATGTGATCATATAGGACTAGGCCATGATCTATATGAATCTCTCACCAAGATCCGTTTACCGTTGAGATTCATATCTATCAACTAATAATGGCTATATACAGGTGATCTTAATCCTGAGTGTCTTATCAACTCCTTCAGGTTAAATCATGGTCTTTGATATAGCATGGGTGAGGTCGGATGTAGTTCTTGATCAATATCACTCCTTCTTGTGAGAAGTTTATAGTAGTTCCCTTAGGGTTGATTCGTGGCTTGGACAATATGAGCGCTCTCCCAGTTCCGTGAGGAAATAGGATTTATTATCCATTATAGAATCAATGGTACTTAAAAGGTATATGTAATTAGAGGGGTATAACGGACATTATAACCCAGCTCCAATTATGAACTGCCATAGAGGATCACACCATATGTAATAGCCATATCGTTGGACACCGAGTTGTATCGATATTTGTAAAAGCGTCTTCAGTTGAGAGAGTACAGCTTCAGATTTTTAGTTGAATAACACCGGAGTTAATAATCTAGGAATATTAATTAAAGAGTTTAATTAATGATTCCGATAATTATTTGAGCTCAAAATACTATGGGTCCATTTGGTTCTAGTGCTAGCCCGATCGATTTAGGTAACAAGGGTGACGATTAATTAATTGGATTGTCTAGTTAATTGTGTTACGAAAGTGACAAGTATTTATTTGGGAATTAATTGAATAATGGTGATTATATAATTAATGAATAATGGTGATGATATAAATCAAATAATGAGATTATTTAATTATGTTATTAATCAGTAAATTGAGGATGTTAGCTGATATTTGATAGAATAAGATGATATGATTATTTTAATTTAATAAATAATTTAAATTGAATTTGAAAATTTTAAATTCAAAATTAATTTTTAATTATTTTAAATAAAAGATATGAGATTTTTTTAATTTGAAAGATTTTTAAAAATCAATTAAAGATTTGATCAGTTTTTTTTTTGGTTAAATAAAATATATGTGATATATTTTATTTGAGAAAACCGATTTCATCAGATTTTGAATTTTAAAATATATTTCTGATATATATTAATTTTAATAAAACCGAATGAACTATCACTTTTAAAAAGTGATATCGTTTTTTTTAAACCAACCATACCTGCTCAACATATATACGAGATATATATGCAAGTGGGTTAAAAGAGAGAAGACAAGAATGTGTGCGTGAGGTTAAAAAGAGAAAAAGTAAAATTACACTGATCATTTTTTAAAGTGTGTGTTTTAGAATGTGTGCAAGAGTTGCAAATTGAAACACATTTTTTTTTTTGCTTCGTGCAAAGTAAACATAGAATATATGTATGTATGTATATATATATATATATATATATATATATATATTTGTTTCATGTTTTTTTTATGTTTTTGAAACACATAGAAGAAAGAGTTTCTTCAATTCTCTCTACACTCTCCATTCAAGTTCCTGAGACCGTGATGCGCCCACACGTAGTTATTAGTCTCGGGATATAGTGAGGAAGATCAGTGGTATAGACCAGGAGAATATCGTAAAGTGAAGGAGCATCTAAACGTTGGTATGCTTTTATTTTTTTCTCATTATATTGATTTCAATTTCCTGTATATACATATATTTTATTATTGTAATAATTTTTTATGTATTAGTTGCAAAAACTATAACGATCCTAAGTTCACTAGTTCTAGATCAATTATGATCTGCACAAAAAATTTAAAACTCATTTCTGTTGCGTTACCGGTGAATGGGGTTCCAACACCACAAGGGTATATATAAAGTTAATAGATAACCCTGACTAAGTATCAGTTGTTCGGTCAAAGATGGGCCATTCGATCCAGCATAATAGAAAGCGGGTGATTAAGTTACAAAATGCAAGGATCTGGCTATAGCCGAGATAGTTAGCTTGATAAAGTATAATGCACGTAGTTCAAGTTAATGAACGACTATAACCATTCACAGATCGCTCAGTTTTAGTTAGTTACTTGATTTAGCTCAAGCCACTGAGTAATCCCAATCATACAACAAAACATTCAATTCATACTAAATTAATTTTCTAGGTACAAAACAACAAAAAAGAAAAAATGGTATTATTAAGATCATAAATTCAAGAGATTACAAAATTGTGGTTACGTGAATTACATAGAAAGAGAACAGGGCTAAAGAGTCAAGTATATGGAGTGCTCGAAGGACCTCCAAGTCTAGATCCACTAGGAGGAGGGTCATCACCCCCATAATCGTTGGTCAGGTTTCCAAAGTTCAGCCAGCTAATGTCATCTTCTAGGTCGTCGGCCGTAAATAGAGAGTAATTTGTGTCTGGCAAGCGGCCAAGGTCAATTCCCTTTGTTAGGATGTCACTCTCTTTACTGGCATAACAGGCAACTAGAAAAACTTAAAAGCGCTCCAGATGTATAGGATAAGGATCCTTCCAAATGGATCAGTAATAGGCCCCCCACCTGATCCTTTGGTTATTTATGGCTTCCAAGGACTTGTCCTTATGCCTCTTGATGGCCTTGTCCCATTTTTGACAAGCTTCCCCTGTGGACCTCTCCTTGCCACCAAAGATCACCTGAGCAATGGCCAGCCCTCTCTCAAACTCTCTCAGCAAGACAACATCGAAGGCTGGAGACCTCTTGTAGTAGTCCACATTTTGGACTTCAAGGGCTGATCTAGCATTCTGGGAGAGCATCTCTATACTAACTTGTTACTTTTCCAGATCCTTTGCTCGGTGCTTATAGTGGTTTCGAGCCTCCCTAGATGCCTGTTCTGTCCCAAGCATGACTTGTTGAGTAGAGGTAACTTGGGCAATCCGGATCTCCTCTTTGAGTTTTTCTAAAGCCATTTTAGCCAGATGGCTATTGACACAAGCTCAGCGCTTCGTAACTCTGCCCTAGCAATCCTCTTCTCTATCACAATATTCTTTATGGTGAGCTCTTTGTGAATCGTCTCAGCTATAAATGCCCTACCCTAAATGATGGAAATAGTTTTCATTAGAGCAACCTAAGTCGCAACATAATTCTTCATCATTTTTTCATATTACCGAACTTTGGATGCATTGAAAGATGTTGACTTAAGGGCATCATCCTTTTTAGCAAGGGTCATTTTCAACTTGGATGTCTCCACAACCTGCTTCTTCTGCTCAGCTAAGGTCTAAGTTAGATCATCCACTACCTGAATGAAAATATAAAACTAAAAACACGGGTACACACACATGCAAAAGGTAATACAAAAGGCACTTATAAAACTCAATTGTTGAAGATCATTTGGATTCGCCCGAAAGTACTAGCAGCTCTGGCTTCCCTCCAGTACCTATCACCAATATACCCCTTCCCTATTGACATGGTGTGAAGCATGCAAAGGGGATCTTTTATGATTTAGATTATGTTGGCATTAATTCCATATCAAAATGATGTTTACTTATAATGATTTAGGTTTTTAGGTTCTTGATGATTCAAGCTTCAAAGAAGAAATAACAACTAGTCAAAACAAGTTTAAAGTCTTTAAAGAGAAAGGATGTTATATGGTTCTACAAAGATATATTAAGACCTTATCTTTCTCTTACAAGGCTAAGGTACACACTCAAAATTCTTACATTTGTGTCCTTGCATAGTTGTGCACCATTATAGGCAAACACACAATTCATACATGTGTATCCCGACATAGTTGTGAACCATTATATGCACACACACATATATCATACATTTATATCCCAACATCATTGTGCACCATTTATAACACATTCACACACTTGAAGTTGAATGCTTATGCACTGGTATGAAAATAACATGTTTTGGAAAATGCATGATTGGAGACTATCTCTATGTAGTTTGCATTCTAGTCTGAATTGTGTTTGTATGTGTAAATGTTTTTATAACATGGATATTGAACTTGAGTTTAGTCTTAAATCATTCTTGATTGAGTTCCGAACATTTTGGTTACTCACACTTTTCAATTTCAAGTTCAATATCAAAAGATACTGCACTTTCAACTCATGTTGCATATATTGTCTTCGTATTCGTATATCGAGTCGGATTATTATTTTTTGGGTTGAGTATCTTATATGTCCATGTCTATGAGAGAGCTAGAGTTTATAATCCATAAACGGATTCAAATTATGAGTTCGAAGGCCAGTGAACTGTCGAAGAACACGAAGGGAGGTCGAGGGAAAAAGAAGATAGCACAAGGCTCTTCTTTCCCGAGATGGCGCGTGGCCATCTCTCGCAAGAAGCCTTGCTGCCCCAAGATTCTCATGTGCCATCTCAAGCAGCAAGTAAGCTTGGCTGCTTCTTGTACCTTTTGGTCATTTCTCACTCTATTCTTTCCCTTTTCTTTATATATCCCTTCCTTCTCACATTTCATTCTAATAAGAGATTCAAAATTTGAGTGCAGAATTTTCTACCAAATTTTCTCACCTGCCAAACACCATAACTTCTTCATTCGAACTCTGATCTGAGTGATTCAAAGTTATGAGTGTTTTTCTATTCATCCTCCATCTTTTCTATAAAGGTTTTAGTTAGTTTTATTGCTGTTTTTGGAGTCTAATCTCACAAAAACGGGACTACACCAAGTCAACTAAGGTATTGATTTTAACTCAAATTTTCTTTTAAAACTTGGTCAATTGCCTTGGGTTTTCTTCTTCAATATATATATATATATATATGTGTGTGTGTGTGTGTGTGTGTGTGTGTGTCCTGTGATTGTTTTGATTTGAGTTTTGAACTCATTTAAAGCTAGATTAAGTTTTAATTGAAATCTCACATGAAGAGTTAGGTTTTGATTTTGCCTATATTTTCACATGTTTGGGATTGTACTGTGCTAGCTTTGATTTTAGAACTATTTGATGATCTTTAATTGTTTGATTTTGTAAAAAATGGTTCCCCGAATGTATTAGGCTCTCTTTGGCTAAAATCTCACTATGATACATGTACTTGTGTTCTTTTGAGTTATTCTTGTGCTTAGTTGATTTCATGAATAAATAATATGCTCTAGAACTCTTGCTTTAATCTAGATAACATTGTCACATGATTTTAGCTTGTTTTTGGTTTACATGATTAAAACTTGATTATGTGATTAATTGAATATATCTTCAGTTTAGGTTTTAGATCTATGCATGTATCTAGGTTGTAATTAATGTTGAACATATCATACATGATCTGGATAGATTAAACATGCATGATTGTCTAGACTACATTTGTTATGTGCATTCATGCTTATGTTTAGTATTTTCCATAGGATGTGTTGATCATAACATTCTATGTTGCGTGCTTGTTTGCGTTTTGCATTCATAATCACCTTGATGACTTGTGAGAAGGAAGTCTTGACAATAGATATGAGATCTATGTTGTTGAGCATGGAAGTGTTGGCAAGAGGTGGGAGACCGCAGACTGTCAAGCAAGGAAGTCTTGTCTAGCGTCGTGAGGATCCGGAAGGGTGAGCAAGTAAGTCTTGCCTATGGTCATGAGGATCCGGAAGGGTGAGGAAGGAAGTCTTGCCTAGGGTTGCCTAGATGCCTTGTGAGAAGAAAATCTTGACAATAGGTATGAGACCTATGTTGTTGAGCATGGAAGTGTTGGCAAGAGGTGGGAGACCTCAGAATGTCAAGCAAGGAAGTCTTGTCTAGCGTCGTGAGGATCCGGAAGGGTGAGCAAGGAAGTCTTGCCTATGGTCGTGAGGATCCAGAAGGGTGAGCGAGGAAGTCTTGACAAGAGGTGTGAGGCCTCAAAATGTTGAGCAAGAGGGTGACATACTCATGAGTTTCTATGTGAAGGGGTCTCTTGAGAGATTGTACATGTCTTATCTACTATTGGATTTTGTTTGCCGTTGGTTGCTAACCCGTGGATGTTTCCTCTTCGAAGGTTTACCATATTATATCTTGTGTCAACTTTTCTCTATCCCTATCTCTCTTATATTTGTATTTGTTATTTTAATACTATGGATAGAACTGTATATGTAAGTTGACTTCTTTACTGTAATATCAATTGTGTATGTGTATGGTTGCTTGTTTTTAACACACTTTACATGTTTTATATATTGATTAAGTGTCGTTAATTGATATATATATTGTAATACAAGCAATCTAGAGGGCCAAACTTTTGTTTGTTTCTAAAGGAGTCGAAAAAGGTGTCTAACCTATTCACCCCCCCTCTAGGTTAGCATTAAGCATTTAACCGTGTTTATATTTTCAATTGGTATCAGTACAGGACACTGGATTGTACTTATTGAGCATTCAGGCGATACATTCACGGTAGTTGCAAAGCTTTTGAATTCATGGGTTTACAAGATGATGTAATGGCGGAATAAGCCTAAAATACTAGGCCACCGTTACTTTAAGTCATTAACTATGGGTATTGGAAGTTGAGGATGAAAGCCTACATCTGCTCTATGGATGAGATGACATAGATGGTCACGGAAGAAGGTTACAATCCTCCTACCAAGGTTCTAGAGGATGGAACCATGATACTCAAGCCAATGAGTGAATGGACAACGAATGAGTTTGAGGTTGCTAAATGGCACCATCGTGCCATGAATGCCATCTTTATAAAAGTTGATGGGTATCAATTCTCCTACATTCCAAATCTTGAATTCGTAAAGGAGGCTTGGGATACTCTCCAAGTTACTAATGAAGGAACCTTAGCTGTGAAGAAATCAAGGCTTCAAATGTTGCCATCATAATTTGAAGGTTAAAGTATGGGTGAAGAAGAAAAGTTTGAAGACTTGCAATTCTGGCTTCTTAACATTGCTAACACCAATGAGTTGAGGTGATGGCCATTGAGGAAAGCAAGGATGTGGATAGCATGAACATCGATGAGTTGCTTGGGTCTCTCCAAACTTATGAGATGTTCTTGAAGCCAAAGATTAAGAGTAAGGGAATCGCTTTCAATGCTATTGAGAAGGAGAGTGATAATGAAAATGAAGAAATGGTTCTTCTGGTTAGAAAGTTCAACAAGTTTCTAAAGTAGAATGCCAAGCCTAAAGGCAAGTCTACTAAGGAAAAGGAGGTTAAGAAACCATCTTCTCCAAGGAATGAGAAGAATAGTTAAGCCATGAACAAGAAAGGTGTTCAATGCTACAATTGTCATGGTTTCAATCACTTTGCTAGTGAGTGCACCAATAAGCCATCTAAGAAAGACAAAAAGGCAAAGTGTTGGTGGCTACTTGGAGTGATGATGAGAGCTCTAGTACTGAGTCATCAAGTGATGAAGAGCTGGTGAGCAACTTTTTAGCTCTAACGGCTTCTCATTCTCCACTTGAAATTGATGGTACAATATCTTTGAACAGGAACATTGATGCAAATCATCATGGAAGCACTAGTTCCATTCCTACCAATCTTGAATTGTTGACCAAGATAGAGAAGCTTGAAGAAGTAAGAGATAATGCTCTAAGAGAGGTGGTTGAGAAGGATGATTTGATCGAAAAACAACTAGATGAGTTATTGATTGTTACTCATTGACTTCTTGGAGAGAAAGGTGATATTATGAAGAAGTTTAGAGAACTTGAAAAGATAAACCTTTAAAAGGATAATGTTATATCTTATTTGAAGAAGAGAGAACAAGAATTAATGGAAGAGATAGACACGGCTAAGGAGGCCATCAAGGACTTAGTGAATGATTTGGTAAGTGTGTCTAGTGTTAGGAATCTTGTTAACTCTCATAGTGGTGAAGATGACTTAGTAGTTGAAGAGGATCCCTTGGAAGCACCACTTCCTACTCACTTGAATGAAGTCATGATTGACAAGAAACCACACAAGAAGAGAAGATCAAAAGCCAGGAAAAAGTTGGTAAACAAGGTATCTTGGTAAACTCCTAGTGAAGCTAGTTCAACTCCGAAAGGTACAATCTCATCTTTTATTCCAATTTGCCATTATTGCAACACTATAGGTCACATTAAGCCTAAGTGTTAAAAATTTATTGAAAAAAGTAAATTAGGAAATGAATCTAGAGATAAGGAGATTAAACTTCAACTTGAACATGCTAAGGCTTTAAAATTTGAAAAACATGATAATATTGCTAAGCATGAAAAGAAGTTTTGGAGTAGAAAGAAAGATAATCTTGTTCAACTTGACAAAGCTTGTGTTGAAAATGTTAAGGAAGAGTGTATTAATGATATTCTTGTTAATCAAATCATTGAAGGACTTTACTCTAGATTTGACATTGTTGTCAAGGATGATATCGGAAATGTTTGTGTAGGTACA
Organism: Dipteronia dyeriana; assembly: GCA_032871835.1. Taxonomy (NCBI): domain Eukaryota; kingdom Viridiplantae; phylum Streptophyta; class Magnoliopsida; order Sapindales; family Sapindaceae; genus Dipteronia; species Dipteronia dyeriana. The sequence goes on from CM065299.1 coordinate 39,954,560, forward strand.
CCTAAGAACAAGTGGTTCAAGGGTGAGTGCTCTTATCACTAATGTAAGAAGCACATGTGAGGTAGCTTTGAGGCAGTATATCAATTGTGTTTAGAATTCTTGCTTGCTAGCTTTGAATACTCCAAGTATTGATACGAACTTGGTTATCTCACATCATGTTTGTTAAAATGGTCGAAATTTATTGGTTAACTTTGAGAAGTTCTTTTGATATATGTGTTGATTGAGTTTAGATATTATGCTTTTTATACTCTTGTTGTGAAACATGTCAACTTGGTGTCATGAGGACATCCAAGGCAACAGTGCTCATAAAAAGGGCAGAAGTATGATATTTGGTGAATATAATGTGCAAAAGGTATCTCTATACTCTAATGCATATTCTCTTAGATATTCATCTTTTGAATCAATTTTTGATTTACACCTTATAACATGTCATATTATAGAATTTTCTATAGCATACATATGATTCTCATTGATATTTGCTAATTTAGGATCTAATAGTGATATTGTTCACATTGATCTTAACTTTGATGATTGTTTGTGTATAGTATATTGAGTGGCATTTCTTTTGAAAATATGAGCTTCATATTCTTTGAAACCTATTCATTAGAGAAGTATTGATCTTGAATAAGTCTCTGCTTATTGCTTTTAGATCATGTGCTTATGAGCCATAAAATCTTGGTTTTCTAAAATTGCACTATGTTTCTCTTATATGTTTTGCTAGTAGGATGAGTTTACTAATATGTATATTTGGATACACCTTGAAGTTTTTGTGCTTAAGTACATTTAAAATTACCTATGGTTAGTATCCATTTTACTTTGGCAAATACATAAAACTCAACGAGAACCTTCATGGAAATGGCTACACACATTAGTTGTGAAAGCTATCCAAAGTTTAAAGAGCTACACCATTGTGATGAATGAAAGCGCCATGAAATGATTTTTTTTATACGTTTGGAAAATTCAAAAAAGTGTTGAAATGGAATCATGAAAAGAAAATTCTTTGATTCAAAACCTAAAAAGAAAATGAGAAAGGCATAAAAAGGAGTATAGTTGAAAAATCAAATGAGCTCGGGTTGAAAAATAGAAATGGGATGACGAGCCACATGCACGCTCACGCTCATATGTTGAAATCAATTCTCTTAAAAGTAAAAAATTCCGGACGATAATCGGTTTGACTTTTGTTATGGAAAAAGCTTAAGATGAATAAATGTCGGAAATTGTTTGCATGTTGATTATCCAACTACTTCTTGATATATATTTGAAGGATATCTGTCACACACACACTTTCTTATGAGTATGTTGATATTTTAGCAATTGTTGAAGATTATGAGAGAACTTGAAATTTTTTGTGTATCTCTCTTAGCATATGATGCTTATTTTGTTGAGATTTCTTCAAATTGCTTGAATGTGTGATTGTGTGAATATCTTTGTGAACTTTATGCTATCATTGATTTTAGTTATGGCATTTATCAAGGGAGAGCATTGTATGGTAGACATTGTTCTCTTTTATGATATGTTCACATGCTTCGTTTTGTTACATGTTGGCATATTTTTGACTTAATGATACTTGTAAGATATTGCTCATTATCTTTGTCTTACGTGATGATTCATTCTTAAGTCATATGTCTGTGTTCTTATATTGTTGTGACTAATGTGTTTGTTTTGTTTTCACTCACTTTGGTTGTATGTATATAGCATCTTATCACACAAGAAAAATGGGAATATCTAAGATTACCGGAAGTGGAAATAAATTGAATCCTATATTGAAAGCCAATTCTACGTCAAAAGGATCCAAAGCTTCAAGGACAAAAGATTTAGGAATTTTTGAACAAAGAAGATATTTCAAGAGAGATGCATTTACTTTGGTAAGTGTAAAGATTCTTATGTTCTTAAGTGCTTAAAGAATATAAAATGGGAATCTTGGGTGACCATGTTAGGAGTTGTAAATGATACTCTTGTTAGAGAGTTTTATCATGAATATAAGGAAAGTGCCACCTTGTTAGATGCTTTGATGGAAGTAAGGGGTATTGTGTTTAGAGTTAACCCGGAGAACATTAACAAGTTTCTAGGGTTATCTAATGAAATAAATTATGATTTTCTAGATATGGATATTATTGAGAATCTAAATATCATGGGTTGAACTCTTTGTGACAATGCTTCCTTTGAGTGGAAAAATAGGGCATACGTTAGTCAACATGAGTTAACTAAGGCTAGTGTATTTTGGCATCTATTCATTTGCACTAACATTATTGGATCTTCGAATTCAACCAAGTTGAATAAGAACAAGATGAAAATAGTGTATGCCTTGGTAACTAATCAACCGATAAACCTTGGAGATCTTCACATGTATTACATTGATAGTGCGACTTTCTCTACTAGAGGTGATAAAAAGCTTGCATTACTAGGGTTTATTACTTAATTGTGTTTAGCTCGTGAGATTAAGAGTAAAGAAAATGATGTGTTAGTTCAACCCTTGGAAAAATATTGTGATAAACGTGTGTCTTACATGTCTTATAAGAATGAGGGTAAGACTTGTGATACTTTTGGACCATTTAGTAGTTCTCAAGTTGATAGTCATGTTATTAGCACAAGTATTCTTCAGGATTGGGCTATACAATTGAAGAATAAGGTTGATGAACTTAGTGCAATAGTTGTTCAACAAGATGCTAGGATTAAAGAGTTGGAGGAGTACATTGCTTCAAGCTCAAGACCACCTCTCAAGCATTATGTTAGATCGACTACTTGCACAACTTTCTTTGGTGGAACAAGTGGATAGTATTTGAGCTTTGAGGTCCATTTCTTAACTTTTTAGTGTCATTTTATGTCAAAAAAGAGGAGAAAGAGTATATGCTAGTTGCTTAGTTTCTTTCTATAATGTTTTTGTGAACTTTTGAACTTAATGGCATGTAATAATTAGTCTTAAGATTTGGTTAAGAATTTTTATGATTTGGCATGTATTGAGGGGAGATACATGTATTTTTGGACTTTAATTGTATATTCCTATCCATATTATATGTTTCCATTTATTGTTTTTCTCTTTCATATGCATTGTGCTTTGAGATGATTTGTAGGTTGCTTCAAGAGAAGATCAAGATAAAGTTCAAGAGTTTATGAGGACTAGTTCTAGGAATCTAAATCATTGTAATGTCAGGGCATTTTTATAATTGTAGTAAATGTATAGGTGTTCTTACATGGAATTTGCCAAAGGGGGAGATTGTTAGGTTTTAGATTATGTTGGCATTATTTCCATATCAAAATGATGTTTACTTGTAAAGATTTTGTTGTATAGGTTCATGATGATTCAAGCTTCAAAAAATAAATAACAACTAGTCAAAGCAAGTTCAAGTCTTCAAAGGGAAAGGATACTATATGGTTCTGCGAAGATATATTAAGACCTTATATTTCTCTTACAAGGCTAACGCATACACACACAATTCATACATTTGTGTTCCTGCATAATAGTGCACCATTATAGGCACACACACACAATTCATACATTTGTGTCTCTGCATAGTTGTGCACCATTATAGACATACACACACATATCATACATTTTTGTCCCTGCATCGTTGTGCACCATTTATAATACATTCACACATTTGAAGTTGAATACTCATGCATTGGTATGAAAATAACATGTTTTGGAAAATGCATGATTGGAGACTATCTCTATGTAGTTTGCATTCTAGTCTGAATTGTGTTTGTATGTGTAAATTTTTTTATAACATGGATATTGAACTTGAGTTTAGTATTAAATCATTCTTGATTCTGTTCCAAGCATTTTGGTTACTCACACTTTTCAATTTCAAGTTCTATGTCAAAAGATACAACACTTTCAACTCATGTTGCATATATTGTCTTCGTCTTCTTATATCGAGTTGAATTATTATTTTATAGGTTGAATATCTTATATGTCCATGTCCGTGAGAGAGTTATGGTTTGTAATCCACAAACGGATTCGAATTTCGTGTTTGGAGACAGGAGAACGGTTGAAAAATGTGAAAGGAGGTCGAGGGAAAAAGAAGACAGTACAAAACCCTTCTTTCCCGAGATGGCGTGTGACCATCTCGGGCAAGAAGGCTTGCTGCCCCGAGATGCCAACGTGCCATCTCAGGCAGCAAGCAAGCTTGGTTTCTTCTTGTCACTTTTGGTCATTTCACACTCTATTCTTCCCTCTCCTTTATATATCCTTTTGCCTCTCACATTTCATTCTAAGATGAGATTCAAAATTTGAGTGCAGAATTTTCTCCCTAATTTTCTCATATTCCAAACACTATAACTTCTTCTTTTGAACTACGATCTGAGTGATTCAAAGTTAAGAGTGTTTGTCTATTCATCCTCCTTCTTTTCTCTAAACGTTTGAGTTAGTTTTATTGTTGTATATGGAGTCTAACCTCACAAAAATGGGACTGCACCAAATCAGCTAAGGTATTGATTTTCTCTCAAAGTTTACTTTTAAAACTTGGTCAATTGCCATTGGTTTTCTTCTTCTTTATATATATGTGTCTTGTGATTGTTTTGATTTGAGTTTTGAACTTATTTAAAGCTAGTTTGAGTTTCAGTTGAAATCTCACATGATAAGTTAGGTTTTGATTTTGCTTATGATTTCACATGTTTGGGATTGTATTGTGCTAGCTTTGATTCTAGGACTATTTGATGATCTTTAATTGTTTGATTTTGTGAAATATAGTTCCTCAAATGTATTAGGCTCTCTGTTGCCAAAATCTCACTATGATATGTGTGCTTGTGTTCTTTTGAGCTATTCTTGTGCTTAGTTGATTTCATGAATAGATAATATGCTCTAGAACTCTTGCTTTAATCTAGATGACATTGTCACATGATTTTAGCTTGTTTTTGGTTTACATGATTTAAACTTGATTATGTGATTAATTGAATATATCTTCAGTTCAAGTTTTAGATCTATACATGTATCTAGGTTGTAATTAATGTTGAACAAGTCATACATGATCTAGATAGATTAAACATGTATGATTTACTAGACTACATTTGTTATGTTCATTCATGCTTATGTCTAGTATTTTCCATAGGATGTGTTGATCATAACATTCAATGTTGTGTGTTTGTTTGCGTTTTGCATTCATGATCACCTAGATGCCTTGTGAGAAGGAAGTTTTGACTATAGGTGTGAGACCTATGTTTTTGAGCATGGAAGTCTTGGCAAGAGGTGGGAGACCTTGAAATGTCAAGCAAGGAAGTCTTGCCTAGGGTCGTGAAGATCCAGAAGGGTGAGCAAGAAAGTCTTTACAAGAGGTTTGATGCTTCAGAATGTTGAGCATGAGGGCGACATATTCATGAGTAGGATAGAAGGTTAGTTTCTAGGTGAAGGGGATTGTACTTGTCTTATCTACTAGTGGATTTTGTTTCCCGGTGGTTGCTAACATGTGGATGTTTCCTCTTTGTAGATTTACCACGTTATATCTTGTGTCAACTTTTCTTTATCCCTATGTCTCTTATATTTGTATTTTTTATTTAAATACTATGGATAGAACTTTATATGTAAGTTGAGTTCCTTACTATAATATCAATTGTGTATGTGTATGGTTGCTTGTTTGTATCACACTTTACATATTTTATATATTGATTAAGTGAATTTATTATATATATATATTGTGATACAAGCAATCTAGAGGGACAAACTTTTGTTTGTTTTTAAGGGAGTAAAAAAAGGTGGCTAACCTATGCACCCTCCCTCTAGGTTATCCTTGAGCATTTAACCGTGTTTGTATTTTCAAGATCGACATAAGAGCTAGTCGAACTGGGGAGCCGGGAAGACCTAGAAACATGATCAACTATAGTAGCTGAGGGAGTAAACCCATGATGACAAGGGTTGGGCACGCAGTACTATACACCTTAGAAATTTCAATGCCTTTCTAGCTGGAATGACTTTTATGGGGACATCGAACCCTCTCTTTTAGAGACATGACCATTACTGAAACCATCCTAGGGAAGAGACACAGGAGATGTGCTAGTGATCACATCCCCAGATTAGCTCATTTATGCATCCCCATCAGTTTTGACTACTTCACCTGACCTCGATTTAAACACTAGAAGAAGTGTTGGCTCCTCAGTGACATCAAGCATTTTTTTTCATCAGTGAACTACTCCTTCTAATTAGGCCCACTATTATCAAAGTCAGAGTTAGTGAAAATTATATGGCTTTTGATTAAGAACTGTATGGGGGCTTTCCCAAAGCATTGTGTAGGTAGAACAGAAGTTGTCCCTATCAGAAGGACAATCAGCTTAATCCTGAGAAGACTTAGGATGAGAGGAAGGTGTTGTTGGCTGCGACCTGACCACATCACTAGTCCTTGCCAAGGTCGGTTCAATTGTCTTGGTCAGAGCAAGAGGAAGGGAAGAAGGTAATGTAGATGTTCGATCGTCTCTTCTCTTCAACCATTGCTCTCATAAAATTAAATTGGTCAGGGTCTCATGGCCATACTCTTCATCCTCACCAAGAATGATGGGATCAACCCCTTATCGAGGAGACATTGGACCAGTAATAGGTGGGGCCCCCATTCTTTTACGGATGGCCTTGGGGGAGGAGGATCCCTCTATGGTCTTAGCCACTTTACCACTAAGAACCTCCATATTAGATTCCTCTTTATTAGATTTTTCCCTACTGGGGCTCTCTCTACTAGACCTCTCCCTATTGAACCTATCTCAATCAGATCCCTCTTAGGTAGACAGCGCTCGAGCATACCTATCACTAGGCAACCCTCTTTTACTATTTTAGGGAGGAGGGGCATTACGGCTGCTCGCCTCAGCTTGTCCAGCAGGAGCCACCAAAGTATTATAATTGGGTTCATATATGTGCTCCACTAAGTCGTGCTTAGGGGGATCAATTCCCTGATTCATATATGTTATGATTCCTACCTGTTAGGTCTCCAAAAATCAGATGCCTTTTCCTCAATTCGAGCGTTGTATTTAACCGCTCCCATCCTCCCAACCAAATCGCCATTATTTTGGCCAATTTATTTTTCATTTAACAGATTTATTTGGCGTTGATAGGGCTATTAATTAACGCGGGAATCGCTTCGCTCCCTTAAATTGCATCATGTTTCCATTTGTATTTGAATTACAAATCAGTTGACCTATTTTGTCTCATTTATGGCTTAAATGGCAAAGGGGTCAACCATTTTCTTCTATGTTTGTTAGAGGAAATTGATGACTCTGTACCTTTGTGGCACGGTATCCTGGTGTACTGGTCTACTCTTGTTGGAGTGGCTCTTATTCTAGCATGCTGGTATCTTCATGGTATTTTCTTCTAACTTGAACGGTAGGACACATATTTATGTTGGATCCTGGACTGATATCGCGGTACTTGGGTTCTAGGTAGATGTCATCGTACCTAGGCACCAGGTAAAAGGTACCATAGTACTGGCTCTGGTTGACATCTAGCAATATGTATGATGTGGTACAAACCCTTTCCCAAATCAATGGTATCGAGTAACCCTGGTATCTGAGATTCGGTCCCGATCTAGATATTACCAGGTACCAAACAGTTAGAAAATTCTTCTTCTGTCCCTCGTTAAAAATGGTTGTTAACAGAAGTCCCCTTTAACTTGAACATCGATGACCGTTTGGGGTTAGAGTTTGGTTTCCTATGATGTTTGAAAAAAAATTCTTCCTTGACTGGTTATCGAAATCTGGGAGGAAATCATGCATTAAAAGCACATTCCACGTGTCGAGCTAGGGTAGGTCATTCAATTAAAAAATGATGAGATTTTTGACATCACACGTTTATCGAAATTACCTTTTCAGCTATCCAAATATCTCGTCTTCTAGATTACATTTTTGTTACTGGTAACTGGCTCTTTCCCCTATTTATATCCCTACTCCTCACATCCTCTAAATGCTTTCTTTATTTTCCACTTTCAAAGAAAAAAGAAAAAAAGAAAAAAATAACCCTAACTTTCTTGAATCTTCCCATTCACCTTCTTCAATCTTCAAATTCTTCAGTCTTCCAATCTCTAACCAAGCTACCATGTCTTCTTCTAGCAACCTAGAACAGATCTTTGATGATGTTGCCTCCACCAGTGGAAGCCGTTATGGGGGGCGACGGTGGAGATGGTGGTTTTTCCTCCTAATGTCATCGATCGGGTTGAAACGTTGCTATCGGGTTGAGTTTTAGTAACGAACCTGATACCGTAGTTGATATGGATGGTAAATCAAATTATGAGTCCGGTGAGGTCAGGGAAGGTGGAGGCTTGGCTAGTGATATGGAGACCTTGACTAGAGGGGTGCTCTCTCTTCCTACTAATTTTTGATGCATTGACGGAGTGGGTTTTTATCGTTAGAAAATGATCATCAAATAAAACTTATAATCTCTACTATATACCGTTAATGTAGAAAATTAGTGTGTGTAGCAAGCTAGGGTAATGTCCACAGAGATTGACTTAAGCTATGATTAAATTGAAGCTCTAGAGATTAAAAAGCAATAACTCTAAAATGCAATAAGAGTAAATTGATATGGTTGTTGGTTTGAGATAAATTAAATGCAAACTAAATCTAAATAACCTTAAATGTTACTAAGAAAGGATAACCGTACATATATATGATATGTGGACTAGTGAGTTGATGTATTTAATCGGTAAATAATGGGCAAGGAAGAACTCAATCAATACTGAACATTAAACTAATGTAACCAACCTAGATTTATAGTATTGATTGTATATCTCTCATGGGTTTCCAATCTAGATGTATAGTATTGGCCACCTACAATTTATTGTTCATGAATGTACATCTATCCAATTAGAGGTAAATCTTTTTTATCAATTCACCAAACTAGATGTATAGAATTGATGCTTAATCTTTCATAAGCAATAAACCTACATGTATAGAATTGATTACCCATTGAGATTAGATAAGAATTAAGATTATTAAACCCGGGTTTCACTTTAGGATGTACTCTTGCTTAACCCTTTCATTCATTTGAGCTACAGGAGATTAAGAGGATGTATACCCGATCACCACCCAAATAGTTTCTCAAATAATTTTGCAAAGATAGAAATTTGCAATCTTAAGCAAATCATCTTTGAAATCAAATTAAAACATTGAATGTAACATATTTGATAGATTGATACATAATAAAGAGTTCATTACTAATCCCACTCTTTACAAATGAATCACATCAACCCCCTAGTGGGGGGATCATCTACTCATAACAATCATAAGAAGATAACAAATAGAAGAGGAATAGAAAAGACTCGTGTGTGACCTTGATATTCTTAAAGCTTCAATTTCCTCTCTAATCTCCTCGTTGAACAATAATTAATTGAAATGAATGGTGGGTTTTGATGGTTTTGGGAGAAATGTAACTCCGATATCTAGAGAGAGTAAATTTTGTATTGAATATGTGTGCGGGCGTGTGTGGGCGTCTGTGAGATATCACTCACGAATACTTAATTATGAATCCAAAATGGGTCTGTTATACTGATATGGACAAACAAATCATGCGAAATGCATGGGTAAAGACTCGCGTAGTTACCCAGGCAGTCCCCTGGAACCAATTTTTTCATCTCTAATGCACGTGCATATGCATGACCATATCGCTGGTGTCACTAGCGTAATGACCTAATACCAGATTATTCACCTTCGGTGCACGGGCAAATGCGTAAACGTAGTGCTGGTCCTACCTACACATTTTTCTTCCTTCAATTTATTCATCATGTGCCTGAGTAAGGAATTGCGCAAGACTAGTGCAATGAGCTCTTCCCTTCATTGGTTTTTGGTCATTTTTTCATGCAATTCCATGATTTTCCATCTATTCTTCTAATTTGTACCTAATTTCAAACAAACTTAAAAAAAAGCCATAAGATTACCAAAAATGCATGAAAACAAGACAAAGGAATTGGATTCGAGGGCCAAATGTATGGCATTTTTGGCTTGATCATGCATACCTGACTCAATCTATACAAAAGAAATGATTTGGTGCTTAAAGAGAGATTTCACTATTTCCTCTGATATTACCATTTGTTGGGATTATTCTCGATAGCAAGAGTATAATAATGTATTTGACAATCTTTTCATATTAATAAAGTGATTTCTAGTTTAACAAATCTTATAACATTTATAGTTTAATTATTACAATCGTCAAAAGTATATAATCATAAGGTAAAAGACTATGAGAAAAAAAGAATTGTTCACACATTTAGATAGTATGAGGTAGACACAATTCTTTAGTTAGTATTGAATAATATTCACAACTTAAGATAAAGGTTGGGCGCCTTTACCTTGTCAAAGTTGTATATTCTTTTGCTAGCATTTGAGTGGGATCAAATGTGTTATGATGAGTTTAAAATCATCAAAGTATGGTGTCTTTGGGCAAAAGAATCTAGTGCACTGGGTGCATTGAATAGGATCACACTGAAATACTTTATATAAAACCGTCAATGGATAAAAGTTTTCACACGAAGACAATCAGAGAGTCTATCTCAATCCTGAGATAAATGATGGACTTATGGTTGCAAGTGTTATCATTTGAGCTATTAATGGGTACTATTATATAGCATGGTCTATCCTCGATAGTTTAGTGGTATTCACTTATTAATCGATAGAGGACTTCATTTATAGATATGGACATCGTGGCTCCATTTATTAAATGAGAGTAGAATATCATTATATGGATGTTTTGAGGTATTGGATATTAAATCTTAACATTAAGTTTTCAATAGTGTCTATTAGAATATGGCTTCTGAACAACTCAAAATATCCAAGTTCAAAATGCAAGTAAATATGGTAACTTGGAGAGCTGTAGGCGGTCTATGAGCTCTTGGCGATTACTGATATTCTTCACGAGGATACACTTTCTCCAATATGGTTGTCTAGGGTATGAATGAGAAGTATTATCTTATTTTATCTTTATTTAAGAGTTCAATTTTAGTTCTTTAGTGGAATGAAGTAAAATTAATAGATCGGACCAAAGTGAATCATTTGTTCATTGTGATTGGGTCTATTGGAGCTTAAATTTAGATAGCCCGCCAAGATCCCCAATCCACACGAACTTGCATATCACTTGATATATTCTACCGGACAAGTTTAGGGGTCCATCTTGAATTGTATTAAGGCATGTGGATTTGTTTTTTTTTTTTGTAACAATGGGTCTAGTTCACATGTGGACTTTTTATAAAAGTCCAATTGATTTAATAAAAATAAGAAAAATAATATATATGCCTATATACTGTCATGGCCGGCAAGGCTAATATATAAAAGCCTAAATATATTATTTTTTATTTTATTATTTAATTAAATAGAAATTAATTAATTTAGTAATTAATTAATTATTTAATTAAAAGTCAAAATCTTTTTTCTAGTAGGAGAAGGTCTCCCAATATTATACTATTGTTGGTAGTGTAATTAATATTAAAGACTATATTTGATAAGTAGATAAATAAAAGGAATTATTTATCTAGTCAAATTAGGATGTCTTTAATATGGTTACAAATACACTATTTGAGTTGATTAGGAGTCTTGGTGTAGGAAAGAATTCTTTTTGGAAAAGGATCCTCGGTCACTAAGTAAATCCACCTAAGAATACGATTCTTGCCTACCAAGTAAATCCTCGTTAGGAGAGGATTTGTGAACCTATAAATATAGGTTGTAAATTTTGACCAAGCCTTAGTTTTGGGGTGAGAAGTTGTTTTTTTATTGTTATATATAAAAAAAACTTCGTCCAACTCATTGTGTGAAGAATTTGGCCAAGCATAGAGAAAAGAGTGAACGTTTTTGTTTTCGATAGTACACTAGTATCCTTTGCATCAAAAGGGTTTTGTGTATAACATCGAATCAAGGTTCATGCAAGTTTCAATAAAGTTGATTGATAATTCACAAGTGACTGGACGTTCTTGGTTTTTCTCTTGGAGGATTATTATGACTAACAAAAAAGAAGATTTTATTTGTTTCCATCCTCAGCTATACAATTTAAAGAAAGGGAGTCCACAGTATAAGGTTATTCACGTTCGTGATTGGATTAGAAGATCTTGCGGATTCAATTCGATGCTAGTTCAATCGCCACGAATAAAAAAGGTACGATACTTTATATATACATCAATTAATCTAGGGTTAAGGTTCTTGTTATTAAAAGGGAAAAAAATTTATACTGAAACCCTAATTTCAATTTTTCACGCTTCCATTGCACGATTCTCCCTACAATTGGTATCAGAGTCTAGTTATACCCTTGATTAATTAATGTATGTGTACGTGAATCCTTTTCTTTTTATTGTATATATGCATGTTTTAGAAAGAGATGGCACTCTAGGTATTGACATATATATTTATATTGGAATGTATAGATATATATATATATATATAAGTTTTATTTGTGGATTGTTATTGCTCAATTTTGGCCACAGAATTTCAAAGTATTTTTGTTTTGAGATTGTAAGAAGAAGGGTGGTCTATCAACGCCATAATTTTCTTCTTGGTTGTTGGTAAATGTTTTTTTTTAAATTTGTTGTTGTAATAAAAAAAAACTGCAATTGTTGTAAAAAAAAACTGCAGTATTTTTTTTTATTTAAAATTCTTCTGTAATATATTCCGGTATCGAATACTCGAAGGTTTGAAGAATTGGAAGCAACCGGAACAAGTTTGAGACCGTGCAAGCCATAGCAACAAATGTGTGTGCGAAGAGCACCTGGCCACGATTGTTGTCGCATGGGCTGTGCACGGCAGCCCTATAGAAGCCATGAACTGCGCATGGCAGCCTTTTACGGGGTTGGGGCATGCGTACTCCCGTGGGAGGCAGTCGAGGGAGTCCAAACGACGAAGGTCGAGTGAAGACTTGTTCGCCAAGAAAGGAGTTTTTGTAATCCAAGACATATGTAATTTACTTGTTTTTCTAGGATGGACCAAATTTGCAGTTATTTATATTTTCATAAATATTACAATATTTGTTGTTGTATGATAACATGTCATATAGAATAGGAGTGCCACTCATATATCTCTTTTGGTATGAACATGCATTGAATGATTTAGGTATCTAAATTGGCATCTAGATAACTTGGTAAATAATTCTTTAAAATTCGATCACACGCCTTAAATAATTGAGTGGGAGAAGGTGTTTTGGAACACCTACAGCCTCCAAGTTTAGTTGAGCTTTATGTTTTGTTTAATAACCTCCCAAGAGGTATTCATGAATGGAATTTAGCAAGATACTTCCTTACAAGGATAGACTAGACTAGACAGTTAACCCAAACGATATTTATAAGTTCCTCAGTGTTTGACAGGCTTATTTTGTTGACCACCACATTTGGGGATCAATATGTCAGGATAGTTTAGGGCATCATTATTCGTTACCAAGCTCAAGCATCAAAGGTAAAGTCACTCACTTAACATTCATTGAAGAGGTATTAGTGCACACACACACTCATGCATTTTCTTTTAATTATCGAGCATGCTTGCTTATTTGCCCTCTTGTGTGCCTTGTGTGTCTTAATTCTTGCTTGAGTGTTGAATGCATTTTTTATGCCTTAAAAATAGGATTTTTTCCTCTGGTCCATGGTTCTGACTACTCTCTGTGCAGTGCCTACACCGCGGTCTGCACAACGGTGTTTACCAGAGGCTGCACGTTGTGGCTACCGTGGCCTGTGCTTGTTGCATGCACCGCGGTCTCCCAAACGGAGTTTAACAGGCGTTGCATGCTTTCCAGACCGTGGTCTATACACTTGAATGCATAGCGGCATAGCCAGTGGTCCTGATGGGATTTGGTTGCCTTTCATCCAAAACGACGTCACTTTGGTTTTTAAGAGTCCAAGAAACCATCTTTGTGTGACCTAGCTTTTCTATAGAGAGAGGGACTCCCAAACACTTATTTTTACTCAACCCAACTATAGGGAAAAAACGGTTCAAAACGCAACGGAAGCGTGATAAAAACGAAAATTAGGGTTTGCGTATAAATAAATAAAAATTCCTTTTGTGCAACGAGAACCTTAACCCTAGATTAATTGATGTTTATAAAAAGTGTCATACCTTTTTTTTCATGACGATTGTACTAGCGTTGGATTGAATCCATAAGATCTTCTAATCCAATCACGAAAGTGAATCACCTAAGAGTATGGGCTCCCTTTCTTTAAATTGTATACCTGAGGATGGAAACAAACAAAATCTTCTTCTTTGTTAATCATAAATATCCTCCAAGAGAAAAATCAAGAACGTCTGGCCACTTGTGAATTATCAATCAATTTGATTGAAACTCACATGAACCTTGATTCGATGTTGTACACAAAACCCTTTTGATGTAAAAGATACTAGTGTACTATCGAAAACAAAAACGTTCACCTTTTTGTCGTTTCCCCTTGGCCGAATTCTACACTATCACTATGAGTTGGACGAATTTTGTCCAGAGTAAAAAACAAAATTTTCTTTCTCAAAATTCTCTCTTGCTAGGCCAAATTCTCTTCTTGAAAATTGCTTAGCATGGCCAAAATTCCTCTCATAGAAAAACTTAGGCTGGTCGAAATTAACATACATATATATATATATATATATATATATATATATATATATATATATATAGGATCATAAATCCTCTCCTAAGAAGGATTTACTTGGTTGGCAAGAATCATTTCCTTAGATGGATTTATTTGGTAGTTATGAATCCTTATCTAAAAGGAATTCTATCCTTCTCTTATATATACATAGCTGGCCGAAATTCGTAGGATACGTATTAGGAAACTTAATTCTTTTTTTAAGAAGGACTTACTTGGTTGTTAAGAAACCTTTCCTTAAGTAGAATTACTTGGTGGTTAAGAATCTTTTTTAAAAAGGAATTATATCCTACACCAAGACTCCTAATCCAACTCAACAGTGTATTTGTAACCATATTAAAAACTTCCTAATTTGATTAGATAAATAATTCCTTTTATTTATCTACTTATCAAATATAGTCTTTAATATTAATTATACTACCAACAAAAGTATAATTTTAGGAGACCAACTCCTATTAGGAAAAAGATTTTGACTTTTAATTAAATAATTAATTAATCAGCAAATTCATTAATTTCCATTTAGTTAAATAATAAAATAAAAAAAAATTTAATTTAAGCTATTCTTAATAGCCTTGCCGCCCAACACATGTATATAGGACATATATTATTTTTCTTATTTTATTAAATCCATTGGACCGTAATAAAGTCCACATGTGAATTAAACCTATTCTTAAAAAAAGAAACAAGTTCACATGCCTTAATACAATTCTAGATGGACCCCTAAATTGGTTCTGGAGAATATATCAAGTGATCCATGCAAGTTCGTGTGGATTGGGAATCTTGGCGGACTATCTAAATTTAAACTCCAATAGACACAACCCAATCACAATCAACAAATGATTCACTTAGGTCCGATCTATTTACTTTTAGTTCATTCCATTAAAGGACTAAAATTGAACTCTTAAATAAAGGTAGAATAAGTTGATGTTACCCATTCATACCCTAGACAACCTTATTGGAGAAAGTGTATCCTCGTGAAGAATATCAGTAATCGCCAAGAGCTCATAGACCGCCTATAGCTCTCCAAGTTACCATATTTACTCATACAACAACATTTTGAACTTGGATATTTTAACTTGTCCAGAAGCCATGTTTCAATAGACACTATTGAAAACTTAACGTTAAGATTTAATATCCAATACCTTAAAACATCGATATGATGGTATTCTACTCTCATTCAATAAATGGAGCCACGATTTCCATATCTATAAATGAAGTCCTCTATCGATTAACAAATGAATACCACCAAACTATCGATGATAGATTATGCTATATAATCGTACTAAAAATGCTATAAGATTTGTTAAACTAGAAATCACTTTATTAATATGAAAAGATTGTCAAAAAAATTATTATACTCTTGCTATCGAGCATAATCCTAACACCAACTTCATCTCATGGCCATCTAGCTTCATTCTAGGATCATCTAAGCATGGATCATCATCTTCTTCTTGACTAGGTAATTTCTACATGCTCTGGAATTTATGGTTTCATTACTAAGACATGTATACCTAGGTTTTAGTCCTTATTGCAAATTAAATGCATGCTTGTATGTGTAATAGCTTTTATGACATGCTTGTGGTATTGTTTGTTGGTTGAGAGTACTGATTTGTGATTGCTAGAATTTAGGACGGATTTTACCCTTCTAGTTAATTCTTCTTGCCTTTGCATTTAGAACATTGATATCTAGGATTTGCTTTACTTGTCATCACTAATTCTAGATAAGCATGAATGCTTTGACCTAGCATTTTTACGTATAGAATATTCTTGCATATTCACTAAGGTTGCCATTATCTCTTCATTGATGATTAAGCTTGTGGCTATATGATTAGTGCACAAGGTTAATGATCCAAAATCACTTTTAAGGCCCGTTGGGTAGAGTGAAAAGGTTAGTAACTGGAGGGTTAGACAGTAGGTCAACCTAGGTTGTAAACTTTTACTCAATAGTGGATTTTGAAGATCGAGTGTAGTGCACTGAACAACCTATGGTTTTTCGCATTTGGAGGATTTCCACGTATATATTGAGTGTTGTTATTGCTTTTTGTTTATTGTCTTTTATTTGAACACTTAGTATAATGGGGTGAATTTGATAATGTTGATTAATTCTCAAAATTGATAATCAATCAGATTAAAACCTATTCCCCCCCCCCCCCCCCCCCCCCCCTTAAGGTTATAAACACACACTTTCTAAGGAATTTCAATTGGTATCATAGCTGGTGCCTAGATACACTTAGGTGATCCTTACTCTGTGTGTGTGTCTTGCTTAGTTCATTTAGTTTGATTGTTTTTTTGTGTACTATTGCATTTGCATTACATTCATTACCCTCAAACACTATGAGTGGAAACAGTAATAGTCATGAGGGAGCCTCAAGCACAAGACCCCATTTGCTCAATGAGGTTAATTATGCTTCTTGGAAGGGCAAGATGGAAGCCTATCTTTGCTAAATAGATGTTCATGCTTGGATGGCTATTGAAGATAGGTATACACCACCAACAATGACCATTAACAACGTCGTAGAAGCTCCTAAGCCCAAGTCTAGTTGGAGTACTCAAGAGTTTGAAGCATCCAAGTGGAACAACAAGGCTATGCATGCCATCCTTTGTGCCATGGACGATAATCAAGACAAGTTGGTCCAAAACACTAGGATTGCAAAGGAGGCTTAGGACATTCTTCAAACAACACATGAAGGAACTGAGGTAGTCAAGGACTCAAAGCTCTAAGTCCTCCAAATGCAATTTGGGATGATTAGGATGGAAGAGCATGAATGCTTCAATGACTTTCAAATGAAGTTGATGGATATCGTCAACAAAAACCATCAACTTGGTGACCCCTATTCTGATAGGAGAGTCAAGCAAAAAATTATGAGGTAACTTTTATCAAGGTTCAAATCAAAGGTGACTGCACTTGAAGAGAATAGTGAGTATATGAATATGAAGCCAAGTGAAGTCATTAGGTGACTTCTAGCATATGAGTCAAGATGGAACACCACACCCACACCTCTGAAGAAGCAAAAGAGCATTGCCTTGAAGACCACCAAGGTTGATGAAGATGAGAAGGACTTGGATGAAGAAATGGCCCTCATGGTTAAAAGATTCAAGAAATTCATGAAGTTTGAGAAAAAAGGATTTGGGTCCAAGGGAAAGGAAGTGAAAAAGAAAACTCATTTCAAGAAGATGGAAAAGTCTCAAGAAAGTGACTCCAAGAAAGCCCGATATAGTTTTTAGTGTTGGTATGTGTGCTAGGTATCAAGCCAATCCCAAGGAATCCCATCTCTCTTCCGTGAAGAGAATCATTCGATATGTGAATGGGACATCCAACTATGGGATATGGTACTCTTTTAACACTAATGCTAGTTTAGTTTGCTTTAGTGATGCAGATGGGGCAGGTAATTATGATGATAGAAAGAGTACATCGGGCGGTTGCTTCTTCCTAAGGAACAATCTTGTGTCATGGTTTTGCAAGAAGCAAAATTCCATATCATTATCCACAATTGAGGCCGAGTATATAGTCGATGGGAGTGCTTGCACACAACTCCTTTGGATGAAGCAAATGCTTGTGGATTATGGCTTTGAGCAAGGTACTCTAACCCTTTATTGTGATAACATGAGTGCCATTAATATTTCAAAAAATGCTGTCCAACATTCTAGAACCAAGCATATTGACATTAGACATCATTTCATAAGAAAGCTAGTTGAGAGCAAATGCATTGCACTTGAACATGTGGGTACAAATGATCAACTAGCGGACTTGTTTACAAAACCATTAGATTCAACTAAGTTTAAATCTTTTAGTAGGTTTACAAGTTGAGAAAATTGAAATTGAAGAACAAGTGCAGAACTTTTCTCTTAACATTTTGATTTTTGTTTTTGTGATAACTTCTTCATTTCTACTCAGAATCACTTGATTCAAAAACCTATTTCGAGTGTATTGAAGGTTTCTACAAACCCCAAGCATTTACAGAATGAAAAGATGTCTAGATATTTCGTTGTGATCTCATTTTCAGTTCGTGGTGTTCATCCTTGTTGGTAAAATCATCTTCTTCTTAGTTTTCTTGTTAGATCTTCTTATTGATTGATGCTATTTGATTAATAAGCATGACTAAGATGATTTTGATATCATTTTGTGGTTTGTTGAGTTGATTTTCAAGTTGATCTAGATTTGTGATAAATTGAATGATTTGTGCTAAACTTGATGATCATGAAATTGTTTGTAGAAATCTTTTGTTCTTATGCTTGATTGATTATTTCTAGATCTAATTTCATTTTTTATAAGAACTAGGTTGTGTTTCTATTGGTATCTATATCTTCATATCTAAGTTTTTAGTTGATAACATGCTTAGGTTGCCTAGATACATTTGTGTTTGTTCTTTGAATGCATATTTTAGCTATCTAGTTGCATGCCCATAGAATTTGTTGATCATCAGTTTTTATGTTGACTGCTTGTTTGCGTTTTGCATTCATGATCACTTAGATGCCTTGTGAAGAGGTAGAAAGTCTCATATCTTAGAGTGATTCTTTGATTTGAGCAATTGGAAGTCTTAGCTAGAGTCGGAAGGACTTGGATAGCTAAGCAAGTGGAAGTCTCGACAAGAAGTGTGAGACCTCGGATTGTTGAGTGAGGAAGTCTTGACTAGAGTCGGGAGGACTCGGATAGTTGAGCAAGAAGTCTTGCCTAGGCTCGGGAGGATCTAGATAGGTGAGCAAGGAATCTTTCTAGAGACAGGAGGTCTTAGATAGGAAGTCCGCTTAGTAGATCACTAGGTTAAAGGATATAGTGGGAGTGATAGCTTGGAGAGCATGTGTCATTGCTTGAGTGTGTAACAATCTTGAAATAGTGGATTTGCTTTTGCCTGTGGTTGTGGTATCAACCCGTGGATGTTTCTTCTTTGAAGGTTTACCACAAAAATATTGTGTGTCATTGTTTGCAATTTTCATTAAGAATTGTTAAAATTGCATCGTTTTTAAAAGAAGTTAAAAATTGGAGCATATAACTACTCACCGCCCCTCTAGGTATATTTTACTATAAAGATAAAGAGAATTTTAACCTATGAGAATTCAAGCTAGATGTGGGTATGAATACTTTATCACTTTCACGTATGATCCCTCAAGATTTGGCTATATGTATCTCATGAGACATAAGTCGGACGCTTTTGACATGTTCAAAGCATTCAAAGCTGAAGTAGAAAGTCAGCTTGAGAAACACATAAAAATCTTGAGGTCTGATCGTGGTGGAGAATATATATCTAGTGAGTTTCAGCAATATCTTACTAATAATAGGATAATTTCTCAGTTTTCTGCACTAGGTACACCTCAACAAAATAGGGTGGTAGAAATGAAAAATAGAACTCTTTTGGATATAGTTAGGTCTATGTTGAGTTATTCAACGCTTCCTAATTCTTTTTGAGGATATGCTTTACAAAATACTATGTACATTCTAAACGATTTACCATCTAAGTCAGTTCCTAAAACACCGCATGAGTTATGGACCGGGCGAAAGCCTAGTTTACAACACTTAAGGATATTTGGATGTCCTGCGCACGTGTTAAAAGGAAAGACTGAAAAAATGGAGTCTCGTTCAGAAACATGTATGTTTGTAGGGTATCCAAAAGGAACAAAAGGATATTATTTCTATAGTCCTTCAGATCTTAAAGTATTTGGTTCGACAAATGATAAATTTTTATAAGAGGACTATATGAATAATTTTATGCCTAAAAGTAGAATTATCCTTAATGAGCTTTCAGGAGATCTAATTCCACAAGAGATTTTACAACCAAGCCTAATTGTAAGTTCCATACCAACACAAGATCTATAATATGTCATACCTCATCGTAGTGGGAGGGTTAGTAAACAACCCGAGAGATACATTGGTCTAAGAGAATCTGTAGAGAATCTCCCGGATGATTATGATCCCTATACATACAAGGAAGCAATGGAAGATGTTGATTGTCGCCATTGGCTAAAAGCAATCTGGAATTGAATCTATGTTAAAAAAAAGGTTGGTTTCTTATAGACTTGTCTAAAGGTATAAAACCCATTTGTTGCAAGTGGGTATACAAGAGGAAAAGAGGAATGAATTGAAAGGTGGAAACCTTTAAAGCTAGAATGGTAGCTAAAGGTTATACACAGAAGGAAGGTATCGATAATGAAGAAACCTTCTCTCTTGTGACCATGCTTAAATTCATTAGGATACTCTTATCCATTATGGCATCTCTAGACCTGGAGATTTGGCAAATGATCGTCAAGACAATTTTCTTTAATGGATGTATGCAACCAGAAGGGTTAATTGAAAAAGGCTAAGAGGAAAGCATATGAAAGTTGTAATGATCCATGGATTGAAGCAATCATCCAGATCCTAGAACATAAGGTTATATCAAATTATTGAAAACCTTAATGAACCTTATGTATACAAAAGGATTAAAGGTAAAAAGTTGGTTTTCCTAGTTCTTTACGATGATGATATACTACTCATCGGAAACGATGTAGGTGTATTGACATCAATAAAAGAATGGTTAGAAAAACAATTTGATGAGAAGGACTTAGGAGAAGCAAGTTATATTCTTGGTATCCAAGTCATAAGGGATAGAAAGAATAGAACGATTTCCTTGTCCCAAGCTTCATACATAGAAAAAATCATGTCTAGGTTTTCCATGCAAGATTCCAAGAAAGGTATGTTACCTTTCAGATATGGAATGAAACTTTCTAAGGAACAAGTTCCTAAGAATGAGCCTGAAGAGCAATTCATGAGTAAGGTTCCCTATGCCTCGACAATTGGGAGTCTCA
The DNA here is from genome assembly GCA_032871835.1 of Dipteronia dyeriana. Lineage (NCBI taxonomy): Eukaryota > Viridiplantae > Streptophyta > Magnoliopsida > Sapindales > Sapindaceae > Dipteronia > Dipteronia dyeriana. Next base: position 39,975,844 of record CM065299.1, read on the forward strand.
TGTATGCAATGCTCTGCGCTATACCAAATATTTATTTTATTGTTGGCATAGTTAGAAGGTCAATCGAAATCTGGTCCTGATCATTAGATGGTTGTCAAGCATATTCTCAAGTATCTCATGAGAACGAGAGATTATATGCTTGTATACTCCTGAGGGGATTTAATTCCCGTTGGGTATACAGATTCTGAATTTCAATCAGATTTCGACTCCATGAGATCAACATCAGGATCTGTGTTTACAATTGGAGGAAGGGCAGTCATATGGGGGAGTATCAAGCAATCTTGTATTGCTGATTCTACCATGGAAGAAGAGTATATTATCGCATGCGAGGCAACTAAAGAGGCTGTCTGGCTCCGCCAATTCTTGATTGACTTGGAAGTGGTTCCAGATGTGAATCATTATATCACTATCTACTGTGACAATAGTAGAGCAGTGGCTAATTTGAGAGAACCAAGAAGCCATAAGAGAGAGGAACACATTGAAAGAAAGTATCACCTTTTGAGGGAAATTATGCATATAGGTAATGTGACGATTACCAAGATTGCGTCAGAAGATAATCTAGTAGGATCCCTTTACAAAGGCTCTTCCATTAAAGAGTTTTAATGGGCATCTAGAGAACATGGGGATGAGAGATATAAAATATTTGCTATAGAGCAAGTGGGAGATTGTTGGGATTATGCTCGATAACAAGAGTATAATAATGTATTTGAGATTTCATATTAATAAAGTGATTTCTAGTTTAACAAAACTTATAGCATTTATAGTTTAATTATTATAATTGTCAAAAGTAAATAATCATAAGGTCAAAAGACTACGAGAAAAGAAGAATTGTTCACACATATAGAAATGTATGAGGTAGACACAATTCTTTAGTTAGTCTTGAATAATATTCACAACTAAAGATAAATGTTGGGCACCTTTATAATATCAAAGTTGTAGATTCTTTTGCTAGCATTTGAGTGGGATCAAATGTGTTATGATAAGTCTAAAATCAATAAAGTGTGGTGTCTTTGGGCAGAAAAATCTAGTGCAATGGGTGCATTGAATTGGATAACAATTCAATGGATAAACGTTTTCACTTGAAGACAATCGGAGAGTCTATCTCAATCCTGAGATAAATGATGGACTTATGGTTGCAAGTGTTATCATTTGAGCTATCACTGGGTACGATTATATTGCATGGTCTATCCTCGATAGTTTGGTGGTATTCATTTGTCAATCGATGGAGGACTTTTATAGATATGGACATCGTGGCTCCATTTATTAAATGAGAGTAGAATATCATTATATGGATGTTTTGAGGTATTGGATATTATATCTTAACGTTAAGTTTTCAATAGTGTCTATTGAAACATGGCTTCTGGACAAGTCAAAATATCCAAGTTCAAAATATGGTCATATGAGTAAATATGGTAACTTGGAGAGCTATAGGCGATCTTTGAGTAACGAGAAATATTAACTTATTTTATCTTTATTTAAGATTTCAATTTTAGTTCTTTAGTGGAATGTACTAAAATTAATAGATAGGGCCTAAGTGAATCATTTGTTCATTGTGATTGGTTTGTGTCTATTGGAGCTTAAATTTAGATAGCCCGACAAGATCCCCAATTCACACGAACTTGCATGGATCACTTGATATATTCTACATGACCAATTTAGGGGTCCATCTAGAAATGTATTAAGGCATGTGGACTTGTTTCTATTTGTAAGAATTGGTCTAGTTCAAATGTGGACTTTTTATAAAAGTCTGATGGATTTAATAAAATAAGAAAAATAATATATATGCCTATATATTGTCATGGGCGGCAAGGCTAATATATAAAAGCCTAAATAAAATAATTTTTATTTTATTATTTAATTAAATGGAAATTAATTAATTTGGTAATTAATTATTTAATTAAAAGTCAAAATCTTTTTTCTAGTAGGAGAGGGTCTCCTAATATTATACTATTGCTGGTAGTATAATTAATATTAAAGACTATATTTGATAAGTAGATAACTAAAAGGAATTATTTATCTAGTCAAATTAGGAAGTCTTTAATATGGTTACAAATACACAATTTGAGTTGGATTAGGAGTCTTGGTGTAGGAAAGAATTTTTTTTGGAAAAAGATTCTTGGTCTCTAAGTAAATCCACCTAAGAATAGGATTCTTGCCTCTCAAGTAAATCCTCTTTAGGAGTGGATTTTTGAACCTATAAATATAGGTTGTAAATTTCGACCAAGCCTTAGATTTGGGTTGAGAAATTGTTTTTTTTTTTTTTTTTTTACACATATATATATATATATAAACTTCGTCTAACTTATTGTGTGAAAAATTCGGACAAGCATAGAGAAAAGAGGGAATGTTTCTGTTTTCGATAGTACACTAGTATCCTTTGCATTAAAAGGGTTTTGTGAACAACATTGAATCAAGGTTTACACGAGTTTCAATCAAATTAATTGTTAATTCACAAGTGATTAGACGTTCTTGGTTTTTCTCTTGGAGGATTATTGTGACTAGCAAAGAAGAAGATTTTGTTTGTTTCCACCCTCAGGTATACAATTTAAAGAAATGGATTCTACACTCCTAGGTGATTTACGTTCTTGATTGGATTGGAAGTTCTAACGGATTCAATTCGATACTAGTTTAATCTTCACAAAAAAAGGTACGACACTTTATATATACATCAATTAATCTAGGGTTAAGGTTCTTGTTATTAAAAGGGAAAATGTTTATACCGAAATTCTAATTTCACTTTTTCACACTTCTGTTGCGCGATTTTCCCTACACCATTACCATTCCATACCAGGGGTACGACAATTATTTCCTACCACCTGGCCAGCTCCCTATCCATACAGTGGCCTTTGAGTGTGGGGTTAGGCTACCTCTTCACCCCACTCTTTGTCGAGTGCACCATACTTTGTAGCTTGCCCCCCTGCAACTAACACCAAGGTTCTGGAGGCACCTAACACCAAGGTTCATCCTCGTGCTATGGAGGGAACATCTAGAGATGGATAAAATCACTCTAGAATCATGGTTTCATATGTTGAGGTTCCTTTTTCATATTGCTGCCCAGTCCCTTGGTCTGAATGGTCAGTTCTACGCTAGGCCTAAGAACCACTTGAAATTCATAGTGCCTGGTGCCCGAAAGAAGGACCCCTCCTAGATGGAAAACTAGAGGAGCTCGATTCATATCCGAGGGTCTGATTTCGAGGTCTTTACTAGGTTTAGTTGTAGAACCGGGTAGGAGAAAGTTAGCATCTCTACTGAGTCGAAGAAGATTTAGAAGAACATCATAGCCTGGTCCTACCTCAACACGATGTATCCTGCTCGAATACTTTTGAATAAAAGAGGGTTGATCTCTTCCTTTACCTTTTTAATGCTTCCCTAGTTAAACAGCCTTCGTAATTCTACTTTTCTTGTAGTTTCCAGCAAAAGACAGGTACTAATTCTCTTGTTTGTGACTATTTTATAGTACCTCTACGAGTCTGAAAGGAACCTGAACAATCTAAGGACCAGTCTTCTTCGCTATAGGCCTCTTCTTTATGGCCCCTGTTTCACCTCGAGCCTATTGTAAGGTCATGTACCTTATCTGAACCTGGTTGGTGTGTATCAGTACCAATCGTGGTGCCTAAAGTACCTCATCCACCTTTTTTTTGTCAAAATCTAACCTAGCATCAATGGAAGCTAGACTTGCCAAGGTCAGAGGCTCTCTTGGCCATGTACGAAGCTTACTCCCTGATATTTCTGTTGCTGTTGCTACACCATCAATCCCTTCTCCCCTTTCTTTTGTGGTGATCGAGCAATCTACCAGGGTTAAGAGAGATCCTGACTCTGCTGTTGTTACTCCAGTTGTTCCTCGTGATCAGTCCAGGTCGCAATTAAGGGGTAGTAGCAGAGATATGGTAATGATCCAGTCTGTTGTTTGCTACCCAAATAGGGGATTGCAGGCCATGACCTCAATGCCAGTTGATGTCTTGATCACTATAGGGGTAAGTTTCATCCTTCTCTATTTTTGATAAGTTTTAGGTATCAAGGCAGTTACTAACATATGCCCCATATCTGGTTGGCCTTTAAGTTCAATGTGGCCATGACCAACCAGGTTGATTCCCTCTGGGAGTAGTCTAATGTGTCTAAGGCCGAGCAAGCCAATGAGCAGCTCACTAAGGCAGTAAGGATCGCTCAAACTCTTAATCATCTCATGACTAGAGTTGAGAAAACTGCAGTTGATGCCCAAGTAGAAAATAAGTGGATGTAGCGTGCCTATAGCATAAAGTTGCTTAGGTCCTTGCACCATGCCTAACAAAGAGGTGATCTAAAGGAGAAAAATAGGCAGTTGGAAAATGAAATCTTGGATTTGTGTAACAGCGTGGCTGCTTTGAAATCTAAGTTAGGTGGTTCATTCGCATATGGATACTACTTCACTACTTACCAGGTGGCACAATCGTTCCCTTCTCCATTCGACCTGATGTCAATAGCCGAGTGGGACCGTGTTGAGATCATAGAGAATGCAAAAGAGCTAGCTAGGTCCACTCCTACTGAAGTTGGTTCCTTTTATGCTATTGGATCCCCTACCGATGAGAATGACTTGACGCACATCTCCACCTTGATACCTAGCCATTATGGGGTAGATCCTAGCTTGAAATCCCCCGATATTATAAAGGTTTAGTCCAAAGTAGGGGACTCATAACTGTCTACCTCTCTATCTGCACCTGCCTAGGAAGCTGAGGTCCAGATTGATCTTTCCAATAAGGGAAAGGTCCATACTAGTGTGGTAGATGTGGTAAATGGTCATGCTGATTCGACTGTGGTAGAGAAGGCTGATCCAAAGATTTTAGTTAAGGCATGAGGTGTGACCCTTACTAATCTGGCTGCAGGATCCTTGGAAGGAGGAGCTGCTCCTATGGTAGAGGTTGATCGAGGAGTTGGAGAAAAAGAAAGGAGTGAACCGAGAGGAGGCCTGATCGGTCTATTTTACATATGTTTTTCTCCTTTATTTCATATGTAATATGCTTGTCTCTCGAGTAATTTAAGTTATTTATTTTGTTTAATGAGCATGTGTAGGTCATTTTCCTAAAAGTAGAGGTATTTGGTGATATTTGTAAGGAATAAAGCTTAACAAGAAGATAATGGGCAAAAGTGTCGATTACCGTTGTGCATGTCACTGCCCGTGCAGAGCTTTAACCGCAACATAACCAGCAGTGCAGTCCAAGTATGCATTTTTTTCTAGCCATGGTCCATACTGTTTCTAAGTACCGGTCTATGTTGCGCAAGAGACTAGAGAGCACACCGCTGTGATTTCTGCGGCCTATGCATGTGTCTGTGCCACGGTATAGGGAGCGGTCGTGCACATTCCTTATTTTTCGAAGAATTTTGAAACCCTATTCTTTGGAGGACCTATATATATATATCTTTCCTTTTCTTTTTCTAAAAAAAACACACTTTCTTGTTTTGGTTGGAGTATTGATCTATACGCAATCTTAATTAATATTCAATTGAATGGATAAAACTAATCTTAGCATTGATTTATGCAAGTAGGTTTTTGTTCTTTGTTTTTGCACTTAATGGGTTCTTAGTTATAGTTTATGCCATTGATCTATGGGTAAATTATTACTAACACATGATACATCCTAGGATCATACAGTAACAGTCTTACTAAAGATAAGAACGAACCCTTAACATGTTTAATATTTTTCTCAAAGTCAATTCGAAACATTGAGTCGACATAGTAGGGGATCATTGATGACCTAGTGCCTTCTCACTTTTGAGCAAAACCCAATCTTTTCAATTGCTTTCATTATTTTAATTTAATTTAGTTTTTAGTTTAATTCAATTAAATAACAATCTTTTGGTTACTTTTAATTTAGCTTTATTAGAACTAGTTTTCAACCATTAAATCTCTAGTCTTCGTGGGAACGATCCTTACTCACCACTGCACGATTCTTTATGATTCATGCACTTGCGAGTATTATTTTATGAACACGATTTCTAGCAATCAAGTTTTCATCGCCACTGTCGGGGATTAGTTGAATTTGTTGGTTTTTTTTTTAGTTTTAGTTTTAGTTAATAGATTTAGTTAATTACGTAGTCGAGTCATTAATTTTTAGATTTTTTAGTTTTAATTTTTTTGGTTTTATTTTACTTTCTTTTTTGTAAGTTGCTATGTTTGTTTCAGGTTTAAACTGTGAATGCAAGGTAAAAGATCTCTTGAAGGAGAATAATTACTGTTGAATGACAATGTCAACCATATGAGACAAGCAACAATGGCAGATAATAAGAATGGAAATTGCATCATCCTGTAAGATCCTATAGACCCAATTCTCTAAGTTGACCTATGAAGACAATAAAGGATTACAACAGGCCTATTATTGATAATCATCCCTTGTGTATTGCACTGGATGAGGTAGCAAGAAATTATGAGCTCAAGAGTTTTCAATATAATTAGCTGCCCTTTTTTCATGCATTGCCGAATGAAGATGTGCTTAAATTCTTCAGAGAATTCTACAGAGCAATTGAAGCTTTTCCAAACAATAGGGTGATAGAAGATCATCTGCGTATGAGGTGTATCCCACACGCTCTAAAGGAAAATGTGAAGACTTGGCTCTGGATTATACCTTCAACTTCACTGAGAACATGGGATGATTCTCTTTGACTGTCCTCAGCACGAGTATCAAGCCCACCAACTCTGTCATTGGTTATAAGATGGACTAAAAGACATCTCAACAGTCCCGATGAACAATGAATGTAGAGGATCCATGACTGACAAGACTGTGGATGAGTTGCACTTAATATTTGAAAAACTTTAAAAAAATTCTCAGCATAAAAAAGTGTAGGAGAAGGAAGGGTATTTATGAGGTAGATACTAACACAAAAATTTAGTGCAAATGGCACAGTTGCAAAAGTCTATTGAGTTACTTGTCAACTAGTTGGGACAATTGAGAGAGATGCAATACATGGGAAGTGAGCAACCAGGGTATGATGCTGATTGAAAAATAGAAGGCCATGATAAGGAAGAAGTGCAAGTTATGAATAATTTCAATCAAATACCTTGGAATGATCCTTTCTCAAACACATACAATTTGGGTAAGAGTAACCATCCTAATTTCTTATGGACCAATAATCAGAGCACCATGAACCAGTGAGGAAACAAAAACAACTATGGTAAGAGACTGTATAATGCTCAATATAATCTTGAACACCAAACCAAGGAGCCATCGTTGAAGGACACATTGAATAACTTCATACATTTTACCCTACAAAACCTCCAGGGTAGTAATGTCAAGTTTCAAAACAAAAAGGCTTCAATGAGGAAGATGGAAATGCAAATCAGTTAACTAGCTTAAGTTGTGCAAAGGAGAGAACCAAGAAAATTATCAAGCCAAACTGAACAAGTAAAGGCCATGACAGTTCTGCGGAAGGGTAAGACATTAATCAATGATAGATTAACTAAACATTTTAATAAATCTTCTAATGTTTAAGGTCATTCATTAGAGAAAATAGCACCAGAAAAAGAGGAAGAGGTAGCGGTGGAAAAATCTAAATAATTACCACCGCTACACAAGTCTCCTATTCCGTATGTTCCCTAGTTCCATTTTCAAGAAGAATGCAAAAGAGAAAGTTGGAGAAATCATACAAAGACATTTATAACACCATGTCAAAGGGAAATGTCAACTTGCCACTATTGGAGATGATCCAGTAGATGCCAACATATACACACATAAAAATTAAGAGTCTTCATATTTACAAGCCAAGGTTGCTGGAGAATCAATAGGAGTTCATGATCGGAAGTGCCATTGCAGTCCTTAAAAAATTCTTGCCACCAAAGCTCCAAGATTCGGCAAGTTTCTGTATCAATATTATAACTAGAGGTACCACCGTAGAGAGAGCAATGTATTTGGGAGCCAACATCAATCTTATGCCATATAGCATCTACGAGCAATTGGGGTTGAATGACCTAAAGAAAATGACCATGTCACATTTGTTGGTGGTTAGTTCAGCTAGATACCCCGAGAGGATATGTTGAAGATGTATTTGTTCAGGTAGAAAATCTCATTATTTATGCTGATTTTGCCTTACTTGACATGGATGAGGGAGGCAAGGAACGAGGTAGCAATCCAATTCTATTGGGAAGACCTTTCATGGAAACTGTAAAGGCCTTCATTGATGTATAGAATGAAAAACTCACGATGACTGTGTTAGATGAGACTATGGAGATCAAGGTTTTTGAATCATTAAAACGACCTAAGGAGGTCGATGATTGCTATACGATCGATTGTTACTCAATTAAGGAGGTTAATGTTTGAATAATGCCCGATAACAGGAGTGTAATAATGTATTTGACAATCTTTTCATATTAATAAAAGTGATTTATAATTTAACAAATCTTATAGCATTTATAGTTTAATTATTATAACTGTCAAAAGACTATGAGAAAAGAAGAATTGTGCGTACATCTGGATATGTATGAGGTAGAAAAATCATTAGTTACTCTTGAATAATATTCACAACTTAAGATAAAGGTTGGGTGCCTTTACTTTTTAAAGTTGTATATTCTTTTGCTAGCATCTGAATGGGATCAATTGTGTTATGACGAGTCTAAAATCACCAAAGTGTGGTGTCTTTGGGTAAAGGAATCTAGTGCACTAGGTTCATCGAATAGGATCACGGTGAGATACTTTATCCAGAATTATCAATGGATAAAAGTTTTCACTCGAAGACAATCAGAGAGTCTATCTCAATCTTTATATAAATGATAGACTTATGGTTGCAAGTGTTATCATTTGAGCTATCAATGAGTAGGATTATATAGCATAGTCTATCTTCAGTAGTTTGGTGGTATTCATTTGTTAATCGATAGAGGACTTCATTTATAGATATGGACATTGTGGCTCTATTTATTAAATGAGAGTAGAATATCATCATATGGATGTTTTGAGGTATTGGATATTAAATTTTAATGTTAAGTTTTCAGTAGCTTTTACTGAAATATGGCTTCTGGACAAGTCAAAATATCCATGTTCAAAATGTGGTCATATGAGTAAATATGATAAATTGGAGAGTTATAGGTGGTATTTGAGCTCTTGCCGATTACTGATATTCTTCACGAGGATACACTATCTCCATTAAGATTACCTAGGGTATAAATGAGCAATACTAACTTATTCTATCTTTATTTAAAAGTTCAATTTTAGATCTTTAGTGGAATGAACTAAAATTAAGAGATCGGACCTAAGTGAATCGTTTGTTGATTGTGATTAGGTTATGTTTATTGAAGCTTAAATTTAGATAGCCTGCCAAGATCCCCAATCCACACGAACTTGCATGGATAACTTGATATATTCTACCAGATCAATTTATAGGTCCATCTAGAATTGTATTAAGACATGTGGACTTGTTTCTTTTAGTAAGAATGAGTCTAATTCACATGTGGACTTTTTATTTAAGTCTAATAGATTTAATAAAATAGGAAAACCAATATTTGGCCCATATATATTGGCTTGGGCGGCTAAGGCTATATATAATAGCTTATTATATTGGTTTTTATTTTATTATTTAATTAGAAGGAAATTTATTAATTTGTTAATTAATTAATTATTTAATTAAAAGTCAAAATATTTTTCCTAGTAGGAGTAGATCTCCTATTGTCATATTATTGTTGGTAATATGATAAGTATCAAATACTATATTTGATAAGTAGATAAATAAAAGGAATTTATTTGTCTAGTCAAATCAGGAAGTATTTGATTTCTATTAAAACTCTAGTTGAAAATTGGTCATATTAGGAAGTTTTAATTTAGTCACAATTTAATTATATATTCAATAATTGGTTATTGAATAAATACACTATTTGAGTTGGATTAGGAGTCTTGGTGTAGAAAAAAAATATTCTTTGAAAAGGATTCTTGGTCACTAAGTAAATCCGCTTAATGAAAAGATTCTTTCCTACCAAGTAAATCCTTCTTAGGAGAGGATTAGGTCTCTAAACGAAAGACAAGAGGAATTCGGCTAACCCTATATAAATTAGGGCAAGGAATTCAGCCACTAAATATATGGAATGTAGAATTCGACCAAGCCTAAGTTTTTAGTTAAAAAGAAAAATTTGGGCAAGGTAATTATTCTAAGGAAAAAATTCGGTCAAGGCAATTTTTCTAAGGAGAAAATTCACCCAAGAGAGAATTTTTAGTGTAGAGAATTTGGTTCTTACTCTAGATAAATTCGTCTAACTCTAAAGATTGGTGTATGAAAATTCGGCAAAGAGGAAAGGAAGAAAGAACGTTTTGTATTCGATAGTGTACTAGTAGTCTTTACACTAAAAGTTTTTGCGTACAACATCGAATCTAGGTTCACGCGAGTTTCAATCAAATTGATTGATAATCCACAAGTGACCTAACGTTATTTGTTTTTCTTCTTGGAAGATTATTGTGACTAATAAAGAAACAGATTTTGTTTGTTCCATCCTTAGGTATACAATTTAAAGAAAGGGAGCCCACACTCCTAGGTGATTCACATTCGTGATTGGATTGGAAGATCTTGCGGATTCAATTCGGTGCTAGTTCAATTGTAACGAAAAAAAAGATACGATACTTTTAATATAGTTCAATTAATCTAAGGCTAAGATTATTTCTATTAAAGGGAAAAAAATTAATATACCAAACCCTCATTCTACTATTCCACCGTGTTTTAAACCGATTTTTCCATTCAGTTAAATTTGTAATCCAAGAGGAGCTATCAAATGAAAGCCTCTATGAGTTACTTGATTGGGTTAAGGATGTATTTGAAGATGATGAAGAAGTTCAACAGATTAAGATGTAGAAGAAGAATCTAAGGTTGAAGAATTAAGTGCATAAAATGAAGATGAGACCAACAAGTCTTTAATCTCATCTACGAGCTCTCCCTCTACATTTAAAAAAAAAACAACTACCTTCTAACCTAAATTATGCTTTCTTAGGAGAGAATGAGACACTCCTAGTAAATATAGCTTCTGACCTACATGAAGAGAAAGAAGAGAAACTAATAAAAGTGCTCAAGGAATATAAAGCCGCCATCGGATGGTCTATAGCGGATATTATGGGAATAAGCCCTAACATTTGCAAGCATAAAATTCGGCTAGAAAAAGATGCAAAGCCTTCAAGAGAGACTCAATGAAGGCTCAATCCAAAATTGAAGAAAGTTATGTAGGAAGAGGTTCTGAAGCTACTCAAGGATGATAATAAGTGGGTGAGTCTAGTTCATGTTATTCCAAAGAAGTCGGAGATCACTGTGTTAGCTAATAAGAACAATGAGTTGATTCCCACAAGAAAGACAACGTGATGGAGAGTGTGCATGGACTATCGCAAGCTCAGTAAGGTAACTAAAAATGATCGCTTTCCTTTTCCATTCATTAATCAGATGCTTGAGCGTTTGGTTGGACATGCTTACTGTTGCTTCTTTTATAGATTTTTTGGAGACAGTCAAATTGCCATTGCTCTAGAGGACCAAGAAAAGACAACGTTCACATGCCCCTTCGACACCTTAGCATATCAAATAATGCCTTTCGAGATGTGCAACGGCCCTACCACTCTCCAGAGATGCATGATGTCTATATTCTCCAACATGTTAGAGAAATTTATTGAGGTATTCATGGATAATTTTTCTATTTTTTTTAATTCTTTTGACCATTGCCTTGAAAACTTAACTCTTGTTTGAAAAAAGATGCACGGAGTCTAATTTGACACTTAGTTAGGAAAAAAGTTATTTTATTGTGAAGTCTTGAATATTTTTAGGGCACGTTATTTCTGTAAAAGGTATAGAAGTAGATTGTGCTAAAATTAAAGTGTGTGCAAAACCCCTACCTCCCACTTCGGTGAAAGGTGTAAGGACTTTTCTTGATCATGAAGTTTTTTATAGTCGTTTTATCAAAGATTTTTCAAAAATTAGTCTTCCTCTATGTAACCTCTTGACCAAGGATACTGCATTTGTGTTTAATGATGATTGTTTGCATAATTTTGAAACATTGAAAAACAAATTGATATCTACTCCTATAATCATGCCTCCTGACTGGTTTCTTCCTTTTAAATTATTGTGTGATGCATCTGACTTTACGGTAGGCGCTGTTTTAGGACAACGAGTAGATAAATTACAAAATGTTATTTACTACACTAGTCGCACAATGAAGGATGCATAATTAAATTACTCCACCATAAAAAAAAAATTGCTTGCTGTTGTTAGTGCCTTAGAAAAATTTCAGTCATATTTGATTGGGTCTAAGGTCATTGTTTATTCTGATCATGCTGCATTAAAGTATATGCTAACCAAAAAGGAAGCGAAATCGAGATTACTCCAGTGGATCCTTTTGTAGCAAGAATTTGATTTGGAAATCTGGAATAAATAGGGCAGTGAGAATGTGTTGGCGGATCATGTTTCTCAATTGGTAAAAGTTGAAGGAGGGAAGAACGTTATGAGAAAATACCCATCAATGAGAACTTTCTAGAAGAATAGCAATTAGCAGTAGGTGGCAAAGATCCACGGTATGTAGACATTGTGAATTACCTAGCTAATGGGATCATACCACCGAATCTGAGCTCACAAGCAAGGAAGAGGTTCCTTTCCATCTCCAGGCAGCATTTTAGGATGAGCCATACTTGTTCAAATTTGGAACTGATTAGATCATTCAGATATGTATCCCAGAAGAAGAACATCAGGATATGTTGAGATTAAGCCACAATCTTCATTGTAGAGGGCATTTTAGTGCAAATAAGACTGCTCAGAAAGTTCTCCAACCAGGTTTCTTCTGGACGACATTATTTAAGATGCTTATTCTTTTTTTCTTTAATGTAACAGGTGCTAAAGAAAAAGGAACATTGGAAAAAGGGATGAGATGCCATTATCAAGTCAACTGGTTATGGAGTTATTCGACGTATATGGAATTGACTTTATGGGACCTTTCACATCCTCATATTGGTACCATTACATCTTTGTTGCTATGGATTGTGTATCAAAGTGGATCAAAGCAAATGTAACCAAGACAAATGATAGCAATGTGGTGGTGAAGTTTATCAAGAAGAACATTTTCACTATATTTAGGACTCCTCGTGCAAAAATAAGTGACGGTGGTAGCCACTTTTGTAACAAGACCTTTACCTTGTTGATGAAAACGTATAGTGTCAAACATAAGGTGGTAACCCCGCATCATCCTCAGACATCGGGACAGGTTAAATTGAGTAGCAGACGGATTAAACAGATCTTAGAGAAAATGGTGCAACCAAATTGGAAGGATTAGTCACTCAAGGTTAATGATGCCCTGTAAGCTTATAGAACTGCTTTAAAAAATCTGATTGTGATAAGTTCTTACCGGATAGTCTTTGGGAAAGCATGTCATTTATTACTGGAGCTGGAACACAATGCCTATTGGGCCTTAAAGAAGTTAAATTTTGATTTATGCAAGGCTGGAAAAGAAAGACGTTTACAGATGAGTAAGCCTACAGAACTTTGGAATTATACCTATGAGAATGCGCAAATATAAATGGAAAGGACTAAAAACTTTACATGACAAGAAGATTATCCATAAATAATTTCATCCTGGGATGTAGTCTAATTGTATCAATCGCGTTTGAGGCTATTTCTAGGAAAGCTAAAACCAAAATGGTCAGGTCTTTTTAAGATTACAAAAGTTTTTCCTCATGGAGCAATAGAAATTAAGAATCTTCAAAATGGAGGCAGATTCAAAGTAAATGGACTAAGGCTAAAACCATGTCTTTGCATGTCTTAACCAAGGAAAGTTGGATCAATCAAACTTAAAGTGATGTAGAGCTCTCAAAGTGGCAACCCACCCCATGTTAGTTATTTTATTCGTTAATTTTATCAGTATTTTTGAGTCATAATTCATGTGTGTAGCAAATTCGCTTCTAGCTAGAATTTAAAATTTTCAAATTTTTGTCTTGAACTTCTTTAAGTGACAATACTGAATCCAGGTTTGGGGGTAGTTTGAGGTTTTTCTAGTGTGGGTGAATTTGAGCTATGCAGATCAGGTCTTGATAAAATTTTTGTCAGCCACCGCTGGGTGGACTGCTCACTAGACACATGTCTTGACCGTAGTATACAAAACGTGAACTCTCTATTTAATACCGCTAGTGGACCACTCCTTATGCACTATGTCTGCACCGTGCACCTGTAAGCATTGATCCGCTGGATTTTCATGCTAGACATACTGTTCTTCAGGTAACGCGTCCACACCATAGCACCTATTACGGTGATCCTCTGGAAAAATGGGATGATGTCTGCCTTCTTTTCATGTCCTTGTTGGACCTCACCGCTTCATGTACCGCTAGATAAGCAGTGACTTTGCCGTAGTCCACACCACAATACTTTAAATAAAACTGTGTTTTGAGGTTTTAGGTAAGAAAAATTTAGCATCACCGCTTCCCATACCACGGCCCAGGTAAGTGACTCAGACAGCGATAGGGTTTATTTTTGTGCATCTATATAAGTGCGCGGCCTATTCTCTTTTCTCTGAATTTTTCCTTGGATGCCCATGTCTGTTTTTTTCTTCGCTCTCTCTATTTAGTTTCGAAAAAAAAAACTCACACAAACTCTCCTCAAATCTTTACTAATCTTCACTAAGGATCAAAGGTATGCCCATCTCCTCCCTCCATAATGGTTTATTTTGCTCTTTTGCATTTATTTGATCCAATGTTTCAGGAATGTGTTGATTTAGAGGAATTTGTTGTGATTTATTACTTGTATTTGAATTTCTTCCTTTAATAACCAATGGGATTTGTTTATAATGATTTATTTTATATAATTTCGCTTATTTGGTGGAAAATGTATCTTAGTTATGCTTGAAATTTCAAATTTTAGAGTTATATAGGAAATAAGTTTGATTTTTGGTGCATATAAGCTTAATGTGATGCCATGGTATTTTGATTGAAACTGCTTCTAAAATGCTTTTGGAATGCTTTATTTTAGAATAATTTGATTATTGAAAATTTGATCAAACTTTAGTCGAATTGTTGTTGAAATTTATATACAAACCTTGCTTATTTGGTTATTTGTTGTTTGCATATGGTAAAATCTAATCCAGGAAAGAGACCACATGCAGGAAACACTTCTAGAGGCAAAATGACCGCTCTCCCATGCTTTGCTCAACGTAAAGATGTTCTGGATATGGTTTCAAAATATCAAAGCCTGGCATGGATAATTGAGAAGGCTATTGATGTTATGAGTTTGGTGTCTGAGGTGGTCGATACCCGCCAGTGGGTAGGGTTCATTCGACGATCTCAAAATCCCAACAGGAGCAAGTGGCCGACTTCTATACGAGTATGATTCTAGAAAGGTTTCCTAGTGGAGGACATATTCTAGTCTAAGGAGTCAAAGTCCACATCTCGTCGGATGCCATCAGCCAGTATTTTGTGGCACCAGATGTGCATGTCCATATCAACTATGGGATAAAGGTAATTGATGAGTTTTTTTTTGTTCTTCATTTGGATGGCCCTGAGGAGCAAAACCAGTTGGTTCATTTATATATGAGGGATTTGAGGGTCGATACTGCATTCAAGAACATATTTTCCTCTTACTCATTAAGGCCTACAAAGTATCGGACTGAGCTATTTTATGAGCCTACCCAGCTGCTACACCGAATAGTGACTTACCAACCAGTTGATATTGGTCATGTGGTATTCCGGGTGTTTTACAACATCGCTTGTGAGGAAGGGTCTTTAATGGTATTTCCTTGTTTGATCACAGATTTTTACTAAGAGGTAGGTGTATTGAAGTGGATGTCGGATTGGAAGAGAGGGAAAATAGTATGTTGGTATTGATGCTTCAGAACAAATTGTGTGATTGATCGTGCCAAAATTGTTATATATTTTGGCCCTCATTTCCTTAGCCATTATCTCATTTTCGGGTGTTTTGTGTCTCTTATAGCTCTTTATTTGTGTTTTTAGGTGATTAGGTACTTTATGGTTAATTGGATAAGTGATGCGATTTTTGTGCGAAAAAAGGTCAAAAAGTTAACGAAGTAGCATCAGGGTTATGCCTTGGTCATGCACGGGTTTCAACCAGTGCATAACCCGTGCACTATGAAGGAAGTATAGGCCAAGGCATGATGCGGGTCCACACCCACGCACCATCGTGCAAGTGTCTGCGTAATACTCTTAAATCGAGAGCAGGAATTAAAGCATCAGGGCAATGTGCAGGTCCACACCCACGTACCATCGTGCAAGTGTCGGCATAATGCTCTTAAACTGGAAGATGAAAATCAGAGCACCTGGTGTTTTCTCAGGTCTTACGCGGGTTATGGGCGGATCTCAACCAGTCAACAACCTGCACATTTCTCGAGACATATGGCAATATCAACAGTTTTCAGCCATTTTGAAGGCACCTATAAATTGGATCCATTTTGTTATGAGACATACGCCAACACACCTAATCATAACCATTTTGTCTCTCTAGATCTAGGAATTCTTTCCTCTCCAAAACCCATTCAATTCTCACATCATCCATATCATCTACTCAACAAAAGGAATCAAGGAGATCATTTTGGAGCTTCAAGAATGAGGAATCATCTATGGGTTTACTTCTATCCTTTTCTACCTGTTTCATTCTTGTAATAGACATGGGTAGCTAAACATCCCACTAGGGTATTGATGTGATTAACTTGTGATCATGGGTTTGTAATTGAATTATATACTTATCAACTAATCTATCAAGTTTATTTCATTCATTGATTGTTAGTGATTTGAAGGATGATTTACATTTGATTGTACCCTTCTTTCGTTGGATGTTATCTAAGAATAAATTAGGGTAGATAATTGAGTATACCCTCTATTTAATTCTCTTAGCTCATTTGAATGGAATGATTGAATTATAATACCCTCCTCTAGTGAAATCCGGACTTATTAATCTCTATTCTTTTCCAATCTCAATTGAGTGACCAATTCTATACCCTCTAGATTGGTTGCTTTAGATAGATTAAGAACCAACTCTTTACCCTCTAGGTTGGTGAATTTATTAAGAGATTAATCCTTATTTGATAGATATCCATTTTAATGAGCAATCACTTGTGGGTAATCAATACTATACCTTCTAGATTGAATACTCACAAGGGATATACAACCAAGCTACACCCTATAGATTGGTTACTTTGTATTAAAGAGCATTAATGAGAATTCATACATAACTGTGGCTACATGTTGAATCCATCATTCCCTTAGTCCCCTTATCATACATCTTCGTATACTAATTGTTGCATTTCTAGTTAGTAGATTTGTTTTGTGTTTTAATCATAATTCATTCGAAACACTAATTCTATTGTTCTTCTTGCATATTAGCTTAGAGTATAATTTGATCAATTAAGGCATAACACGATCTCTGTGGATGATACCCATACTTGCTACTATATTGTTATCAAATCTGAGTGCAAATAGTGGTTTATTAATTTTGTTTGACAAGATATTTTACATATACAGAACGGCACTTGTCAAAAATGGCGCCGCTACCGGGGATCGGCTTATATGTTTTTCTTTGATTAAATTGCTTCAATAGTTAGATTAGTTTTTGTTTTAGCCTTAGAGTTTATCTGTTGTTCTTGTTTCTTTTACCTTGTTTCTTCTATTTGTGTAGTCTCAGGTGTATAGGTATATGCACGGGAGACGTTCTTTACAAAGACCAACGGTACCAAATCAAGACAACATTAACCGTGTTGGTAGAGTTGTTAGCCAATTTGAGCAGTATCAGTTTGAAGAGGAAATGGATAATGATCAAGTGCCTAATGTGCCAGTAGAGGCAGAAGAGACTCCTACAAATGACTTGGCAATGGGAGAGGAGATGCCCACTGCTATAGTTCTAGATGAGATTACAAGGCAGTATGAACTAAAGAGCATGCATGTCAACTTGGTTCTATCATTTCATGGATCACCTTCAGAGGATTGTTTACAATTTATTAAGCCGTACTGTGCTGTTCTAGAGACCTTTCCGGCTGTGGTTCACAATACTATATTGACTAGGGGCAGTTGCAAATTAGGTGTTTTCAATATTGCTTGAAGGATCGGGCTATGCAATGGTATATGGCCTTGAGGCCTGAGACTCTCACAACTTGGCCTCAATTATGCAAGGCTTTTTATAACAAGTTTTTCCCAACTGCTCGAGCAAGAGAGTTGAAATTTAAGGTCACCACCTTTAACGAAGAAGAGGGGGAGCCATTTCATGAAGCATGGGATAGATTCCAAGTCTTGCTAGCACAGGTCCCAACACACACATATGCAGATGAATTGAAGGTCACCTCCTTTTATTAGGGTCTTTCGACTAGTACTCAGGTAATGGTGGATAATGCTTGTGGTTGAACAATTGCTAACAAGAAGGCCCAGAAGCTTACCGGATAATGGAAAAGTTGGCTCAGAATTCTTAACAACAGTCTTCCAACATTCGAAGAGGTGGTAAGATTGCGATTGATGATAATATGGGGGTTGTTATTATGATGACTATGATGGAAAAAGACATGCAATCTATTAAGGACATTTTACACAGCATGAGTAAGTTAGGAAATCATGTGAATCAAGTCGGGAGTGACTCGATGAGTGGGAATTTTAATTATGAGCATGAAGAGGCTCAAATGATGGGAGGGTTCCAGCACCAAAGAAATGATCCCTACTCAAATACCTACAATCCGGGATGGAGGAATCACCCGAACTTCTCATGGAGCAACAACAACCCAAGCCAAAGGCAAGGATTTAATAAGAACAACAATGAAGGTGGACCAAGCAATCAATGGCAAAGAGCTTAACCCCAACCTCCATCAAACTTCAATAATATAACCAGTCAATTTTTGACAAAGACTAAGTTCCTCGAAGATATGATGTAGGAGATGATACAAAGCCACTAAAAGTCCACTAAAAAATTCAACAACAGTCAGAATTCTACCTAACAAAAGCTCCAAAACTACATCAATTCGAATATCCAAAAAGTGCATGATCTTAATGCCTCACTTCAAATAATGGAGACTCAGATGACCAAGATAGCAGACTACATTCTTAAGCAAGAAAATGGGAAGTCTGTGAAGGGGAAAGAACAAGCTAAAACTATGGAAGTAGTGTAAGACATCAAGGAAGATTCGACGGAAGAAGGAAAAGTGTTAGAGTCATTTTAAGCCAATGAAGAGAGTAAAGAGAACGTTCATGTAGATGAAGAAGGCAATATGGGAGTTAGTAAGGATCCCGTGGAGGAGATTATACCATTAAAGTTAGAGGATTTAGGAAGTTTCATCATTCAGGTGAGCATCGAAAGTTCAGACCTGATAAAAGGAATGTTGGACATGGTGACAAGTATAAACATGATACCCCTTCAAGTGTGTAGGCAACTGAACATTGACACATTAAAGCCTATATTCTTTAACTTAAAAATGGTCGATAATTCAATTGCAACTCTAGTGGGTATAATTGAAGATGTACAATTAAACGTTCATAGGCTTAAGGTTTTGGTCGATTTTGTTGTTTTTGATGTCAAAGATGATAGGATCATAGATCAAGATTGGAAGCTTCTTCTAGGAAGGTCATTTATGGTCACAGCTGGTATGATTGTTAATATGGTTACAAGAGAATTGTTGTTCAGTTGTGGAAGTAAGATGGTGAACTTCATTATGAAGAAACCAGAGGAGAAAGAAATGGGAAATCATTGTCTAGTTTTAGAAGCTCCAGGAAATGGCAAGAAAAAGAGGAATGTTCTTGAACTTGTCAAGGCATTTGAATTAGCCTCAGAATGAGAAGCGCGGCATCTTGATGGTGTCATGAAAAGGGAAGAAATCAAAGAGGAAGACAACATTGTCTGTGTGGAAAGTCTGAAATTGAGTTTTAGTAACTTGGAAAAGGAAAAGAAAGGGTTAGAAGACAAAAACAAAGGGCTTAATCAAGAAATCAATTGTCTTAAGGGAGAGAATGAACGGTTAAAAAGGAAAGTTCAAGACCTCTCTGACCTCAACGAGAAATTGGGGAAAATTTTGAAGAAGGTGGAAGGAAAGAAGAAGGTGGTTGCACAAGACTTAACCGTACTCGCTAAACTTTCGGAATAATTTAAGAAAGGGTACGAGAGAAATAAAAGAAAACTCTTGATAGAACTCGAGAGGAAATCAAACCTTTTAATGGAATTGAATGAGGCACTTAGTTGGAAAAAGAAGACCTTGAAGGTTGCAAGAGTAAGGGAGTGTGACTACATAACTCAACTCGACAAGATCAGAGAAGAGGTCAAACCACTCCGAGCACAACATACAAAGAAACCGCAATGAGCGAACCATAAAGGGAGTTTTTCTCATACTCAACTTGTGTGCTTCTTCTGTTTTGATAAAAGTCACATTAGGGCTCAATGTTCTAAGTTTAAGGATAATAGGAGGAAGTGTCAAAAGACCCCACAAACGGTTAAACAAATTTGGGTTAGGAAGGATTTATTAAAAAATTATAGAATCAATGGGAGAGGAATTGCTGAGAAAAATTCGGCAACCATTTGAGTGGTCAAAAGGAAGCAATCTTCCCAATCGATCAACCCACCTTCTGTGGAATCCAATTCCTCTCCTCATGCATAGAATTCTTGTTTCTTTTTGTACGATATTGATGTCACAATTTGTTCTCTTTATGATTAAGATGTCTTATGTTTGGAATTCATTATTTAGATTGAGATTGGGGGCCTTTTTAGCATAAAGACAACTCCTTGAGATATCTTTTGATTAATTGTTTTGAATTTTTAGTTTGTGTTTTTATTTCTTTTAGATGAGAATAACAAGTTATGCAATTTTTTAAGTATAACTATGGAAATCTTATGCAAGGGGGACGTTTGGATAAGAGGAAAGTTAATTGTTGAGGCAAGCTAGCTGTGGAGGTTGGAAATGTTCAGGTCTCACCAAAGCTTTACCTGCACATCACCCGCGGACTTAAAGGAAGAAAAGTGAATCAGGATATTGTGCGGGTTGTGCGTGGGAGCAGACGCGCACAAGACCTGCCCATTCCTCGTGCCTTCATGCCTATAAAGGACACATCACTGTTGAAAGTGTGCCCTACCACTTTTAAACGAATTTTCTTTGTTTTCCCTCTTCTCTTTAAAGGTAATATCTATTCCTACAAACAATCCAAGACCAAAAGAGGTACGTTCATGCCTTTTGATTATAATTATACGCTTGCAACTTGAATTTCACCCTTCTTCTCCATCTTGCAACTATGATTCATTCCTTATAGTATCATGTCCTATCCAAGACCAACATTTTCAAGCTAAATTTTAATAGTAAAAGTATGAAGGGTTGGGCATGTGTAATTATTGCTTGCATTTTGCATAATTGGTGAAATTAGAATCAATGTGAACTTTGATGTGATTAAATCAATTCTAGGGTTTGAAATTATTTCAATTTGTGAAAATATGTAATTGTTTGAGCATAATTATTAGGAATTTCATGTTGAAATATCCGGATGAAATTTTGCTTAAGAACTTGATGCATGTACAATTTTGGAAAAATCTCATTCACGATCTCTATATGCAGAATCTCCATATGCGCGAGTCATTCACGGGTCTGGACCCAGGTACAACCTGCGCATTGCATGCATTAATTTTGAAATTCTGTTTCATCCTTGCTTCATGTTTGTCTCTTGCCTGTGTAAATAATTATTCTTGCCCTATAATGAAACTATTTTATTGTAGATGTCATCTTGAACCAAGCACTCGACTCACAAAGAAAGTCAAAAGAAGAAAAGAGCTCGAACTCCCATTGTTCCTCAGTGTATTTAGGATGAAGACTTCCTAAGAAGGCTTGAATTCTTCAAAAGAAGACTAGTTCTTCTAGAACATGGCATTAATTTAGAAGAATTGAGAAACATGCCTATTTTCCATACAGTTGAGCATCGGGGTTGGGAAACACTTGTCTCCACTCCAGTAAAGTATAGTTTGACGTTGGTGGCAGAATTTTATGCAAGTATGGTGCCAGATTACTTTCAACAATACTCAGCAGTGATGGTAAGAGGTGTTGAGGTAAGTGTGAGCATTGATAACATTCTGGACTATTACAGCGCTTGGCTTCCTGAAGATCAAGAGAGTTTGCTTAGAATGCGATATAGTGTTACTTGGAACGATATTTCCGTCAGACAAAATGTTGATTTTGCAAACTCATTAGTAATTCAGGCTATGAAGTTTTGGGTCACTCTGGACTTCCACACCAAGCACAATAATTTGGAGATATAGCTAGGCCTGTGGAACATATTCAAATTGCATTCGATTAGGCCTAGGTCACATAGGACAACAGTACCATTTGAGGTGGCAACCATCCTTCATTGCATAAAAAACAATGAGCAAATTAATGTGGGCTCCCTGATCAGATGGGAAATAGCACAGCTTGGATGAAGGAGGGTGGAAAGACAGCCACTCATTTTCCTTATCTGATTACAGATTTATACAGAAGAGCAGAAGTTGGTATGGGAGGAGAGCATTTGGAGTCGCCACCATAAAATATTGGGATAGCCAATTAGACCAGTCTAATGGTGGAAAGAGACCTTACTAGTGATAGGAGGAGGATAAGGAATAAGAAGAGTAGCGCAAGAGCAGAGTCAAGCAGGACACACCAGGAAGAGCCAGAGGACATGGATTTTGAACAAGAGCAACAGAATACAGGGGTAGGTGACTAGAGTGTAGTGCCATGGCAGACTTTAATTTCTATGATGGAAGACGCTTACTGAAATCCATGGATACAATGAACTTGAACAGGGAAGATATATGGTCCAATGTTACGATTTTAAGGAAACAGCTGAAAGTTATTCCATAAGAGAGACGTAACAAGAGACCCACTTCTTCAGTCTTCCCTGTTGAAGGACCAGTCATCGATCCATATGCTGCAGAACTTAGAGTGGCACAGGAGATATCACGACATGAGGCTAAAGAAAGAACTAGAGCAGAGGGAGATCCGAAAGGGAATGGTATATAAAGAAAAGTTAGGGCTGAGTCCTCAGATGATGAGTGATTTCCAGCTAAACATTGTCTTTACATTACTACCTTTATTTGTTTAGTACTATTACTTTTATTCTGAACTTATTATTAATTAGATTCCTTAGGTCTGTTATTATTTTGATTGCATATAATGTTTGATTGGTACCGTTCGGATATTTTGGTTGAAATTGTGTGAATGAGTTGTGTGGTTTGGGATAATTGATATAAAATGATTAGCCCTTATGAACAAGTTTCACTTCAAGGCCAGGTTCTTCATGTATGGGTTCGACAGATCGGCCACTTGCAAGTCTTGGAGGGAAGAGCAAGATAAGAGTGCCCATAAAAAGGGCGGGAACCTACTCAAGTTGTAGACAAGTGAATAATCACATCGGTTTTATCTTTGTAACTCAATTCCAATTTTTTTCCACAGTATCTTTGAAATTTTGCTTATTAAAGTATGCATACGAATGGTTGTGAATAGTTTACTAAATATCACTTTTTGATATTATGTGAATTCTCTTGATGAAAACTTGTTTCTACGTATTTTTCTTATCTTGAATTTCCTAAAATTACGAGCTTATTGAGTATTTCATTTTTGTTTGGATGAGCCGAAGGCTTGTATGGATATGCATAATATTTACATGTTAATTTTTGATATAGCCCAACTTGGTTTGGGGGTTTGGAATTATTGCATATATCTTGTACAGATTTTGGTGCATATAATAGGGAACTGGTTTGGGGGTTGTTTTACCTCAATACCATCAATTTCGAATGAAATGTTGATTGAAATTGCTTGATGTTGGTTTGTGCTTAAAGGTCAATACTGTATCGAATTGCCTTATTTTAGGTATGAGACATTTTTGAGTCTTTATTTTGTTTTGAGTCATGTTAGGTGCGCTCTGCTAGGCAGGACTCTCTAGTATTCAACATTGAGGACAATGTTGGGTTTTGGTTTTGGGGTGTAGACGCCTTGATGAGTCCTCTTGAGTCTTTTATTTGTCATTTTTTGTCCAAATTTTTGGATTTTGTCGCAATGGCCAAAATTTCGAGCTTTAACTAGCTTGGGTGTGATGCCTTGAACGTGTGCTTTTGGTGAGTATATACATGCATTGTGAGCTTGAGTGCAAATCTGTCACTCGTGGGTTATATTTGCATTGTCATGGGTTATTTCCATCCTTTGCGTGCTTGATTTGAGGGGACTCGGTGCTCTTACGCCTTGTTCTAATAGTGGAGACACCCGTGAGTTCACAAACACAAGCCTTTAAAAAGTGCATTGAGCGTTAAATTCTTTATATTCTTTAAACACTCTTCTCATCATAAGTGC
Organism: Dipteronia dyeriana; assembly: GCA_032871835.1. Classification (NCBI taxonomy): domain Eukaryota; kingdom Viridiplantae; phylum Streptophyta; class Magnoliopsida; order Sapindales; family Sapindaceae; genus Dipteronia; species Dipteronia dyeriana. The sequence goes on from CM065299.1 coordinate 40,000,073, forward strand.
CACATGCCATAGGACATACGTTGCATATATAGTGGATTGCTTGTTGGATTCATTCCTTCCCTTGATAGACTAATTATGGAAATTATTTTAGGCAATGTGTGCATTTAACTACTTAAAAGGCCTAAACACATTCCTTAATCCCTTATGTGTGCTTCATAGCCAAATTGACGGCCAACCACTTACCTTCCATTTGGAACCAAAATGTAATCATATAACCATATCCAAACATATGCCTACCCTTTATTGCCAATCATGTGGGGGTGTGTGTGTGCTATGTAAAGTATTTGAAAGGTGTGAGCTCTCAAGTTAGATAGCATGTATGTAGGCAAAAATGAATTATGTGTGAAATTACTCAATTTATAAAAGTGCCAAATTTGCACTCATGGGCTTAAATTGTCAATATGAAATATGCAAGTGTGCAAAAAGAAAAGAAATGAAAAGAAAAACAAAAAAAAAGAGAAAAAGGTAAAGATGAAAAGAAAAGAGCCTTGAAAGTAATGTTAAGTACTCACAATGTGTAGTACAATATTGAATCACAATATGTGTATATTTGTAAATGCCTATTTGTTAATGTGTGTAAATGTGTATTAGATCTCTGTACGGGGTGTGTGAGTATATGTAAGCATGATTTGTGATATTTGAACTCAAATTTCACCATTTCTTGTTCAACGCATCTAACCAAATGGCCCCATTTCAACCAAAAGGGAAAGTCTTATTTGATCTATGATATATCTTGATTGGGAATGTTTGTTGAAACATGATCTTCCACGTTCATGGCATAGTGAATCATTCCTAGGCTAGTTCACAGACATTATCGGTTTTTGAATATACATTGTATGCAATACATTAGATTTCTATGCATAAACTCCATCATTGCCTACCTTGAATGAGCGTGAACTTAGGACTCTAAGTGGAAAAAGAAGAGCGAAACCGGGTGAGGTTTAGAGTCAAAACAAATTATGCTCAAGGTGTGGGAGTGAGTAGCTCCCGATATGAGAGCACTCATAGGCGTGGGATTCGTGGTAGTGCGAGTTTTCCCTCAAGTACCTTTGGGTTGTTTTAGATTGCCTTACATATGTTTGCTTCTCTCTATCACACGTCCATACATCTAATCATCGACTGGACATGTGACGTATTGGATTATTTGATTTCAAGTCTTAGGTCGAGTCATTTTGTTTGAGTCTTTGTTTTGTTTTAAGTTTGCTCGAGGACGAGCAAAGGTTTGACTTGGGGGTGTTTGATCGTGCCAAAATTGTTATATACTTTGGCCCTCATTTCCTTAGCCATTGTCTCATTTTCGGGTGTTTTTGCGACTCTTATGGCCCTTTATTTGTGTTTTCAGGTGATTAGGTACATTCCAGTTAATTGGATAAAAGATGCGATTTTTGTGGGAAAAATGTCAAAAAGTTGACGAAGTAGCATCAGGTAATTGATGAGTTTGATTATGTTCTTCATTTGGATAACACAGAGGAGCGGAACCAGTTGGTTTGTTTATATATGAGCGATTTGAGGGTCGATGCTACATTCTGAAACATATTTTCCTCTTACCCATTAAGGCTTACACAGTATCGGATTGAGCTGTTTTATGAGCTTGCCAAGCTGCTACACCGAATAGTGACTAGCCGACCAGTTGATATTGGTCATGTGTGAAACAAAAATTATGGTGTGTTTAATAACAATCTAGGGGGGGTGAATAGATTTTAAACAATTTTACCCAATTTTCTTTAATGGCCAAGTTAACGAAAATACCCCTATCTAGTTACAATAATATCACAAGTGTAATAAGTGCGGAAATAGTAAAGACACTTGAGATATATGTGGAAACCCTCCAAATGGGAAAAACCACGAGCTGTTAAGTGTGCCACACTCGAATCTCGAATCCACTAATGGCAAAGGATATTACAACCTAATCACAGTTTAAAATCCACCACCACTACCTAATCCCGGTATAAGTGAACATAGTCCATCTTGCTTGCGATTTAAGCTACCTAATCCCGGAAGCAACACAAGTCTTACTTCTCAATGAAGAGATAAAATGGCCTATGTAAATATATGACGATATTCAAAGAAAAAACAAGGGTAGGAAACCTTATATGCTTATCTAGGATAATGAGATGGCAATTAATGCAATCCTAGATATCAAGAGAGCTAAATGACATGTTCAAAAAGCTTAGCTAAACATAGATCAAACAATCCTATGAAGCTATCACAATACAACACTCAATTATGTCAGCACAAACAAGATGTGATGATGCAAAACTATCCATTGATGCACTCTAAATTATCTTAGATGATGCAAGATGAAGTTTTTATGCACATGGGAATGCTTTGAGTATTTAAAGATGCGTTCTTGGAAGAGTTTTCCTTTTGAAATGTGTTCTAAGGAAAAGATATGATATTCTGAACTCTTGCACGACCTGAATACAAAGAGTTATATATATGAGTTTCAACCAAAGTGAGGTCGTTTTGTAAAAAAACATTCCAGCTCCCACTATATGCGCTGGTGAGGTGCAATGGTCGAGTAGCGCACCACCAACGCACAACCTAAATTTTCAATAGGCGCTGGTGGTGCGCTACTCGACCCTTACATAACGTCCCAAAAATGTGATTTGTTCACGAAATAAGCCAATCAATAAATGAGGACTTTACAATCTCCCCCTTTGGCTATTTCATGACAAAACCACCACTCACATTGATCCTCACAAAACAAAATAAAACATCGGGAAGATATTCTAAGTTACAAAGAGATATAGATAAAAAAACTTCAAGCGACGATCCACTGGAATGTTGCGCTGGTGACGCTGCCCTAGTCGAGTAGCGCACCACCAGCTCACTGCCCACTTTTTCAACACTCAAACACACATTTTCAACAAGTCCTAGAGTGATGAAGATGCATCCTATACTAATGCCTAACATGACAAAGAACTTTAATTACAAGATGCAAATAAATCAGCAAGAGTCATTTAAAACAAAATGCACACAAGTATGAACTCACAACATATATGAAAAAGAGTTATGCATGAATTTGTGAGTGTCTGCAATTATCTCTTCAAAGCAAGTAAGCACAAGAATTTTACCTTTGGTTCTTCTTCTCATGAGGTCTTGAGAGCCTAAGCTACCCTTACATAAAACCCCAAAAAATGTGATTTGTTCACGAAATAAGCCAATCAATAAAAGAGGACTTTACAATCTCCTCTTTTGGCTATTTTGTGACAAAACCACCACTCACATTGATCCCCACAAAACAAAATAAAACACCGGGAAGATATTCTACGTTACAAAGAGATATACATAAAAAAACTTCAAGCAGCGATCCACTGAATGTTGCGCTTGTGAGGCTGCGCTAGTCGAGTAGCGCACCACCAACACACTTCCCACTTTTTCAACACTCAAACACACATTTTTAACAAGTCCTAGAGTGACGAAGATGCATCCTATACTAATGCCTAAAATGACCTAGAACTTTAATTACAAGATGCAAATAAATCAACAAGAGTCATTTAAACCAAAATGCACACAAGTATAAACTCACAACATATATGACTAAGAGTTATGCATGAATTTGTAAGTGTGTGCAATTAACTATTCAAAGCAAGTAAGCACAAGAATTTTACCTTTGGTGCTTCTTCTTTTGAGGTCTTAAGAGCCTAAGCTACCCTTACATAACACCCCAAAATTTTGATTTGTTCACGAAATAAGCCAATCAACAAATGAGGACTTTACAATCTCCCCATTTGGCTATTTCGTGACAAAACCACCACTCACATTGATCCTCACAAAACAAAATAAAACACCGGGAAGATATTCTACGTTACAAAGAGATATACATAAAAAAACTTCAAATCTTCAATCTCTTGTAGAACTATCAAACCTACATAAAAAACAAACACAAATACACTTTCCAAACCAAGTGCATGTGAGATGATCAAGTGAATATAAAACAAAAGCATTCGCATTTAAGAATACATCGTGTAATGCTCCATATCATGAAATAATCTCCCCAAAAAGTACTACTCCCCTTAAAACCAACTCCCACAATGCTACTCCCACAATGCTACTCCCCCTTTTTGTCATGAAATAGCCAAAGGAGAAGTCCCCAACCGGGTCACTCAAGGCAAAGAAAGAAAGGAGCATACAAGATATTTGCAAAATCATGTAAGCCACATTTATGCAATTCAATTAATAGGAGAGAAACAAGGAGATTTATTTGAAGAAAATGTGTGAATCAAAAATGCTTTGCATACAAGACATGTTGCATTCAAGTCAGAAAACAATGGTATTTGGCAAAGCAAATGACAAAGGTTTCCAATATAATTCAAACCAATTTCACCATTTGTCATGAGAGAAGCAAGGATATAGAGTTTTTATAGATATCAAGTTTTAATAGCACTATATCCAACTTTATAAGCTAAACATGGCTTGAGCGACTTTGCACCCTATTTGATTTTTCCGGGTAGGATACCTATATAATAGTAGCCATGTTTAACTAATAAAGAAAGAGAGACATTGATGAAACATTTTAGTCTCACTAGCTTTTTCACACAATGTTTTTTGCATTCAACAATTGCAATTATCAATTCATGCTTTATTATTTTTCAATAACATGTCATTAAAGAATCATCGTGTCATGAGATAATTATAGGTCATTCAATATGTACTTCCTATGTAGATCTCCTAGTCCAAAAATGCATGTTTGAACATAAATATGACAGGGATTGTAATCAAAGCAAAGTTCACACTTATTGAAGAAAATACAATATAATATAGTATAAGTGCAACCAAGCTACTCAAGCAATCAATAAAGGAGCATAAACATTTCCAAAATTTTGCATGCAACAAGTGTACAATAGCTCTCTTTGCTTGAGTTCCCCTTAGGGGGTCAAAGACCAAAACTCATCACTCCATGAAACAAATCCCAATAGACCTACTAAGAGTTTTGAAACAAGTAACATCTAAGGGTTTAGTAAATATATCCGCTAGTTGATCATTAGTACCTACATGCTTAAGTACTATGCATTTGCTCTCAACTAATTTTCTAATGAAATGATGACAGATGTCAATATGCTTAGTTCTAGAATGTTGAACCGGATTCTTGGAAATATTAATTGCACTCAGGTTATCACAAAAGAGAGTAAGAGTACCTTAATTGAATATATAGTCTACTAGCATTTGCTTCATCCAAAAGAGTTGTGTGCATCCACTCAAGTAGCTATGTATTCGGCCTCAGCCGTGGATATAGAAATTGAATTTTGCTTCTTGCAAAACCAAGAGACAAGGTTGTTCCCAAGGAAAAAGCAACCGCCCGATGTACTTTTCCTATCATCATAATTTCCTACCCAATCTGCATCACTAAAGCCTACAAGGCTAGCATTAGTGTCAAAAGAGTACCAAATCCCATTGTTAGATGTCCCATTCACATATCGAATGATTCTCTTAACGGAAGAGAGATAGGACTCCTTAGGATCCGATTGGTACCTAGCACACACACCCACACCCACACTAAAATAGATATCAGGCCTACTTGCGGTCAAATAGAGCAAGCTACCAATCATGCCACGATACAAAGTTTGATCCACACTTTTACCACTAGCATCCTTGCCTTGATTTAAAGTGTTACTCATGGGTGTATCACAATGTTTGGCACTTTCAAGGCCAAATTTCTTCTCTAGGTTTTTGGCATACTTAGCTTGGGATATGAAAATCCCATCATCCATTTGCTTAATTTGTAAACCTATAAAGTGACTTAGCTTACCAACAAGACTCATTTCAAACTCATAAGACATGACACTAACAAATTGTTGGACTTTGGTGCTATTTGTGGAGCCAAAAACTATATCATCAACATAAATTTGAGATATAAAGAGCTCATCTTTGTCTTTCTTGATGAATAGAGTCTTGCCAACACTACCCCTAGTGTAACCATTATCTATAAGAAATTGAGTGAGGCACTCATACCAAGCCCTTGGTGCTTCTTTCAACCCATATAAAGCCTTCTTGTGATTATAAACATGATTAGGGTGGTTAGGATCCACAAACCCTTTGGGTTGCTCAACAAACACTTCCTCTTACAAGAAACCGTTGAGGAAGGCACTCTTAACATCCATTTGATAAAATTTGAACTTGTGCAAACAAGAGATGGATAAAAGAAACCTAATGGACTCAATCCTAGCAACGGGAGCAAATGTCTTCTCAAAGTCAATACCCTCGATTCGAGAGTACCCTTGTGCTAAAAGCCTAGCCTTGTTTCGCACAATGTTGCCATCCTTATCGGATTTGTTCCTATATACCCACTTGGTGCCTATCACATTGGTGTTCTTGGGCCTAGGAACTAGAGTCCAAACCTCATTCCTTTCAAATTGGTTAAGCACTTCTTGTATGGCAAGAACCCAAAATTCATCCTTTAAGGCTTCATCAACCTTCTTGGATTCTATTTGAGAAGTGTAGCAAGTGTAGCTAATTAGATTAGCCATTTGATGCCTAGTTTTAACACCCTCATTAACCTCTCCAATGATGTCATCTTTGTCATGGAGTTTCCTAACCCATAAAGCAGGTTCTTTTAAGTTCAAGAGAGGAATCCTATTAAAAGGTTATGTTATATCATTATCAAGATTTGTCTTTTCAATATCAGGAATATCAACAACCTTTTCCAAGGTAGAGTCATCAACTAGATCTACCTCCTCCTCATGGTCATTAATTTGAGCCTAATACCATCAATGACAACATTAGATGAATCCATTACGGTTCTAGTTTTTAAATTGAAAACTCTATAGGCTCTACTATTCAAGGCGTAGCCAATGAAGATACCTTCATCACTCTTGGCATCAAATTGCCCAGTTGATCACGGTCATTCAAAATGTAGCATTTGCTTCAAAAAGTGTGGAAATAACTAACATTTGGCTTTCTACCTTTCCATAACTCATGGGAGGTTTGCCTAGTGTGGGGCCTTAGAAAGACTCTATTTACTATGTAGTACTCTGTATTGACAGCTTCGGCCCATAGGTTCCTAGGGACATTGTTGCTAAGCAACATCACATGGGCCATCTCTTGAATAACCCTATTTTTCCTCTCAACAACTCCATTTTGCTGAGGTGTCCTAGGAGCCGAAAACTCATGAGAAATGCCTAGACTATTGCAGTAGTTTTCAAAGTGTGCATTCTCAAATTCCTTCCCATGGTCACCCATAATTCGTTTAATGCTTTTAATCTTAGAGTTCATTTCATTTTGAATTTTGATACAAAGCATCTTAAACTTGTCAAAGGTTTCAGATTTTTCTATAAGAAAATAAGTCCAAGTGTACCAAGAGAAGTCATCTACACACACAAAAATATACCTCTTTCCACCTAAACTGGTGAGGCTGCTCTAGTCAAGTAGCGCACCATCAGCGCACTGCCCACTTTTTCAATGTTACGCGGGTGCAGTGGCACAACTCAATGATGCATGACGAGCGGTGATCCACTGGAATGTTGCGTTGGTGAGGGTGCGCTAGTCGAGTAGCGCACCACCAGCGCACTGCCCAGCTTTTCAACACTCAAACACACATTTTCAACAAGTCCTAGAGTGATGGAGATGCAGCCTATACTAATGCCTAAAATGACATAGAACTTTAATTATAAGATGCAAATAAATCAACACGAGTCATTTAAAAAAATGCACACAAGTATAAACACACAACTAATATGAATAAGGGTTATGCATGAATTTGTGAGTGTGTGCAATTATCTCTTCAAAGAAAGTAAGCACAAGAATTTTACCTTTGGTGCTTCTTCTCTTGAGGTCTTGAGAGCCTAAGCTTCCCTTACATAACACCCCAAGAATGTGATTTGTTCACGAAATAAGGCAAGCAATAAATGAGGACTTTACAATGTTATATTCTGGGTGATTTACAATAGCGCTTGTGATGAGATGTCTTCGATGGTATTTCCTTGTTTGATCATAGCTTTTTCCCAAGAGGCATGTATTGAAGTGGATGTCGGATAGGAAGAGATGGCACCCAGTATGCTGGTATTGACGCTTTGGAACAAATTGTGTGATTGATCATTCCGAAATTGTTATGTATTTTGTCTCTCATTTCCTTAGCCATTGTCTCATTTTTTGGTCTTTTTGCGTCTCATATGGCTTGTTATTTATGTTTTCAGATGATTAGGTACATTCCGGTTAATTAGATAAAAGATGTGATTTGTTATATGTATACTTTTGTCAAATATACACATCACTGACAAGGTGGATAGTCCTTTAAAATTGCCAGGTAGATTTCCGAATAGGCATCCAGAAAGTTCCCTTCAGGACATCACAAAGGAATAGGAACCCGAGTAAGTGAGAATACAAGTTTTTTAAAAATTCATAACCTGCTCGGGACCAATTGATGTCATACTCGGGACAGATACGAGAAACATGAATAGAGAAATCCAGTACATGATTTACACGGGTGAACCAAGAGTCATGCTTAAATACGCAAGACATCCATATCAAGGAGAATTTCTAGAAGAATAAATTACCAAACAGGAAACACGTTCCAAATCAGGTAACAACTCTACTCAAGAAGACTGCACATTTAAAAGAAAATAAGTCCTAAACAGACTATATCACCAGAGTCCCGTTCGATCTCCATGCAATCTCCACAATAGGAAAGATGTTAAAGACGACTCCAGCTAGCTACCAGTTGTAATTAAATATGAATTTTTTCATTAGTTGAACAACATGGATTAGGGTTCTGTGCATATATAAATAGACCCATAATCTCATTATTAGGGGATATAGAACAAAAAGTATACAAAAAATTACGAGTAGAGAGAAAAAAGAGATCGAGTGGTGTAATTCTTTATTTCAATAGTGGATTTGGCTCAGTTGTTTATTCAACCACCCATGGACGTTTCTCCGATCACCGAAGTTTTAACACGTAAACTCGTGTCTTGTTCCCTTCCAATTACATTATTTTTCCCTCTCTTTGATAGGTCACAACTAAATCCAATCTTGTTGACTTTCTCATCCATCTAAAATCGGCATCAATAATTGGCGCTAAAAGGAGGGTCGGCTTGAACCTTCGATCTGATTAAGTAATTGCTGGAAGCGGAAGCAGAAACAGTTCTGGGGATATCAAAAAGTCTCAAGATAATGGTCATATAGGTGGGAGTTCACGAGATCCCGCCACTACCACCGGGAACCAACTTGTATCCCTGGTTGATATCCAACGAATCCCTCCTACCAGTGCGGACATATCATGTCGTTTCTGTGAGGCACTGTAACAGCTACTAGCGGATGCGACAATAGAAGGAGTAGATCTATTAGTTGTGCAAGAGGCACGTCCTCTCCTTCTGCAAGGCTCTGTTCGTTTATAATTGGGTCTGAACAAGTCATACCAGAAGCTGGTAGGAACTCAGGTAAAATCAATCAAGATGGGGGTATAACGCTCAATCAGGACAAGGATCGTGAAAAGTTCGAAGAAGAACGACCATGCCAAATAAGGAGTCACTGTCAGGTGGCCCATGATAGGCACCGTAAATATGACCAACGCAAGGATCGATCTTCGTCATCAGAGGATAGTGATCGACACCATTGCAAACATCGTCATAGAACCATACGCTTGCAAGGATTAGCCCATGAGACTCGGAAACAGGATAAAGATGAGCAAGAAAGAGTTATGGTGATCACACAATGGCTTTACCGCTACGGAGAACTGGTAGGGGACCGAGATGTCGTGATTCAGAGTCTCACTTAAGAAGTCGAAAACAACAGGCGTCAAATGGATACGTTGATTAGGCGATATGGATATAACGAATTGTCTGATGATGATTCTGACAATCCTTTTACTAGGGACATCTTGTGAACCCCCTTCCTAAAAAGGTTCAGGATGCAACACATGGAACAGTTCAAGAAAGTTACAAACCCTAAGGAACACGTCAGACAGTATAAAAATGCTATGGCTCAGTATGCCAACAGCGACCCTTTGTTGTGTCTCAATTTTCCACAATCTCTAGAGACACAGGCTCAAGATGGTTCGGGAGATTGCCTCTGACAAGTATCGGGAGTTTTGGTGAGTTAAGCAGAAGCTTTTCGAGATAATTCCTAGGCAACGTGCACAGGAAAAAGTCAGCCGTTTACCTCTCTCAGCTAAAGCAAGGGAAGGGCAAGTCACTGAAAAGAAAATGGGGAGATTCGGCCAAATGGTCTCAGAAATCGGCAGTGCAAATGACGAAGCAATAATCGATACATTCATAAACAACCTACAAAATGGATGGTTGTCTTTTGACCTAAGAAAGGCTCATCTAACTAGATATGCAGATATGATGGATATGGCTGGAGGATATGCATTAGCCAAGGAAAAAGAGTTAGCAACAAGAGGTTGCTACATGCATTGAGAAAGGCCCGAACAAAAAGATGTCGAGTCGAAGGTACAGAGCCACAAAGAAAAACAAAAAGAAAATAGCAAAGAGTAGAGTAGAGTAGGGACGGAGGAAGTGGGCGTCACACTGACCAGACCACAAAGAAGTTTCAAGGAAAATACATAAAATACACCCCTCTTCGGAAAAATTAGGAAAAAATTCTGACAATATTAAAAGAAAAGAATCTGGTAAAGGAGCCACGACAACGGTCTCAATTTGCTTGGCGAGACACAACAAAATACTGCAGATTCCATAAGGAAACTGGTCTTGAGACCTCCAAATGTTACCAGCTTAGAGACTATATAGAGACCCTCATTCGGAAAGGACACCTCCAAGATATAATCCTAAAGAAAGATGAGAAGTCAGAAGTAAAAAAAGAGACTAAGGCCGATCATAATTTCGATCGGAACAAAAGAGCCAGTCCTGAGGTGAACGAAGTAATACAAACCATCTTCGGAGGACTATCAACTGGGAGAAGTAACCATGAGCAGACTTAGGAAATTCAAGAAGCGGTGGAGGCAAGATAGAATTTTGATGTCAACTCCGTCGAACCAGACCCGAAAAGAATAAAGGAATGATGGGACCCGATAATATTCAGAGGCTGATTCACATGGGGTCGATGTTCGACCAAATGACACCCTCGTCATAAGTGCCTGGATTGGCTACAGGTAAGTCAGAAGGATATTTGTTGACAATGGCAGTTCGGTCGACATTCTCAATGTGCTTGTCTACGATTAACTTAGGTTGGATCGAAAGGATTTGCAACCTTTCCATAACCAACTCAGAGGATTCAAGGGAGTCGAGGTCAGGTGTCTCGGGACAACAAAGCTACCTGTGAAAATCAGAGTAGCACCTTGTCAGAGAATAGTGTTACTCAACTTTGCAGTGGTAAACCTGGACAACTGGCCTTATAATACGCTGTTAGGTCTACCATTTTTGAATAAAACTAAGGAAGTAACAGCTACCTACGTTCTAATGATCAAATTTATAACTAAATTGGGGGTAGGAGTAGTCAATGGGTCTTAGGAGATGGCCAGAAGAGCTAATCTCTCGGTTTACAAAGACAGAGACAATAGTGAGCAAGTGTGCACCATAACATGATCAGATCAGGCTGAGAAATAATCACTGTTGTTTGAGTTTGATATAAAGGAAGAGCCGAAGGTTTCTAAAAGTAAACCATTGGAAGAAATAGTCTTAAAAAGAAGATGAACCAAGTAAGAAGATCAAAATCAGGTCCAATTTACAAGAAAAGGTTAAGCAAGACCTTATTAATCTACTTAAAGAATACAAGGAGGTATTCACTTGAAGCCATGAAGATATGGTAGGAATAGATGCCCAAATTATATCACATGACTTGGCGGTAGATCCAAACGCACAACAAGTCATACAAAAAAGAAGGTCATTCAACCTTGAAAAAAGTCAGGAAATAATGCAAGAAGTGGAGAAGTTACTCGTTGTAAGATCAAACAGAGAAATCAGCTACCCTCAATGGGTAGCATATGTGGTCCTGGTCTAGAAGAAAAATGGCCAGTGGAAAATGTTCGTGGACTTCACGGACCTGAACAAGGCCTGCCCAAAGGACAGTTTTCCACTCCTAAGAATAGACCAACTGGTCGATGCTACATCAGGCCATGAGTTACTCAGTTTCATGGATGCTTACTCGGGATAAAATCAAATCCAAATGAATAAGGCAGATGAAGAAAAAATAGCATTTACGACTGATTAAGGCTTATACTGTTACACAGTAATGCCTTTTGGGCTAAAAAATCTGGAGCAACATACCAGAGATTGGTCAATAGGATCTTTGCTAGCTAAATAGGTAAAAACAAGGAAGTTTACATAGACGACATGTTAACCAAAAGCATCTTGGCAACGAACATACTTCAGACATGCGAGAAACATTCTATGTCTTGAGGAGATATCAGATGAAGTTGAACCCGAACAAATGCCTATTTGAAGTTCGTACAAGAAGGTTCCTGGGTTTCCAAGTTCACCAGAAGGGAATCGAAGTGAACCCTGAGAAGATCCAAGCCCTTCAAAAAATGACTTCACCAAGGACGCTAAAAGAAGTGCTACGCTTGACAGGATGCTTAGTTTCCTTATGCAAATTTATTTCAAAGGCCACAGATAGATGTTCTCCCTTTTTTAAAGTAATCGAAAAATGGAAAGGGCTGGAATGGAATGAAGAATGCGAGCAAGCATTCCTGAAAGTCAAAGAGTGCTTAGGGCAGGCTTCCATCCTTTCAAAACCTAAAATGGGAGAAATACTCTATTGGTACTTATCAATTACGAAATTAGCAGTAAGCTCGGTTCTAGTCAGAACAGAAGATAGGGTACAGAGGCCAGTTTACTATACCAATAAAGCTCTTCTTTCGACTGAAACCAGGTACTCACAGGCAGAAAAAATGGCCCTAGTATTAGTTTCGGTAGCAAGGAAGCAGAGGCTATACTTTCGGGATCATACAATTCAGGTTCTCACCGATTGCCCACTTAAGCAAATCTTACAGAAGCCATAAATTTTAGGGAGATTAACTAAATGGGCAATCGAGCAGAGTGAGTTTGAAATTCAGTACGTCTCCAGGACAACTTCTAAAGGCCAAGCAGTGGCAGAATTCACAGAACCAAACCTGGAAGCGAAAAGGATGATGGGCAAGGATTTCTCAAGAGGTTATATGTTGATGGTTCCTCGAACACTCATGGCAGTGGGGCAGGGATCGTAATATGTACCACAGAAGGAGATGATGTTAAATGTGCCATGAGATTTAACTTCAAAGCAACAGATAACCAAGCCGAGTATGAGGCATTACTAGTTGGACTCAGAGTATGCATAACCCTCGGAGAAGATGAGGTCAAGATATTCAGTGACTAGCAGGTAATCGTCAACCAAGTCCTAGACAAATACCAAGCTAGAGATGAAGGTACGATAGCTTATCGAGGCATAGAAAATCAACTCCTTCAAAAATTCAAGGAATATAAGATTGTCTAGATTCCCAGGGACGAGAATGAAAAGGCAGACGCTTTGTCCAAACTAGTATCAACAACAACCACCATTAGGCCAAAACTTATTCTGGTAACACATCTCCTCAGACTGAGTATAGTTGACATAAAAACCTTTGAAATCTCAAAAATCCAAACACCGTCAGACGGTTGGATGACTCAACTAAAAAGATACCTGGAAGAAGGCGTGCTCTCTGAAGATCCCCTAGAAGCTTAACGCATCAGGTACCGGTCAGCAAGATACACATTGATTGGAGGAGAACTGTACAGAAGGGGGTTTTCTCGAACACTCCAAAGATGTGTATCAGAGGAAGATGCATATCGAATACTATAGGAAATCCACAGTGGAGTATACGGAAACCACACAAGGTACTCAGGCAAGGTTATTATTTGCCCTTTTTGTTCTCGGATGCACAACGATGTTCAGAGAGTTGTAATGCATGCCAAAGGATAGCCAACGATATCCCCCCTGAACAACTTAGAAGCCTTACATCCCCTTGGCCATTTGCCATGTGGGGCATGGACTTAATTGGCCTAATGCCTGCAGGGACAGGGGGTGGAGCAAAGCATGCGATAGTAACAGTTGATTATTTTACGAAGTGGGTGGAATCAGAAGCGTTAGTACACATCACAGAAGCATATACCACAAACTTTGTAAAGAAAAACATACTTTATAGATTTGGAGTCCCGAGTACTCTTATTACTGACAACGATACTCAGTTCGATAACCGAAAATTCAGACAGTTATGCAACGAGTACCAAATTGCAAATTATTATGCCACACTTGCCCACCCTCAAACCAATGGGCAAGCTAAAGCAGTAAAAAAAATCATCAAGCACACACTCAAAGCAAAGCTAAATGCCAAGAAAGGTAGTTGGGTTGAAAAACTTCATGAGGTGTTATGGGCATATCGGACGACAGCAAGAACTTCTACAGGAGAAACTCCATTCTCTTTGGCATTCGGAACAGAAGTTGTTATCCCGGTAGAAACATCATACACGTCACCTAGGGACAGGCTATATGATGAGGACCAGAATGTTCATATGTTGTTACAAAGCTTAGATAAGATTTAAGAGAGAAGGGAAAAATCCCGAGTACGAAATTTGACATATCAGCAAAGAGAGGCCCGGTACTACAACTCTCTTGTTCGGATCAGGAAACTCCAACTAGAGACCTGGTACTCATGAAAGTGTCGCTGAACACAAAAAACAAAGTTATAGAGTCCTTGGCTGACAATAGGAAGGCCTATACAAGATTTAAGGAATAGCTGGTCATGGAGTATATTGGATTGCCCAACCAGATGGAGGGGTTTTACCCCGGCCATGCAATGCCCAATATTTGAAGATTTTTTATCCTTGAAATTTGTTTCCATTTTATTAAGAACAATTTTGTTAGTCAGGATATTTTTTAGTTTTAAGATTTTATCATTGTTAATTTTTTTCAATTATAAATAAAGGCCCAACACGGGATTTCAGAAATCTAAGCATATTAACATATGAAAGATGAGCATGATAATAAGAACATGCAATAAAAAATAAACTGCTCGGGACCATTAATTTGGAAAATGTCCGGAATGAACAAAAAAGCTCGAAGGAGCACGCCAATTGAGCATAGTCATACGACCTTAGCCAAAATGCAAACCCGATGCACCAGATTCTGGGAAACGGCTCAGGGCCCTGCGAGATACGTAACTGTGTTAAGCAATTTAAAAGCTTAAACGATTCGGCAAACCCTTGCGTAAACAAAACTAGGAGACGTCCTCAGTGACTTGCTTAAGGACCCGAACGAATGATCGTGGTGAGCCTCGATGAAACATTTGGGTAGAAACCGAGTATAAAGCACACGTATAAATCCACTTGCCTGTTTAAAGATGACTCGGTTAATATTAGCCAGTTAAATAAGATACTTGGCATTAGAAAGTGTTTGAGTAACGAAACTAAGTTAAATAAGATACTCGGTGAAGTTACTCGTGCAATAAGTTAGCCAGTTAAATAAGATACTTGGAACAAAAATTGCATTAGCCAGTTTAATAAGATACTGGCGATTAGAAATTGTTCCAAGCAATGAAACCAAGTTAAATAAGATACTTGGTGAAGTTACTCGGGCAACAGAGCTACCCGGTTTAAAAAGATACTTGGCATTAGAAATTGTAACAAAACGAAGTTAAATAAGTTACTCATTGAAGTTAGTCGGGCAATAAGTCAGCCGGTTTAAATACTTGGCATTCCGAATAAAGCAAATGACAAACAAAACTTCATTGATTAAAATTTTAATAAATATAAAACTTCTTTGATCAAAATTTTTACAAAGCAGAAATTTTACAAAAAATGACTGGTTGGGATGAGGATTAAGAATTCTTGTCGATGCTTGGGTAAGGCACCATCTCATACTCATGAAGGAGACTTTCATTAGAAGGTCAACCGATTGGGTCGACCAAATCATCCATCTACTCACTATAATCTGCTTCAAGGATTGGACTAACATCAGGAGTCAAACCATCCACACCAGATTCTTGACTAACCTAGAAGGTCGAGAAAGAATGCTCTGATAGGACCTCCAAATACATGGGATGGGGCTCTTTAACTCGGCTAAGACAGTAAGCTCTTCATTCCTTCATTTGAGTCTGAAGAGACTCCAGGGACTGGTCCATATGGTTTTTGATCGACAGTTCCCAGTTGGTCTAAGCTTTATCAGTTGCCCGATTTTTGATCTAAAAGAATCCGCCAGCTAAAACTAACCCTCGTTGAAATTCCCGAAAGAGAAGAGCATCATAAGTTGGAGACCTTTTCAAATGATCAACCCCCTGGATCTGGAGTTCCAGCCTATCATCCTTTGAAATGGATTCGACCGTCAAGGCTTGGCGCTTTAAATCTTCAATTTTCTACTTATAAGATGACCTGACCTGTTCAGCCTCCTGTTTAGCCATGAGCATCGACTCCTGGGCAGTAGATAACAAATTTTTGATAGAAAAATCCTTCTCTTCTACCATGGAAGCTCTCTCCTTGGCCTCCAATTGCTTAGCCAAGCAATGATCAGTGAATTCTTGGGTAGAACTCACCTCCCTTTGATAAATCGCCTAAACCCGTGCACAACTATCTTCACTCTTCTCTAGCTGAACTTTAAGACGCCTTATCTGATGAGCGTGATGTTGTTGCGTTTGAACTAACTCAGCTAACTCAGTCACCACCTGCAAGGAAGAGTGAGTTAAAAATCTAACAGGCATTAAAATAACAGTTGGAATAGAAAACTTACGTAGGACGGGTTGTTGGAAATATTTTAAAGACCACTTGTTGGAGAACCATCCCTGAAGCGGCTCCAATAATCATCCCCACTAAAGGCCCGACCAGAGGACATCACCATTAGCATATCTTAGGGAGTGGGATAAGAAAGGTCTCCCGAGAATTCTGCCCTTGCATCAACCTCAGGAGGTAAAGAATCCTTATTCAGGTTTGAAGTTTCTGCTCTTCCCACAAACGCTTCAACTTGAACGCTTAGGGAAACTCTAACCTTGGTATCATCATCGCTCGACTCAATAAATGATATCACCCGAGGGACTTTATAAGGATGAGAGGAAGAGTCAGCCATCTTTCGTTTCTCAGCTTGAGTACGATGGAAGATGAGGTCAACTGTAGAATCTTTCTGATCAACATCTTGGAAGAATCCAAAAAGACCAGAATCAAGATTTACTTGTTTGTCTAAGGGTTTCCTAATTCCATCTCCATCTATGATAGAAAACTGCTTGATAGGAACCTCATCAGTCGAGGAGTTTGGCTAACTAGACATTTCACTACTAAGACGACCTCATTGCCCGTCTTCATCTTCAGGCAACTTCTGGACATTGGCAGTTTCAACAGGGCAAATCCGACAGCTAGATTCCCCCACGAATGGCTGAATGAACTCTTTAGAAACATACTCAGGAATTCTCTCATCAGCCTCATCAAACTCTTCCTCCTATTCATCAGGCCGAGCAATACCATTCCTGTTTTGGGGAGAAGCTTCTTTTTGGCTCGCTTGAATGATCAATTTCACCTAGCGAGCTTGAACGTCGCAGATGATATCCGAGTCATATACTACACAAGTTAGAGAAAAACCAAGTCAGAAATAATAGCGTAGGAAGTAAAATAGAAATGAGAGATTCTACTTACATTGCCTACACTAATATAAGATCTGATTAAAGAGGCCAAGGTTAATCATTTTCTTCTAGTAAAAAAGATATGACATGCTCCTCTTTTCTAGGGTACGCACAGCCGCCCGAGTGAGCCTAGTCAACTCGGAGTCAGTGAAAATAAGTTTCTTCTTATTCTAGACGTCAAAAGAATAGAAAAAATGGGGAACCCCTAGGACCTCCTGATTTTCCCCTGTTGAGAGATTGAACTCAAGTCCTAAGTTTCCCCAGTGAAGAACCAGTTATTCTTTCAGTGCTTATTCGAAGAAGGGAATCCCTACACAAAGTCTCTCTTCTTGGCATCAGAAGAAATATCAACTTCCCGGTTCACTTTCGTCCCCTTAGCGACCCAGCAATCTGGTGGGTTGGACATAAGAAAATAAGTTCCAGTCGGACCAGATTGCCTTAGTGTAAAAAAATGCCTGATCTCACAGGGTAAGGGTGGCGACAAGTTCATCTGACTCCACATGTTCCACATACACATTAGTATTCTATATATGTTCAGGGTAAGTTGGGTCGGAGCAATCCCTGCCTCAGCAAAGAACCAAGCGATGAACGGCTGGAGAGTAAGAGTTACGCCACAGTAGAGCATGGACCTATAAATCGCCACCATGCCCTAAGGTGGGTTCCATGTGGCTCGATCACCAGTATGAGTCATCACAACCGAGTCATCTAGGTCAAACTGAGCACGATACTTCTCGATTTCAGCTTCCCCGATCATATTTGGCTCGACGTCATATTCACTCGGACGATCAAGAGAAAAAGGGATACGAGATGCACTATGTTCCTTCTCAACATCTTTTTCGTCAATTATTTTACTCTTGATTTGAAAACTTAATTTGCCATGTTTGTGAACTACACGTTTACTCTGATGTTTTCCCATCCTTGATCAGAAAGGAACCCTGTGATGATCAAAAATAGAAGATTTAGAACTATAAGAAGATTCAGAGCTAGAACTAAAGTGAGCGTCAAGATGAAGCCCAAAAACATCAACATCCAAAAAAGAAGGCTCGTTAGGAGGGATTTCCCCCACTAATCTACAAACACAGGAAACCAATTGAAGGTCTCCGCGTTCAAGCGCTTCGAAAGCTATAATAAAAATATGATGACGGGAAGCTGGATACATCGAAACTAACCTTTAAAGTAAATGTAAAAAAACCTGGAAAAGCTTCAATGGAGAGTTTAGATGAAATATCTTTGCAAGAAAATATGGTTTGAATATTTACTTATGTAAAAAATGAACCAGAATAGTTCCCTTTTGTTTTTTTTAAGTTATTAAAAAATGAAAATGCGAAACCCTAGAATCTCAAAAAGCGGGAAAAATCAAGATTCGATGACGTAGGCGGCGTATCGGGTGACCCATAAGTCACTTCTCATAAATGCTACTAGGGGGATGAAACGGTTGGAAGACATGTGTCAAGGAAAGAACTGACCAAGCCGTCAGAATTCCAAAACGTCTCAATCATTGAGATTTCGGGTGAAGGGGCAAATTGCATTTACTTGGTAGCCATTAAGACACGTCATTACTACAAGGCACTGTTTACAGATTATTATTCTGGTATTAATGAGGCATATTAGATTAAAGGGTCGATTAAAATACTTTTGCCAGCCAAGAACAAAATCCTACTCGAAAAAAATATTTTAAGGAGGTATTGTTATATGTATACATTTGTCACATATACACATCACTAACAAGGTGGATAGTCCTTTAAAACTGCCAGGTAGATATCCGAATAGGCATCCAAAAAGTACCCTTCAAGACATCACAAAGGAATAGGAACCCGAGCAAGTGAGAATACAAGTATTTAGAAAAGTCATAACCTGCTTGGGACCAAGTGATGTCATACTCGGGATAGATACGAGAAACCCGAATAGAGAAATCCAGTACATGATTTACACGGATGAACAAAGAGTCATGCTTAAACACGCAAGACATTCGTATCAAGGAGAATTTCTAGATGAATAAAATACCAAACAAGAAATAGGTTCCAAATCAGGCAACAACTCTACTTCGAGAAGACTGCACATTTATAAGAAAATAAGTCCTAAACGGACTATATCACCAAAGTCCCATTCGATCTCCATGCAATCTACATAATAGGAAAGAAGTTAAAGACGACTCCAGCAAGTAACCAATTTTAATTAAATACGAATTCTGTCATTACTTGTACAACAAGGATTAGGGTTCTGTGCATATATAAATAGACCCATAATCTCATTGTTAGGGGATATAGAACAAAAAGAACACAAAAAATAGCGAGCAGAGAGAAAAAAGAGATCAAGTGGTGTAATTCTTTATTTCAATAGTGGATTTGGCTCGGTTGTTTATTCAACCACCCGTGGACGTTTCTCCAATCAATGGAGTTTTACCACGTAAACTTGTGTCTTGTTCCCTTCAAATTACATTATTTTTCTCTCTTTGACAGGTCACAACTAAATCCAATCTTTTTGACTTTCTCACCAATCGAAAAATCGACGTCAACACGATTTTTGTGCAAAAAACGGTCAAAAAGTTGACGAAGCATCATAAGGTTTATGCATTGGTCTTGCATAGGTTCTAACCAGCGTATAACCTGCACAATATGAAGGAATTATAGGCCATGGCATTGCATGGGTCCGTGCCCGCACACCATCACCCAAGTGTTCTTCCAATGCTTTTAAACCTGGAGCTGGAATTGAAGCATCAGGGCAATATACGGGTCCACACCCGTTCACCATCGCGCAAGTGTCTGATCAATGCTCCTAAACTAGGAGATGAAAATTAGAGCACCAGGTGTTTATGGTAACCAACGCACAACCTATGTATTTCTCGAGATAGGTTTCCACATTAACAGTTTTTAGCCATTTTGAAGGCACCTATAAATTGGCTCCTTTCTGTTATGAGCCATACACCTACACACCCATTCATCACCATTTTCTCTCTAGATCTAGGAATTCTTTCCTCTCTGAAACCCATTCAATTCTCACATCATCCATATCATGTACTCAACAAAAGGAATCAAGGAGATGATTTTGAAGTATCAAGAAGAGAAATCATCTACGGGTTTACTTCTATCCTTTTCTCCTTATTTCATTCTTGTAATAGACATGAGTAGTTAAACATCCCACTAGCGGATTGGTGTGATTCACTTGTGATCATGGGTATGTAATTGAATTCTATACCTATCAACTAATCTATCAAATTTATTTCATTCGTTGATTGTTAGTGATTTGAAGGATGATTTGCATTTGATTGTACACTCCTTTCTTTGCATGTTATCTAAGAATCAATTAGAGTAGAGAATTGAGTATACCATCTATTTAATTCTCTTAGCTCATTTGAATGGAAGGATTGAATTAGAGTACCCTCCTCTAGTGAAATCCAAACTTATTAATCTCTATCCTTATCTAATCTCAATTGAGTGACCAATTCTATACCTTCTAGATTGGTTGCTTGGGAGAGATTAAACACCAACTCTATACCCTCTAGGTTGGTGAATTTATTAAGAGATTAACCCTTATTTGAGAAATCACTTGTGGGTAATCAGTATTATACCCTCTATATTGAATACTCATAAGGGATATACTACCAAGCTATACCCTCTAGATTGGTTACTTTGGATTAATGAGCATTAATAAGAATTCATACATAACCATGGCTACATGTTGAATCCATCATTCCTTTAGTCCCCTTATCATACATCTTCGTTTACTATTTGTTGCTTTTCTAGTTAATAGACTTGTTTTATGTTTCAATCATAATTGATTCGAAACGTCAATTCTATTGTTCTTATTGCATATTAGATTAGAGTGTAATTTGATCAATTAAGGTATAACACGATCTTTGTGGATGATACCCATACTTGTTACTATATAGTTATTAAATCTGAGTGCAAGTAGGGGTTTATAAATTTTGTTTGACAAGCTATTTTACATATACAAAACGGCACTTGTCAGTGATGCTCGAGGCTTACCTACCATAGGTCAGTATGGAGAGAGACGACATCACCATGAGGTGTGAGAGGCCTAAGAAGCCCAAATGTGGAAGGATCAATCACAGATTCAAGATACCTCATAGATTTAGGAGGCCTCACCAATTCCTGACACACATCCAGATGCCACACATCCAGATACCGTGCATCCCGATGCCGCTTAGACAAAAGGTACATACTTTGATTCCATGTTTCAGGCTTTATAGGACCATATAGATATTCAATTCAAAACAACGGTATGGTGTTCATTTGAGTATTAACGATCTACGGTCAATTTTTAGCCGATTTTCTATAGCTGACGATGGTGTTGTCTTCTTCCAATCTTTAATTCCTGGGCGAGATTTGTAGGTAGGTGGCAGTTAGTGGCATGAGTAGCCAGGATTCGGATTCAGAGCACCTATGGAGCAGAAGCATTGCGATCGATTCAGACCAGGAGAATGAGATTCTACACTTCTCGAATGAGGATGGAGATTCGTAGAGAGGATATGCATTTTCTTTCATTTTGTTGTCTTATATTCATTATTTTTCTTTTGAACTATTTTCATTTTATTTTTAATTTCCTTTTTATTTTCTTGATATTTATGTGTTTTAACTTGGATTCTAGTTTTATTGGTATTTTTTATTCTTTAATTTTGTTTTCAATTTTTTTTTCCACTTCCGTCTTTCCTCGCTTGTCACCATTAGTGACAATGTTGAGTTTAGGTTTGGGGATGTGATCCATGATATTATGCTTTGATTTATGCCCCAGAGATAATATGCATTAATCATTGAGTTTACACTAACGTCTTGCCATTTAGAGTAGTTCATTGCATTTTTTAAAATTTATGTGTGCTCTTGATATGATTGTGGATAGGAACCTTAGTTGGATTGCCATGGTTAATAGTGGATACTACCTTTGTGAGTTCACCAAGCCAAAAAGTGTACATAAATTTCATTTTAGAAGGTTCTTTTGTTTCTACTCCTAAACACTAAGTAGGTTATTAGAATTAGATTTAATCTCTATTAGTTGTACATTTATCAAAAAAGAATTCACATGTTTACTTTGATTTTGAGTAAGTCAAACTAGTGGAAGTGGTGATTAGACTATGTGTGCTTAAACTACTTAAAAGGTCTTAAATATTTCCTACTCTTGTGTGTGTACTCCATAGCCCGGTTTGAAGACAAACAATGAATAAGCCTTTTTTTGTCTTCACTACATTCACTATAACAAATGTAGCCTATATTATAGCCATACCTTGTAGCATGGGATCATGCTTTGAGAATGTGAAGGAGATGTGATAGTTTTGCACGTGATTTTTGTGCAAATTTCAAACGAAGGCCGATGAAGGAAGATCTGCATTCAATCCAAAATAATAGGTATGATAGTTATAAATTTTTATGTAATTTTTTGATTCTGGAGTATGATTCTATACATATTTTAGATTCCCATTTCCTATTATTTGTGCTTTGTTCTTGGGTGAAATTGGGTATTTTATATTTTTGTTGAGCATGTATATGGCACATTCCATAGAAGTCCATACCGTAAGATAGGCAAGGAGCCCGTGCTGCGACATCAAGTGTGAAGATCTCCAGTGTGTTTCACATTCTAGGAAGAAGTCCACACCGTGGCACCAACCGCAGTCGTTTCTAAACATTTATCGTGGGACAAGCTGTTGCGCAAGTATTGCGGCACATACCGCAGAAAGATGATTTTCGGCCAATGAAGGACAACCAGAGTACAGGGCCTATATCTCTTAGCTTCAATAGAAGTTTGTGACCTACCACCTATGGATGGAAATCCATAGAAGTCTAGTTTCTTTTGCACTTTTTGTATCACAATTCCGATATTCCTAGAAGAAGTTATGCTCGTTTTACTATCCAATGGTCAGATCAGTCTTAATTCCGTGAATAATGGTGGGATTTATTTTGCAAGTTATCAGAACGGGAAATATTTCCTTTTTGGAATTGTGAGGGAGTCTTATGCAGACAAGTTGACACCAAATCCTAATATTTATTCAATAAGTAGTCTATTTTATTGGATTAGGAAAGAATATAATCCCAAAAAGGGAGAGTTCTAAAAGATGATTGATTTCCTTGTTGTTTAAGGGCATGACCTAGCATCTACACCTATTTAAAACCCTTGTGAACCCTAATTTTGAGATATAGAAGCCAAGGGAGGTCCCAAGCCACCAAAGGGGTCGTCCCCCACCACTCCGTCTCCATACCTTTTGTATCACAACATAATTCTCTCATTCATCTTTGCACCTCCGAAGATTTGAAGACTAAAAAGATTTCAACATTGAAGATTTGAATAATCCGCTTGAGTCCTCAATGAATTTCATCTTTTCTTTCTTTTGTGTTTTTAGTTTCGTCATGTGTAACTAACTCTATGCCATGGAAGCAATGTGAACTTCTATGAATGCTCTTTGTAAGAGTTGACTATATTTTATTTTATTCAAGTTTTGATTCATTCAATTCGTCATATGTCTTACTCTTTTTAATGCATGATCATACGTTGCCATGAATTTAGGGTTTTGATAATAGTACTATTGAGGTTGGAGTATTGATCTATACGTAAGCTTAATTAATATTCGATTGAATGTATAAAACTGATCTTGGCATTGATCTATACAAGTAGGTTTTGGTTCTTTGGTCTTCCACTAAATGGGTTCTCGGTTGTAGTTTGCACCATTGATCTATGGGTAAATTAATACTGAAAACACTTGATTCATCTCAGGATCATACGGTAACAATCATATTAAAGATAAGAACAAACCCTTAACCTGATTAATATCTTTTTAAAAGTCAGTTCGAAACACTGAGTGGACATAGTAGAAGAGCATTGATGACCTGGTTTTTTTTCCTCTTGCTCGTCCTCGAGCAAACTCTAAAACAAAAAAGACAAGACGCGGACAAAAACATGACTCAATCAAGAAATGTCCTAGACTCAAAGCATTTGCCAAAACACCACTAATTGAGGGATCGATATGAGTGATTGTTAGTGAGGAAAAATTTGGTTCAAAATGATCTAACTAACTTCAAAGCACCATTGGGTAAACTCACACAACATGAATCCCATACTTAAAGCAACCTTTGTTGGGATTATGCTTGATAGCAAGAGTATAATAATATATTTGACAATCTTTTCATATTAACAAAGTGATTTCTAGTTTAACAAATCTTATAGCATTTATAGTTTAATTATTATAATTGTCAAAAATAAATAATCATAAGGTCAAAAGACTATGAGAAAAGAAGAATTATTCATACATCTAGATATGTATGAGGTATACACAATTCTTTAGTCAGTTTTGAATAATATCCACAACTTAAGATAAATGTTGGGCGCTTTTATCTTGTCAAAGTTGTAGATTCTTTTGCTAGCATTTGAGTGGGATTAAATGTGTTATGATGAGTCTAAAATCATCAAAGTGTGGTGTCTTTGGGCAAAATAATCTAGTGCACTGGGTGCATTGAATTAGATCACAATGAAATACTTTATCTAGAACCGTCAATGGATAAAACCTTTTCATTTGAAGACAATCGGAGAGTCTATCTCAATTCTGAGATAAATGATGGACTTATGGTTGCAAGTGTTATCATTTGAGCTATCAATGAGTACAATTATATAGCATAGTCTATCCTCGATAGTTTGGTGGTTTTCATTTGTTAATTGATAGAGGACTTTATTTATAGATAAGGACATCGTGGCTCTATTTATTAAATGAGAGTGGAATATCATCATATGGATGTTTTGAGGTACTGGATATTAAATCTTAAGGCAAAGTTTTCAATAGTGTCTATTGAAACATGGCTTCTGGATCAGTCAAAATATCCAAGTTCAAAATGTCGTCATATGACTGAATATGGTAACTTGGAGAGCTATAGGCGGTCTACGAGCTCTTGGCGATTACTGGTATTCTTCACGAGGATACTCTATCTCCATTAAGATTGTCTAAGGTATGAATGCGCAATATTAAATTATTCTATCTTTATATAAGAGTTCAATTTTAGTTATTTAGTGGAATAAACTAAAATTAATTGATCGAGCCTAAGTGAATCATTTGTTGATTGTGATTATGTTATGTCTATTGGAGCTTAAATTTAGATAGCCCTCCAAGATCCTCAATCCACACAAACTTACATGGATCACTTGATATATTCTACCGGACCAATTTATGAGTCCATTTAGAATTGTATTGAGGCATGCGAACTTGTTTCTTTTTGTAATAATGGGTCTAGTTCACAAGTGGCTATTTTTTTAAAGTCCAATGGATTTAATAAAATAAGAAAAATAATATATATGCCCATGTGTGGTCTTGGGCAGGAAAAGCTAAATAATTTAGCTTAATTATATTGTTTTTTATTTTATTATATAATTAAATTGAAATTAATTAATTATTTAATTAAAAGTCAAAATCTTTTTTCTAATAGGAGAAGGTCTCCTAATATTATACTATTGTCGGTAGTATATTTAATATTAAAGACTATATTTGATAAATAGATAAATAAAAGGAATTCTTTATCGAGTCAAATTAGGAAGTCTTTAATATAGTCACAAATACACTAAGGTGTTGGATTAGGAGTCTTGGTGTAGGAAAGAATTTTTTTTGGAAAAGGATTCTTGGTCACTAAGTAAATCCACCTAAGGAAAGGATTCTTGCCCAACAAGTAAATCCTTCTTAGGAAAGGATTTGGTCTCCTATATATACTACCTATTAATTTCGACCAAGAAATAATTTTTGGTGTGAGAAGTTGTTTTTTATTTGTTTTTTATTGTTATATAAAAAAAACCTTCCTCCAACTCATTGTGTGAAGAATTCAGCGAAGCATAGAGAAAAGAGATAATGTTTTTGTTTTCGATAGTACACTAGTATCCTTTGCATCAAAAGGGTTTTGTGTACAACATTGAATCAAGGTTCACATGAGTTTCAATCAAATTGATTGATAATTCACAAGTGATTGAACGTTCTTGGTTTTTCTCTTTGTGGATTATCGTGACTAACAAAGAAGAAGATTTTGTTTGTTTCCATCCTCAGGTATACAATTTAAAGAAAGGGAGCCCACACTCCTAGGTGATTCACGTTCGTGATTGGATTGAAAGTTCTTGCGGATTCAATTCGACGCTTGTTCAATCGTCACGAAAAAAAAAGTACGACACTTTTTATGTACATCAATTGATCTAGGGTTAAGGTTTTTGTTGCTAAAAAGGGAAAAAAATTATTTATACAAAACCCTAATTTTTTCACGCTTCCGTTGTGCGATTTTTCCTACAATTGATATCAGAGCCAGGTTGTACCCTTGATTAATTGATGTAAGTGTACATGAATCTTTTTCTTTTATTATATATATGTATGTTTTAGAAACAGATGGCACTCTAGGTATTCGCATATAAATTTACATTGCAATGTATGGATATATATATGTTTTACATGTGGATCATTTTTGCTCAATTTAGGTCCTAGAATTTCAATGTATTTTGTGTTGAGATTGTAATAAGATGGGTGTCCTTACAGGCGCACTACCCGTGCACATAAAGAAGAAATTGAGGACAGGAGAATTCGTGGGTAGGACCAGCACTACAACACTGCATTTGCCAATGCACTGAAAAAGAAGAATATAGCATCAGGTCATTGTACGGGTAACACCAGTGCTTTTAAATACGCACCAAAGTTGAAGATTTTGGTTCCAGGAGACTGCATGGGTAAATGCACGGGTCGATACCCACGCATATTATGCGATTTGTTTATCCACCTCAGCATCACATACCTCTTTTTTTAAGAGTCGTGAATGATATCAAACTCACATCCATATACCTATTCTTACATCATTTTCTCTCTCTAGATCTAGGAATCATTTACTCCTCCCTCTCATCCAAAAATCTACTCATCCATATTTGATTTCTACTCAATCAAGGCTCTAGGAGATTGGATTTCAAGCTTTCAAGGAAAGATAACAACATATGGGTTTATTCTCACTCTCTTCTCCTATGAATTTCTTTCATTAAGCATGAGTAGCTAATCACCCATTTTGGAGGTTAATGTAATGACTTGTGGGATTTCTACCTATTTGATTTAATCAATATAGTTCCATTCATTATGCTTAATTGTGTTTAATCATCTATAGATTTAAATAGGCATTCCAACTCTTATTATTGTGACTGATTGGAATTATTTGAGTAATTATGCTTTAATTGTAAACTTTATGAAGTGGGTAGGCACTCCAACTCCAATTCACTTAGTGGTTGATTTTTGTTTTAAGAAGCATATAATATTCACCTTGGCTTGGGTAGGCATTCCAACTCCCAATCCAATAAAGAGGTTAGATAGTGGTGTCTTTGTGAGCCAAGTTGGCATTTCAACTCTTGGTCATATCAATTTGTATTTTTAACCATACACACAATAGGTTTTAAATCAAGCTCACTTGAATAGGATGTGATATGTTGTGTGCATTCCAATCCTCCATATTCTGGCTCTGTAAAAGGGGTTGATTGTGATCATTCCAATCTAAGCCATCCCGGCTACTTTATATCTATCCAAAGCAAAAGTGACCTGGGTGGATTGAGAACATTCCAATCCAAGCCATTCCGGAAGCTCTGGCTAGGAAATTAGTCCTGTATTGCGTTTAAGTCGATCCTAATTGCAGAATTCCTACTATTTTTGTTGACATTTCATTGACTCCCATATCTCACATTATGTAGTCACATACCCACTACATTATATTTCATTGTGTTTAATTTTCTTGGCTTATTGGTAGTGCATTTCTTAGATTTTCAAACATATACCATTTAATTTATGTTATTTACAATTTACTTCTCTTTTATTTGTCTAGGGTGTTAGTTTAATCACATAGTCATAACAAGATCTCTATGGATGATGCCCAATATTTGCCACTATATTGTTCATTAATTTTGAGTGCAACAGGGTTTATAAATTTTGTTTGGCAAGAAAATTCATATATAAAACAACTGCCTGTCTAACTGGCGCCACTGCTAAGGATCGACATTTATGCTTGTGATGATGTTTAACTTTAGCTAGTTGTTTATTGTTTATATTTCTTTTACCTTTGTTTCTTTTGTTTTTGCATTCTCAGGTGCTTAGGTTTATGCACGGGAGATGTTCACTAAGAAGGCAAATTTTGCAAGCTCAGAACAACAAAAATAGGGTTGGTAGGATAATTAGACAGTTTGAGAGGAAGCATTTTCATGAAGAGATGGCTTACGAAAAATTTCCTAACATTCTGCTTGAGGAGGAACAAACACAAGGAAATACTTTGGGATAACTATAAGGGAGTATACCCTAACATCTATGGGAGATAAGCAGCCCATCGCCATTTTCCTAGATGAGATTACGTGGCAGTATAAATTGAAGGGCATTCATATGAACTTGCTGCTATCGTTCCATGGTTTGCCGTCGAAAGATTTTCTACAGTTCGTTAAGCAACATAACACAATTTTAGAGACATTTTCGATTGTCGTGCGAAACACAATTTTGACTATGGGTCAACTTCAAATGAGATGCTTCCAGTACTATTTGAAGGAACAGACAATGCAATGGTATATGGCATTAAGGCTAAGAACTCTTACCACTTGGGCCCTAGTGTGCAAGGCTTTCTATAACAAATTTTTCCCAACTGCCAAAGCCAAAGAATTGAAGATCAAGATTGCAACCTTTAGTGAGAAGGATGGAGAACTATTCCATGAAGCATGGGAGAGGTTCTATATATTGCTAGCTCAGGTGTCGCCACACACTTACCCGGATGAATTGAAGGTCACTTCCTTCTACCAAGGACTCTCCACTATCACACAAATGATGGTAGACAATGCTTGTGGGGGCACAATAACTGATAAGAGAGTCTAGAGGTTTATGAAATAATGGAAAAGTTGGCTCAAAATTCCCAATAAAGGTCCTCTAACATCATAAAGGGGGGTAAGAAAGACATTGCCGGGGGCACCGATGTTTCTATAGAGATGTCTAGAATAAAGAAGGATATGCAATCCTTGAAGGAAATTATGCAAAATATTTACAAGTCAGATACTCAGGTGAATCAGGTTATGTGTGATCCTATGCTAGAAGATGCTTAATGTGAGAAGAAAGCTCAGATGATAAGAGGCTTACAATGGCAAATGAACGACCCCTACTCAAACACTTGTAATTCGGGGTTGAAAAACCACCCTTATTTCTCATGTAGTAACAAAATTTGAACTAGGGCCAGGGTTACAGCAGATACAACAGTCAGAATGACCAAAGCAATCAATGGTAAAACTCATAGAATCAACCTCAAAAAAATTTCAACAACCAATATGGACAGTACCGAAATAAGACCAAGTCACTTGAAGAGATAATAAATGAACCAATACTAAGCCATCACAAGCCATATCAGGAAGTGAAGAATTCTCAAAATAAGACACAACAGAGGCAACAAAATTACATTGAGACCAATGATCAAAGGAACCAAGGTTTAGATGCTTCTATGAGAAGAATAGAGACTCAACTAGCTCAAATCATGAAGTCCCTATTAATGCAAGAGAAGGGAAATCTTATGATTAGAAGCGAACACATTATGGTTCTAGAGGTTTTAAAAAATGAGAGTATTGTATTAGGAGATCGCAGAAGTAGAGAGTTTGGAGAACTGATGAAGTCCTTGGGGAATGAAGAGGAGGTAATGGAAGAAACCAACCCAGAAAAGTTGGAAGACCCAGGGAGCTTCATTATTCTTGTTAGCATGGGAAGTTCAAGAATGATGGAGGCAGTACTTAATATGGGCGCTAGCATCAATATAATGTCCCTACTAGTGTGCAGAGAATCGAAGATTGGGTTGATAAAACCTACCACTATCACTTTAAGAATGGCTAACAACTCTAAGCAAACCACATTTGGCATTGTTAAAAAGTGCAGTTAAACATACATGGTTTGAAAGTATCGATGGACTTTGTGATTCTAGAGGTAAAGGATGAAGGAGCCAGAGATCGGGATTGGAAATTGCTATTAGGTAGGCTATTCAGCTTAACATCCTTAACTTCTAGTTTGAAGTGCTAAACCCTGAAGAGTGTTCAACCCTGAAGGAGGTCAACTTATGCTCTATATATAGGATTGCTTCTACCATGAAAGCAAATGAGTAGGGGTTTCTCCAGTAGTGGCCTTATTGGTAGTGTGGTAGGCCTATAACACATCAGGGAGTTCCTCTACACACTTACCATTCTTATGTTTGAGCTTTTTTTTTTTAGTTGCTCCTTGATAGTCTTGTTTGTAGTTTCTACCAGACCATTGGTATGAGGATGAGCAACAGATGCGAAGCGGCGTTCGATTCCTAGGTTCAAAAAAAAATCCTAAAACCTCGCATGTAGAACTGTTTACCAAGGTCGATGACGATGGCCATCGGGGTACCGAACATACAAACCTCATTCTTCATTCCTCTGTTATATTAGAGAGTGGTTTCTGCTTCTACCCATCTGTTGAAGTAGTTGAAGACGACTATGGTTTTCTTTGCTTGACCAGGTATGGTTTGGAGAGGTCCGATCAAATCAACCGCCCAAATGGCAATAGGGTATGGTGATTTGATAAAGGAGAGCTGCTCTAGTCAAAGGTGGTTTAGATTGGCTGTCCTCTGGCATTACTCGCAATATTGTATGAACTACCTTACATTGTGGTGTAGGGTTAGCCAGTAGTACCCCATATAAAGTACCTAGTAAGCTAATGCCTCCCCCCTAAATGGTTCCCACAATCTTCTGAATGCACCTCTTTGACCACCCAACTAACATCATAGTAAGGGAAGAGACCGCCCTCTACAGTAGAGGCATCAATTTACCAAGTAGAATCGAGTTGAGATCATCTTAAGTTTGTGAGCTTGACCAGGATCTTCATGGAGCTTCTCTTCTTAGAGATACTGTACTATCAGATCCACATATCAAGGGAGGTGATCCACTAAACTAACCTCATATCCTTCAGCTAAACTAGATTGGGAGATTACTTGGAAAGGTACACTCTTTTGCAGGGTCTGTCCTCCGCTTGCTGCTATCTTAGTAAGGACGTCTGCCAGATTGTTCTGCTATCAAGGTTCCTGGTCTTTCTTGAATCTCTTGAACCGTGCCTTAAGTCTTTGGACCCATTCAAGGTTTGCTTCCATACTGTCTCCCTTAGCTTGATAGAGCCTAGTTACCTGGTTGACTACCAGCTGTGAATCACACTTGACATAGAGATAAGCAGCCCTAAGTTTTGCAGCAACTCTCATCCCTGCTAGCAAGACCTAGTACTCCATCTTATTATTGGTGGCACTGAACTCAAATCTGAAGTAGTGGAAGCCCTAGACCATTTCTAGATCGATCAGAACAATTCCAGCTCTGCTACCTGCTTTATCCATATATATGATCTAAACTCCTCGACTAGCATGCCAGTGCATCGGTTCTTGATAATTCATAGAGACCATGTCCATACTTAAAATGATACTAGGATCAAGAATCGTGGAAAATTGAGCCTCAAAATATGTAATAGCCTGAGCGTTGATGGTGGTTCTGGCATTGTATTTAATATCGTATTAGGTGAGCTTGAGGGCTAATAGTACCAATCTCCCGAATACATTCGGTTTATCTAGAAATTGTTGGAGAGGTTGATAGGTGACCACCGCGATTGAGTAGGCTTAGAAGTAGGGGAAAACCTTCCTAGTTGTGGTTACAAAGGCGAAGGTGTTGGAACCCCGTTCATCGGTTACACAGTGGAACTAGGTTTTAAAATTTTTAATACAGATCATAATCTGTATCTGAGACCAATGAACTTGGGATCATAATTATTTTCGGAACTGATACAAAAAAATTTATTACAATAATAAATTATACATATATACATGATATTGAAATCAATATAATGAGAAGAAATTAGAACCATACCACTGATCTTTCTAGCTATTCCCGGGACTGGTAACTGTGTGTTGGCACGTCAAGTACTCTGAAACTTAAGAGGATAAATAGACAAGATATGAAGAAACGCACGATGCACACATTAAAAACCATCCTCACCATGCAACACTTGCACACACTCCACGACACCCACTCAAAAAATATCAAGTGTTTTAGTTATCTATCTATGATTTTGTGCAACCCCTTGCATGCTCATTCAAAATTAAAGAGCTAATGCATGTACATCACTTCTTTTTCAACACACACACTTGCAAAACAAAAACTCTCTTTTGACTTTTTGTACGTTTGTTTTTTATCAGATATCAAAAAGTGATTACCCTTTTTTTTGTAAGAAACAATATATTGAAAAATTATAAAACTCTTTTAAAAACTTTTCAAAATATCACCGTACCATCTGATTCAATTTTCGAAAGATTATATATATCACACTCTTAAAAACTTTCAAATAAAAAATATCTCATATCTTTTATTTGATTTTATTTTGAATTCAAACTATTTAAATTCAAAAATAAAATAAAATAATTTCATAAAATAAAATAATTACATTATCGCATTTTATTCAAAAATAAATATTAACATACACTTTCCATTTAGTGATTAATAACATAATTAAATAATCTCATTATTTACGTTATTTAATCTCCATTATCCATCAATTAAATAATCTCTTTATTCAATTACTTCCCCGAATAAATACGTGTCACTTATGTAACACAATTAATTGGTTAATCCAGTTAATTAACCGTGATCCTTTTTACCTAATTCGATCGGGCTAGCAAGGGGATCTAATGGACCCACAATATTTTAAGCTCCAATAATTCTCGGAATCATTAATTAAACTCTTTAATTAGTATTCCTTGATTATTAACTCCGACGTTATTCCACTTAAAACTCGAAGCTGCACTTTCTCAAGTACAGACGCTTTTACACAAACCGATACAACTCGGTGTCCATCGATATAGCTATCACACACGGTGTGATCCTCCACAGTAGTTCATAATTAGAGCTAGGTCATAATATCCGTTATACCCCTCTAATTACATATATTCTTTAAGTACCATTGATTCTCTAATGGACAATAAATCCTATTTCCTCACGGAATTAGGAGAGCGCTTATATTCTCCAAGCCACGAATCAACCCTTTAGGGAACTACCATCTACTTCTCACGATGAGTGGATTCCACTATTGTGTACAAACCTTCCCAACCACAAGCCAAACCGCAATCCTAACATACGGAGTATATTGATCAGGAAATGCATCTGACCTCACCCATGGTATATCGAAGACCACGATCTAACCTGAAGAAGTCGATAAGACACTCAGGATTAAGATCACCCACATATAGCCATCATTAGTTGATATATATGAATCTCATTAGTAAATGGATCTTGGTGTGAGATTCATATAGATCATGGCCTAGTCCTATATGATTACGGTCAAGTTCTATATGATCACATCAAACATGGTGCCTCCATTCCCATATCTCATATGAATGATTCATGATAGAATCACTGTACATTACAGAATGGACCGCGGCAATAGATTAACCACAAATAAAGTACCCAACTTTATTTGCTATTTATGGACTCTTTAGATTGCACGTCTCTTACTGTATCCTTTCGTATATAACACTCATATACACAGTTTGAGATTACATTTGGCAATCCAGGATATTAATGTGTGCACAAGTTTATAAAATAAATAACATAACATGAATGAATTAAACCTTTCTTTTTATTTACTTCATAAATCCATTTACAAATTATATGTTTTGGGTGTAACCCCAACAGAAGGTCAATTTTTCTGAGAGAGTATAGTTTCTCGTTGGCTTTGTCAAGGTGTGGCTCACGTAGTTGATGGGTCACTGGATTCCATCTCTATATTCCTTAACTAGGGCCCTACTAACTACTGTCTCAGATACAATCAAGTATATTTATCGCTCCTCTCCTGGTAATGATTTGACTAGTAGCGTTGGACTACCTACGTACTTCTTCACAGACTAGAAAGCTAGCTCGCTACCTCGGTCCCATTTCATGTTCTTCACCTGTTTGATATCTTTGAAGAGAGCGAGGCACTTATCGGTAGATCATGATATGAAGCGATTGAGAGATGCTATCCGATTTGTCAACCTCGGTATCTATTTGAGAGAGGTAAATGACTCGAGATCTAGGATGGCCTAGATCTTTTTTGGATTGGCTTTTATTCCTCATTTTATGGACCATGAATCCGAGGAATCTCCTTATTGCTACCTTGAAGGTGTACTTGGTAGGGTTCAACCGCATCTGGTTTTCTTTCACTACTTCGAAATTCTGACGGAGGTGGTCTTGTTGCTGTCCAGCTACCTGGACTTGATGATCATGTCGTAAATGTAGACCTCTATTATCTTCCTTATCTGCTGCTTGAACAACTGGTTGACCAAGCATTTATGGTAGCACCTGCATTCTTGAGACCAGAGGGCATTACCGTGTGGCAGTAGAGGACCTGCCAGGTAACGAAGTTGGTCTTGTCTTGGTCAACAGAGTGTATCATGATCTATTTGTATCCTGAGAATACATCCAGAAAGCTACGGAGCTTGTTTTTTACAGTTTATTCTACTAGTTGAGATTTATGTAGTCATCGTACATATGCCACTTCCCGTTAGCTTTGGTTACCATTTTAACATTGGTAATATCTTTAGGGTACCGAGATTCTCTGACGAATCTAGCCTACAGTACCTTGTTGACCTTCTCCTGTACCCTGGTGTTTCTCTTAGGGTTGAAGTGTCACTACTTCTGTTTGATCGATTTAAAGGTAGAGTCAACTGCTAATTTGTTAGCCGTAAATGAGATGGGAATCCCTAGCATCTCCTCTGGATCAAGACAAAGTTTTCATTGTACTCTCAAAGGAGTCTAATCAGTCTCTCCCTTACTTCTGCTTCCAGCGATGTGCCTACCTTGACCACATTCAAGGGATCATTCTCTGTGATCGATATTTACTCTAACTCATCCACATGTTGGCCACTGGCCCACCCTCAACTACTCATATCTCTCCCATGGCAACTTGAATCTTGAGATCTCTTTCTGATGGCTCCTGTTCCAGAATGATTGTTGCCTGTGCACACTACTTAGCTAGTGTCGTTGGGTTGGTGGACACTGTGTAGCATTTATGCACTACCAACTGGTCTCCATGTACCTCACCTACTTTATCACCTACTCTGAACTTCAGGACGTTATGGTAGAATGAAAGGCCCCTTAAAAGCTGATAGAAATGACCTTCTAAGGATGGCATCATAGGTAGAAAGGTTATCCACCAGAATAAAGAAAGTCATGAGGTTTCGTTGGAGCAGAGGATCTTCCACTATCATTGGAAGGATTTTTGATTCAATTGGTATCAGTGAGTCCAAGTGAACCTATACAGCAGCGTGGTGCAGCTGTTATAGAAAGACTACTTTAGATTGAACTTCTTCATAGCGTTCTTAAAAAGGATATCCACACTGTTACCAGTGTCTTTCAGGACGCGGTGGACCAAGCAATTGGTGATCTGCACAGTGACAACCATAGTGTTGTATACTTCCTCCTCGATGAAGACAATCTGGATTGATCGAGAGGACCCTATTGACCCCCAAACGACTTTGAGAACGTCTCCTCCTTCCTTGATTTAGGGTACGTTTCTAGCGTGTTTCTTCCTAGAATTGTTGAAGTTCCTGCTAAGGTAAGACTCCCACTAATAGTATGGATGACTTGGATCTGCTGGATCAGATCATTCCTCTTTGCCATCCTCTTATCTGCATCAGCCATAAACTCAGCCTGTACCACTTTTCTTGTATGGATGATATCCTGCACCTACTGTAAGAACTCAGTCAGGCAACCACCCCTGACCAATGCTTCAATCTGGTTGCACATGCTAAAGCATTTTGATACTTTATATCCCACATCCTTGTGGAAGTCGCAGTAGTTATAGTTATTCCGTTGATCAGCCGGTGCTTTGAATTGGCTCTGCTTCCTATTTAGCCCCTTACCGTGGATGGCTAGGTAGATGGTTTCATGAGATGCGTTGACATAGGTGTAATGAGCGTATCTCTTGAAATTCCACAAACGCGTTTAAATTGCCTAAGGTTAACCTAGAGGGGGGTGAATAGGTTTTTACACCTTTTTCAATCCATTGAAACAAACTTATGTTTGACCTGCTAGTTAGCTTGGATAACAGTACACAAGATAATAAGGTATACGTAAGTTAGCAATATGTATTATTAAATCAAGTGTTGTCAAACAATATTACAAGTTGGTAGTGAAAAGACTAACAAATAAAACAAACAAACATACAATACTTGTATCCTTATTATTATTTGATATGTACAGATTGTTAATAGCCATTTTTGACTGAGGATCAAAGAGAAATTTTCCAACTGTGTTTACCTGGTAGGATGCACCTCCCAATATTGGGTATGATCTACCTACTATGACCTACCTTGAGGTACTAGGTCCTACGCCGCCTAAGCACCTCGACGCTAATATATGGAAGAGGATCGATGTTTACTTCCCAATAGGCTACCGGATGCCAGGACAAGCTTTCTTCGAGGTATTTCTCGCTCAGCATCTTGGAAAAATGATATCCGACTGGTACCCCGAGTACCTCAATACTACCACCTAGGAAACATCAGCATCTAAAGAAAGTGCTAGGTACCCGGTTGAGTAGGTACCATGATACTTCCTACCTATCACCTTGGCACCGGGATGTATGCTTGGTGCTTAAGTACCTTGCTGCTATCTCACCACCACTTCCAAGTATGCGTCTTACCTATCAAGTAATAAGGAAGTTAACCAGAAAGCTCAGGAATGATTAGTCGAGCGCCATGCCACCAGATAGGTACCCCTATGTACCTCTCCATCGACATGCATAGTCATGATTCTCTTCCAAAGCTACATAGTTGACTTCTTCACCATTAAAGTGCCATAATGAGACCAGATAGGTCAATAGATTTTCCATTCATTCTAAGTTAAACGTAAATGAAAACCTAACGTAATCAATGGGAGTAATTCCCGTGTAATTTGATTCCCCTATCAACGCCTATAATTTCCGGTAACACGACCAATCAATTGGTCTAAATTACAAGGATTTGATTGATGATGGAGGGGGATTAAAAGGAGACGTCAAGATCTGAAGAGGGTGTCAAAAAATTAGGAGAAATAGGGCAGAGCAACTTCACCATTTTTCTCACCTTAGAGGATTTAGGCACTTATTGACACGTATAGGTTCACAACCTTCAATCTTTGTAAACGAGAGAGATTTAGTGATTTTTAAGATCATTGTATAATACCTTCAATAAAATAGATTTCCTAAATTACATTTCTCCATATTTGTGCAGTTAGCAAGCCATTCATATATCTATCTTTCTTTGACCACTTTGTCACTTAGATACGTAGTATCTATCCCGACTGCAACCTACTAGGTAGCAGTCTTGAGGATGTTGATTGAAATTCATCACCTTAAGTGAATTCTTGATAAACACTTTTAGCGACATCTGTGGGAACGTTTCACATCTCTTTCGAAAGCCTGTGAAATCAAGTTTTGCTTTTGCTGTATACAACATGAGACTCCAAACCTCGTAAAGAAAGCACGAGGCATCATGGCCCCAGTCCATAGCCTCCACCCGGAAGGCTCAAATGATAGAAAAGAAGTCAAAGCACCGTAATCCTACTCCAGCTCCACCTGCTATCGCGTGAGTCGTACTCTAGGTCCCAGCTATTGGAACCTTATTCATTGGTAACGTAGTAGAAATTTAATTTTTTTAATAAAGATCGTAAACGATCTGGAACCAGTGAAATTGGGATTATAATGTTTTCATAACTAATACATATAAAATTATTACAATAATAAAATATAATGATATACAGGAAATTGCAATCAATATAATGAGAAGAAGAAAATAAAACCATACCAACAATTGAAGGCTCCTTCACTTCTTGCAATGCTCCTGGTTTGTACCACCGATCTTCCTCACTATATCTCGGGATTGGTAACTGCATATAGGCGCGTCACAGACTCAGGAACTTAGGAGGATGTTGAAGAGAAAAGAATAAGAAACTCTTTCTTTCATATTAGTGCACCGCTTGCACACAAATTCTTTTCTCTCTTTTTGGTGTTATCTTACACACACAATTGCTTTTTTAAACTCAGCCAGCAATGGTCTTGTTTCTCACTCACATTTGTATCACATGAAATTTCTCTTCACAGAGCAAAACAAACTTTTTGTCTTTTTGTGCATTAAAACAACGTGTATATCTCACGCACATACCAATTACATCTCATGCAAAAAAACCTTAGTTGATACGTTGATATATGTGTGTGTTACCCCTTTTAAGAAAAACAAAAATATATCATATATATTTTGTAACTTAAAACAAACGATATAATCTTATCTTTGATTTGGCTTTTCAAAAATAATATATATTACATATAAATTTTATTTAGCATTTGAAAAACTGATCATTTATATATATATATATTTGATTTTTAAAATCTAAAAAAATATCATATCTTTTGTTTAAAAATTGTTTTGAATTTAAACATATTAAATTTAATTTCAAATATTTAATAAAATAAAATAATCATATTATCTTATTATAAAAAATATTAACTAACACCTTCCATTCAGTTATTAATAACATAATTAAATAATCTTACTTTTTTATTTATTTAATCATCATTACAAATTAATTAAATAATCACATTATTCAACTAATTCCCAAATAAATACGTGTCACTTTCGTAACACAATTAAATTGACAATCCAATTAATTTACCGTGACCCTTGTTACCTAAATCGATCGGGCTAGCAAGGGGACCTAATGGACCCACAATATTTTGAGCTCCAATAAAGATCGGAATCATTAATTCAACTCTTTAATTAATATTCCATGATAATTAACTCCGGTGTTATTCCACTAAAAACCCCAAGCTATACTCTCTCAACTGAAGATGCTTTTACATAGACCGTTACAACTCGGTGTCCATTGATATAGCTATTACACATGGTGTGATCCTCCACAGTAGTTCACAATTATAGATGAGTCATGATGTCCATTATACCCTTCGAATTACATATATCCATTAAGTACCATTGATTCTTAAACAGACAATAAATTCTATTTCCTCACGGAATTAGGAGAGCGCTCATATTGTCCAACACCCGAATCAACCCTTAAGAAACTACCATCTACATCTCACAAGAAGAAGTGGATTCCACTATTGTGTACAAACCTTCCTAGCCACAAGCCAAACTGTAGGTAAAAAACCACACGCAGCGGAAGCGTGATAAAATTTATAAAAAAAAAATTAGGGTTTGCGTATAAATAAAAATGTTCCCTTTCAATAACAAGAACCTTAACCCTATATTAATTGATGTATATAAAAAGTATCGTACCTTTTTTTTCGTGACGATTGAACTAGCGTCGAATTGAATCTGCAAAATCTTCCAACCCAATCACGAATGTGAATCACCTAGGAGTGTGGGCTCCCTTTCTTTAAATTGTATACCTGAGGATGGAAACAAACAAAATCTTTTTCTTTGTTAGTCACAATAGTCCTCCAAGAGAAAAACCAAAAACGTCCGGTCACTTTTGAATTATCAAGCAATTTGATTGAAACTCGCGTGAACCTTGATTCGATGTTGTACACAAAACCATTTTGATGCAAAGGATACTAGTGTACTATCGAAACAAAAACGTTCCCTCTTTTCTCTATGATTGACCGAATTTTTCACACAATGAGTTGGACGAATTTTTTTTTTACATATAACAATAAAAAAAATATAAAAAACAACTTCTCACACCAAAAATTCATCCTTGGTCGAAGTTAATAGGTATTATATATAGGAGACTAAATCCTCTCCTAAGAAGGATTTACTTGGTGGTTAAGAATTCAATCCATAGGTGGATTTACTTGGTGGTTAAGAATCCTTTTCCAAAAGAAAGTCTTTCCAACACCAAGACTCCTAATCCAACTAAATAGTGTATTTATAACCATATTAAAGACTTCCTAATTTGATAAGATAAATAATTCCTTTTATTTATCTACTTATCCAATATAGTCTTTAATATTAATTATACTACCAACAATGGTATAATTTTAGAAAACCATCTCCTACTAGGAAAAAGATTTTGGCTTTTAATTAAATAATTAATTAATCAACAAATTAATTAATTTCCATTTAATTAAATAATAAAATAAAAAAATATAATTAAGTTATTCGAAATAGTCTTGCCGCCCAACACATATATATGGGCCATATATTATTTTTCTTATTTGATTAAATCGATTAAACCTTAATAAAATGTCCACATGTGAACTAGACCTATTCTTACAAAAAGAAACAAGTTCACATGCCTTAATACAATTCTAAATGGACCCCTAAATTGGTCTGGTAGAATATATCAAGTGATCCATGCAAGTTCGTGTGGATTGGGGATCTTGGCGGGCTATCTAAATTTAAGCTCCAATAGACACAACCCAATCACAATCAACAAATGATTCACTTAGGTCCGATCTATTTAATTTTAGTTCATTCCACTAAAGAACTAAAATTGAACTCTTAAATAAATATAGAATAAGTTGGTTTTACTCATTCATACTTTAGACAACCTTATTGGAGAAAGTGTATCCACGTGAAGAATACCAGTAATCGCCAAGAGCTCATAGACCACCTATAGCTCTCCAAGTTACCATATTTACTCATATGACCACATTTTGAACTTGGATATTTTGACATGTCTAGAAGCCAAATTTCAATAGACACTATTGAAAACTTAACGTTAAGATTTAATATCCAATACCTCAAAACATCCATATGATGGTATTATACTCTCACTATATAAATGGAGCCACGATGTCCATATCTATAAATGAAGTCCTCTATCGATTAACAAATGAATACCACCAAACTATTGAGAACAAACTATGCTCTATAATCGTACTCATTGATAGCTCAAATGATAACACTTGCAACCATAAGTCCATCATTTATCTCAGGATTGAGATAGACTCTCTGATTGTCTTCAAATGAAAAACTTTTATCTATTGACAGTTCTAGATAAAGTATTTCATGGTGATCCTATTCAGTGTACCTTGTGCACAAGATTCTTTTACCCAAAGACACCACACTTTGATGATTTTAGACTCATCATAACACATTTGATCCCACTCAAATACTAGGAAAAGAATCTATAACTTTGACAAGATAAAGTCACCCAACCTTTTATCTTAAGTTGTGAATGTTATTCAAGACTAACTAACGAATTGTGTCTACCTCATACATATCTAGATGTATGAACGATTCTTCTTTTCTCATAGTCTTTTGACTTTATGATTATTTACTTTTGACAATTATAATAATTACACTATAAATGCTATAAGATTTGTTAAATTAGAAATCACTTAATAAATATGAAAAGATTGTTAATTGCAATATTACACTCTTGCTATCGAGCATAATCCTAACAATCTCCCACTTGCTCTATATCAAATGTGTCATATCTCTCATCCCCATGTTCTCTAGATGCCCATCAAAACTCTTTTGAGGAAGAGCCTTTGTAAAGGGATCCGCTAGATTTTCTGTTGACGCGATCTTTGTAATCGTAACGTCACTCCTATGCACAATTTCCCTCAGAAGGTGATACTTTCTTTCAATGTTTTTCCCTCTCTTATGACTTCTTGGTTCCCTCAGATAGTGATCTGCTTATTCGCATCAAAAAGAACTTCCAAGTCAATCGGGAATTGGCGGAGCCAGACAACCTCTTTAGCAGCCTTGCATGTGGCAAAATACTCGGCTTTCATGGTGGAAGTGGCAATACAAGATTGCTTGATACTCCTCCATATGACTGCCCCTCCTCTAATAGTAAACACAGATCCTGATGTTGATCTCCTAGAGTCAGAATCTGTAAACCCAACGGGAATTAAATCCCCTCTAGAGTATACAAGCATATAATCTCTCGTTCTCCTAAGATACTTGAAAATATGCTTGACAGTCGTCCAGTGATTAGAACCAGGCTTCGATTGAAACCTGCTAACTATGCCCACAACAAAACTAATATCTAGTCTAGTACAGAGCATTGCATACATGATACTTCCTACTGCCGAAGCATATGGAATCCTACTCATTAATTGCTCTTCATGCTCATTCTTAGGAACTTGTTCCTTAGAAAGTTTGATTCCATGTCTGAAAAGGTAACATATCTTTCTTGGAATCTTGCATTAAAAAACTAGACAAGATTTTATCTATATATGAAGCTTGGGATAATGCAATCGTTCTATTCTTTCTATCCCTTATGACTTGGATACCAAGAATATAACTTGCTTCTCCTAAGTCCTTCACATAAAATTTTTTTGCTAACCATTCTTTTATTGATGTCAATACACCTATATCGTTTTCGATGAGTAGTATATCATCAACGTAAAGAACTAGGAAAACCAACTTGTCACCTTTAATCCTTTTGTATACACAAGGTTCATCAAGGTTTTGAATAAATCCAAAAAAATTATGGCTTGATCGAGCCTTATGTTCCAGGATCTGGATGCTTGCTTCAATCCAAATATGGATCGATGAAACTTGCATACCCTTTCCTCTTGGCCCTTTTCAATGAATCCTTCTGGTTGCAACATATAGATGCTTTTGTTAAGACTTCCATTAAGGAAAGTTGTCTTGACGTCCATTTGCCAAATCTCTAGGTCTAGAGATGCCGCAATGAATATGAGTATCCTAATGGATTTAAGCATGGCCACAGGAGAGAAGGTTTCTTCATAATCGATACCTTCCTTCAATGTATAACCTTTAGCTACCAATCTAGCTTTAAAGGTTTCCAGCTTTCCATCCATTCCTCTTTTCCTCTTGATGAACCCAATGGGTTTTATCCCTTTAGTCAAGTCTAAAAGAGACCAGACTTTGTTTTTGAACATAGATTCAATTTTGGATTGCATTGTCTTTTGCCTATGGCGACAATCAACATCTTCCATTGCTTCCTTGTACGTATAGGGGTCATCGTCGACTGAAAGATTCTCTACAGATTCACCTAGACCGATGTATTTCTCGGGTTGTCTAACAACCCTCCCACTACGATGAGGTATGGTATATTGTTGATCTTTTTTTTGTACAGAACTTACAATTGGGCTTGGTTGTGAAACCTCTTGTGGAATTGTATCTCCTAAAAACTCATTCAGGACAATTCTACTTTTAGGCACAAAATTATTCATATAGTCCTCTTCCAAAAATTTAGCATTTGTCAAAACAAATACTTTAAGATCTAAAGGACTATAAAAATAATATCCTTTTGTTCGTTTTGGATACCCTACAAATATGTATGTTTCTGAATGGGACTCCGTATTTTGTCTTTCCTTTTAACACGTGTGCAGGACATCCAAATATCCGTAAGTGTTGTAAACTAGGCTTTTGCCCGGTCCACAACTCATACGGTGTTTTAGGAACCGACTTAAATGGTACATCGTTTAGAATGTACATTACGGTTTGTAAAGCATATCCCAAAAAATAATTATGGAGTGTTGAATAACTCAACATAGACATAACCATGTCCAAAAGAGTTCTATTTCTCCTTTCTGCCACCCCATTTTTTTGAGGTGTACCTGGTGCAGAAAAATGAGAAATTATCCCATTATCAATAAGATATTGTTGAAACTCACCAGATAAATATTCTCCACCACGATCACACCTCAAGATTTTTATACGTTTCTCAAGCTGATTTTCAACTTTAGCTTTAAATGTTTTGAACAAGTCAAAAGCATCCGACTTATTTCTCATGAGATACACATAGCCAAATCTTGAGTGATCATCCGTAAAAGTGATGAAGTACTCATATCCACCTCTAGCTTGAATGCTCATAGGTCCACACACATCAGTGTGTATCAAACCTAAACATTCGATGGCTCTTATGCCTTTGGTTGTAAACGACTTTTTGGTCATTTTACCTTTCAAACAAGATTCACAAATTGGTAGATCATCAACCTTTAGGTCATTTAGAGGTCTGTCACATACCAATCCTTTACTCCTATTATGGTTAATATGGCCTTGGCACAAATGTAATTTCATCTTTTGATAATTTTACTCTTTTATGATTAGGTTCCGTTGATTTAATGTCTAACAAGTGAGAGATATTTCTGTACAAATAGAATAAACCATTTTCCAATGTACATTTGCAAATAATTTTGTTATTTTTACTAATAATAAAACCTTTTATTAAAAGTAACCGAATATCCAAATTTTTTTAGACAAGAGACCGAAATTAAATTCCTCATGAATTGTGGT
This sequence comes from Dipteronia dyeriana, assembly GCA_032871835.1. Lineage (NCBI taxonomy): Eukaryota > Viridiplantae > Streptophyta > Magnoliopsida > Sapindales > Sapindaceae > Dipteronia > Dipteronia dyeriana. Next base: position 40,044,767 of record CM065299.1, read on the forward strand.
ACATAATAAACGTTTATTTAATCTAAATGCCTATAAGAATCTAAATTGATTCTAATATCTCCCCCTACACTAGTAGACACCAATGCTCCATTGCCTAAATACAAGTTGAATTAATTCTTATTCAGTCTATTCCTTTAACCCTTTTCACCACAAAGGAAACACTTCACTTTGATCTTGGTTACTTTCTTGGTCTCCTTCTAAGAAGGCTCAATTTGCTTTTTCTTCTGTTGGCTCTTGACCTTCTTACGGGTCTTTAACAGTAGTAACTTACCAAGCATATGAATCTCTTGACCTTTACCTTTAACAATTATTTTTTTCCCTGCTTTGAACATCTTGCATAAGGCCTTGCAAGGTGTATTCCTTATTATTCAAGGTGTAGTCCAACTTGAATTGATCAAAGGAATCTGATAGTGAGTTGACAATCATGTGCATTTTGGTCTCACCATCTATCTTAGCACCATTCAGTTCAGCAATGTTGAGATGTGATATGACTTTTATCATGTGATCTTTCACACCCTATCCAGGTTTCGTCCAAAGATTCAGAAAAGCAAACACTGCCTCTCTCTCTTAGTCATCCTAGACCTCATAGCAAATATCTCCTCCAGAGACATCATTATTTCGGCAGCAGTCTCCATTCCTTCATGTTGTTATTGCAACACGTCGGAGATGATGGCCATAATGTAACGTATATTTAGCCCTCCCATCTAAAAACTTCAACTACTGATACTCATCTCTTTGCTTCATGAGTCAGATTCATTAGTTTGGTGGTTAAGGAATATACAGAATGAACTTATACTTTTCAGCTTGCAGAAACAACCCAATATTCCTCTTTCATGTGACATAATTATCATCAGTTAAAGTATTGTCTTTTAGGATATTGATTAGGGATAGGGTCATGATTTCTTTTTAATAACAAAAATTATATAAGTAAACAATCATGATATGGCACTTTTGAATATTTACCTTGAATTAAATTAAATAATTCAATCGTAAAAATTCAACGGTGATCCAACACCCATAAATGTCACGCCTTCTTTGGGAGTACGCACTATTTACTCGTTGGACTAGGTCCCACCTAATTGTTAACATAACAACCAACGTTTTCTATTTTAGCCTTGCAATTTTATTAACAAGAACTCTTGGGAGGATATTAATAAAATTACATTAAGTGTGTTACCAAGTTATCGACCTTCAATATAATCCCTCACGAATATCCCTACTTTGGGAGTAGATCTCGTTTGGGCTAATTGTCTAGTCTATCCTTGTAATGAAGTATCTTGCTAAATTCCATCCATCAATACCTCTTGGGAGGTTATTCACGAAACATAAAGCTCAACTAAACTTGGAGGCCGTAGGTGTTCCAAAACACCTTCTCCCACTCAATTGTTTAAGGCATGTGATCGAATTCCAAAGAATGATTTACCAAGTTATCTAGATGCCAATTTAGATACTTAAACCATTCAATGCATGTTCATACCAAAAGAGTTATATGAGTGGCACTCCTATTATATATGACATGTTTTCAAACAATGACAAACATTGCAATATTTACATAAACATAAATAGCTACAATTTTGGTCCATCCTAGAAAAACAAGTAAATTACATATATCTTGGAATACAAGAACTCCTTTCTTGGTGAACAAGTCTTCACGCGACCTTCGTCGTCCGGACTCTCTCGGCTGCCTCCCATGGGTGTGTGCATGCCACAAACCCATAAAGGGCTGCCATGCACAGCCCATGGCTTCCAAAGGGCTGCCGTGCGCAGCCCATGCCATAACAAACGTGGTTGCGCGCTCTTCACAAGCACGTTCGTTGCTACGGCTCGCACGGTCCCAAACTTGTTCCGGCTGCTTCAATTCTTCAAACCTTCGAGTCTTTGATATTTGAATGTATTACAGAAGAATTATAAATAAATAAAAATACTGCAGTTTTTTTTATTATTATTACAATAGGGCAGTTTTGTTTTTATTATGACAATAGTGCAGTTTTTTTTTATTATTACAACAACAAAATAAAATAAAATAAAAACTTAGCAACTACCAAGAAGGAAATTATGGCGATGATAGACCACCGTTCTTGTTACAATCCCAAAACAAAATACATTGAAATTCTAGGACCAAAATTGAGCAATAACAAACCACATATAAAACATATATATATCCATACATTCCAATGTAAATATATATATGTGAATACCTAGAGTGTCATCTCTTTCTAAAACATGCATATATATATATAAAAAGAAAAAATTCACGAACACATACATCAATTAATCAAGGGTATAACCAGCCTCTGATACCAATTGTAGGGAAAAAACCACGCGCAGTGGAAGCGTGAGAAAATTTATAAAAAAAAATTAGTGTTTGTGTATAAATAAAAATTTTCCCTTTTAATAACAAGAACCTTAACCCTAGATTAATTGATGTATATAAAAAGTATCGTACCTTTTTTTTCCGTGATGATTGAACTAGCGTCGAATTGAATCCGCAAAATCTTCCAATCCAATCACGAACGTGAATCACCTAGGAGTGTGGGCTCCCTTTCTTTAAATTGTATACTTGAGGATGGAAACAAACAAAATCTTCTTCTTTGTTAGTCACAATAATCCTCCAAGAGAAAAACCTAGAATGTCCGGTCAGTTTTGAATTATCAATCAATTTGATTGAAACTTGCGTGAACCTTGATTCGATGTTATACACAAAAACCTTTTGATGCAAAGGATACTAGTGTACTATCGAAAACAAAAACGCTCCCTCTTTTCTCTATGCTTGGCCGAATTCTTCACACAATGAGTTGGATGAAGTTTTTTTTATAACAGTAAAAAACAAATAAAAAACAACTTCTCACACCAAAAATTCATCCTTGGTCGAATTTAATAGGTATTATATATAGGCGACTAAATCCTCTCCTATGAAGGATTTACTTGATGGTCAAGAATCCTATCCTTAGGTGAATTTAATTGGTGGTTAAGAATCTTTTTCCAAAAGGAATTCTTTCCTACACCAATACTCCTAATCCAACTCAATAGTGTATTTGTAACCATATTCAAGACTTCCTAATTTGATTAGATAAATAATTCCTTTTATTTATCAACTTATCACATATAGTCTTTAATATTAATTATACTACCAACAATAGTATAATTTTAGGAGACCATCTCCTACTAGGAAAAAGATTTTGACTTTTAATTAAATAATAAATTAATCAACAACTTAATTAATTTCCATTTAATTTAATAATAAAATATAAATAATATAATTAAGCTATTCTAAATAGCCTTGCCACCCAGCACATATATATATGGGCCATATATTATTTTTTCTATTTTATTAAATCCATTGGACCTAAATAAAAAGTCCACATGTGAACTAGACCTATTCTTACAAAAAGAAACAAGTTCACATGCCTTATTACAATTCTAGATGGACCCCTAAATTGGTCCGGTAGAATATATGAAGTGATCCATGCAAGTTCATGTGGATTGGGGATCTTGGTGGGCTATCTAAATTTAAGCTCCAATAGACACAACCCAATCACAATCAACAAATGATTCACTTAGGTCCAATCTATTTAATTTTAGTTCATTCCACTAAAGAACTAAAATTGAACTCTTAAATAAAGATAGAATAATTTGATGTTACTCATTCATACCCTATACAACCTTATTGGAGAAAGTGTATCCTCGTGAAGAATACCAGAAATCGCCAAGAGCTCATAGACTGCCTATAGCTCTCAAAGTTACCATATTTACTCATATGACCACATTTTGAACTTGGATATTTTGACTTGTCCAGAAGCCATGTTTCAATAGACACTACTGAAAACTTAACGTTAAGATTTAATATCCAGTACCTCAAAACACCCATATGATGGTATTCTACTCTCATTATATAAATGGAGCCACGATGTCCATATCTTTAAATGAAGTCCTCTATTGATTAACAAATGAATACCACCAAACTATTGAGGATAGACTACGTTATATCATCGTACTCATTGATAGCTCAAATGATAACACTTGCAACCATAAGTCCATCATTTATCTTAGGATTGAGATAGACTATATGATTGTCTTCAAATGAAAAACTTTTATCTATTGACGATTCTAGATAAAGTATTTCATTGTGATCTTATTCAATGCACCCAGTGCACTAGATTCTTTTGCCCAAAAACACCACACTTTGATGATTTTAGACTCATCATAACACATTTGATCCCACTCAAATGCTAGCAAAAGAATCTACAACTTTGAAAAGATAAAGGCGCCCAACCTTTTATTTTAAGTTGTGAATGTTATTCAAGACTAACTAAAGAATTGTGTCTACCTCATACATATCTAGATGTATGAACAATTCTTCTTTTCTCATAGTCTTTTGACCTTATGATTCTTTACATTTGACAATTATAATAATTAAACTATAAATGCTATAAGATTTGTTAAATTAGAAATCACTTTATTAATATGAAAAGATTGTTAGTTACAATATTACACTCTTGCTATCGAGCATAATCCTAACACAAATTGCAATCCAAACATATGTAGCATATTGATTAGAAAATGCATCTGACCTCACCATTTGTATATCAACGACCATGATCTAACCTAAAGGAGTCGATATGACAATTAGGATTAAGATAATCCACATATTGCCGTCATTAGTTGATATATATGAATCTCATCGGTAAACGAATCTTGTTGAGAGGCTCATATAGATCATGGGCTTGTCTTATATGATCACATCATACAAGGTGCCTCCATTTCCATGTCTCATATGAATGATTCAAGATAAAATCATCGTACATTACGAAATGGACCGCAACTCTAGATTAATCGTAGATAAAGTACCTTGCTTTATTTGCTTTCTACGAACTCTTTAGATTTCACGCCTCTTACGGTATCCATCTGTACATGACACTCATATACATAGTTTTAGAACACATCCGACAATCTAGGTTGTTAATATGAAGAAGTTATAAAATAAACAGCACAACAAGAATAAATTGATCTTTTCCTTTATTTATTTCATAAATCTATTTACAAATTACATTTTACGGCATAAACCCCAACAATCTCTCACTTGCACTAAAGCATGTGAGGCATGTTCTGTAACCCTAGACAATCTAGGTGACCCGAAAACACTTTGTTTCATAAGGTCTTCATAAATGGATCATCATGATTGTCTTGTGAGGCTATCTTTGTTATGATCACATCTCCTCTTTGCATTATTTTTCTAATGAGAAGATACTTTCTCTCTATATGCTTCCCTCTTATGTGGTTTCTTTGTTCTTTGGAATTAGCCACATCACCATTATTATCACAATTAAAAAAAGTGTGAAGAGCTTATCTAGATTTTGAAAGACTTTCAGAACACTTAAAAAGTTACAGAGCGAAACAGCCTCTTTAACAGCTTCACAAGCGGCTACATATTCGGCTTCCACGGTAGAGTCAACAATGCAAGATTACTTAATACTACCCAACACAATGGCTTAACCAGCTAGGTCGAATACTTATCAAAACATGGATTTCTTATAATCCCTATCTGACTGAAAATATGAATCTGTGTATCCTAACAGGATCAAATCCTATCCGAAATACACTAGCATATAGTCTCTTATTCTCTGAAGATACTTGAGAATTGTCTTGACATCAACCTAATGATCCAATTATGGGTTGGACTGGTACTTGCTGACTACTCACACTACAAAGCAGATGTCCAGTCTCGTGCGTAACATAGCATACATGAGACTACCTACTGCTGATGTATAGGGTACATATCTAATATCCTTAACTTCTTGAGGTGTCTTAGGACACTATTCCTTAGATAAGTGAACTCCATGTTTGAACGATAAATTACCTATCTTTGAGTTCTGTATCGAAAGTCACACAAGTTTTTTGTCTAAATGATGCCTGAGACAGTGCTATGAGTTTGTTCTTATGATACCTTATAAGTTGGATCCTTGGAACATAACTTGCCTCTCCCAAATCTTTCATTTGGAATTGGCTATCCAGCCAACCCTTTACATCATTCCCAATAAGTAGGATGTCATCTACATATATGACAAAGAAAACTAATTTCTTGTTAATGATCCGACTATAGACACAAGGTTCAACAACGTCTATTCAAAGCCATAGGCTTTGATCACATCATCAAACTTGATATTCCAAGATCTAAACATTTGCTTAAGTCTATAGATGGACCTTTGCAGCTTGCAAATCTTTTGCTCTTGATCTGGAGTCGGGAATCCCTCTAGTTGCATCATATAGATGCACTCGTCAAGATTAACATTCAAGAATGCAGTCTTGACGTCCATTTGCCAAATTTTCATAATCGAAATAGGCAACAATGGATAAGAGAATCCTAATAGACTTAAACAAGGATATTGGCTAAAAGGTCTCTTCATAATCAACCCCCTCTTTCTGGATATAACCTTTGGCCACTAGCCTTGCCTTGAAGATCTCTACCTTCCTATTTACACCTCTCTTTCTCATGTAGATCTACTTACGCCTAACGGGTTTTACCCCATTCGGTATGTCTATAGTATCCCTTACCGAGTTAGAGTATATAGACTTCATATTGAGATTCATTGCTTTAAGAGATTTTCCTTTATTAGGATCCTCCATTACATTCTTAAATGTTAATGGATCATCCAAACTATCAGCAGAGATAACACATTGTCCTTCACCTATATCTAAATAGTGTTCAGGTTGTCTTACAACTAAGTGGTAGTGTATCCTGATCTGGAATCATTTAACTCTCATATGTTTGTGGATCAATAACTCTTGTTGATGAAACACTAGTCTCACTAAGCTCCAACACCTTCAATACAATATTAGAATGAGGTTTATGGTCACTAATATAAATATCCTCAAGAAATGTTGCATTTGTTGATACAAAAACTTTGTTATCTTTAAGACTAAACAAGTGTCCATCTCTGGTCTCCTTAGAGTATCCTACAAATAGGCAAACCATAGACTTAAAGTCTAGCTTTCCATTTTTGTTCTTCAGCATGTGTGCTGGACACCCCCATATGTCGAAATGTCACAAACAAGCTTTACGACCATTCCACAACTCGTGGAGAATCTTAAGAACAGATTTGGATGGCACTACATTTAAAATGTATGTCGTTGTTTGTAACACATATCCTCATAAGGTATTTGGTAATATGAGAAACTAAAAATAGATCTCACCATTTCCATCAGGGTTTTATTTCTCCTCTCTGCTACACCATTTTGCTGAGGTGTATCGGGAGCTATGAGTTGGGAAACTATCCTTTGCTCAACCCTGAAGTCTTCAAACACTTGGTCAAGGTACTCACCACCATAATCCGATCGTAGTGATTTAATAGTCCCACCTAATTGATTCTCAACGTCATCTCGAAATTCTTTAAACTTTTCAAATGTTTTCGACTTTCGTTGCATCAGGTAGATATATTCGTACCTTAAGTAGTTAGCTATAAAAGTGACATAATACTCATAGCCGCCTCTAGCTCTAACATTCATCGGTCCGTAGACGTCTGTATGTATGAGTTCCAGTGGCTCTATAGCTCTCAATTTTTTTCCAGTAAAAGGTCTCCTAGTCATCGTAACTTCTAAATAGGATTTGCATAAAGATAAGGTGCCAACCTTTAACTCACTTAAAGGTCCACTTTTCACTAGTATGTCCATCCGGTCAAGGTTTATATGACCAAGCCTTAGAAGTCAAAGATACGTGTCATTATCTGGAGAAATTTTATGTTATTTAGTTTTTGGTTTTTCAACGTTAAACATTTTGGTGTTGAGAAGTGTAGTATGTATTAACCGTCAAAGCATACAATTTGTTTTCATTAATTCCTTAACAAAAATTCATACTATTCTTTTCTAATAATAGCAGATTTATTTTTAAAAGAAACAAAATATTTTTGTTCTAACAACTTAGAAACGGAAATCAAATTCCACGTAAATCCAGTAATATAAAAAACATTGTTTAATAATAAAAACTATTATTATCACAAAATTGCAATCTTTTGCTCCCATTGCTTTGGTCGATACGACATCCCCCGACCCCACATGCATTGAGAAGGCTCCCTCCTCTAGCTGTGTCCAAGAATCAATCCATTGCAAAGAAGAACAAACATGGTTAGTGGCCCCTGAATCAACTAACCAGGGTAAAGGATCATCTTCCACTTAACACGACTCAAGAACAAGTAAATCATATTTACCTTTTTTTGGACTTCTTCTTGCTTTGGGATTTCTTAGGTTTAGGCATAACCTTCGCCTTCCAAGTAGACCTCTTCCCCTTCTTAATATTGGAGGAAGATGGTTCGTCACCAATTGCCTCACTGGTCTAGCCCTTGCATTTCTTTGTAAAGGACTCAAAGGTAGTGAGCTCATTGAGCAACAGCGTGAGACTGAAACTTAACTTGTTCATCCCATAGTTGCTTTTAAATTGAACAAAACTCTTCGGAAGAGTCATTAGCATGATGGTCACTTGACTGGATTCGTTAATGGCCACCGTTGACTCATGTTGTGTTAAAGTAGGATATCATGCTTAGGATATGTTCCTGAAGTGATGTACCTTCTTTCATACGAGCGAGCACAACAGAATGAACATCTTTGTGTCTCTTTTACTCTAAGGGCCACCCGAATATTGCTTGCAATGACTCCATGATTTTGAAAATTGTACCTTCTTTCATTGCTTCATGTCTTCTTTCATGAACATCTTGTAATGACTCCATGAACAATTTGTACCTTCTTTCATTGCTTCGTGCCTTGTGACAAGCACGTCCGTCATAGAAGCTAATAGATATGTTCGAGACTTCTCATTAGATAAGACCTCACAAACTCTTTTCGAGGCATTAGTAGTAGACGCTGGAGGACATTCCTCCGTAAGCACAAACTTGATGTCTTTGGTGACCAATTTTGTATTAATATTAATTTTTCACTTAGTGTAGTTATCACCAGTGAAATTCCCTAGAAAGTGTGTATCTATAACCTAGAGGGGGGGGGGGGGGGTGAATGGGTTTTAATTCGATAGATTACCAATTTTGCCAATTAATCAATATTAACGATTCTACCCCATTCTACTTAAATACTCAATTAAATGACAACAAACATAAAACGATAACAACACGAAAAATATGCGTGGAAACCCTCCAAATGGGAAAAACCACTGGCTATTTAGAGCGCCACCCTCTATCCTCAAAATCCACTATTGAGTAAAAGTTTACAACCTAGGTTGACCTCCCGTCTAACCCTCTAGTTACTAACCTTTTCACTCTACCCAACGGGCATTAATAGCGATTTTGGATAACTAGCCTTGTGCACTAACCATTTAGCCACAAGCTAAAACAACAATGAAGAGATAATGGCAACCTAAGTGAATATGCAAGAATATTCAACATGCAAAAATGCTAGGTCAATACATTCATGCTTATCTAGGATAAATAATGACAATTAAAGCAAATCCTAGATATCAATGTTCTAAATGCAAAGGCAAGAAGAATTAGCTAGAAGGGCAAAATCGTCCTCAATGCTAGCTATCACAAGTTAATGCATCTCAACCAACAATCAAAACACAAGCATGTCATAAAAATAATTAGACACTCAAGCAAGCAATTAATGTGTAATAAAGACTAAAACCCTAGGCATACATGTCTTAATAATGAAAACATAGAGATTAGAACATGTAGAGAATACCTAGTCATGAATAAACAAGAAACCCATGCTTGAAAGATGCTTGATGCTTTGGATTTTAAGGATGATTGAGTAAAAATACCTTCTTGGACCTTCTCTCTCTAAAGAACCTTATCTCACTCTTAAAATTAGGTTTTCAAGCTCTCAAAAAGGAGTTGGGGAGAAGATGGTTCATTTATATGAAGCCTAAAGTAAAACTGTGTCGTTTTTGCCAAACGTAACCAAAACGCGTCAAGACCGCTGGCTGTACAGCGGTCGAGGCAAGTGTCCAAACCGCGGTACAGAGAGCAGTGTATCGCCTGGACAACGCTGCTCTGTAGGTTGCTGTGCATGCAGCGTGCACAGACCGTGGTCTGGACATCATGTATCCTCTGTGAACCTCCACTTGGGAAGCCGTGGTGTAGGCAACATGCACAGACCGTTGTAGACACATCGTGCATCCTCTGTGAAACTCCGATGTGCAGGCCGCAGCGTGGGCACTACACAGAGAGCGGTCTAGACCACAGTATATAGGAAAAAATCCTCTCTTTAAGGCACAAACATACATTTAACACTCAAATAAAATTAGGACACACAAGGCACACAAAATGGCAAATAAGCATGCAAGCAAGATAATTAAAATAAAATGCATGAGTGTGAGTGTGTGCACTAAATCTCTTCAATGAAGTTAAGCAAGTGATTTTACCTTTGATGCTTGAGCTTGATTACGAACAATGAAGCCCAAAACTACCCTTACAAATTGATCCCAAAATGTGGTTGTCAACGAAATAAGCCAATAAAAAACCGAGGAACTTACAACCAGTTAATTTATCGTTTATGAGAATTTGTAGTAATATAGAAAGACATAATTACTGAAATAAATAAAACATTCATTCAGTCATATAATAAAACAAGTGTGAGTGCTTTGGCATAAATTTAAACATGATGCATTAACATGTTTAACGACCTAGAACTACTCTAAAAACCAGTTACTATGCCCCGACAATCCAACATACCACAAAGAAGTGCCGCCTTAGGGTCGGTCAAGTCTTTGCATTTTGGACGGAGACATTCTCAATCAAATGATATTCTAGAATAACTCTTATTCCATATCATTCAACCATCGTTTATTCAGTCAGGTTTTTAATTAACAAAACTTAATCCAAACCTTCGTAAGTGTAACCCACTGTATCATATCTCACGAGCTTAACTCGAGAATTGTTGCCTTAGGGTTGGTTAATCCTGAAATCCCCTCAGAAATCCTATCCGTCAGGAAGTCAACCTTGATATTGTCCTTTGTTGAAACCTTCCTTAGGAAGGATAAAAGCAAAGTCATCACGAGGCCCCACTCAGATCTCACGGTGTTAAACTAAAGATGGAGACTGCGGGATACATATGTCATATATCCCTCTCCCACTCTATATTTTAAAAATAAGGTTTTCTATTATCCGTTAATGCACCTAGACTTTACAAGATCAAACAGCTAACTTTAATCAAGTTATCTAGCGCATTAACTAATTCATTATTTGAATCTTACTCTAATTAACTAATAAATTCTTTAAGATTTTTAACTATTAAAAATATACTCTATTAGTGAATAATCTAAGCCCTTGTTAACTATTTAACAAGGTCAGATTATTATGTTAGTATATACTAAGTTTTTACTATTAGAACTCTAACACCTTATTCGGATCCTTTATCATTAGGTTATTAATCAAATTAATCCTAATTATAACAAATGACCCTATTTATCTAACTTTATTAAATTCTTTCATTACAAGAGTAATATTAATGAGAATTACCAAGTTTTTTAACAATTAAAAAGCTAATACAATTTTCATTGCCAATTATGTATATACCAATTTTAATAATATCAAATATATTTTTGTACGCGCATATAATCTAAATGGCATAGTATGCATGACAATGCTTTTATTATCATATAATATAAAGCATACATGAATTGACAGAGTAATGTGGATTATTTAACCTAAAAAAATTGGAATTTAAAATTATAAAAATACTCCCAAGGCATTCCATGGTCTTCTTGTAATTTTCGAGTCTTCGAGTCTCTTCAGGTCACTTCGATTCATCTCATGAATCCTAAATCCACAGTACCATATAATTAATGATCAATCACGTTTTTGTGAATTAACAAATTTAATATACATACAAAAACAACATACAATCAATTTAAATAGTGTCTACACAATCATACATACAAGTGTATCGAAAACAATTTTTTTTTCCGATTTTTTTTTGTTGCTATATTACAATTATTAGAACCCTATTCACTGGCAGTGGAAATCGGCTTTAATTTTTTTATTAAAGATCGTAAATGATATGAAACCAGTGAACTTGGGATCATAATTTTTTCGGAACAAATACATATAAAATTAGCACAATAATAAAATATACGTATATATAGGAAATTGAAATCTATATATTGAGAAGAAGAAAATTAAACCATACCAACGTTTGGAGGCTCCTTCACATCTTCCAATGCTCCTAGTCTGTGCCACCGATCTTCCTAATTATATCCTGTGACTGGTAATTACGTGTGGGCACAAAACGGACTGAAGCACTTAGGAGGATGTTGAAGTGAAATAAATAAGAACTCTTTCTCTGATATTAGTGCACAACACTTGCACACAAAATCTTTTCTCTCTTTTTGCTGTTATCTCACACAAACACTTGCTTTTTAAACTTAGCAAGCACTATTCTTGTTTCTCACACAGTTGCATAACAAGCAATTTCACTTCACAGAGCAAAACAAACGTTTTGTCTTTTTGTGCGTTAAAACAATGTGTATATCTCACGAACATACCAATTGCATCTCATGCAAAAAACTTAACTAATAAGTTGGTATATGTGTGTGTTGCCTTTAAAAAAAACAAAAATATATCATATATATTTTGTAGCTTAAAACAAAAGATATAATGTTATCTTTGATTCGGTTATTCAAAACTAATATAAATCAGATATATATTTTATTTAACTTTTGAAAAACTGATCACGTATATATTTGAATTTTAAAATCTAAAAAATATATCATTTCTTTTACTTAAAAAATAATTAAAATATAATTTTGAACTTAAAAATTTTAAATTCAATTTCTAATATTAAATTAAATAAAATAATAATATTATCTTATTCTATCAAATATCAATAAACACCCTCTATTTAATGATTAATAACATAATAAAATAATCTTATTATTTAATTTATTTAATCACCATTATTCATTAATTAAATAATCTCAATATTCAATTAATTTCCGAATAAATAAGTGTCACTTTCGTAACACAATTAATTGGACAATCCAATTAATTTCTCGTGACCCTCGTTACCTAAATCGATCGGGGCTAGCAAGGGGACCAAATGGATTCACAATATTTTGAGCTCCATTAGTCCCCTGAATTATTAATTAAACTCTTTAATTAATATTACTTGATTATTAACTCTGATGTCCTGAAGCTACACTCTCTCAACTGTAGACGCTTTTACACATACCGATACAACTTGGTGTCCATTGATATAGCTATTACACATGGTGTGAACTCCCCACAGCAGTTCATAATTTGAGCTGGGTCAAAATATCCGTTATACCCCTCTAATTACATATACCTTTAAGTACTGTGAATTCTCTAATGGACAATAAATCCTATTTTCTCACGGAATTAGGAGAGCGCTCATATTGTCCATGCCCCGAATAAACCCTTAAGGGAAATACCATCTATTTCTCACAATAAGAAGTAGAATTCACTATTATCTACAAACCTTCCCAGCCACAATTCAAACCGCAGTCCTAACATACTGAGCATATTGATCAGGAAATGCATCTGACCTCACCCATGGTATATCAAAGACCGCGATATAACCTGAAGGAGTCGACGAGACACTCAAGATTAAGATCACCCACATGTAGCCATCATTAGTTGATATATATGAACCTCATCTGTAAACGTATCTTGGTGAGAGATTCTTATAGATCATGACCTAGTTCTATATGATCACATCATACAAGGAACCTCCATTCCCATATCTCATATGATTGATTCAGGACAGAATCATCATACATTAGAGAATGTATCGCAACTATAGCTTAACCGTAAATAAAGTACCCGGATTTATTTGCTAGCTACGGACTCTTTAGATTGCACGTCTCTTACTGTATCCATCTGTATATGACAGTCATATACACAAATTGAGATTACATCCAGAAATCAAGGATGCTAATGTGCACATGTTTTAAAATAAACAACACAACAAGAATTAAATAAACTTTTCTTTTTTATATTTCATAAATCTATTTACGAATTACGTCTTTAGGGAATAAACCCCAATACCAGCAGCCTAGGTGGTAGACCAGACAATTTAAGAGAGGCAAGTCAAGGCCATTGTAGAAAATGTATGCCTCAGATTTACCGTGGAAGGTATCACTCCCCAACTTATTACACTAGAGGCTAGAGGAGATACCAATAGGTCAGGTACTTGGGTACCCATCTTTGATAGATTGGGACCACTGCCACTGGTATTGGTCCGTGAGAGGCTAGGGCTCATGCCCTCAGTTCTAGATAGGTTAGGACCTACACCGTAAGCACAAATTAGCTACTAACCTTGATAGGTAAAGTCAGCTGTTGATCTCCCACTTAGAGAACCCCATCAACTTGTACAACCGACAACCGTTGTAAGGCAACTTCAATCTGCTACGGGAGGGAGCAGGATGAGTGACTGAGAGAATCCCCCTTAGAAGGAGAATCGGGATGAAGCTTCCATAGAGTTGGATGAGTCTGGTAATGAGGACTCTGAGATCGAGTCTAAAAATGTTAGGAACAAGTGCCTACGGGATCTAATGGCCTGAATGGGGAAAGAGATCCAGGAATTGAAGAGAGGAAAGCACCGGAAAAGCTAGGAAGATCCTTTGGGCAATATGAAAGCCCATTTCCCTAGAAGGATCAGAGAAATAGAACTTTCTCATAAAATCAAGATGCTTATTGACAACTACTCAAGGATAGAGGATCCTATGAGCCATCTAGAGAGATTTGAGCAAAACATAAAAGTCAAGAATACAATCCGGGTAGCCATGTACAAGATGTTCCAAACCACGCTAACTGACTACACCAAGAAGTGGTTCTAGAAGTTACCGACAGGTAGTGTTGATTCATTTATTAAGCTCTCTAACAATTTTAGTTCTCAATTCTAGGGAATCAAGCCGTATCCCAATGATCCAATCCACATGCACTATATAGTCCATAAGTGAAGTGAGTCATTTAGATCTTATATGGAAAGATTTCACAAAGAATTGATATAGATGAAGGTCTTAACAGAAAAAGAGACCTCGACCAATTTCAGGAGGAACCTTAGGCTGATAGTCTAATCCGAGGTTCTTGCTCAAGTGCCTCCACCTCGACGATGTTGTTTGGGCAATTCGAGAGGTGCATTTGAGGGGTCACATCAATCACATAGAATGAGAGGCACTAGCAAACCAAGTGTTACACATGTGATACTACTAGCCGACCTTGCACCATGATACAAGATTATTCGTTCAATCCTGTGAACCTTGCCAAAAGGCAACCAATCTTAATCACCTTCCACCAATTTAGCTCACCTCTATCAGCTCACCATACCCATTCACCATTATGGGGTAGACCTGATCGAGCCCTTCCCAATTGTTTATGGGCAAACCAAGCATCTAATAGTCGTGATTGACTACTTTACCTGGTGAGTCGAAGCAGAATCATTATCTAAAATAATAGAGGAGAACACAACCAAGTTTGTTAAGAGAAATGTAGTTTATAGGTTGGGGACACTAATGATCATCATCGCTGACCTTGTTGATAAATTCGTGAGGTTTAGGGAGTTCTGTGACGATCTAGGTATCGATCTCCACTTTGCCTCTATAGCTCACCCTCAAACCAATGGCCTGGTAGATGCTACCAATAAAACCATCAAGAAGCTCCTAAAAAAAAGTTACAACAGAAGAAAGGAAAGTGGACAGAGGAGCTTTCTGATGTACTCTAGGCATACCGCACTATAAAGAGGACCGTGATTGGAGAAACCCATTATTCCTAAGCTTTAGGGGTTGAAGCAGTCCTTTCGATCGAGTACAAGTTAACCTCTTTCAGGGTCCAACACTTTGAGCTAGAGACCAACGAGGTCAAACTAAGGGCCAAAATGAACATCTTGGAGGAAAAACAGGATAGGGTGGCAGAAAAAATAATAGTCTACCAAAGCCGAATTGTGTGGAACTTCAATAGGAAAGTCAGAGCTTGTAGTTCAGGGAAGGAGATCTGGTATTCTGAAAGGTGACCCAAAATATAAGAAACCGATCAGACAAGGTACTAACACCGAAGTGGGAAGGTCCGTACCTGGTGAAGGCAGTAGTCCATAGTAGAGCCTGGAAGTTGGAAGACATGAATGGACGATTATTGACCATGCTTGGAATGCGGACCACCTAAAGAAATTCTACCCATAGAAGTATGAAGACTCCAAGAATGACAAGTACAATCCAACATAGGTACCAGTATTAGTACTATGAAAACGTAATGTATCTCTAAATGATCTTCAATAAAAGACTCTCCATTTCTCTTCATCTCCATTTGTGATATTTTGTCACCAAGTTTTTATCCATTGATGCTCGCCATGATCGCCATGAGCCAGAAAAAGTAACATAGCTACCCCGATGCCTTGGCATGGCACCATCCCTTGTCAAAAAAGGTCTAAGTGTAAGAGCATAGTTAACTGCTAGATCTTGAGACCAGGATGACCAAGTGATCATTCTGATGCCCTTGATCGGCCGACCCCATAAGGAATGGTCTAAGCATAAGTGTATAGTTGCCAGCCAGACCGTAACACCAGGATAGCCAGATGACCCTTTTGATGCCTTGGTAGTGCTACTACCCCTGAGAAGAGTCAGAGCGTAAGTGCATAGTTGCCAGCCATACCATGATTCTAGGACAACCAAATGGTTATCATGTTGCCTTGGTCAGGCTACTACCCCCAAAAAGGATCTGGGTCGTAAGTGCATAGTTGCCCATCCAGATCAAGATCGCCTCTGTACCAGTTTTCCCTTGTACATGAATAGTAGGTACTGTGAGGGATGCATTCGACTAGGTTTTCACCCAAGTGCCAAAATTTCTAGAAAAGGGATGCTTAGTACCCTAATTGTCCTAAACAGGATAACCAGTTTTGATGAAGTTTCACCGGGATTATCTTGATTTAGTACCTCAGAAACCTGGTACTGGTCACTCATCACACTTTTTTTATCCTTATCAATTCTCAAGTTTCGTTGAGTTACCAGGAATGCATAGGGGATTTGAGGTAGGGGTATTAGATACCATGATCGTGGTATCGCCCAAGTATCAAGATACTCATCCAACTTTTTTTCTCCTTATCAATTCTCAAGTTTTGTTGAGTTACCAGGAATGCATAGCGGACTTGAGGTAGGGGTATTAGATACCATGATCGTGGTATCGCCCAAGTATCACGATACCATACATATGGGGATCCCTAATACCTAGGCTCTTTCGATAGGAGTTTTCTCTAAAATGAAAAGGATCTTGATGCAGGGTTGATTTGTGTCATGAAACGATACCATCAACGTACCATGGAACCATGAATAAGGGAATCCCTGGTAATGGGATTTGTTAGATTGGTTTTCTTCCTAAAGTACCAGAGCCTTCCGAATACTGATACGGGGTACCATGACCTCTCAGAAAGGATGGTTGATCCTGATAACGTGCTTTGGGAAGATTTTCAAACTACGTACCTCAGTAATTTGGTACCAATCACCTAATGTGCTTAATTTCTTATACATTATCGATTTTAAGCCTTTTTATTGCCAGAAACTGTTAAGTCAGGTTTATGTAGGGGGCTGATATCCAAATCCAACTTGTGATATGTATGGAGCTAGACAGGTCCAACCAAGGAAGGAGGACAAATAGATACAAATGTAAAGGAAAAAATAGAGGAAATTTCCATTCATCAAACCAAAGGAGCCCATCCCTTTTAACTAACGACAAGCAAAGCAAGTTCAAATAACTTATTCTTTATATTGGTTTCCTTCATAGCCACACCTCTAGCATCTATCTCTACCTCCCCTTTGAGCTAAACTCCAATGCCTGGTACAACATGAGGCTTACCAGATACCTGGTCAATCACCTACTTAGTGGCAGATTGCTCCTCCACCATCGTCTTGGACACATGTTGGTTTCCCACCACTGCAGAAGTTCCAAACAGAGTAGAAAGAGGGATATGAGAACTTTTCTCGGCCTTGACCACAACATCTACAAGGGACTTCAAGGAAGGATATATTCCAGTAGCCCCGATACACTATAAGAAAAGAGAAGATAGGTCGTTGGTCTTCATCCTCGTTAGCCCCCTCACCAGTTCCAAAGGCTCGAGAGGTGCCAACCTTAATAGTTGCCCAGTCACCATCTTTATGGAATTTTCCATTATCTCTACCCTATCCTAGTTTTCTGTGGTGCATAGGTCGAAGGGTGGTGTTAGGTTTAAGATTGTGTTATTAATTCTATATCAAAATGATGTTTATTGTAATGATTTAGTTGTTTAGATTCATGATGATTCAAGCTTCAAGGAAGAAGAAACAACAAGTCAAAGCAAGTTCTAAGTCTTCAAGAGAAAGGATGCAATATGTTTCTACAAAGGTATACTAAGACCTTATCTTTCTCTTACAAGGCTAAGGCAAACGCACACATATCATACCTTTGAGTCCCTGCATCGTTGTGCACCATTATAGGAACACACATACATTTCATTCATATGTGTCCCTGCATCATTTTTCACCATGTATAACACATTCACACACTTGAAGATGAATGCTCATGCATTGGTATGGAAATAACATGTTTTGGAATATGCATGATTGGAAACTATCTCTATGTAGTTTGCATTCTAGTGTGAATTGTGTTTGTGTGTGTATTTATTTATATAACATGGTTATTGAACTTGAATTTAGTCTTAAATGATTCTTGATTTAGTTCTGGTCATTTTGGTTACTCATACAAATAATTTCAAGTTCTAAGTCAAAAGATACTACACTTTCAACTCATGTTGCATACATTGTCTTCGTATTCATACATCGAGTCGAATTATTATTTTATAGGTTGAGTATCTTATATGTCCATGTCCATGTGAGAGTTACAGTTTGTAATCTACAAATGGATTCAAATTTCGAGTTTGGAGGCCGGAGAACGGTCAAAGAACGAGAATGAAGGACGGAGTAGAAAGAAGCAAGCAAGGCACTTCATTCGCGAGATGGTGCGTGGCCATCTCGGGGCAGAAGGCTTGCTGCCCCGAGAGGCCCACGTGCCATCTTGAGCAGCAAGATTGCTTGGATTATTCTTTCCCCTCTTGGTCATTTCACATGTCCAAGTTTTCCACTGCTTTATAAACTCTTTCCCTCTCACATTTCGTTCGAAGAAGAAATTTAAAACAAGTGAGCAGAAATTTTCTCTCAAATTTTTCTCACCTTCCAAACACCATAACTTCTTCATTTGAACTCCGATTTCAGTGATTCGAAGTTGAGAGTGTTCATCTATTCATTCTCCATCATTTATCTGAAGGTTTGAGTAAGTTTTTCTGCTTTTTGTAGTCTCAAATCATACAAAAACTGGACTGCACCTAAATCAACTAAGGTATTGATTTTCTCTCAAAGTTTTCTTTTAAAACTTGGTCAATTGCCTTCGGTTTTCTTCTTCTACATATATTTGTATATTGTGAGTGTTTTTATTTGTGTTTTGAACACTTTCAAAGCTAGATTGAGTTTCAATTGAAATCATACATGTTGAGTTAGGTTTTGATTTTGCCTATGTTATCACATGTTTGGGATTGTATTGTGCTAGCTTTGATTCTAGGACTATTTGATGATCTTTGATTGATTGATTTTGAGAAAAATAGTTCCTCACATGTATTAGGCTCTCTTGGCCGAATTTCTCACATAATACATGTGCTTATGTTCTTTTGAGCTATTCATGTGTTTTGGTTGAATCTATGATTAGGAATATGCTCTAGAACTTTAGCGTAAAACTAATAGACTTTGTCATGTGATTTTAGTATGTTTTTTATTTGTGTGATTTAAACTTGATCTTGTGATTTATTGAACATATCATGTGATTTAAGTTTAGATCTATACATGTATCTAGGTTGTGATTAATATTGAACATATCTTACATAATCTCGACTGATTACACATGCATGATAAACTAGACTATATGTGATTTGTGCATTCATTCTCATGTCTAGTATTTTCCATAGGATGTGTTGATCATAGTATTCTATGTTGCATGCTTCTTTGTATTTTGCATTCATGATAACCTAGATGCCTTGTGAGAAGAAAGTCTTGACAATAGGTGTGAGACCTATGGTGTTTAGCAAGAAGTCTTGGCAAGAGGTGTGAAGCCTTGGATTGTCGAGCAAGAAAGTCTTGGCTAGGACCGGGAGGATCCGGATAGTCGAGCAAGAAGTCTTGCCTAGAGTTGGGAGAACTCGGATATGTGAGCAAGAATGTGTTGACTAGAGTCGTGAGGACTTAGTTGAGCAAGAAGTCTTGCCTTGGGTCGTGAGGATCCGGATAAGGTGACCAAGGAAGTCTTGACAAGAGGTGTGAAGCCTCAGATTGTTAAGCATAGGGCGACAACTTATAGAGTAAGATAGAAGGGTAGTTTCTAGGTGAAGAGGTCACTTGAGAGATTGTACTTGTCTTATCTAGTAGTGGATTTTGTTTGCCGGTGACTGCTAGCCCATGGATGTTTCCTCTTTGGAGGTTTATCACGTTATATCTTATGTCAACTTTTATCTATCCCTATCTCTCTAATATTTGTATTGTGGATAGAACTCTTTATGTATGTGGACTTCCTTTTTATAATATAGATTGTGTATGTGTTACAATTACTTGTTTGTATCACACTTTACTTGTGTTTATATATTGATTAATTATCTTTAATTAATATATATATTGTGATACAAGCAATCTAGAGGGACAAACTTTTGTTTGTTTCTAAGGGAGTCGAAAAAGGTGTCTAACCTATTCACCCCCCCCCCCCCCCTTTAGGTTAGCCTTGAGCATTTAACCGTGATTGTATTTTCAATTGGTATCAGAGCTAGGTTACTAGATTGCACTTAGTGTGAGTCCGGGGTGATACTTTCACGGTTTTTGCAAGGCGTTTGAAGTCATGGGTTTACAAGATGATGTAATGGTAGAAGAAGCCTCAAATATTAGGCCACCATTATCTCATGGCACTAACTATGGGTATTAGAAGTTGAGGATGAAAGCCTACATCTACTCTATTGATGAAAGAGCTTGGATGGTAGTGAAAGAAGGTTATAGTCCTCCTACTAAGGTTCAAGAGGATGGAACCATGATACTCAAGCCATGGAGTGAATGGACAACGAATGAGTTTGAGGTTGCTAAATGGCACCATCATGCTATGAATGCCATCTTTGGAGGAGTTGATAGGCATCAATTCTCCTATATTTAAAATCTTGAATCCGTAAAGGAAGCTTGGGATACTCTCCAAGTTACTAATGAAGGAACCTTAGCGGTGAAGAAATTTAGGCTTCAAATGTTGGCATCACAATTTAAAGGTTTAAGTATGGGTGAGGAAGACAAGTTTGAAGACTTCCAATTCTGGCTTCTTAACATAGCTAACCAATGTCAAGCACTTGGAGTACATATCTCAAAGGAGCGTTTAAATTGGAAAATCCTTAGGTCTCTTCCTAAGAGATTCAAATCAAAGGTGATGGCCATTGAGGAAAGCAAGGATGTGGATAGTATGAATATTGATGAGTTGCTTGGGTCTCTCCAAACTTATGAGATGTGCTTGAAGCCAAATATCAAGAGTAAGGGAATCGCTCTCATTGCTATAAAGGAGGAGAGTGATGATGAAAATGGAGAAATGGCACTCTTGGTTAGAAGGTTCAAGAAGTTTCTAAAGAAGAATGCCAAGCCTAAAGGCAAGTCTTCTAAGGAAAAAGGAGTCAAGAGAACATCATCTCCAAGGATTGTGAAGAATAGTCAATCCAAGAACAAGAAAGAGATTCAATGCTATAATTGTCAAGGTTTTGGTCACTTTGCCAGTGTATGCACCAAGAAGCCATCTAAGAAAGACAAGAAAGGCAAATTGTTGGCGGCTACTTGGAGTGATGATAATTTTAGTGACAATGAGAGCTCTAGTGGTAAGTCTTCAAGTGATAAAGAGTTGGTGAGCAACTTTATAACTCTAACGGCTTTCCATTCTCCACTAGATGTTGGTAGTACAATATCTTTGAACAAGAACCTTGATGTAAATCATGATGGAAGCTCTAGTTCCATTCCTACTAATCTTGAGTTGTTATAAAAGATAGAAAAACTTGAAGAAGATAGAGATAATACTCAAAGAGAAGATGTTTAAAATGATGATTTGAACAAGAAGCAACTAGATGAGTTTGTGGTTGTTACTCGTATACTACGTGGTGAGAAAGTTGATATTATGAAGAAGTTTAGAGAACTTGAAATGATAAACCTGGAGAAGGATAATGTGATATCTTCTTTGAAGAAGAGAGAACAAGAATTGATGGAAGAGATAGACACGACTAAGGAGGCTATCAAGGACTTAGCGAATGATTCGGTTAGTGTGTCTAGTGTTAGGAATCTTGTTAACTCTAATAGTGGTGAAGACGACATGGTAGTTGAAGAGGAGCTCTTGGAAGCACCACTTCCTACACACTTTGATGAAGTCGTGATTGATAAGACACCATGAAAATACAATCACGGTTAAATGCTCAAGGCTAACCTAGAGGGGGGGGGGGGGGTGAATAGGTTAGGCATCTTTTTCGACTCCCTTAGAAACACTCTAGATTGCTTGTACCACAATATATATATTAATTAAAGATAATTAATCAATATATAAACACAAGTAAAGTGTGATACAAACAAGTAATTGTAACACATACACAATCTATATTATAAAGAGGAAGTCCACAAACATAAAGAGTTCTATCCACAATACAAATATTAGAGAGATAGGGATAGAGAAAAGTTGACAAAAGATATAACGTGATAAACCTCCGAAGAGGAAACATCCACGGGTAAGCAGCCACCGGAAAACAAAATCCGCTAGTAGATAAGACAAGTACAATATCTCAAGTGACCTCTTCACCTAGAAACTACCCTTATATCCTACTCTAGAAGTTGTCGCTGTATGCTCAACAATCCGAGGCTTCACACCTCTTGTCAAGACTTCCTTGCTCACCTTATCCGGATCTTCACAACCCAAGGCAAGACTTCATGCTCAACTATCCGAGTCTTCCAAACTCTAGTCAAGACTTCCTTGCTCACCTATCCGAGTTCTCCCAACTCTAGGCAAGACTTCTTGCTCGACTATCCAAGGTTTCACACCTCTAGGCAAGACTTCTTTGCTCGACAGTCTGAGGCTTCACACCTCTTGCCAAGATTTCTTGCTCAACACCATAGGTCTCACACCTATTGTCAAGACTTCCTTCGCACAAGGCTTCTAGATGATCATGAATGCAAAATGCAAACAAGCACGCAACATAGAATGCTATGATCAAAACATCCTATGGAAAATACTAGACATGAGCATGAATGCACAAATCACATATAGTCTAGTTCATCATGCATGAGTAGTCAATCTATATTATGTAAGATATGATCAACATTAATCACAAACTAGATTCATGCATATATCTAAACTTGAATCACAAGATAAAATCAACAAATCACAAGATCAAGTTTAAATCACAAAAACCTAAAACATGCTAAAATCATATGACAATGTCAAATAGATCTAATCATAAGTTCTAGAGCATATTCCTAATCATAGATTCAACAAATCACATGAATAGTTCAAAAGAACATAAGCACATGTATTATGTGAGAAGTTTTGCCAAGAGAGCCTAATACATGTGATGAACTATTTTTCACAAAATCAATCAATCAAAGATCACAAAATAGTCCTAGAATCAAAGCTAGCACAATACAATCCCAAACATGTGATAACATAGGCAAAATCAAAACCTAACTCAATATGAATGATTTCAATTGAAATTCAACCTATCTTTGAAAGTGTTCAAAACAAAAATCATAACACTTAGAATATACAAATATATGTAGAAGAAGAAAACCCAAGGTGATTGACCAAGTTTTAAAAGAAAACTTAGAGAGAAAATCAATACCCTTGTTGATATAGGTGCAGTCCCGTTTTTGTATGATTAGACACCAAAAACAGCAGTAAAATTAACTCAAACCTTCAGAGAAAATATGGTGGTTGAATAGAGGAACACTCTAAACTTAGAATCACTCAAATCAGAGTTCAAATGAAGAATTTATGGTGTTTGGAAGGTGATAAAATTTAAAGAAAAAATTCTGAACACTTGATTCGGATTTCTTCTTAGAATGAAATGTGAGAGGGAAAGAGTTTATAAAGAAGTGGGAGACTTGGACATGTGAAATGACCAAGAAGGGAAAAATGAAGCCAAGCAAGCGTGCTGCCCGAGATGGCACGTGGGCATCTCAGTGCCGCAAGCCTTCTGCCCCGAGATGGCCACGTGCCATCTCGAGAAAGAAGACAATGCTTGCTTTTTTCTCCTTCGACCCTCCTTCTTGTTCTTCGACCGTTCTCCGGACTCAAGACTCAGAATTTGAATCTGTTTGTGGATTACGAACCGTAACTCTCACACGGACATGGACATATAAGATACTCAACCCATAATATAATAATTCGACTATATATACGAAGACGAACACAATGTATGCAACATGAGTTGAAAGTGTAGTATATTTTGACTTTGAACTTGAAATCAATAGTATGAGTAACCGAAATGAACGGAACTCAATCAAGAATGATTTAAGACTAAATCCAAGTTCAATATCCATGTTATACAAATATATACACACACAAACACAATTTACACTAGACGGCAAACTACATAGAGATAGTTTCTAATCATGTATATTCCAAAACATGTTATTTCCAAACCAATGCATGAGCATTCATCTTAAAGTGTGTGAATGTGTTATACATGGTGCACAACGATTTAGGGACACATATGAATGATTTGTATGTGTGTGCCTATAATGGTGCACAACTATGCAGGGACACAAATGTATGATATGTGTGTGTGTGACTAAGCCTTGTAAGAGAAAGATAAGGTCTTAGTATACCTTTGTAGAAACAAATTGCATCCTTTCTCTTTGAAGACTTAGAGCTTGCTTTGACTTGTTTTTTCTTTTTCCTTGAAGCTTGAATCATCATGAACCTAAACAACTAAGTCATTACAAGTAAACATCATTTTTATATGGAATTCATACCAACACAAACTAAAACCTAACAATCTCCCCCTTTGGTAAATTTCATATCAAAACACCTATACATTTACTATAAATATAAAAATGAAGATAGGTCACAAAATCACTCCCTCACATTACAATGAGTAAGATTCCTATAACTAATCTTCACCAACTCTTGAACTTTATCTTGATCTTCTCTTGAAGCAACCTACAAATCATCTCAAAGCACAATGCATATACAAGAGAAAAACAACAAATGACAACATATAATATGGATAAGAATATACAATTAAGTCCACAAATACATGTATCTCCCCCTTAATACATGCCAAATACAAGAATTCTTAACCAAATCTTAAGACTAACTATTACAAGCTATTGAAAGTCCAAAAGTTCACAAAAACAACATAAAAAGGAAACTAAGTAACTAGCAATTCATAACAACTCTTTCTTCCCCTTTTTGACATGAAATGATGCCAAAAGGTAAGAAACATACCATGAGACTCAAATACTAGCTACTAGATCAACCAAAGAAAGATGTGCATGTAGTTGACCTAACATAATGCTTGAGAGGTGGTCTTGAACTTGATGCAATACACTCCTCCAACTCTTTTATTCTAGCATCTTGTTTTTCAACTATAGCACTAAGCTCATCAACCTTCTTCTTCAAATGCAAAGCCCAATCCGGAAGAATGTTTATGCTAGTCTCTTGGCAATCAACTTGTGAACTAAAAAGTCCAAAAGTATCACATGTCTTACCCTTATCCTTATATGACATGTATGACACACGTTTATCACTACACTTTTCCAAGAGTTGTACTAACATATCATCTCCACTACTTTGAACACCACGAGCTAAACACAAAAAAGTTATAAACCCCGGTAATACAAGCTTCTTATCTCCTCTTGTTGAGAAAGCCACAATATCCAAATAAAACATAAGCAAATCCCCAAGGTTTATAGGTTGATTAGTCACTAAGGCATATACTATTTTGATCTTGTCTTTATTCAACCCGGTTGAATTCGAAGATCCAATAATATTTGTGCAAATGAAAAGATGCCAAAATGCACTTACCTTAGTTAACTCATGTTGACTAATATATTCACTACCTTTCCACTCAAAAGAAGCATTGTCACATAGAGTTCTACCCATGATATTAAGATTCTCAATGATATCAACATCTAGAAAGTTTGAATCAATATCACTAGATAGCCCAAGAAACTTGTTAATGTTTACCGGGTTAACTCTAAACACAACACCCATAACATCCATCAAAGCATCCAATAAGGTGGCACTCTCTCTATATTCATGATAAAATTCTCTAACAAAAGTGTCATTCACTATTCCTAGCATGCTCACCAAAGATTCCCAATTTCTATCCTTAATGCATTT
This sequence comes from Dipteronia dyeriana, assembly GCA_032871835.1. NCBI lineage: Eukaryota > Viridiplantae > Streptophyta > Magnoliopsida > Sapindales > Sapindaceae > Dipteronia > Dipteronia dyeriana. The sequence continues at coordinate 40,071,124 of CM065299.1, forward strand.
AAGAACATAAGAATCTTTACATTTACCTAAGTCAATGTCTCTCTCCTGAAATATCTTCTTAGTTGCAAAGATCCCTAAATCCTTTGACCTTGAAGCTTTGAGGTTGACTTGGCTTTCACAATGGGATTCAATTGATTTCCACTTCCGGTAACTTTAGTTCTTCCCATTTGTTCTTGTGAAATAAGATACTATAAACGTACAAAAGTGAGTGAAAGACAAAACAAGCTTATTAGTCATAAATATATGAAACACTGACATATGACTTAAGAATGAATCATCATGCAAGACAAAGATAGCGAGTAGTATCTTGCAAGTATCATTAAATCAAAATATGCCAACATGTAACAAAATGAAGTATGTGAACATATCATAAAAGAGAACAATGTCTAGCATACAATGCTCCCCCTTGATAAATGCCATGACTAAGATTCATGATAGCATAAGGTTCACAAGGAAGTTCACACAATCACACATTCAAGCAATTTGTAGAAATATCAACAAAATAAGCTTCATATGCTAAGAGAGATACACAAAGATTTTTCAAGTTCTCTCATAATTCTTCAACAATTGCAAAGATATCATCATACTCATAAACAAAGTATGTGTGTGAGAGATATGCTTCAAATATATATCAAGAAGTAGTTTGATAATCAACATGCAAACAATTTCCAACAACTATTCATCTTAAGCTTTGTCTATAAAAAGTCAAACCGATTATCATCCGGAATTTTTTTCTTTTAAGAGAATAGATTTTCAACATATAAGCGTGTGTGTGCATGTGGCTCGTCATCCCATTTCTGTTTTTCAACCCAAGCTCGTTTGATTTTCAACTAAACTCCTTTTTAAGCCTTTCTCATTTTCTTTTTAGGCTTTGAATCAAAGATTTTTTTTATTGATTTCATTTCAACACTTCTTTGATTTTTCCATTATTATTTTTTTACGTAAAAAAAAAATCATTTCATGACGGCTTTCATTCATCACAATGGTTTAGCTCTTTCGACCATTGGGTAGCTTTCACAACCAAGGTGTGTAGCCTTTTTCATGAAGGTTCTCGTTCAGTTCTATGTAATTGCTGAAGCAAAATGGATACTAACCATAGGTCATTTTAAATGTACTTAAGCACAAAAACTTAAAGATGTATCCAATGTTTACATATTAGTAAACTCAACCTACTAGCAAAACATATAAGAGAAGCAAGGTGCAATTTTTAGAAAACAAAGATTTTATGGCTCATAAGCACATGATCTAAGAGCAATAAGTAGAGACTTATTCAAGATCATTACTTTTCTAATGAGTAGCTTTCAAAGAATATGAAGCTCATATTTTCAAAAGTAATGCCGCTCAAAATACCAAACACAAACAATCATCAAAGTTAAGATTAATGTGAACAATATCACTATTAGATCCTAAAATAGCAAATGTCAATGAGAACAATATGTATTCTATACAAAATTCTCTAATATGACATGTTATGAGATGTATGTCAAAAATTGAGTCAAAAGATGAATATCTAAGAGAATATGCATTAGAGTATAGAGATACCTTTTTGCACATTATATTCACCAAATATCATACTTCCGCCCTTTTTATGAGCACTCTTGACTTGAATGTCCTCATGACACCAAGTTGACGATGTTTCACAACAAGAGTATAAAAAGCATAATATCTCAACTCAATCAACACATATAACATAAGAACTTCTTCAAAGTTAATCAACAAATTTTGACCATCATAACAATCATGATGTGAGATAATCAAGTTCATATCAATACATGGAGTATTCAAAGCGAGCAAGCAAGAATTCTCAACACAATTGATATATAGCCTCAAAGTTATCTCACATGTGCTTCTTATATTAGTGATAAGAGCACTCACCCTTGAACCACTTGTTCTTGAGTTTACCTACACAAACATTTCCAATATCATCCTTGACAAAAATGTTAAATCTAAAGTAAAGTCCTTCAATGACTTGATTAACAAGAATATCATTAACACACTCTTCGTTAACATTTTCAACACAAGCTTTGTCAAGTTGAACAAGATTAGAATTCTTTCTACTCCACAACTTTTTCTCATGCTTATCAAAATTATCATGTTTCTCAACTTGCAAGGCCTTAGCATGTTCAAGTTGATGTTTAATCTCCTTATCCCTAGATTCATTTCCTAATTTGCATTTTTCAATATATTTATAACACCTAGGCTTAATATGACCTATTGTGTTGAAATAATGGCAAATTGGAATAAAAGATGAGGTTGTACCTTTTGGAGTTGAACTAGCTTCACTAGGAGTTTGCAAAGATACCTTGTTCGCCAACTTCTTCTTGGTTTTTGATCTTCTCTTCTTGTGTGGTTTCTTATCAATCATGACTTCATCAAAGTGTGTAGGAAGTGGTGCTTCCAAGAGCTCCTCTTCAACTACCAAGTCGTCTTTACCACTATAAGAGTTAACAAGATTCCTAACACTAGACACACTAACTGAATCATTCACTAAATCCTTGATAGCCTCCTTAGCTGTGTCTATCTCTTCCATCGATTCTTGTTCTCTCTTCTTCAAAGAAGATATCACATTATCCTTCTCAAGGTTAATCATTTCAAGTTCTCTTAACTTCTTCATAATATCACCTTTTTCACCAAGAAGTCTACGAGTAACAACCATAAACTTATCTTATTGCTTCTTGATCAAATCATCATTCTCAACTACTTCTCTTTGAGCATTGTCTCTAGCTTCTTCAAGCTTTTCTATCTTTTTCAACAACTCAAGATTAGTAGGAATGGAGTTAGAGTATCCATCATGATTTGCATCAAGGTTCTTGTTCAAAGATATTGTACTACCAATATCTAGTGAAGAATGAGAAGCCGTTAGAGCTACAAAGTTGCTCACCAACTCTTCATCACTTAAAGACTCACTACTAGAGCTCTAATTGCCACTAGAATTATCATCACTCCAACACTTTGCCTTTCTTGTCTTTCTTAGATGGCTTCTTCATGCACTCACTAGCAAAGTGACCAAAACCTTGACAATTATAGCATTGAACCTCTTTCTTGTTCATGGCTTGACTATTCTTCACAATCCTTGGAGATGATGTTCTCTTGACTCCTTTAGTTTTGGCATTCTTCTTTAGAAACTTCTTGAACCTTCTAACCAAGAGTGCCATTTCTTCATTTTCATCATCACTCTCCTTTTTAATAGCATTGAGAGCAATTCCCTTACTCTTGATCTTTGGCTTCAAGCATATCTCATAAGTTTGGAGAGACCCAACCAACTCATCGATGTTCATACTATCCACATCCTTGCTTTCCTCAATGGTCGTCACCTTTGATTTAAATCTCTTAGGAAGATACCTAAGGATTTTCCAATTTAAACGCTCTTTTAAGATAGGTACTCCAAGTACTTGACATTGGTTAGCAATATTAAGAAGCCGTAATTGGAAGTCTTTAAACTTTTCTTCCTCACCCATACTTCAACCTTCAAATTGTGATGTCAACATTTGAAGCCTTGATTTCTTCACCGCTAAGGTTCCTTTATTAGTAACTTGGAGAGTATCCCAAACTTCCTTTGCGGATTCAAGATTTTGGATGTAGGAGAATTGATGCCCATCAACTCCTCCAAATATGGCATTCATAGCACGATGGTGCCATTTTGCAACCTCAAACTCATTTGTTGTCCATTCACTTCTTGGATTGAGTATCATGGTTCCATCCTCTAAAACTTTGGTAGGAGGACTATAACCTTCTTCCCCTACCATCCAAGCCCTTTCATCAATAGAGCAGATGTAGGCTTTCATCCCAACTTCCAATACCCATTGTTAGTGCCACAAAGTAATGGTGGCCTAGTATTTGAGGCTCTTTCTGCCATTACATCATCTTGTAAACCCATGACTTCAAACGCCTAACAAAAACTATGAAAGTATCACCCCGGACTCACACTAAGTGCAATCTAGTGTCCTGCTTTGATACCAATTGAAAATACAATCATGGTTAAATGCTCAATGCTAACCTAAAGGGGGGGTGAATCGGTTAGGCACCTTTTTCGACTCCCTTAGAAACAAACAAAAGTTTGTCCCTGTAGATTGCTTGTATCAAAAAATATATATTAATTAAAGACGATTAATCAATATATAAACACAAGTAAAGTGTGATACAAACAAGTAATTGTAACACATACACAATCTATATTATAAAGAGGAAGTCAACATACATAAAGAGTTCTATCCACAATACAAATATTAGAGAGATAGGGATAGAGAAAAGTTGACACAAGATATAACGTGGTAAACCTCCGAAGAGGAAACATCCATGGGCTAGCATCCACCGGTAAACAAAATCCACTAGTAGACAAGACAAGTACAACCTCTCAAGTGATCTCTTCACCTAGAAACTACCATCTTATCCTACTCTAGAAGTTGTCGCCCTATGCTCAACAATCTGAGGCTTCACACCTCTTATCAAGACTTCCTTGCTCACCTTATCTGGATCTTCACAACCCAAAGCAAGACTTCTTGCTCAACTATCCGAGTCTTCCCGACTCTAGTCAAGACTTCCTTGCTCACCTATCCGAGTTCTCCCAACTCTAGGAAAGACTTCTTGCTCGACTATCCAAGGCTTCACACCTCTAGCCAAGACTTCTTTGCTCGACAATCCGAGGCTTCACACCTCTTGCCAAGACTCCTTGCTCAACAACATAGGTCTCACACCTATTGTCAAGACTTTCTTCGCACAAGGCATCTAGGTGATCATGAATGCAAAATGTAAACAAGCACACAACATAGAATGCTATGATCAAAACATCCTATGGAAAATACTAGACATGAGCATTAATGCACAAATCACATATAGTCTAGTTCATCATGCATGAGTAGTCAATCTAGATTATGTAAGATATGATCAACATTAATCACAAACTATATTCATGCATATATCTAAACTTGAATCACAATATATGATCAACAAATCACAAGATCAAGTTTAAATTTCAAAAACCTAAAACATGCTAAAATCATATGACAATGTCAAATAGATCTAAGCATAAGTTCTAGAGCATATTCCTAATCATAGATTCAACAAATCACATGAATAGCTCAATAGAACATAACCACATGTATTATGTGAGAATTTCGGCCAAGAGACCCTAATACATGTGATGAACTATTTTTCACAAAATCAATCAATCAAAGATCACAAAATAGTCCTGGAATCAAAGCTAGCACAATACAATCCTAAACATGTGATAACATAGGCAAAATCAAAACCTAACTCAACATGAATGATTTCAATTGAAATTCAACCTAGATTTGAAAGTGTTCAAAACACAAATCAAAACACTTACAATATACAAATATATGTAGAAGAAGAAAACCCAAGGCAATTGACCAAGTTTTAAAAGAAAACTTAGAGAGAAAATCAATACCTTAATTGATTTAGGTGCATTCCCGTTTTTTTATGATTAGACACCAAAATAAGCAGCAAAATTAACTCAAACCTTCAGAGAAATAATGGAGGAAGAATAGATGAACACTCTTAACTTCGAATCACTCAAATCAGAGTTTAAATGAAGAAGTTATGGTGTTTGGAAGGTGAGAAAATTTAGAGAGAAAATTCTGCACACTTGATTTGAATTTCTTCTTAGAACGAAATGTGAGAGGGAAAGAGTGTATAAATGAGTGGGAGACTTGGACATGTGAAATGACCAAGAGGGGCAAAATGAATCCAAGCAAGCTTGCTGCCCGAGATGGTGCACGGGCATCTCGGGGCAGCAAGCCTTCTGCCCCGAGATGGCCACGCGTCATCTCGGGAAAGAAGACAATGCTTACTTCTATCTCCTTCGACCCTTTTTCGCGTTCTTTGACCGTTATCCGATCTTTGAACTCGGAATTTGAATCCGTTTATGGATTAAAAACTAGTACTCTCACACGGACATGGACATATAAGATACTCAACATAGAATATAATAATTCGACTCGATATACGAAGATGAAGACAATGTATGAAACATGAGTTGAAAGTGTAGTATCTTTTGACTTTGAACTTGAAATCAATAGTATGAATAACCGAAATGACCAAAACTCAGTTAAGAATGATTTAAGACTAAATCCAAGTTTAATATCCATGTTATACAAACATATACACACACAAACACAATTCACACTAGAATTCAAACTACATAGAGATAGTTTCCAATCATGCATATTCCAAAATATGTTATTTCCAAACCAATGCATGAGCATTCATCTTAAAATGTGTGAATGTGTTACATGGTGCCAACAATGTAGGGACATATATGAATGAATTGTATGTGTGTACCTATAATGGTGCACAACTATGCAGAGACACAAATGTATGATATGTGTGTGTGTGCCTAAGCCTTGTAAGAGAAAGATAAGGTCTTAGAAACAAATTGCATCCTTTCTCTTTGAAAACTTAGAACTTGCTTTGACTTGTTGTTTCTTCTTCCTTGAAGCTTGAATCATCATGAACCTAAACAACTAAGTCATTACAAGTAAACATCATTTTGATATGGAATTCATGCCAACACAAACTAAAACCTAACAAACCACACAAGAAGAGAAGATCAAAAGCCAAGAAGATGTTGGCAAACAAGGTATCTTTGCAAACTCCTAGTGAAGCTAGTTCAACTCCAAAAGGTACAATCTCATCTTTTATTCCAATTTGCAATTATTGTAACACAATAGGTCACAATAAGCCTAGGTGTTATAAATATATTGAAAAGTTCAAATTAGGAAATGAATCTAGGGATAAGGAGATTAAACTTCAACTTGAACATGCTAAGGCCTTGAAAGTTGAGAAATATGATAATATTGCTAAGCATGAGAAAAAGTTGAGGAGTAGAAAGAATTCTAATCTTGTTCAACTTGACAAAGCTTGTGTTGAAAGTGTTAAGGAAGAGTGTGTTAATGATATTCTTATTAATCAAGTCATTGAAGGACTTTACTCTAGATTTAACATTGTTGTCAAGGATGATATTGGAAATGTTTGTGTAGGTACACCCAAGAACAAGTGGTTCAAGGGTAAGTGCTCTTATCACTAAAATAAGAAGCACATGTGAGATAGCTTTGAGGCTATACATCAATTGTATTGAGAATTCTTGCTTACTAGCTTTGAATACTCCATGTATTGATATGAAATTGGTTATCTCACATCATGATTGTTATGATGGTCAAAATTTGTTGATTAATTTTGAAGAAGTTCTTTTGTTATCTGTGTTGATTAAGTTGAGATATTATGCTTTTTATACTCTTGTTGTGAAACATCATCAACTTGGTGTCATAAGGGCATTCAAGGTAAGAGTGCTCATAAAAAAAGGGCAGAAGTATGATATTTTGTGAATATAATGTGCAAAAAGGTATCTCTATACTCTAATGCATATTCTCTTAGATATTCATCTTTTGACAATTTTTGACATACATCTCACAGCATGTCATATTAGAGAATTTTGTATAGCATACATATGGTTCTCATTGACATTTGCTATTTTAGGATCTAGTAGTGATTTTGATCACATTGATCTTAACTTTGATGATTGTTTGTGTATGGTATATTGAGTGGCATTACTTTTAAAATATGAGCTTCATATTCTTTAAAAGCTACTCATTAGAGAAGTAATGATCTTGAATAAGTTTCTACTTATTGCTCTTAGATCATGTGCTTATGAGCCATAAAATCTTGGTTTTCTAAAAATTGCACCTTGCTTCTTTTATATGTTTTGCTAGTAGGTTGAGTTTACTAATATGTAAACATTGGATACACCTTGAAGTTTTTATGCTTAAGTACATTTAAAATGACCTCTGGTTAGTATCCATTTTGCTTCGGCAATTACATAGAACTCAACGAGCACCTTCATGAAAAGGGCTACACACATTGGTTGTGAAAGCTACCCAATGTTTGAAAGAGCTACACCATTGTGATGAGTGAAAGCCTTCATGAAGTGAATTTTGTTTATGTAAAAAAATGGAAAAATCAAAGAAGTGTTGAAATGAAATCATAAAAAAAATATTTGATTCAAAGCCTAAAAAGAAAATGAGGGAGGCTTAAACAGGAGTTTAGTTGAAAATCAAATGAGCTCGGGTTGAAAAACAGAAATGGGATGACGAGCACATGCACACACACGCTCATGTGTTGAAATCTATTCTCTTAAAAGCAAAAAATTCTGGATGATAATCGGTTTGACTTTTTATGGAAAAAGCTTAAGATGAATAGTTGTTGGAAATTGTTTGCATGTTGATTATCAAACTACTTCTATATATATATTTGAAGCATATCTCTCACACACACACTTTGTTTATGAGTATGATGATATCTTAGCAATTATTGAAGAATTATGAGAGAACTTGAAAAATCTTTGTGTATCTCTCTTAGCATGTGAAGCTTATTTTGTTGATATTTCTTCAAATTGCTTGAATGTGTGATTGTGTGAACATCTTTGTGAACTCTATGCTATCATTGATTTTAGTTATAGCATTTATCAAGGGGGAGCATTGTATGCTAGACATTGTTCTCTTTTATGATATGCTCACATGCTTCATTTTGTTATATGTTGGCATATTTTTACTTAATGATACTTGTAAGATATTACTCACTACCTTTGTCTTGCATGATGATTCATTTTTAAGTCATATGTCATTGTGTTTATATATTTGTGACTAATATGTTTGTTTTGTCTTTCACTCACTTTTATTGTATGTATATAGCATCGTATTTCACAAGAACAAATGGGAAGAACTAAAGTTACCGGAAGTGGAAATCAATTGAATCCCATTTTGAAAGCCAAGTCTACCTCAAAGGGATCCAAAGCTTCAAGGTCAAAGGATTTAGGGATCTTTGGAACTAAAAAGATATTTCAAGAAAGAGGCATTGACTTAGGTAAATAAAAAGATTTTTATGTTCTTAAATGCATTAAGGATTGAAATTGGGAATCTTGAGTGAGCATGCTAGGAATAGTGAATGACACTATTGTTAGAGAATTTTATCATGAATTTAAAGAGAGTGCCACCTTATTGGATGCTTTGATAGAGATTAGGGGTGTTTAGAGTTAACCCGGTAAACATTAACAAGTTTCTTGGGCTATCTAGTGATATTGATTCAAACTTTCTAGATGTTGATATCATTGAGAATCTTAATATCATGGGTAGAACTCTATGTGACAATGCTTCTTTTGAGTGGAAAGGTAGAGCATATATTAGTCAATAGGAGTTAACTAAGGCAAGTGCATTTTGGCATTTTTTGATTTGCACAGATATTATTGGATCTTCGAATTCAACCGAGTTGAATAAAGACAAAATCAAAATAGTATATGCATTGGTGACTAATCAACCTATAAACCTTAGGGCTATGTTTTACTTAGACAATGCGGCTTTCTGAACTAGAGGAGATAAGAAGCTTGCATTACCGGGGTTTATAACTTCTTTGTGTTTAGCTCGTGGTGTTCAAAGTAGTGGAGATGATATGTTGGTACAACCCTTGGAAAAGTACAGTAATAAACGTGTGTCATACATGTCATATAAGGATAAGGGTAAGACATGTGATACTTCTGGACTATTTAATAGTTCACAAGTTGATTGTCAAGAGACGAGCATAAACATTCTGCCGGATTGGGCTTTACATTCGAAGAAGAAGGTTGATGAGCTTAGTGCTATAGTTGAAAAACAATATGCTAGAATAAAAGAGTTGGAGGAGTGTATTGCATCAAGTTCAATACCATCTCTCAAGCATTATGTTAGGTCAACTACACGCACATCTTTCTTTGGTGGATCTAGTAGCTAGTATTTGAATCTCATGGTATGTTTCTTACCTTTTGGCACCATTTCAAGTCAAAAAGGGGGAGAAAGAGTTGTTAAGAGTTGTTAGTTACTTAGTTTCCTTTTTATGTTGTTTTTGTGAACTTTTGAACTTTCAATGGCATGTAATAATTAGTCTTAAGAATTGGTTAAGAACTCTTGTATTTGGCAAGTATTGAGGGGGAGATACATGTATTTGTGGACTTAATTGTATATTCTTATCCATATTATATGTTGCCATTTGTTGTTTTTCTCTTGTATATGCATTGTGCTTTGAGATGATTTGTAGGTTGCTTCAAGAGAAGATCAAGATGAAGTTGAAGAGTTGGTGAAGATTAGTTATAGGAATCTTACTCATTGTAATGTGAGAAAGTGATTTTGTGACCTATCTTCATTTTTATATAGGTGTTTTGACATGGAATTTGCCAAAGGGGGAAATTGTTAGTTTTTGTTTTTGTTGGCATTAATTCCATATTAAAATGCTGTTTACTTGTAATTATTTAATTGTTTAAATTCATGATGATTCAAGCTTCAAGGAAGAAGAAACAACAAGTCAAAGAAAGCTCTAAGTCTTCATGAGAAAGGATGCAATATGGTTCTACAAAGGTATACTAAGACCTTATCTTTCTCTTACAAGGCTAAGGCACACACACACATATCATACATTTGTGTCCCTGATCATTGTGCACCATTATAGGCACACAAATACAATTCATTCATATGTGTCCCTGCATCATTGTGCACCATGTATAACACATTCACACACTTGAAGTTGAATGCTCATGCATTGGTATGGAAATAACATGTTTTGGAATATGCATGATTGGAAACTATCTCTATATAGTTTGCATTCTAGTGTGAATTGTGTTTGTGTGTGTATTTTTTTGTATACCATGGATATTGAACTTTAATTTAGTCTTAAATGATTCTTGACTGAGTTCTGGTCATTTCGGTTACTCATACTATTGATTTCAAGTTCTAAGTCAAAAGATACTACACTTTCAACTCATGTTGCATACATTGTCTTCGTATTCGTATATCGAGTCGAATTATTATTTTCTGGGTTGAGTATTTTATATTTCCATGTCTGTATGAGAGTTATGGTTTGTAATCCACAAACGGATTCAAATTCTGAGTTTGGAGTCCAGAGAACGGTCAAAGAACGCGAAGGAAGGTCGGAGGAGAAAGAAGCAAGCAAGGCACTTCTTTCCTGAGATGGCGCGTGGCCATCTCGGGGCAGAAGGCTTGCTGCCCCGAGATGCCAACTCACCATTTTGGGCAGCAAGCTTGCTTGGCTTCTTCTTGCCCCTCTTGGTAATTTCACATGTCCAAGTTTCCCACTCCTTTATAAACTCTTTCCCTCTCACATTTCATTCGAAGAAGAAATTTAAAACAAGTGTGCAGAAATTTTCTCTCTAAATTTTCTCACCTTCCAAACACCATAACTTCTTTATTTGAACTCCGATTTGAGTGATTCAAAGTTGAGATTGTTCATCTATTCATCCTCCATCGTTTCTCTAAAGGTTTGAATAAGTTTTGCTGCTTTTTGTGGTGTCTAATAATACAAAAAAACGGGACTGCACCTAAATCAACTAAGGTATTGATTTTCTCTCAAAGTTTTCTTTTAAAACTTGGTCAATTGCCTTGGGTTTTCTTCTTCTACATATATTTGTATATCATGAGTGTTTTATTTGTGTTTTGAACACTTTCAAGGCTAGATTGAGTTTAAATTGAAATCATACATGTTGAGTTTTGTTTTGATTTTGCCTATGTTATCACATGTTTGGGATTGTATTGTGCTAGCTTTGATTCTAGGACTATTTGATGATCTTTGATTGATTGATTTTGAGGAAAAGTAGTTCCTCACATGTATTAGGCTCTCTTGGCCAAACTTCTCACATAATACATGTGCTTATGTTCTTTTGAGCTATTCTTGTGTTTTGGTTGAATCTATGATTAGGAATATGCTCTAGAACTTTAGCTTAAATCTAATTGACTTTGTCATATGATTTTAGCATGTTTTTTATTTGTGTGATTTAAACTTGATCTTGTGATTTATTGAACATATCTTGTGAATCAAGGTTAGATCTATGCATGTATCTAGGTTGTGATTAATATTGAACATATCTTACATAATCTAGATTGATTACACATGCATGATAAACTAGACTATATGTGATTTGTGCATTCATGCTCATGTCTAGTATTTTCCATACGATGTGTTGATCATAGCATTCTATGTTGCATGCTTGTTTGCGTTTTGCATTCATGATCACCTAGAGGCCTTGTGAGAAGGAAGTCTTGACAATAGGTGTGAGACCTATGGTGTTAATCAAGAAGTTTTGGCAAGAGGTGTGAAGCCTTGGATTGTCGAGCAAGGAAGTCTTGGCTAGGATCGGGAGGATCCGGATAGTCGAGCAAGAAGTCTTACCTAGAGTTGGGAGAACTCGGATAGGTGAGCAAGAAAGTCTTGACTAGAGTCACGAGGACTTAGTTGTGCAAGAAGTCTTGTCTTGGGTCGTAAGGATCCGGATAAGGTGAGCAAGGAAGTATTGACAAGAGGTGTGAAGCCTCAGATTGTTGAGCATAGGGCGACAACTTCTGGAGTAGGATAGGAGGGTAGTTTCTGGGTGAATAGGTCACTTGAGAGATTGTACTTGTCTTATCTACTAGTGGATTTTTTTTACCGGTGATTGCTAGCCCGTGGATGTTTCCTCTTTGGAGGTTTACAACGTTATATCTTGTGTCAACTTTTCTCTATCCCTATCTCTCTAATATTTGTATTGTAGATAGAAATCTTTATATATGTTGACTTCCTTTCTATAATATAGATTGTGTATGTGTTACAATTACTTGTTTGTATCACACTTTACTTGTATTTATATATTGATTAATTGTCTTTAATTAATATATATATTGTGATACAAGCAATCTAGAGGGACAAACTTTTGTTTGTTTCTAAGGGAGTCGAAAAATGTGTCTAACCTATTCACCACCCTCTAGGTTTGCCTTGAGCATGTAACAATTGTATTTTCAGGTGGAGGTAAGGGCTGAGCTACATGTAAAGCAAAATAGAAGTAGCTATCCCTGAACAAATCGTCCACCTCCATCTCCAAACCGATCACCTTGGCATGCAGAGTCTGGTTCTCTCATTCCAGCTCCTTGACTTTTCCTTTCTATATATCTCTCTCCAGAGCACGGTGTTTCGACCTGAGGGCCTATATGTCAGAGGCATGATTGTACCGCTCCACGTCGCATTTGTACTGCTAAAGGGACTTTTTGGTCTGCTTTGTCTCAACTCCTGTTTATCTGCTCATGATTAAGCAAGTTCCGTACGGGTTGCTTTAAGCTCGGCATCAGTAGCCCCAGTATACCCATTGAGAGAGATTACCTAGTGTTTCATGGCAACATTAATTTTGAAGGCCTGTAGGGAACAACACATGTGTCAAACTACCATCAAGGTACCAAGCATACATGTTTGGAGCAGAAAAGAGAGGGATAGTTTCCTCGAACAGGAGGGTAGAACCTTTGGTGATCAGTGTGTCCATTGGCATAAAAGTCATAACTTTTAGCTCCCTACCAGGGCAAGAAGCTATGAACTGATCCGAGACCATAACTTGGCCACTAATTCTTTACCTGAATCAGGGTTGGTCCTGAGGAGCAACAGCAGCTACGGTCGCAGCCGGATCAACACCCTCTGTCCTGGTAGAAGTGGTAGCCGACGAGAAAGAGGGAACGATAGCAAGAGTAGTAACAACAACGGTGGAGGTAGAAGTTATAGTGGCAGCTGTAGCAACAGAGGCAATAGAATCTTGGCCTCTCACCCTCACCAATCTGGAAGAAAACTTAAACATCTTGTATCTAGATCTAGAGTGAGGGGAAGGGGGTGCCCTTGGTAGCCTTACTAAGATAGGTCCACACCTTCCTTGCCATGATGAGGTAGAGGGAGAAGTACTTCTTATAGTTCTGGTAAGTGGTGGAGAAGTTATAGCAGTCTAAATGGTAGGGGACCTAGATAGAGTAGAGAATGACTGGTTGTTAGAAGATTCAAGCTCTCTCTGAACCGGTAGAGGGACCATGGAAACTGTAAGAAATAAGAAACAGTTAAAATCAACCAAGATCAACTAAGAAACATAGTGAAGTAGAAACAAAAAATTTTATCTACCTATAAGAACGATGGAGATACGTAAGTAGAAGTCAACCCTACCAGCATCAAAGGGATCTAAAGTAGGATACTGCAGGTTGACAAAGAATCAATCAACAATAGCATTTAGGATCGCCTTCGATTATGCAGATAGGGTAGCTTTCTCCTAGACTGGTTTACACTGAGCTTGGTAGGGACCTCAAACTCTCTTTCCCCGATGTGAACTCAGTTTCCCATTTGCCACCAACCACTACTCATTCTTCCTTTTAGGAGGTATCCTTCTTTATGGCACCAGGTACTATGAATTTCAGGCTATTCTTTACTTGGACATACCCTCAGACCAGATGAGTTTGCAGTAACCTGGAAGATGTACTTCAGCTCGTCTGACCCCGGTTTACTGTTATCCTCTTTATAAGCCCTCTTCCCTTGAACTGGTTTGGAGGAGTCACCCTTAACGATCATGTCAACATTATCTTTTTCTAAGGAAGACATGGTAGCAATAGAAGAAATGAAAGAAGATTGAAGGAGAGAGGTTTTAAGAAGATGAAGAAAACATAGGGAAATGACCCACCTAATAACATCAAATCAGCTCCGGCTAGGTCTCCACCGACCCTAACCTCTCCGGACTCCTTGCCTAAGTCCTCCCTCACAATCTCTACCAAAGTATCAGGATTATTCAAGAAACCAGCTCCAATAAAGTTTCTCTGATTAGAGCGGCAGGGCTGGAGTAAGGGAGCATTGCTTTTACCACTATGCTCTTCACGAGCCTTCTTCATCTGAACATGTTTGGAGGAATCACCCTCAATGATCCTGTCAACGCTATCTCTTTCTTAGGAAGACTTGGTAGTTGTAGAAGAAGTGATAAGAACATCGAAGAAGGGAGGTTTAAATATGACAAAGGTAAGCGAGATAAGGTTTTCAAAATTCAAAAGAGGGATTTTGAGGCATGAAGAAGATAAAAGAAGAAGATGAAAGGGGATGCATGTTTAAATAGAGGGAATGGAACAGTAACCGGTGAAAGAAGCGTGATTTGGGAAATGAGATTGGTGGTTTATGGGAAAGGCAATTTCAATATACATTCAAATCGTTTCATTTTGATATACACATGTCTTACCTATCAAGTAAGAATGAAGTTCGACAGAAAGCACCAGACTAGTACCCCTAGGTACCTTGCCATCGGTATGCATATTCATGATTCTCCTCCAAAGCTACATAGTTGACTTCTTCACCATTAAAGTGCCAAAATGAGACCAGATAAGTCAATGGATTAACCATTCATTCGAAGTTAAACCTAACATAATCAACGGGAGTAATTCCTGCATGATTTTATTCCCCCATCAATGCAAATCATTTCTGGTAACACGTCCAATCAACTGGTCTAAACTATAGTAATTTGATTGATGATGGAAGGGACTTAAAAGGGGATGTCAGGATCCACACAAGGTAGCAAATAATCAGGTGAAAAAGGGCAGAGCATCTTTGCCATTATTCTCACCTCATAGGATTTAGCCACTTATCAAAATGCACAGGTTCGCCACCTCTAATCTTTGTAAACGAGAGAGATTGTGTTATTTTAAGATCATTGTATAAGTCCATCAATAAAACAGTTTTCTTATATTACATTTCTCCATATTCTTCCAATTAGCATGCCATTTATTTATCCATATTCATGTGACTACTTTGTCACTTAGATATGACGTATCAACCCCAACTGCAACCTACTAGGTAGCAGTCTTGAAGGTGTTGAGTGAAATTCCTCATCTTGAACAAATTCTTTATCAACACAAGTATTCTTCAAAGAGCTATTATATACAAATATATCCGATACACACATACAAAAACATTTATGATCATATGAAGTACTTGTATAACACATATTACAAAAACCTTATTTTTCAAAAATCTTTAAAAATGAACAATGTAAAACAAGATTTCAATATACACATACAAGTATATGAGATGGATAGAAAGAATTAACACAAGCATTTTTTTAACGTAGTAAAACCTCCAAGGAGCAAACGTCCACAGGTTGAATACAACCACCAGGTACTTTTATTGGAAAATAGATAAGAAATTCCTCAAAAGTGACCAACAAATGACAATATGTATTGGACTCTACATCTACCCAATCCATATTGGTTGATTGGAAATTACCCAAAATTGATTAACAAATGACTCAATTTCTATTGGATTCCACTCTAACCAACACCACTAAGAAGTTGGAAATTCCTCAAGAAAGGCCAACAAATGACTCACCCTCTATTGGACTCCATCTCATCTTAATATCTTGGGTCTACTAATAAAAATCTACATTTTATCCAATGCACCCATGCCTCTAAAAGGTCTCCCATGATTTATTATCTGTACAACATGTCCTAATCAAGACTCCTTGCTTAGATATTCGGATCACATGTTCTAGCCGAGACTTCATGCCTTTTACAAGGATTTCCTATGTGATCAATGAATGAATAAATGCACACAAGCACTCAATATAGAATATGATGAACAAACATACCCTATGGGAACTAGACATATGCATGAAAGTTCATAAGCAAAAGTAGTCTAGTTACTATACATGAATGATAATTCTAAAACATGTAAATTACTACAAAACACATTTAATATCTAAAATCATCCTTGAAACTAAAAATTGAATTAAAGCATATACATTTAGCATATATTCATTGGTATATTAACAAAAACAAAAACATGCAAGAACCATAAAATGATATCAATCAAAGTTCTAGCAAAAAACTAGAGCATATTTTTCTCACAATATTCAATCAAAGTTAAAATAGCTCTAAGTACTCAATCACATGTGTTAATGCAATATATATTCAATTAAAAGGTCTAACACATGTAGAGACTATTTTTATCAAAAATCAATTGATCAAAGTTTACAAAATAGTCCTACATAGAAGCTAGCACAATACAATCTCAAACATGTGAAAACGTAGGCAAAAATCAAAGCCTAACTCAACATGTAAGATTTCAATCTAAATTCAACCTAGCTTCAAAAGAGTCTAAAAATTATAATTAAACTATATAAAATGTACATGCTTATATGTAAAAAGAATTCCCAAGGTAATTGAACACGTTTAAGAGCAAAAACTCAAGGTGAAATTAAATACCTTAAGTGTCAATGTGCAGTCCGTTTTTGTGTGTGTAGCCACCGTAAAACATGATTAAAACTTGTCAAACTATATTTGAAATGATATAGAATTGTAATAAAAACACTCTCCTATTAGAATCACTCAAAACGGAGTTCAAACGGAAAAGATATGGTGTTTGGATGGTGAGAAAAATTGTGAGAAATTTTTCTGCACGCTAACTTTTTCAACTTCTTCAAATGAAAATATAAGAGGGAAGAGATATTTAAAGGAGAGGGAAAGAAAGAAGCAAAATGACTAAAATAGCCCCATGCCTACTGTCTCCCTGAGATAGCACGTGGGCATCTCAAGGGCAGCAAGGCTTCTTGCCCGAGATGGCCACGCGCCATCTTAAGAAGATGGGACTTGATGGCCTTCGGCCATAGCCTCACTCCCTTGCGCTCCTCCCTCGTTTTTTGACCATTCTCTGGCCTCTGAACTCCAAATTATAATCCGTTTTCAGATTATAAATCGGGACTCTCTCACGTAGATGTACATCAACAAAACTTTTACCATAAATTATGAATTTGACTCTGTCGTATGTGAATTTTACCAAGCATACACGTCATTGACAGGAAAGAGAAAATAGCCAGGTAGACGCCCAAATGGGCACTCAGGAAATATCCTACGAGGAATCATTAAAGAGAAGAAAGCCCGAGTAAGCATATATTGAATGAAACCTAATCAGGATCAGTTAACAACACCCGGGACCGGTTAAACAATGCTTCCACTCGGGTTCAAACGGCGCTACTCGGGACCATCAGGTATTGCTCTTACTCGGGAATAAATTTGACTCGAGTAAGAACTTGGTGCTTATTTCACACGGATTAAGTCATTAAATACGCGAAGATATCCATCAGGAAGGAATCTCAAATAAAATGGAACATTAAGTTAGAAGAGTCCCCAATCAGGAAATAACTTGATTACTTTACGAAGACTACATTCTTATAAGGAAACAAGTCCAAATTGAACAGCACTACTAGAATCCCACTCGATTTCCATAAAAGACTCCGAAACAGGAAAGAAGACAAATCAACCTCAAACAAGTAACCGAATCACAATTAAATACAAAGATCTTGTATTACTTGTACAAAGCAGATTAGGGTTCTATAAGCATATAAATAGACCCATAATCTGGTTCCAAAAAGGATAGGCAATATAGCATACAACAATCATAGCAAATACAGAGAGAATAAAAAGAGATCGAGAGCTTGTAAACATCATATTTTCATAGTGGATTTTGGCTTGGTTGATCCTTCAACCACCCGTGGACGTTTCTTCGGTCATCGGAGTTTTACCACGTAAAACTTGTCTTCGTTACTCTTTCTGAATCTCTCTCTCTTTGAATCAATAGCGAAATCCAATCCTTGTTGGCTTTTCTGACATAATCCAGAAATCGACGTCAACAATTGGCGTTAGAAGGAGGGGTTGAACCTTCGAACTTGTTAAAAGCAATGGCAGGAAGTTGAAGCAGTTCAGGGAATGGCCAAAAATCACCAGGCAATTTCCATACTGGCAACACGTCACAAGATCCTGTAGCAAACACAGAAAACTAGCATGCACACCTGACAGGGATCCAGCAAGTTCCTCCAACCAACAGAGATCTAACGATGCGTTTCCAAGAGGCCCTACAACAATTGGTTACTGACGCAGCAAGGGAAGGGATTGATTTATTGGCTGTAGGAGCATATACTTCCAATTCTCCACCCATAAGGCTCCGTTCTGTGGTGGTTGGGCCAGGAATAACTATGCCAGAAACCAGAAGGAACTCTTCCCCAATCAATCCGGCTGGACAGGAAACAATTGAAGAGAGACATCACCAGAGGCTGGACCACAATCAAACAGTACGCACTAGACACCGTAAAAACAACCGGCACAGGGATCGGTCATCATCAAAAGATAGCGATCGACCTCATCGCAAACATCATTACGGAGTCATGCCAGAATCTCGGCATCAAAGTGAAAAGCCTGAAAGAATGACAGTTACCCAATGGTTCAACCGTTGAGGAAGCCCGGTAGGGGACAGAGATGTCATGATCCAGAGCCTAACTCAAGAAGTAGAGAACAATATGCGGCAAATGGATGCGTTGGTCAAACGTTATGGCTATAACGATTTATCTGGCGATGACTCAGACAGCTCATTTACCAAGGAAATCTTGTAGTCCCCTTTCCCAGAAAGGTTCAGGATGCCGCATGTGGAGCAGTTTAAGAAAGACACGGACCCGAAAGAGCACGTAAGACGCTATAAAAGCGCCGTGCCCCAGTATGCCCACAACGATCCCTTATTATGTCTCAATTTCCCACAAACTCAGGGAGACATGGGGTCGAGGTGGTTCGGAAGGTTACCTTCAGCAAGCATCAAGAGTTTCAGTGAACTAAGCAGGAGCTTCTGAAGGCAATTCCTGAGTAACGTTCACAGGAAAAAGTCAGTGGCTCACCTTGCTCAAATAAAACAAGGGAAAGATGAGTCACTGAAGAAATATCTAGGGAGATTTGGCCAAGGGGTATCAGAGATTAGCTGTGCAAACGATGAAGCCATAATCGATGCATTCATCAATAACTTACAGAATGGACGGCTATCCTTTGATTTGAGAAGAGCACAGCTGACTAGGTATGCTGACATGATGGCTATGGCATGAGGATACGCACTGGCCGAAGAAGAAGAATTAGCTATAGGAAAAAGCTATATGCACAGGGGAAAGCCTGAACAGAAGGATACTGAATCCAAGAGGCAGAATCAAAAAGGAAAGCTAAAAGGGAACGAGAAGAAGATAAATGAGGATAGGGGTAATTGGTTCAACGCCGAGCGGTCCATAGAGAAATACGAAGGCAGATATACCAATTACACCCTTCTTCGAAAGAAACCAGAAGAAATTTTAGCCATCTTATAAGAGAAGAATATGGTGCAAGAGCCGCGACGACAATCACAGTTCGCCCTAAGAGATACAACCAAGTATTGCAGGTTTCACAAGGAAACCAGGCAAGACACTTCAAAGTGTTTTCCTCTCAGAGATTACATAGAGACTCTTATTCGGGAAGAACACCTGCGGGATGTAATCTTGAAAAAAGATGAGAGATCAGAAACTAAGAGAGAAGTCAAGGTTGAACACAACCCTGGTCAAAATCAAAGAACCAGCCCCAAAGCCAATCAAGTAATACATACAATTTTTGGAGGACCCTCTACTGGGAGAAGCAACTGAGAACGAACTCAGGAAATCAGAGAAGCAATAGAAGCAAGGAATAACTTCGATGTAAACTCAGTTGAGCCAGACCCGAAAAGGGTAAAGGAAGGATGGGACCCAATATTCTTTACAGAGGTAGATTCTTATGGGGTCGATGTTCAACCTAATGACTATTTGGTTATAAGTGCCCGGATTGGCCATAGGGAAGTCCGGAGAATTTTAATTTATAATGGGAGTTCAGCAGACATCCTAAGCGTGGCCGTGTACGACCAGCTAAGACTAGACTGAAAAGATTTACAGCATTTCCATACTCCATTAATAGGGTTTGGAGGGATAGAGGTCAGGGCACTCGGGACGCTAAAATTAACCGTAAAGATCGGAATGGCACCATGCTAGAGGACTGTCCTGCTCGACTTCGTGGTAGTTGACTTGGATAATTGGCCATATAATGCATTATTGGGCTGGCCATTCCTTAATAAAACAAGGGCCGTGACGGCCACTTATGCATTAATGATCAAATTCCCAACAGAACAAGGGGTTGGGATAGTCAGAGGATCCCAAGAGATGACCCGAAGAGCAAACCTGTCAGTATACAGAGACAAACATGATGCTGAACAAGTGTGCACCATAATGCAGCCAAATCAGTGTAAAGAATCCTTGTCATTCGAACTGGATCGAAGGGAGGGCTCGAATGAATACAAAACAGAATTGGTTGAAGTAGTACTTGAAGAAGACGAACCGGATAAGAAAATCAAGATCGGGGCCAACTTGGATGGAAAATTCAAGCAAGACTTAACCAATCCGCTTAGAGAGTACAAAGATGTATTCGCTTGGAGTCACGAAGATATGATCGGAATAGATGCCCTAGTAATATCCCACCACCTCACAGTTAGCCCGAATGCAAAACCGGTAATACAAAAGAGAAGATCGTTCAATCCTAAAAGAAGTCAAGCAATCAAACAAGATGTGGAAAAGATACTAGCAACTTGATCAATTAGAGAAGTCAGCTACCTTCAGTGGGTCACCAACGTAGTCCTCGTCCAAAAGAAAAATGGACAATGGAGGATGTGCGTAGATTTCACGGATCTAAACAAGGCATGTCCAAATGATAGCTTCCCACTTCTAAGGATAGACCAGCTAGTGGATGCCACAGCAAGTCACGAATTGCTCAGCTTCATGGTCGCTTACTCGGGATACAATCAGATCCGGATGAACAAAGCTGATGAAGAAAAAACAGCTTTCACAACGGATCAGGGTTTATATTGCTATACAGTAATGCCCATTCGGTTTAAAAAATACAGGTGCTACGTATCAAAGGTTGGTCAACAAAATCTTCACTCGGCAAATAGGAAGGAACATGGAAGTGTACATTGATGACATGTTGACTAAAAGCGTCTCGGCAGATGAGCATGCCCGGACCTTCGAGAGACATTAGATGTTCTGAGAAGATACCAGATGAAATTAAATCCGAACAAATGTTTATTCGGAGTCCATTCGGGGAGATTCTTGGGTTTTCAAGTCCATCAAAGAGGAATCGAAGTTAATACCGAGAAGATCCAGGCTTTGCAAGAAATGACCTCACCTAAAACATTGAAAGAGGTACATCGTTTAACAAGGTGTTTAGCCTCCTTGGGAAGATTCATCTCAAGGGCTACAGACAGGTACGCACCTTTCTTCAAGATAATCAAAAAAGGGAAAGGACTCGAGTGGAATAAAAAGTGCGAGCAGCATTCTTAAAAATAAAAGAGTACTTGGGATAGGCTTATGTTCTCTCAAAACCGTAAAAGGGGGAAATACTTCAGCTGTATCTGTCAATAACCGAGCTTGCAGCAAGTTCAGTCTTAGTCAGAACAGAAGATGGAGTGCAGAAACCAATGTATTATACCAGCAAGGCACCCGTAACGGCTGAGACCAGGTACTCACAGGCAGAGAAGATGGCCTTAGCACTGGTTTCAGCAGCAAAAAAGCTGAGACCATATTTTCAGGCCCATACAATCCAGGTTCTCACCAATTGCCCATTAAGAAAATTTTTACAAAAACAAGAAATATCAGGAAGACTTACCAAATGGGCAATCGAGCTAAGTGAATTCAATATTTATTATGTCCCCAAAACCTTCCTCAAAGGACAAGCTGTGGCAGACTTCATAGCCGAGTTCACAAAACCAAACCTCGAAGCAAAAAGACTCTTGGATAAGAGTTTCTCATAGAAACTGTATGTTGATGGCTTTCAAATACTCATGGCAGCGGGGCAGGGGTCGTAGTTCACACCCCAGAAGGAGATGATGTTGAATGTGCCATGAAATTTGATTTTAAAGCAACCAATAATCAAGCCGAGTACGAGGCATTGTTAGCTGGAATCAGAGTCTGCATAGCTCTCGGAGCAGATGAAGTTGAGATATTCAGCGATTCACAGGTAGTTGTCAACCAGGTTATGGATGAGTACCAGGCCAAAGATGAAGGAACGATAGCCTACCGTGACATCGCGAAACAGCTCCTCCAAAAATTTAAAGAATACAAGATCGCTCAGATCTCTAGGGAAGAAAATGAAAAGGCTGACGCATTGTCTAAATTAGCGTCAGCAACAACCTCAATCAGACCAAAGACCATTCCAGTTGCACACCTCCTTAAACCGAGTATAGCTGAACCTAAGCATTTGGAAATTTAAGAAATCTGAACAACGCAAGACAGTTGGATGGTCCAGCTGAGAAGGTTCTTGGAAGAAGGCTTGCTCCCAAAAGATCTGGTATTAGTAAAGCGCATCAGGTATCGATCGGCTAGGTATACCATGATCGGAGGAGAATTATACAGAAGGGGGTTTTCCCAAGCTCTCCAGAGATGTGTACCGAAAAAATATGCACATTGAATACTTCAAGAGATCCACGGAAGAGTTTACGGGAACCACACTAGGGGTAGAAGTCTGGTGCATAAGGTACTCAGGCAAGGCTACTACTGACCTATGTTTTTCTCAGACGCACAACAATGGTTGGAAAGTTGCAATACCTGTCAAAAGATTGCTAACGATATCCGACAACCTCCAGAAAAACTTAGAAACCTTACCGCCCCTGGGTCATTCGCCAAGTGGGGCCTAGACCTGATCGGCCCAATGCCAGCTGGGACAGGGGTGGAGCAAAGCACTCCATAGTCGCTGTTGATTATTTCACAAAATGGGCAGAAGCTGAAGCGCTGGTGTATATCACAGAAGCTAACACCACAAATTTTGTAAAGAAAAACATACTTTATAGGTTTGGAGTTCCGGACACTATAATCACTGACAATGGCACCCAGTTTGATAACCTGAAGTTCAGTTAGTTGTGCGAGAATTACCAGATTACTAATTATTATGCCACACCAGCCTACCCTCAAACAAATGGGTAGGTAGAAGTAGTAAATAAAATTATCAAGCACGCCATCAAAGCAAAGCTAGATGCCAAAAAAGGAAGATGGGTTAAAAAGCTTCCCGAAGTATTATGGGCATACCTGACGATAGCAAGGACTTCAACAGGAGAGACTCCATACACTTTAGCATTTGGAACAGAAGTTGTTATTCCGATAGAAACATCGTATGCGTCACCACGGGTCAGGCTATACGATGAAGAACAGAATGTTGATATTCTACTACAAAGTTTGGATGAGGTAGAAGAAAATAGGGAAAAGTCCCGAAAAAGAAATACAGCATATCAACAGAGAGTGGCTCGCCACTACAAATCTCGTGTTCGGATCAAAAAATTCCAGCTAGGAGACCTGGTGCTTAGGAAGGTGTCATTGAACACAAAAAATAAAGCTGTAGGATCCCTGGCAGATAAATGGGAAGGTCCATACAAGATCGAGGGGATAGCTGGCCATGGAGCTTATTGGATTGCTCGACCCAATGGAGGAGTTTTACCCCGACCATGCAATGCCCAATATCTGAAGATTTTCTATCCTTAAAATTACATGTTCTTTTTTCTAGTCAGGACAATATTAGTTAGGATAAATATTAAACTGTAATTTGAATCTTTGTTGATTTTTGTAGTAATAAATATAACTACTCAGAATTTCCGAAAGAAAAGCATCTAGCTCGGGATTTCCAAAAGAAATCATATGATAATAAGAACATATGGAAGAAGAGCATGATAATAAGAACATGCAAATAGAATTCTCGGGACCATCAAATCCCGAATGGGCGGAGAAGCTCGTAGGAGCATGCCAGCCGAGCAGGGTCAATGACCTTCGTAAAAAGGCAAACCCGATGCACCAGACTTTGGAAAAATGCTCGGGACACTATTGGGAGAAATTTTTGTGAAATACGTAGCTGTGTTGAAGCAATTTCTTTAAAAAAAAAGATCTCAACGATTCGGCAAACCCTTGCGCATAAAAACTGGGGAGACGTCCTTGGTATTGCGTAAGGACTCGAACGTATGATTATGGTGAGCCTTGATGTAATGTTCGGGTAGCAACCGTGTATGAAACACAAGTGCAAACTTGCCTGTTTCAAGATGACTCGGTTAATAATAAAGAGCCAGTTTAATAAGATACTTGGCAATTAAAGTCATTCAGGTAACAACCGGTTTAATAAGATACTCGGTTAAGTTACCCGAACCTCGAAGAAGCCAATTTATTAAGATACTTGACAATTGAAGTCATTCGGGGTAACAGCCGGTTTAATAAGATGCTCGGTTAAGTTACCCGAACCTCGAAGAATCCAGTTTAATAAGATACTTGGCAATTGAAGTCATTCGGGTAACAACCGGTTTAATAAGATACACTCTTAAGTTACCCGAACATCGAAGAAGCTAGTTTAATAAGATACTTGGCAATTGAAGTCATTCGGGTAACAACCAGTTTAATAAGATACTCGGTTAAGTTACCCGAACATCAGCCAGTTTAATATAGTACTCGGCAACAATCAGCAATAAACAGATCAAGACCATTCAATTCAAAATAAAATAGAATTTTATTGCTCCTAAAAGAATGGTTACAGTTCAAAGAATGGTTCTGTACAAGTAAAAAATAATCAGAATTTTCTACAATTCTACAAAATTAAGGTTGCGAGGATTTCGAGCCTTTGCCAATACTCGGATCTGGCACCATCTCATACTCACGAAGCAGGCTCTCATTAGACGGCTAAGTGATATCGTCGATAGTATCATCCATCCACTGGCTATAATCCTCACACGGGACTGGCCTGACGTCCGGGACTACACCCTCCACCGACTCTTGACTTGCATAAAAGGTCGAGAGAGAATGCTCGGATGGAATCTCTAAATGCATGGGATGAGGCTCTTTGCCTTAACTACGGCAGTAGGCTCTCCATTCCTTCATCTGAATTAGAAGAGATTCCAAGGACTGGTCCACGTGATGTTTGATTGACAGCTCCCAATTAGCTCGGGCCTTCTCAGTCGCCATATTCTTAAATTTGAAGAACTAGCCGGTCGAAACTAGCCCACGTTGAATTTCCCGAAGCAGTAGGGCATCATAAGCAGGGCATTATAAGCAGAGGATCTTTTAAAATGATCCACCCCTTGGACTTCAAGTTCTAACCTAGCCTATCGGGAAAGGGATTCAACTGTCAGCACTTGGCGCTCCAGATCTTCGATTTTTTGGTCATAGGCCGACTTTGCCTGCTCCGCCTCCTGCTCGGCCTTGAGCATGGATTCTTCAGCAGAAGATAGAAGATTTTGAGGTGATGCAACCTTCTCCTCTGTCAGAGATGCCTTGTCCTCGGCTTGAACCTGCTTCGCCAGACAATGGTCGGCAAATATTTGTATAGAACCGACCTCCTGCTGGTAAGCTTTCTAGGCTCGAGCACGGCCCTCCTCACTTGCCTTCAGCTTAACCTCTAGACACTTATTTGATCGGTTTGATGTTGCTGCATCTGAATAAGCTCAGCGAATTCGGCCACCATCTGTAAAGGAATATACTTAGAAATATGGCATAAGCAAAATAATAAAGGAGTCGGATTCAACTTACATAAGATGCCCCGTTAAAAACCTTTTGGAGACGTTCGGTTTGGGAACCATTCCGAAAGCCGCTATAGCGGTCTTCCCATATAAAAGCCCCACCGGAGGACATCTCCCGTAGCATATCATAGGGAGAAGGGAATAAATTAACCCCCGAGGGTTCTTCCATACTTTGGGGCAGGAGAAGCTCTGTTCTGTTCTAAGGATGGAGAAGGAACCCCCAAAGGTTCACCCCCCATATCTCCAACTTTGGGGATAGAAGAAGCCCTACTCGGTTTCGAAACAGCTGCATCTACTGATGCTCCAGCGCCAACACTCGGGATAATCTCATCCGTAACATCTTCATCACTGGAGTCGATAAATAAGACTACCCAATAAACTTTGAGAGGACGAGACGACTAATTAACTGCCTTTCGCTTCTTACCCTGAGAACGGTGGAAGTTAAGGTCAACAGCAGGATCTTCCTGTAGATCATCCCAAAAAACTCAAAGAATTCGGCACCTGCGGACACTTGATCCATCAAGACGTTACCACCGTTGCCAGCTTCAAACCATCCAATATGCTCTTCACCCGGACCTTCATATTGCCTCTCCCTATTTTCAGGCAGTAAGGTGTCAGTTGGCTCACCTTGGCCACTTGGACCAGCAAAATCCTGAGTAGAAGGCTGAGCACCCTGATCAACGCACTCGGGAATTTGCTCAGCAATATCAGTTTCCTCATCAGGCTCGGGAGGAGCAATACCTTCATCGCCCTGACGGGAAGCTTCCTTTCTACTCGCTTGCAGAATCGCCTTCACCTGGCGAGCCTGAAGATCGTTGACGATGTCCATATCGAACACTAGTAAAAAAAAATAATGTTAGAAAAGAAAATGAAAAGCAGAAAAATACCAACAGAAAGAGTGATGGGTTACTTACATTGCCTGCGATGGCCCAAAATCTGTCTGAAGAAGCCGAGCTTTATCAAATCCTCCTCCTTAAAAAGGTAGCTCTTGCTCCTCTTCTCCAGAGTACGAACAGCTGCCCGAGTCAGCCCCTTCAGCTCAGAATCATTATAATCAATTTTTTTTCTGTTCCACGCTTCGGGGGAACAGAAGAATCTGGGAACACTCAACACCGTTCAGAAATCCCCAGATCCAACAGTGACGTTGTGCCCGAGAGCTCCTCTAGTAAAAAACCAACTGTTCTTCCAGAACTTGTTGGATGTAGGGAATCCTATACAAAACCCTTCTTTTTTGGGTCATCATAAGCATAGAACTCCCGATTCACCTTTGCTTCTTTAAGGACCCAACCGTCCGATGGAGTAGATGCAAGAAAATAGGTCCCCTTTTTGCTAACCTGCCTCAGCGTAAAGAAATGCCTGATTTCATTCATTGAAGGCGGCGAAAGGTTCATTAGACTAAACATGTGCCACATGAACATCAAGACTTTGTAACTATTCGAGGCCAATTGAGCTGGGGCTATCCCTGCTTCAGCCAAAAACCAGGCAATAAATGGTTGAAAAGGAAGTGTGACACCGCAACAAAGCATGGATCCATAAATCGCGACCATACCCTCAAGAGGATTCCATACGGCTCTATCCCCCGTAGGAACCAAAGTGACTGAGTCGGGCAAGTCGAATCGGGAGCGGTATTTCTCTACCTCAGCTGGCCCAACCATATTCGACTCAATATCAAAGCCACTAGGGCAAGTATCAGAAAACGAAAGACGAGACGCCCTGTACACTTCATCAACGTCACCCTCGTTAACAGTTTGTTCCCTGGTCTGAACGTTGCTTGAGCCGTTCTTGTATACCTTACTTCTACTCTAATGTTTACCCATCCTTCGAAAAAATACCCTGTGATTAGAAATATCAGAATCAGAACTAGATGGAGAACTCGATACAGGGCTGAAAGTGACGTCAGAGTGAAGCCCAGAAACATCAACCTCTAAGAATGGAGGTTCATCTATTGGGATATCCCCAGTAATCGTTTAATGCACGAAGTAACTGGAAATCCCCACGTTCTAATGCATCAAAAGCGATTTTAAAGAGACGATGGCGGGAAGATGGCCCCATTAAAACTAACCTTGAATTGAGATTGATGCAAGATCTTCAAACGTAGAATCGCGAACTTCTGGATAAAGAAATATGAGTTTAAAGAAATTTCTGCTGAAAATTGTTGAGAATAAACCAACAATGTGTCTCAGCAAAGAATTTAAAGAAGAGACGGCACGAAACCCTAGGATTTCAAGGCAAGAATAAAACTTATGACGAAACTCGATGACGTAGGCAGCCTTTGGGGAAACGTAAAAATCATTTCTCATAAATGATATTGAAAAACGAAGAGATGAGGGAAACGTGTCGAAACAGGAAGTAGCCCTCGACCGTCAGAACTTCAAAACATCGCCATCATTTAAGATCTCATGTGATGAAGCGAATCGAAATTACAGATTCACCATTAAGACACGCCATTATGACAAGACGGCTATTCTGTCGAGTAAAAATTAAGACGATTAAAATACTCTTGCCCGAAATGAAATTTACTCGGCAAAAATATTTTAAGGGGGTATTGTCGTATGTGAATTTTACCAAGCATACACGTCATTGACAGGAAGGAGAAAATAACTAGATAGACGCCCAAATGGGCACTAAGGAAATATCCTACGAGGCATCATTAAAGAGAAGAAAGCCCGAGTAAGCATATATTGAATGAAACCTACTCGGGATCAGTTAACAACATTCGGGATTGGTTAAACAACGCTTCCACTCAGGCTCAAACGGTGCTACTCGGGACCATCAGGTATTGCTCTTACTCAGGAATAAATACGACTCGAGTAAAAACTTGGTGCTTATTTCACACGGATTAAGTCATTAAATACGCGAAGATATCCATCAGGAAGGAATCTCAAATAAAATGGAACATTAAGTTAGAAGAGTCCCCAATCAGGAAATAACTTAATTACTTTACGAAGACTACATTCTTGTAAGGAAACAAGTCCAAATTGAACAGCACTACTAGAATCCCACTCGATTTCCATAAGAGACTCCGAAACAGGAAAGAAGACAAATCAACCTCAAACAAGTAACCGAATCACAATTAAATACAAAGATCTTGTATTACTTGTACAAAGCAGCTTAGGGTTCTATAAGCATATAAATAGACCCATAATCTGGTTCCAAAAGGGATAGGCAATATAGCATACATCAATCATAGCAAATACAGAGAGAATAAAGAGAGATCGAGAGCTTGTAAACATCATATTTTCATAGTGGATTTTGGCTTGGTTGATCCTTCAACCACCCGTGGACGTTTCTCTGGTCATCGGAGTTTTACCACTTAAAACTTGTCTTCGTTACTCTCTCTAAATCTCTCTCTCATTGAATCAATAGCCGAAATGTAATCCTTGTTGGCTTTTCTGACATAATCCAGAAATCGACGTCAACACATATATATCCATACATTCCAATGTAAATATATATGTGAATACCTAGAGTGCCATCTCTTTCTAAATCATGCATATATACAATAAAAAGAAAAAGAATCACGTACACATACATCAATTATCAAGGGTACAACCTGGCTCTGATACCAATTGTAGGGAAAATTGCGCAACGGAAGCGTAAAAAATTAGGATAAGGGTTTGATATATTTAAAAAAATTCCCTTTTAATAACAAGAACCTTAACCCTAAATTAATTGATATATATAAAAAGTGTATCGTACCTTTTTTTCTCGTGTCGTTTATATTAGCACCTAATTGAATCCACAAGATCTTCCAATCCAATCACGAACGTGAATCAACTAGGAGTGTGGGCTCTCTTTTTTTAAATTGTATACCTAAGGATGGAAACCAACAAAATCTCTTTCTTTGTTAGTCACAATAATCCTCCAAGAAGAAAACAAAGAACGTTAGGTCACTTGTGAATTATCAGTCAATTTGATTGAAACTTGCGTGAACCTAGAATCTATGGTGTACACAAAACCTTTTAATGTGAAGAGTACTAGTGCACTATCGAGTACAAAATGTTCTTTCTTTCTTTTCTTCGTTGTTGAATTTCTCACACACCAATCTTTTGAGTTGAAAGAATTTATCTAGAGCAAGAACCAAATTCTCTACACTCAAAATTCCCCTTTGGCTAAAATTTTCTCTAAGAAAAATACCTTGTCCGAGTTCTACTCTCAGAACTCTTGATTCTCTACACTCAAAATTCCCACATGCCTTAATACAATTCTACATGGACCCCTGAATTGGTCTGGTAGAATATATCAAGTGATCCATCCAAGTTTGTGCGGATTGGGGAATCTTGGCGGGCTATTTAAATTTAAGCTCCAATAGACACAACCCAATCACAATCAACAAATGATTCACTTAGGTCCGATCTATTAATTTTAGTTCATTCCACTAAAGAACTAAAATTGAACTTTTAAATAAAGATAGAATAAGTTGATGCTACTCATTCATACCCTAGACAACCTTATTGGAGAAAGTGTATCCCCATGAAGAATATCAGTAATCGCCAAGAGTTTATAGACCGCCTATAGCTCTCCAAGTTACCATATTTACTCATATGACCACATTTTGAACTTGTCCAGAAGCCATGTTTCAATAGATACTATTGAAAACTGAAACAAATATTATGGTGTGTTTAATATTAATCTAGAAGGGGGGGTGAATAGATATTAATCAAATTTTACCCAAATATTGTTAATGGTAATTAGACGAAAATACCCCTAACTAGTCACAAGTATTATAAGTGCGGAAATAATAAAGACAATTGAGATATAAGTGGAAACCCTCTAAATGGAAAAAACCACGGGCTGTTAAGTGAGCCACACTCGAACAACAAATCCATTGATGATAGAGGCGTTACAAGCTACTCCCGGTATATAACCCACTACCACTACCTAATCCCGGTATTAAGTGGACCTAGTCCAATTTTCTTATGCTTGAAGCAACCTACTCCCGGATGCAACGCAAGACTTACTTCTCTTCAATGAAGAGATAAACACCCTATGTGAATATATGATGATATTCAAACAACAAACAAGGCTAGGGTACCTTATATGCTTATCTAGGATTATGAGATGGCAATAAATGCAATCCTAGAAATCAAGAGCTAAATGACATGTCATAAAGCATAGCTAAACATAGAACAAGCAATCCTATAAAGCTATCATAAAAGCCAAATCAACACATGTTGTCATTAAGCATGGCAAGGACTATAATGCAATCACTAAATGCAATCAATGAGTCCCTAACAATATCTAAATGCAAAGCATAGAGATTTAGCTAGAAGTTATCCATAACAACAATCCTAGCTATCACAATACAACACTCAATCATGTCATCACAACAATCTCTAATTTGTATCTAGAATATGTTCTAAGAGCATACAAATAATTAAAGAGATGGCTTAGCCAGCAAAACACTTAACATGTAAGAAGATAGTCAATGACTAACCAAACAAGATGTGATGAAGCAAACCTATCCATAGATGCACTCTAAATGACTTTAGATGATGCAAGATGAAGTTTTTATGCACATGGGAATGCTTTGAGTGATTAAAGATTAGTTCTTAGAAGAGTTTTTCCTTTGAAATGTGTTCTAAGGAAAAGATATGATGTTCTAAACTCTTACACGACCTTAAAGCAAAGAGTTATATATATATG
Organism: Dipteronia dyeriana; assembly: GCA_032871835.1. Lineage (NCBI taxonomy): Eukaryota > Viridiplantae > Streptophyta > Magnoliopsida > Sapindales > Sapindaceae > Dipteronia > Dipteronia dyeriana. The sequence goes on from CM065299.1 coordinate 40,102,975, forward strand.
AGATCCAAACAAAGTGAGGTCGTTTTGGAAAAAATGTTCTAGCATCCTCTATGTGCGCTGGTCGAGTAGCACACCACCAGCGCACAGCCTAATTTTACAATAGGCACTGGATGAGTGGCGCAACAAATGAGACAATCCACTGAAATGTTGCGCTGGTAGGGCTGCGCTAGTCGAGTAACGCTCCATCAGTGCACTGTTCACTTTTTCAACTTTGCACAGGTGCAATGGCGGGGCTCAGTGGCGCATGACAAGCAGCGTTCCACTAGAATGTTGCACTGGTGAGGTGCGCTGGTCGAGTAGTGCATCACCAGCGCACAACCTAATTTTTTTAACACTCAAACACACATTTTCAACAAGTCCAAAAGTGATGAAGATGCATCCTATACTAATGCCTAACATGACAAGAAACTTTAACTACAAGATGCAAATATATCAATCAAGAGTCATTTAAACAAAAATGCACACAAGTATAAACACTCAACATATATAAATAAGAATTATGCATGAATTTGTGAGTGTGTGCAACTCTCTCTTCAAAGCAAGTAAGCACAAGAGTTTTACCTTCGGTGCTTCTCCTCTTGAGGTCTTGAGAGCCTAAGATACCCTTACATAATACCCCCAAAATGTGATTTGTTCATGAAATAAGCCAATCAATAAATAAGGACTTTACAATAACTTAACGTTAGATACCTCAAAACATCCATATGATGAAATTCTACTCTTATTTAATAATTGGAGCCATGATGTTCATATCTATAAATGAAGTCTTCTATCGATTAACAAATGAATACCACCAAACTATCGAGGATAGACTAGGTTATATAATCGTACTCATTGATAGCTCAAATGATAACACTTGCAACCATAAGTCCATCATTTATCTCAGGATTAAGATAGACTCTCTGATTATCTTCAAGTGAAAACTTTTATCCATTGACGGTTCTAGATAAAGTGTTTCACTGTGATCCTATTCAATGCACCTAGTGCACTAGATTCCTTTGCCCAAATACACCACACTTTGATGATTTATAATCATCAGACATTTGATCCCACTTAAATTCTTGGAAAAGAATCTATAACTTTGACAAGATAAAGGTGCCCAACATTTATCTTAAGTTGTGAATATTATTCAAGACTAACAAAAGAATTGTGTCTACCTCATATATATCTAGGTGTATGAACAATTCTTCTTTTCTCAAATATTTTCACCTTATTATTATTTACTTTTGACAATTATAATAATCAAACTATAAATGCTATAAGATTTGGTAAACTTGAAGTAACTTTATTAATATGAAAAGATTGTCAAATACATTATTATACTCTTGCTAACGAGCATAATCCCAACAATCTCTCACTTGCTCTATAGCAAATGTGTCATATCTATCATCCTCATGTTCTCTAGAGTGACTTCTAGAGAACTTCGTTTATAGATATGGATATCGTGGCCTGCATCTTGAGATCCACTAAAGAGTCTAAAAGTGTCACAAGCCTTTTCCCTTGTTCTTGGTTGACATATATGTAATTCGTTTATCAACAAACTTTTTTAAGGGTGGTAAGAGCACATCTTCCTCTTATGTCTTAAAACAATGAGCCATACATAATTGAGTGATAAACTGTGGTGGTGCCAACTTTTTGTCCAATCCAATTATTAAAGATGCACTATCTAGATATGAGATTAGAATCTCTCCAAATTTTATGGGTTGATTTGTCACTAAGGCATGGACAATATTTATTTTTCCTTTGTTTAGCTCGGTAGTGTTTAAAGAACCTACAAATTTACACATGTAAAAAGATGCCAAACGTCACTTACCTTAGTCAACTCACCTTGACTAATGTATGCTCAATTCTTCAACTCAAAGGTAATGTCATCATAAAGAGTTTGACCCATAATATTGAGAATTTCTACTACATCCACATTAAGAAAATCTGACCCCATATCATTGAATACCTCGAGGAACTTATTTATGTTCTCCGAGTTGACTCTAAAACAACACCGCCAATATCCATCATGGCATCTAGATAGGTAGTACTTTCCTTATATTCATGATAGAATTCCCTAACAATACTATCATTCATCATACCAAACATGCTTACCTATGAGCCACGGTTTCTATCAATTAAGCATTGGTGGATATTGTTAGGTTTTAGATCGTGTTGGCATAAATTCCTTATCAATATGTTGTTTACTTGTAATGATTTAGTTGTTTAGGATCATTGTGATTCAAGCTTTAAAGAAGGAATAACAACTAGTCAAAGCAAGTACAATGTCTTCAAAGAGAAAGGATTTTATATGGTTTTACAAAGGTATATTAAGACCTTATCTTTCTCTTACAAGGCTGTAGGCACACACACATATAATACATTTGTGTCCTTACATCATTGTATACCATTTATAACACTATCACGTACATAAAGTTGAATGCTCATGCATTTTTATGAAAATAACATGTTTTGGAAAATGCATGATTGAAGACTATCTCTATGTAATTGGCATTCTAGTGTGAAATGTGTTTATATGTGTAAATGTTTGTATAACAAGGATATTGAACTTGATTTTAGCCTTAAATAATTCTTGACTAAGTTCCAAACACTTTGGTTACTCACACTTTCAATTTCAAGTTCTAAGTTAAAATATATGATATTTTCCAGTCATGTTGCATACGTTTTCTTCGTCTTTGTATATCTAGTCGAATTATTATTTTTTGGGTTGAGTACCTTATGTGTCCATGTCCATGAGAGATTTTATGGTTTTTAATCCACACACAAATTCGAATTCAAAGTTCAGAGGCCGGAGAACGGTCGAATAACGTGAAGGAAGGTCAAGGAAAAGAAGTCAAGCTCTTCTTTCCCGAGATGATGCGTGGCCATCTCGGGCAAGAAGGCTTGTTGCCCCGAGATGCCCACGTGCCATCTTGGGCAGCAAGCACGCTTGTGCTCCTTCTTGTCCTTTGTGTCATTTCATATGTTATCTTTTCCCTCTCCTTTATATTCCATTTCCCTCTCACTTTTCAATCTAAGAAGAGATTCAAAATTTGGGTGCAGAATTCTCTTTCAAAATTTTCTCGCCTTCCAAACACCATTACATCTTCATTTGAAATTTGATTTGAGTGATTCAAAGTTTAGAGTGTTTTTCTATTCATTCTCCATCTTTTATCTAAAGGTTTGAGTTAGTTTTGTTTTTATTTTTAGAGTCTATCCTCACAAAAACCGGATTGTACCAAATCAACTAAGGTATTGATTTTCTCTCAAAGTTTTCTTTTAAAACTTGATCAATCACCTTGGGTTTTCTTCTTCAGTGAATGTATGTTTATTGTGAGTATTTTGATTTGATTTTTGAACTCATTCAAAGCTATTTTGCTTATCAATTGAAATCTCATATGTTGAGTTAGGTTTTGATTTGCTTATGTTTTCACAGGTTTGGGATTGTATTGTGCTAGCTTTGAATCTAGGACTATTTGATGATCTTTAATTGATTAATTTTGTGAAAAATAGTTCCTCATATGTATTAGGCTCTCTTTGGCCAAAATCTCGCAATGATACATGTGCTTGTGTTCTTGTGAGCTATTCTTATGCTTAATTGATTTCATGAATAGATAATATGCTCTAGAACTCTTGCTTTAATCAAATTGACTTTGTCACATGATTTTAGCATATTTTTGGTATATGTGATTTAAACTTGATTATGTGCTAATTGAACATTTCTTGAGTTTCAAGTTTAGATTTATACATGTATCTATATTGTAATTAACCTGTAGCATCTTTCACATGATCAAGATGGATTAAACATGCATGATTGACTAGACTACATTTGTTGTGTTCATTAATGCATATGTTTAGTATTTTTCTTAGAATTTGTTGATCATCATTTTCTATGTTGTGGGCTTGTTTACGTGAGTCTTTGGTTTGTGCAAGCAGAAGTCACATGTCTTAGAGGAAGTCATTGACTTGTGCAATGGAAGTCTCGACAAAAGGTGGGAGACCTCAGAATGTTGAGCAAGGAAGTCTCGACAAGAGGCGGGAGACCTCGGAATGTTGTGCAAGGAAGCCTTGACAAGAGGTGTAAGGCCTCAAAATGTTATGCAAGAAGGTGACATATTCATTGAGTAGGATATGAGGCTAGTTTCTAGGTGAAGGGATCACTTGAGAGATTGTACTTGTCTTATCTACAAGTGGATTTTGTTTTCCGATAGTTGCTAACCCATAGATGTTTTCTCTTCTGAGATTTACCATGTAAAAAACCTTGTGTCAATTTCCTTTATCCCTATCTCTCTTATATTTGTATATGTTATTGGAATATTATGGATAGAACATTTTATGTAAATTGACTTCCTTACTATAATATCAATTGTGTATGTGTTACGAATGTTTGTTTGTATGACAATTTACATGTTTTATATACTGATTAAATGTCATTAATTGATATATATATATATATATATATATTGTGATACAAGCAATCTAGAGGGACAAACTTTTGTTTGTTTCAAGGAAGTCGAAACAGGTGTCTAACCCATTCACCCCCCCTCTAGGTTAGCCTTGAGCATTTAACCGTGTTTGTATTCTCAATTGGTATCAGCGCAGGACACTGGATTGTACTTAGTGAGCATCCAGGTGATACTTTCACGGTATTTACAAAGTTTTTGAAGTCATGAGTTTACAAGATGATGTAATGGCGAAAAGAGCCTCAAATACTAGGCCACCATTACTTCAAAACACTAACTATGGGTATTGGAAGTTCAAGATAAAGGCTTACATCCGCTCCATTGATAACCATGATACTCATGATACTCAAGCCAAGGCATGAATGGACAACGAATGAGTTTGAGGTTGCTAAATGGCACCATCGTGTTATGAATGGCATCTCTGGAGGGATTGATGGGCATCAATTCTCCTACATTCAAAATCTTGAATCCATAAATGAGGCTTGAGATAGTCTCAAAGTCATTAATGAAGGAACCTTAGCGGTGAAGAAATCAAGGCTTCAAATGTTGGCATCACAATTTGAAGGTTTAAGAATGGGTAAAGAAGAAAAGTTTGAAGACTTCCAATTTTGGCTTCTTAACATTGCTAACCAATGTCAAGCACTTGGAGTACCTATCTCAAGAGAGCGTTTCAATTGGAAAATCCTTAGGTCTTTTCTTAAGAGATTTAAATCAAAGGTGATGACCATTGAGGAAAGCAAGGATGTGGATAGCATGAACATCGATAAGTTATTTAGGTCTCTCCGAACTTATGAGATGTGCTTGAAGCAAAAGACTAAGAGTAAGGGATCTCAATACTATTGAAGAGGAGAGTGATGATGAAAATGAAGAGATGGCTTTTTTGGTTAGAAATTTCAAGAAGTTTCTAAAGAAGAATGCCAAGCCTAGAGGCAAGTCTTCTATTGAAAAGGGAGTTTAGAAACCATCGTCTCCAAGGAATGAGAAGAATAGTCAAGCCATGAATAAGAAAGGTGTTCAATGCTTCAATTGTCAAGGTTTCGGTAACTTTGCTAGTGAGTACACCAAGAAGCCATCTGATAAAGACAAGAAGGGCAAAGTGTTGGTGGCTACATGGAGTGATGATGACTCTAGTGATGAGGAGAGCTCTAATAGTGAGTCTTCAAGTGATGAAGAGTTGGTAAGCAACTTTGTAGCTTTAAGGAATTCTCATTCTCCACTAGATGTTGATGGTACAATATCTTTGAACTAGAACTTTAATGCAAATTATCATGGCAGCACTAGTTCTTTTCCTACCAATCTTGAGTTGTTGGCCAATATAGAGAAACTTGAGGAAGCTAGAGATAATGCTCTAAGAGAGGTAGTAAAGAAGGATGATTTGATCAAGAAACAACTGGATAAGTTTGTGATTGTTACTCATGGACTTGTTGGTGAGAAAGGTGATATTATGCAGAGGTTTGGAGAACTTGAAAAGATAAACCTTAGGAAGGATAATGTGATATTTTTTTTTGAAGAAGAGAGAACAAGAATTAATGGAAGAGATAGACACAACTAAGGAGGCCATTAAATGTTAGGATTGTGCGCGATAGCAAGAGTATAATAATATATTTGACAATCTTTTCATATTAATAAAATGATTTCAATTTTAACAATTCTTATAGCATTTATAGTTTAATTATTATAATTGTCAAAAGTAAATAATCATAAGGTCAAAAGACTATAAGAAAAGAAGAATTGTTCATACATCTAGATATGTATGAGGTAGACAAAATTCTTTAGTTCGTATTGAATAATATTCACAACTTAAGATAAAAGGTTGGGCGCCTTTATCTTGTCATAGTTGTAGATTCTTTTGGTAGCATTTGAGTGGGATCAAATGTGTTATGATGAGTCTAAAATCATCAAAGTGTGGTGTCTTTGGGCAAAAGAATCTAGTGCATTGGGTGTATTGAATATGATCACAATGAAATAATTTACCTAGAACCGTCAATAGATAAAAGTTTTTATTTAAAGATAATCGGAGAGTCTATCTCAATCCTGAGATAAATAATGGACTTATGGTTGCAAGTGTTATCATTTGAGCTATCAGTGAGTACGATTATATAGCATAGTCTATCCTCGATAGTTTGGCATTAATCGATAAAGGACTTCATTTATAGATATAGACATCGTGGCTCCATTTATTGAGTGAGAGTAGAATACCATCATATGGATGTTTTGAGGTATTGGATATTAAATCTTAACGTTAGGTTTTCAATAGTGTCTATTGAAACATGGCTTCTGGACAAGTCAAAATATCCAAGTTCAAAATGTGGTCATATGAGTAAATATGGTAACTTGGAGAGCTATAGGCGGTCTATGAGCTCTTGGCGATTACCGGTATTCTTCACGAGGATACACTTTCTCTAATAAGGTTGTCTAGGGTATGAATGAGTAACATCAACTTATTCTATCTTTATTTAAGAGTTCAATTTTGGTTCTTTAGTGAAATGAACTAAAATTAAATAGATTGGACCCAAATGAATCATTTATTGATTGTGATTAGGTTCTGTCTATTGGAGCTTAAATTTAGATAGCCCGCCAAGATCCCCATTCCACACGAACATGTATGGATCACTTGATATATTCTACCGAACCATTTTAGGGGTCCATTTAGAATTGTATTAAGGCATGTGAACTTGTTTTTTTTGTAAGAATAGGTCTAGTTCACATGTGGACTTTTTATTAAGGTCCAATGGATTTAATAAAATAAGAAAAATAATATATGGCCCATATATATTTGTTGGGTGGCAAGGCTATTTAGAATTGCTTAATTATATTATTTTAATTTTATTATTTAATTAAACAGAAATTAATTAATTTGTTGATTAATTAATTATTTAATTAAAAGTCAAAATATTTTTCCATTAGGAGATGGTCTCCTAAATATTATACTATTGTTGGTAGTATAATTAATAATAAAGACTATATTTGATAAGTAGATAAATAAAAGGAATTATTTATCTAATCAAATTAGGAAGTCTTTAATATGGTTACTACACTATTGAGTTGGATAAAGAGTCTTGGTGTAGGAAAGAATTCCTTTTGGAAAAGGATTCTTAACCACCAAGTAAATCCATCAAAAGATAGGATTCTTAACCACCAAGTAAATCCTTCTTAGGAGAGAATTTGGTCTCCTAAATATATATACTTGTAAATTTCGTCCAAGCATGAATTTTTGGGATGAGAAGTTATATTTTATTTGTTTTTTATTGTTATTAAAAAAAAACTTCGTCCAACTAATCATGTGAAGATTTCGGCCAAGCATACAAAAGAGAGGGAACGTTTTTGTTTTCGATAGTACACTAGTATCCTTTACATCAAAAGGGTTTTGTGTACAACATCGAATCAAGGTTCACGTGAGTTTCAATCAAATTGATTGATAATTCACAAGTGACCGGACGTTCTTGGTCTTTTTACTTGGAGGATTATTGTGACTAATAAAGAAGAAGATTTTGTTTGTTTCCATCCACAGGTATACAATTTACAGAAAGGGAGCCCACACTCCTAGGTGATTTACGTTCGTGATTGGATTAGAAGATCTTACGGATTCAATTCTATGCTAGTTCAATCATCACGAAAAAAAAGGTACGATACTTTTTATATACATCAATTAATCTAGGGTTAAGGTTCTTGTTATTGAAAAGGAAAAAATTTTATTTATACGCAAACCCTAATTTTTGTTTTTCTCACGCTTCTGTTGCGTTTTGAACCATTTTTTCCCTACAGTTGGTATCAGAGCTTGGTTATACCCTTGATTAATTGATGTATGTGTTCGTGAATCTTTTTCTTTTTATTGTATATATGCATGTTTTAGAAAGAGATGGCACTCTAGGTATTCGCATATATATTTACATTGGAATGCATGGATATATATATATATATATATATATATATATATATATATATATGTTTTATATGTGGTTTGTTATTACTCAATTTTGGTCCTAGAATTTCAATATATATTTTTTTTGGGATTGTAACAAGAAGGGTGATCTATCATCGCCATAATTTCCTTCTTGGTAGTTGATAGATTTTTTTTTTATTTTGTTGTTGTAATTAAAAAAAAACTGTACTATTGTAATAATAAAAAAAAACTGCAGTATTTTTTTATTTATAATTCTTCTGTAATACATGTAAGTATTGAAGAATCGAAGGTTTGAAGAATTGGAAGCAGCCGGAACAAGTTTGGGACCGTGCGAGCCGTAGCAACAAATGTGCGTGAGAAGAGCATGCAATCACGTTTGTTGTGGCATGGGCTGCGCACAGCAGCCCTTTGGTAGCCATGGCTGTGCATGGCAGCCCTTTATGGGTTTGTAGCATGCGAACGCCCATGGATAAGGGCCAAGGGTGCGTACGCTCATGGGAGGCAGCCAAGAGAGTCCGGACGATGAAGGTCGCGTGAAGACTTGTTCGCCAAGAAAGGAGTTCTTGTATTCCAAGATATATGTAATTTACTTGTTTTTCTAGGATGGACCAAAATTGTAGCTATTTATATTTTTGTAAATATTACAATGTTTGTCATTGTTTGATAACATGTCATATAGAATAGGAGTGCCACTCATATATCTCTTTGGGTATGAACATGCATAGAATGATTTAGGTATCTAAATTGGCATCTAGATAACTTGGTAAATCATTCTTTGGAATTTGATCACACGCCTTAAACAATTGAGTGGGAGAATGTGTTTTGGAACACCTACGACCTCCCAATTTAGTTGAGCTTTATGTTTCGTAAATAACCTCCTAGAGGTATTCATGAATGAAATTTAACAAGATACTTCCTTACAAGGATAGACTAGACAATTAGCCCAAACGATATGTACTCCTAAAGGAGGGATATTCGTGAGGGATTATATTGAAGGTCGATAACTTGGTAACACACTCGATGTGAGTTTATTAATATCCTCCCAAGAGTTCTTGTTAATAAAATCACAAGGCTAAAATTTAAAACGTTGGTTATTATGTTAACAATTAGGTGGGACCTAGTCCAACTAATAAATATTACGAACTCCCAAAAGAGGTGTGACATTTATGGGTGTTGGATCACCGTTGAATTTTTACGATTGAATTATTTCATTTAATTCAAGATAAATATTCAAAAGTGCTTTATCATGATTATTTACTTATATAATTTTTGTTAATATAAAGAAATCATAACCCCATCCCTAATCAAATTTCTAAAAGATAATACTTTAACTGATGATAATTGTGCCACATGGAAAAAGGAAAATTGGGTTGTTATTCTAAGTTGAATAACCATAATTTCATTCTCTCTATTCCTAAACCACCAAACTAATGAATCTACTCAGGAGCAAAGAGATGAGTATCAGTAGTGGAAGTCTTCAGATGAGACGGCTAAATGTACATTACATTATGGCCATCATCTCCGACGTGTTGCAACAGCAACATGAAGGAATATGAGACTGCTGTCGATATAAAGATGTCTCTAGAGGAGATGTTTCCTATGAGGTCTAGGACGACTAAGAGAAAGAGGCAGTTACTACTTTTATGAATCTTAGGATGAAACCTGGAAAGGATGTGAAAGATGACATGATGAAAGTCATAGCACATCTCAATATTGTTGAATTGAATGGTGTTGAGATAGATGGTGAGATGAAAACTTGACATGATTGTCAACTCACTATCGGAATCCTTTGGTTTGTTCAAAGTTGGACTACACCTTGAACAATAAGGAATACACCTTGCAAGGGCTGATGAAAGATGTTCAAAGTGCCAAAACGATTCTTGTGAAAGGCAAGGGTCAAGAGATTCATATAGTTTGTAAAGTTGCAATTGTTAAGACCTGTCAGAAGGTCAAGTAACAACAGAAGAAAAAACAACTTTGGCCTAACTAGAAGAAAGGAAAAGACTGAATGAGAATGAATTCAACTTGCATTTAGGCAATATAGAGTTGGTGTCTACTAGTGTAGTGGGAGATATTAGAATCAATTTAGATTCTTATAGGCATTTAGATTTAATAGACGTTTATTATGTACCTCAATTCAAGAGGAATTTAATTTCAGTTTCTTGTTTAAATAAATTTGGTTATTCGGTTACTTTTAATAAAACTTTTATTATCAGTAAGAATGACAAAATTATTTGCAAAGGTACATTGGAAAACAGTTTATTCTATTTACATGGAAATATCTCTCACTTGAAAGACACAAAATCAACAGAACCTAATCATAAAAGAGTAAAATTATCAAAAGATGAAACCTACCTATGGCATTTGCGCTTAGGTCATATTAACTTTAATACGATTAAAAGATTGGTAAGTGACAGACCTCTAAGTGAGTTAAAGGTTGATAATCTACCAACTTGTGAATCTTGTTTGGAAGGTAAAATGACCAAAAGGTCGTTTACGACCAAAGGCACAAGAACCATCGAATGTTTAGGATTGATACACACTTATGTGACCTATGAGCATTAAAGCTATAGGTGGATATAAGTACTTCATCACTTTCACGGATGATCACTCAAGATTTGGCTATGTGTATCTTATGAGACATAAGTCGGATGTTTTTTATATGTTCAAAGCATTTAAAGCTGAAGTAGAAAATCAGCTTGAGAACCACATAAAAATCTTGATGTCCGATTGTGGTGGAGAATATCTATCTAGTGTGTTTCAGCAATATCTTATTGATAATGGAATAATTTCTCAGTTTTCTGCACCAGGCACACCTCAACAAAATAGGGTGGCAGAAAGGAGAACTAAAACTCTTTTGGATATGGTTAGGTCTATGTTGAGTTATTCAACGCTCTCTAATTCTTTTTGGGGATATCATTTACAAATTGCAATGTAGATTCTAAACCATGTACCACCTAATTCGGTTCCTAAAACACCACATGAGTTGTGGACTGGGTGAAAACCTAGTTTACAACGCTTAAGGATATTTGGATGTCCTACGCACGTGTTTAAAGGAAAGACAAAAGATGGAGTCTCGTTCTGAAACATGCATATTTGTAGGGTATCCAAAAATAACAAAAGGATATTATTTTTATAGTCCTTCAGATCTTAAAGTATTTGTTTCGACAAAAGCTAAATTTCAAGAAGAGGACTATATGAATAATTTTATGCCTAAAAGTAGAATTGTCTTAAATGAGCTTTTAGGAGATATAATTCCACAAGAGGTTTTGCAACCAAGCCCAAATGTAAGTTCCATACAAACACAAGATCAACAATCTACCATACCTCATCGTAGTGGGAGGGTTGTTAGACAACCCGAGAGACACATCGGTCTAGGAGAATCTGTAGAGAATCGTCCATCTTTCGGACGATGATGATCCCTATATGTACAAGGAAGCAATGGAAGATGTTGATTGTCGCCATTGGCAAAAGGTAATGCAATCCAAAATTGAATCTATGTTCAAAAACAAAGTCTATTCCCTTGTAGACTTGCCTGAAGGGATAAAACCCATCGGGTGCAAGTGAGTATACAAGAGGAAAAGAGGAATGGATGGTAAGGTAGAAACCTTTAAAGCAATATTGGTAGCTAAAGGTTATACATAGAAGGAAGGTATCTGAGATGTCCTAAAGAAGTGTTCCTACTCTCAAGTATAAGAGTGTCAAAGTAATAAATTAACCGGTAAGACCGGGTCGAACCACAGGGAGGTTGTTCACTTGTCCTTGTAAAATTAATTATCTAGATTAATTACTAAGCTTGTTATAAAATGTAAATGAATTAAAATTAATTTTAGGGCTAAGGAATCCACTGTTGGTAATTCGAATATGATCAAATTATTAATATTTAGTCCAGATTAATGGGATGGTAATCCACTCCACTGACCACTCTCTAATAGATGTGGGTAAAAGTACTCACTGTGCTAGACAATATCTGTCTGCCTACAGTGAGTCAAAACTCCACAAAGATAAGAGGGGATAAACCACTCTCTGATAAATATGGGTAAAAGTACTCATTGTGCTAGACAATATCTGTCTGTCTACAGTGAGTCAAAAACTCCACAAAGATCAAAGGGGAGAAACCACTCTCTGATAAATATGGGTAAAAGTACTCACTATGCTAGAAAATATCTGTCTATCCACAGTGAGTCAAAAACTCCACAAAGATCAGAGAGGAGAAAGCATAAAAATAATAAACTTACCAAATTGGATCATATTTTCCATACCAACAGTATCACATTTGGCCCCAGCTATAAAAAATTAGTCAGAGATAATTTAACTACAAAACAACTATTTTATTTAAACTGAGAATTTGAGAATAAAAGAGAGAGAATTTCACAAATCTAACATCAGATTTGGATTCAGAACATGAAAATTAGAGCGAGAGGCCCCCTGTTTATACAAAATACGGATGAAAATTGACCATCAGATAAATTTAGAATAGAGCGTCCAGATTTCGCCACGTCATCTGTGAATAGTAACCCATCCGTGAAGTGAATAGTGAATAGTGAACAGTAACACATCCGTGAGTGAACAGTGAAAATCAACTGTGAACAGTGAAAGTCAACTGTGAACAGTGAATAGTTAAAATTACGAAAAAAACCCTTCGTGGTCTTCCTAACATTTTTTTGACGTTCTAAACTTGAAAATGATGTTTGTTTTGCCATCTGACTTCTCCATGATTCTGAATCGATCGAATTACTTCTGAAATATAAATAAAAATACACTGATTACTACACAACACAGTTATTTAAGCGAACGAACGAAATTATGTCTAAATTGGGGAATTAATCATATTGGAAGTGTAAAATGATGATATTATCCCTTAGTAAACATACACTTTTCAGTGTTAATCACACCCCCAACCAACTTATAGCAAGTCTCTAGCAATTAAAGTGAAAATAAAAAAAACACAAATTCAAATCTCTAAACTACCAAATAGACAAACTCTCCCATACCTCTTTTCTCACCCTTTGACCACCAGTCATCAAATGAGTTATCAATCAAACTTTCTTGTGCTCAATAAAGATCAACACAATAACTATGAGATTCAATTGAAATCAAACAACATTTTTATTCCGAAATCTCATCAGGGCTTCTTTCTTAGACAACAGTTTTATTCTCTTCTTCTATTTTTTTGTTTTTTTTTAATGTAACAAAATTGGAAACAAACATTCCATCTTTAATCCATATAGCGAGGTTTAGGCCAATGACTCCCAAAGCAGTTGGCTTTAGGGCATTAAGTGTTAAAACACTCCTACAGGCTTAATTACTCGGACTGCAGATGTTTTTTTTTTTAGTACAATTCACTTAAGCTTTCTCTTAAACCCGTGTAATGAGCTTTGGGTCAATGACTCCCAAACCAGTTGGTATTAGGGCATTAGGTGTTAAAGAACCTCTTGGACTTTATTGCTGGAGTTAAAGAGGCTATGAAACTGCACTTTATTCTTATCCAGACTCCACTGTTTTACGCAAACACTCTATGCTTACTGAGGCATGAGGTATGAGTCCCGGCTACTAAGTAAGAGTTTTGGTCATAACACACAAAATTATTATTATTATTATTACTAAATATATTTTTAAACAAGACCACTACCTTTGATTGTTACCCTTGAATGATGTTTCAGAACTCAATATTGCAAAATCTCAACTTACTGAACATAATCACGTGTCAATGTGCGTCTGTGTCCAGAATAGTTCGAAAAATTTCTCAAGATGACTTATTGAACAAAAGGATTAGTCAATGATATCACAATGAAGAGTTTATAAAGTTGAATAGTCAGAAAAGAGGAAAAATGCATTAGAACTACAAAGATGTGTCTCAGAAGTATCTAAAAGATCTCCTTACTCGGCCATCTTTACAAAAAAAATGGTCAGAAGTTAGTTTTTTTTTTTTTTGAAAAACAAAAGTTATTGAATTAACTATCCCCTCCCTTCAAGCAGAACGAGACATTGTCCCCAATGTCATTAGAAAGAGGTAAGGTTTATAAGATATCACCAGAACAACTTGAAAGACAACAAAATCCTGTAAAACAACAAAAGAATACAAAATATAGGAAAATAAAATGCATAAAAAACATGGGACAATCACAAACTGAGATTCAGATCAATTATGCATTACTTGTTCTCTTCAAAAATCAAAAGTAAACAACAATAATTACAAAATACATTAAATGCGGAAGGAAAAAGATAATGAAAACAAAAGGATATTACTAGTAGTTATTATTGTGGCTCACATTTTCCTCTGGTTTTACGTCCAGAAACGGCTTCAACGCCCTCTATGGGTCGGGGATATGCTTCCCATCCAATTTTCTTATAAATTGGCAAACAGGGTCTTTTAAAGTCAGATTTCCAAGACTATATTGTGCATGTTTTTGGTTTGGTTTCCTGCTGGATGTCTAAGTGGGTTTTCAGCCATGTTGTTATTGAATGTGGGTGATTGGGATCTCCTAACTAATCTACCACTAGATGTTCGAGACCAACGTCTCATGCAAATTTAATAAGGGTTCATGGAGGTGAAATACACAAAAATAAAGAAAATAAAAGAAAAAGGGATAAAAATAACAAGATGCAAATTCTAGGGGTGTAAATGCAAATATGCACAAGTATTTGGGCAAAAGTGCAAATAATTATAAATATAGGGACAAAAGAAAAAATGTGATAATTACAGGGACTGATATGCAAAAAAAATAAAAAAAAATAAGATGACCTATATGCAAATACAAACTAGATCTAAGCTAAAATTCAAATAAAACAATTGAAAGACTAAAATGCAAAAATGTGATTAATGATTACAAGTGCTTTTAAACAAAAATGGATGAAGTTTATGATTGAGATGAGTGATGCAAAACTGAAAACAAAATAAGAACAAAGAAGATAGAAAAAAATAGCAAAACTAAAAAAAAATAAAAAAATTACTTCAACAAAGAAAATGCGGGCTTACCTCCCCGGCAGCGGCATCAAAAATTTGACACGTCCTAAAGAAGTGTTCCTACTCTCAAGTATAAAAGTGTCAAAGTAATAAATTAACCGGTAAGACCGGGTCGAACAACAGGTAGGTTGTTCACTTGTCTTTGTAGAATTAATTATCTAGATTAATTACTAAGCTTGTTATAAAATGTAAATCAATTAAAATTTATATTGGGGTTAAGGGATCCACTATTGGTAATTCGAATATGATCCAATTATTAATATTTAGTCCGAATTAATGAGATGGTATTCCACTCCACTGACCACTCTCTAATAGATGTGGGTAAAAGTACTCACTGTGCTAGACAATATCTATTTGTCTACAGTGAGTCAAAAACTCCACAAAGATCAGAGGGGAGAAACCACTCTCTGATAAATATCGGTAAAAGAACTCACTGTTCTAGAAAATATCTGTCTATCTACAATGAATAAAAAACTCCACAAAGATCAGAGGGCAGAAAGCATAAAAATAATAAACTTACCAAATTGGATCATATTTTCCATACCAACAGTATCACCTTTGGATCCAGCTATAAAAAATTAGCCAAACATAATTTAACTAGAAAACAGCCATTATATTTAAACTGAGAATTTGAGAACAAAAGAGAGAGAATTTCACAAATCTAACATCATATTTGGATTCAGAACATGAAAATTTGGGGGGACAGGCCCCCTATTTATACAAAATACGGATGAAAATTGACCATCGGATGAATTTAGAATGAAGCGTCTAGATTTCGCCACGTCATCAGTGAACAGTAACCCATCCATGAAGTGAATAGTAAATAGTGACAGTGAACAGTAATGCATCCGTGAGTGAACAGTGAAAGTCAACTGCGAACTGTGAATAGTCCAAATTATGAAAATGGCCTTCGTGGTTTTCCTAAGGTTTTTTGACATTCTAAACTTGAAAATGATGTTTGTTTTGCCATCTGACTTCTCCATGATTTTGAATTGATCGAATTGCCTAAAAAATACAAATAAAAATACATTGATTACTACACAACACATTTATTTAAGCGAACGAACAAAATTATGTCTAAATTAGGGAATTAATCAAATTGGAAGTGTAAAATGATGATATTATTCCTTAGTAAACATACACTTTTCAGTGTTAATCAAGATCGATTATGAAGAAACCTTCTCTCATGTGGCCATGCTTAAATCCATTAGGATACTCTTATCCATTGCGGCATCTCTAGACCTAGAGATTTGGCAAATGGACGTCAAGACAACTTTCCTTAATGGAAGTCTTGACGAAAGCATCTACATGATGCAACCAGAAGGATTCATTGAAAAGAGCCAAAAGGAAAGGGTATACAAGTTGCGAAGATCCATATATGGATTGAAGTAAGCATCCAGACCCTGGAACATAAGGTTCAATCAAGCCGTATTGGATTTATTTAAAACCTTGATGAACCTTGTGTATACAAAAGGATTAAAGGCGACAAGTTGGTTTTCCTAGTTCTTTACGTTGATGATATACTACTCATTGGAAACGATATAGGTGTATTGACATCAATAAAAGAATGGTTAGCAAAACAATTTGATATGAAAGACTTAGGAGAAGCAAGTTATATTCTTGGTATCCAAGTCATTAGGGATAGAAAGAATAGAGCGATTGCGTTATCCCAAGCTTCATACATAGATAAAATCTTGTCTACATTTTCCATGCAAGATTCCAAAAAAGGTATGTTATCTTTTAGACATGGAATCAAACTTTCTAAGGAACAAGTTCCTAAGAATGAGCATGAAGAGCAATTCAGGAGTAGGATTCCATATGCTTCGGCAGTAGGAAGTCTCATGTATGTAATGCTCTGTACTATACCAAATATTTATTTTGTTGTGGGAATAGTTAGCAGGTTTCAATCGAAGCCTGGTCCTGATCACTTGACGGCAGTCAAGCATATTTTCAAGTATCTTAGGAGAACGAGAGATTATATGCTTGTATACTGTGGAGGGGATTTAATTCCCGTTGGGTATACAGATTCTGACTCCAGGAAATCAACATCAGGATTTGTGTTTACTATTGGAGGAGGGGCAGTAATATGGAGGAGTATCAAGCAATCTTGTATTACCGATTCAACCATGGAAGCCGAGTATGTTGTCGTATGCGAGGCTGTTAAAGAGGCTATCTAGCTCCGCCAATTCGTGATTGACTTGGAAGTAGTTCCTGATGCGAATAAGCAGATCACTATCTATTGTGACAATAGTGGAACAGTGGCTAATTCGAGAGAACCTAGAATTCATAAGAGAGGTAAACACATTGAAAGAAAGTATCACCTTCTGAGGGAAATTGTGCATAGGGTTGACGTGACGATTACCAAGATCGCGTTAGCAGAAAATCTAGCGGATCCCTTTACAAAGGCTATTCCACAAAAGAGTTTTGATGAGCATCTAGAGAACATGGGGATGAGAGATATGAGAAATTTTCTATAGAGCAAGTGGGAGATTGTTAGGATTATGCTCGATAGCAAGAGTATAATAATGTATTTGACAATCATTTCATTTTAATAAAGTGATTTCTATTTTTACAAATCTTATAGCATTTATAGTTTAATTATTATAATTGTCAAAAGTAAATAATCATAAGGTCAAAAGACTATGAGAAAAGAAGAATTGTTCATACATCTAGATATGTATGAGGTAGACACAATTCTTTAGTCTGTCTTGAATAATATTCACAACTTAAGATAAAAGGTTGGGAGCCTTTATCTTGTCAAAGTTGTAGATTCTTTTGCTAGCATTTGAGTGGGATCAAATGTGTTATGATGAGTCTAAAATCATCAAAGTGCGGTGTCTTTGGGCAAAAGAATCTGGTGCACTAGGTGCATTGAATAGGATCACAATGAAATACTTTATCTAGAACCGTCAATGGATAAATTTTTTCATTTGAAGACAATTAGAGAGTCTATCTCAATCCAGAGATAAATGAAGGACTTACGGTTACAGGTGTTATCATTTGAGCTATCAATGAGTACGATTATATAGCATAGTCTATCCTCGATAGTTTGGTGGTATTCATTTGTTAATCGATAGAGGACTTCATTTATAGATATGGACATCGTGGCTCCATTTATTGAATAAGAGTAGAATACCAACATATGGATGTTTTGAGGTATTGGATATTAAAGCTTAACTTTAAGTTTTCAATAGTGTCTATTGAAACATGGCTTCTGGACAAGTCATGTTGATGGTGATTGGGTTGTGCCTATTGGGGCTTAAATTTAGATAGCCCGCCAAGATCCCCATTCCACTCTAACTTGTATGGATCACTTGATATATTATAGCGGACCAATTTAGGGGTCCATTTAGAATTGTATTAAGGCATGTGAACTTGTTTGTTTTTGTAAGAATATTTCTAGTTCACATATGAATCACATGTGAGGTAGCTTTGTGGCAATAAATCAATATTGTTGAGAATTCTAGCTTGCTAGCTTTGAATACTCCATGTATTGATATGTACTTGGTTATCTCACATCATGTTTGTAATGAGGGTCGAAATTTGTTGGTTAACTTTTGAGAAGTTCTTTTTATATATGTGTTGGTTGAGTTGAAATATTATGCTTTTTATACTCTTGTTGTGAAACATCGTCAACTTGATGTTGTTAGGACATTCAAGGCAAGAGTGCTCATAAAAAGAGGAGAAGTATGATATTGGGTGAATACGATGAGCAAAAGGTATCTCTATACTCTAATGCATTTTCTCTTAGATATTCATCTTATGACTCAATATTTGATATACATTTCATAGCATGTCATATTAGAGAATTTTGTATAGTATATATATGGTTCTCATTGACATTTGTTATTTTAGGATCTAATTGTTCACACTGATCTTAACTTTGATGATTGTTTGTGTTTTGTTATTGAGGGGCATTATTTTTTAAAATATGAGCTTCATATTCTTTGACAGCTACTCATTAGAGAAGTAATGATCTTGAATAAGTATCTACTTATTGCTCTTAGATCATATGTTTATAAGCCATAAAATCTTGGTTTTTAAAATTACACTTTGCTTCTCATATATGTTTGGTTAAGTAGGTTGAGTTTACTAATATGTAAGCTATGGATACACCTTGAATTAGAGTACATTTAAAATGACCAATGATTAGTATCCATTTAGCTTTGACAAATACATAGAACTCAATGAGCAACTTTATAAAAAGAGCTACACACATTGGTTGTGAAAGCTACCCAATGTTGGAAAGAGCTACACCATTGTGATGAGTGAAAGCCGTCATGAAGTGTATTTTTTTTTTATGTTTGTAAAAATCAAAGAAGTGTTGAATTGGAATCATGAAAAGAAAATTATTTGATTCAAAGCCTAAAAAGAGAAGGAGGAAGGCTTCAAAATGAGTATAGTTGAAAAAATCAAATGAGCTCGGGTTAAAAAATAGAAATTGGAAAACAAGCCACATGTACACACACGCTCATGTGTTGAATTCTATTCTCTTAAAAGCAAAAATTATGGATGATAATCGGTTTGAATTTTTATGGAAAAATCTTAAGATGAATAGATGTTGAATTTTGTTTGCATGTTGATTACCAAACTACTTCTTGATATATATTTGAAGCATCTCTCTCACACACACTTTGTTTATGGGTATGGTGATATTTTAGCATTGTAGTGGTGGGATAGGTCACTTTGCCCCTGAATATGCCAATCACAATGTCAAGAAAAAGAGAAAAGTAATGGCCACCACATGGAGTGAAAGTGATAACTATAAAGAAGGAGATGAGTCTTCGGATGATGAAGAACTCATGGCTGACTTCATAGCGTTTGGGTCTTCTCATAGGAGCAAAGATGCTAGTGAAGAAGAAGATGAGAGTGATGATAGATCAACATCACAATCCACAAATGGAAATGTGGATATGATGGATCTCAAGGAATATATGGCTAGGTTTGAGAGTTCAAGGTTAAAGAAAAAGAATGAAATTAAGAGATTAAAGGAAAAAAACTAGAGCTCTCAGCTCAAATTGACCAATAAAGTGAAGAGTTGGTGAGAACCATGAATAGTGAATATAAGCTAAGAGAGGAATTATATTTATCTAAGAGGAGTGAAGAAGGGTTGAAGAAAGAGCTTGAAGATGCTAGAGAGTTGATGGCCAAGATGAACTCTAGCACTAAAAAACTTGACAACTTGTTTGATGTTGGAAAGAGGCCAAATGACAAGGAGGAGCTTGGGCTTGAAGTGTAGGGAAAATACACGCGCAGCAAGAGCGTGAGAAAATTTAATAAAATTAGGGTTTGTGTGTAAATAAAAATTTTCCCTTTGACAAAAAAGAACCTTAACCCTAGATTAATTGATGTATATAAAAAGTGTTGTACCTTTTTCTCACGACGATTGAACAAGCGCCGAATTGAATTTGCAAGATCTTCCAATCCAATCATGATCGTTAATCACCTAGGAGTGTGGGATCCCTATCTTTAAATTGTATACCTGAGGATGGAAACAAACAACATCTTTTTCTTCGTTAGTTACAAATATCCTCCAAGAGAAAAATCCAAGAACGTCTGGTCACTTGTGAATTATCAATCTAATTGATTGAAACTTGCATGAATCCAATTTGATTTTCTACAGATTACCCTTTTGATGTAAAGGATACTATTGTACTATCAAAAATAAAAACGTTCTCTTTTCCTCTTTTCTTCTTGGCCGAATTCTACATCCTATATCTATGAGTTGATCGAATTTTATCTAAAGTAAAAAACAAAATTTTTCTCTCTCAAAATTCTCTCTTGCTAGGGCAAATTCTCTTCTTGAAAATTGCTTAGCTTGACCGAAAATTCTCTCATAGAAAACCTTAGGGCTGACCGAATTTCCTAACATATATATAGGGTCATAAATCCTCTCCTAAGAAGGATTTACTTGGTTGGCAAGAATCCTTTCTTTAGGTGGATTTATTTGGTAGTTAAGAATCTCTTTCTCAAAGGAATTGTATCCTCTTATATATATATATATATATATATATATATATATATATATAGCTGGCCTAAGTCTTCATAGAATTCAATTAGGAGATTTAATTCTTTTCCTAACAAGGATTTACTTGGTAGTTAAGAATCATTTCCTTAGGTGGATTTACTTAGTGGTTAAGAATCCTTTTCTAAAAGGAATTCTATCCCACACCAAGACTCCTAATCCAACTCAATAGTGTATTTGTAACCATATTAAAGACTTCCTAAATTGATTAGATAAATAATTCATTTTATTTATCTATTTATCAAATATAGTCTTTAATAGTAATTATACTACCAACAATTGTATAACATTAGGAGACCATCTCCTACTAGAAAAAGATTTTGACTTAAAATTAAATAATTAATTAATCACCAAATTAATTAATTTCCATTTAATTAAATAATAAAATGAAATAATATAATTAAGCTATTCTAAATAGCCTTGCCGCCCAAACCATATATATGGGCCATATATTATTTTTCTTATTTTATTTAATCCATTGGACCTTAATAAAAAGTTCATATGTGAACTATACCCATTTTTACAAAAAGAAACATGTTCATATGCCTCAATACAATTTTAGATGGACCCCTAAATTGGTCCGGTAGAATATATCAAGTGATCCATGCAAGTTCGTGTGGATTTGGGATCTTGGCGAACTATCTAAATTTAAGCTCCAATAGACACAACCCAATCACAATGAACAAATGATTCACTTAGGTTTGATCTATTTAATTTTAGTTCATTCCACTAAAGAACTAAAAGTGAACTCTTAAATAAAGATAGAATAAGTTGATGTTACTCATTCATACCCTAGACAACCTTATTGCAGGAAGTGTATCCTCGTGAAGAATACCAGTAAATGCCAAGAGCTCATAGACCGCCTATAGCTCTCTAAGTTACCATATTTACTCATATGACCACAATTTGAACTTGGATATTTTGACTTGTTCATAAGCCATGTTTCAATAGACACTATTGAAAACTTAACGTTAAGATTTAATATCCAATACCTCAAAACATCCAAATGATGATATTCTACTCTCATTTAATAAATGAAGCCACGATGTCCATATCTATAAATGAAGTCCTCTATCGATTAACAAATGAATACCACCAAACTATCGAGTATAGACTATGCTATATAATCGTACTCATTGATAGCTCAAATGATAACACTTGCAACCATAAGTCCATCATTATCCCAGGATTGAAATAGACTCTCCGATTGTCTTCAAGTAAAAACCTTTTATCAATTGACGATTCTAGATAAAGTATTTCATTGTGATCCTATTCAATGCACCCAGTGCACTAGATTCTTTTGCCCAAAGACACCATACTTTGATGATTTTAGACTCATATTAACACATTTGATCCCACTCAAATGCTAGCAAAAGAATCTACAACTTTAACAAGATAAAGGCGCCCAACCTTTTATCTTAAGTTGTGAATATTATTCAAGACTAACTAAAGAATTGTGTCTACCTCATACATATCTAGATGTATGAACAATTCTTCTTTTCTCATAGTCTTTTGACCTTATGATTATTTACTTTTGGCATTTTTAATAATTAAACTATAAATGCTATAAGATTTGTTAAACTAAAAAATCACTTTATTAATTTAATAAGATTGTCAAATACATTATTATACTCTTGTTATCGAGCATATTCCTAACAATCTCCCACTTACTTTATGGCAAATGTGTCATATCTCTCATTCTCATGTTCTCTAGATGCCCATCAAAACTCTTTAGTAGAAGAGCCCTTGTAACGGGATCCGTAAGATTATCTGCTGACGCGATCTTGGTAATCATCACGTCACCCATATGCACAATTTCCCTCATAAGGTGATACTTTTTTTCAATGTGTTTTCCTCTCTTATGACATCTTGGTTATCTCGAATTTGCCACTGCTCCACTATTGTCACAATAGATAGTGATCTGCTTATTTGCATCAGGAACCACTCCCAAGTCAATCAAGAATTGGCAGAGCCAGACAACCTCTTTAGCAGCCTTGTATGCGGCAACATACTCTACTTCCATGGTGGAATTGACAATACAAGATTGCTTGATACTCCCCCATACGATTGCCCCTCCTCTAATAGTAAACACAGATCCTTATGTTGATCTCTTGAAGTTAGAATCTAACTGAATGTCAGAATCTGTATACATAATGGGAATTAAATCCCCTCCAGAGTATACAAACATATAATCTCTCATTCTCCTAAGATACTTGATAATATGCTTGACAACTGTCCAGTGATCAGGACCAGGTTTCGATTGAAACCTACTAACTATACCCATAGTAAAACAAATATCTAGTCTAGTATAGAGCATTTCATACATGAGACTTCCAACAGCCGATGCATATGGAACCCTACTCATGCATTACTCTTCATGCTCATTCTCAGGAACTTGTTCCTTAGAAAGTTTGATTCCATGTCTGAAATGTAACATACCTTTCTTGGAATCTTGCGTGGAAAACCTAGACAAGATTTTATCTATGTATGAAGCTTGGGATAATGAAATCGTTCTATTCTTTCTATCCCTTATGACTTGAATACCAAGAATACAACTTCCTTCTCCTAAGTCCTTCATATCAAATTGTTTTGCTAACCAACCTTTTACTGATGTCAATTTACCTACATCATTTTTGATTAGTAGTATATCATCAACATAAAGAACTTAGGAAAACCAAATTGTCGCCTTTAATCATTTTGTATGCACAAGGTTCGTCAAAGTTTTGAATAAATAAATAAAAAATTCATGGCTTGATTGAACCTTATGTTCCAGGATCTGGATACTTGCTTTAATCCATATATAGATCTTTGCAACTTGCATACCCATTCCTCTTGGCCTTTTTCTACGAATCCTTCTGGTTGCATCATGCAGATGCTTTCGTCAAGACTTCCATTAAGGAAAGTTGTCTTGACGTCCATTTGCAAAATCTCTAGGTCTAAAGATCCTGCAATGGATAAGAGTAACCTAATGGATTTAAGCATGGCCATATGAGAGAAGGTTTCTTCATAATCGACACCTTCCTTCTATGTATAACATTTAGCTACCAATCTAGCTTTAAAGATTTCCACATTTCCATCTATTCCACTTTTCCTCTTGTATACCCACTTGCACCCGATGGGTTTTATCCCTTTAGGCTAGTCTACAAGAGACCAGACTTTGTTTTTGAACATAGATTCAATTTCAAATTGCATTGCAATTTACCAATGACGATAATCAACATCTTCCATTGCTTTCTTGTACGTATATAGATCATCATCGTCCGAAAGATTCTCTACAGATTCTCCCAGATTGATGTATCTCTCGGGGTGTCTAACAACCCTCCCACTACGACGAGGTATAGTAGATTGTTGATCTTGTGTTGGTATGAAACTTACAATTGGGCTTGGTTGCGAAACCTCTTGTGGAATTGTATCTCCTAAAAGTTCATTCAGAACAATTCTACTTTTAGGCACAAAATTATTCATATTGTCCTCTTCCAGAAATTTAGCATTTATCGAAACAAATACTTTAAGAACTGAAAGGCTATAGAAATAATATCCTTTTGTTCCTTTTGGATGCCCTACAAATATGCATGTTTCTGAACGAGACTCCATATTTTCTATTTTTCCTTTTAACACGTGCGCAGAACATCCAAATATCCTTAAGTGTTGTAAACTAGGCTTTCGCCTAGTCCACAACTTATGAGGTGTTTTAGGAACCGACTTAGATGGTAAATCGTTTAGAATGTACATTGTCGTTTGTAAAGTATATCCCCAGGAAGAATTAGGAAATGTTGAATAACTCAACATAGACCTAACCATGTCCAAAAGGGTTATATTTCTCATTTCTGCCAACCCATTTTGTTGAGGTGTGCCTGGTGCAGAAAATTGAGAAATTATCCCATTTTCAATAAGATATTGCTGAAATTCACCAGATAGATATTCTCCACCATGATCAGACATCAAGATTTTTATGCATTTCTCAAGCTGATTTTCAACTTCAGCTTTAAATGCTTTGAACATGTCAAAATCATCTGACTTATGTCTCATGAGATACACATAGCCAAATCTTGAGTGATCATCCGTGAAAGTGATGAAGTACTCATATCCACCTCTAGCTTGAATGCTCATAGGTCCACACACATCAATGTGTATCAATCCTCAACATTCGATGGTTCTTATGCCTTTGGTCGTAAACGACCTTTTGGTCATTTTACCTTCCAAACAAGATTCACAAGTTGGTAGATCATCAACCTTTAAGTCACTTAGGGGTATGTCACTTGCCAATCTTTTAATCCTATTAAGGTTAATATGACCTAGGCACAAATGTTATAGGTAGGTTTCTTCTTTTGATAATTTTACTCTTTTATGATAAGGTTCTGTTGATTCTGTGTCTAACAAGTGAGAAATATTTCCATGCAAATAGAATAAACCATTTTCCAATGTACCTTTACAAACAAATTTGTTAATCTTACTAATAATAAAACCTTTATTAAAAGTAACCAAATATCCAAATTTAAATAGACAAGAGACCAAAATTAAATTTCTCTTGAATTGTGGTACATAATAAGCGTTTATTAAAATTAAATGCCTGTAAGAATCTAAATTGATTCTAATATCTCCCACTACACTAGTTGACACCAATGCTCTATTGCCTAAATGCAAGTTGAATTCATTCTCATTCAATCGTTTTCTTTTCCCGAAACCCTTTCTAGTTAGGCCCAAGTTGCTTTTTCTTTTGTTGTTACTTGACCTTCTGACAAGTCTTAACAGTAGCAACTTTACCAACCATATGAATCTCTTGACCCTTGCCTTTTACAAGAATCATTTTGGCACTTTGAACATCTTGCATCAGGCCCTACAAGGTGTATTCCTTATTGTTCATGGTGTAGTCCAACTTGGAACAAACTAAAAGAATCCGATAGTGAGTTGACAATCATGTCAAGTTTTCGTCACACCATCTATCTCAACACCATTCAGTACAACAATGTTGAGATGTGCTAAGACTTTCATCATGTGATTTTTCACAACCTGTCCAGGTTTCATCCTATAATTCATGAAAGCAGACACTGCCTCTCCTCTTAGTCGTCCTAGACCTCATAGCTAATTGTTGACGTCGCTTCATCGATGGGTGAGAAAGTCAACAAGATTAGATTTAGCTGTGACCTGTCAAAAAGAAAGAGAAAGAGAATGCAATTTGAAGCTAGTTAGATATAAGTTTACATGGTAAAACTTCGGTGCTCGGAGAAACATCCACTGGTGGTTGAACAAACAGTCGAGCCAAAATTCACTATTACACCACTCGATCTCTCTTTTTCCTCTCTGCCCGTGATTCTTTATATCTATCTTCTCCATTTTTCAATAATGAGATTATGGGTCTATTGATATTCGCATAGAACCTCAATCCTTGTTGTACAAGTAATGAAAGAATTTTGTATTTAGTTACAATTTGGTTGCTAGTTGGAGTCGTCTTTTACTTCTTTCCTATTTTGGAGATTGTATAGAGATGGAATGCGACTATGGAGATACAATCAGTTTAGGACGATATTTTAGGGAAAAAAAGGTTCAAAACGCAACGGAAGCGTGAGAAAATGAAAATTAGGGTTTGCTTATATAAAAAAAATCCCTTTTAATAACAAGAACCTTAACCCTAGATTAATTGATGTATATAAAAAGTATCGTACCTTTTTTTTTGACGATTGAACTAGCGTCGAATTGAAACCGCAAGATCTTCCAATCCAATCACGAACGTGAATCACCTAGGAGTGTGGGATCCTTTTCTTAAAATTGTATACCTAAGGATGGAAACAAACAAAATCTTCTTCTTTGTTAGTCACAATAATCCCCAAGAGAAAAACCAAGAACGTCCGGTCACTTTTGAATTATCAATCAATTTGATTAAAACTCGTGTAAACCTTGATTCGATATTGTACACAAAACACCTTTAATGCAAAGGATACTAGTGTACTATCGAAAAAAAAAACGTTCCCTCTTTTCTCAATGCTTGGGCGAATTCTTCACACAATGAGTTGGACGAATTTATTTTTTATCACAATAAAAAAAAACAAATAAAAAGTAACTTCTCACACCAAAAATTCATCCTTGATCGAAATTTACAAGTATATATATAGGAGACCAAATCCTCTCCCAAGAAGGATTTACTTGGTGGGCAAGAATCCTTTCCTGAGGTGGATTTACTGGGTGGTTCAGAATTCTTTTCTAAAAGGAATTCTATCCTACACCAAGACTCCTAATCTAACTCAATAGTGTATTTGTAACCATATTAAAGACTTCCTAATTTGATTAGATAAATAATTCCTTTTATTTATCCACTTGTCAAATATAGTCTTTAATATTAATTATACTACCAACAATAGCATAAAAATAGGAGACCATCTCCTAATAGAAGAAGATTTTGACTTTTAATTAATAATTAATTAATCAAAAAATTAATTAATTTCCATTTAATTAAATAATTAAATAAAAATAATATAATTTAAGCTATTCTTAATAGCCTTGCCGCCCAACACATGTATATGTGCCATATATTATTTTTCTTATTTTATTAAATTCATTGGACCTTAATAAAAAGTCCACATGTGAACTAGACCTATTCATGCAAAAAGAAACAAGTTCACATGCCTTAATACAATTCTAGATGGACCCTTAAATTGGTCCTGTAGAATATATCAAGTGATCCATGCAAGTTCGTGTGGATTAAGGATCTTGGCAGGCTATCTAAATTTAAGCTCCAATAGACACATCCCAATCACAATCAACAAATGATTCACTTAGGTACGATCAATTTAATTTTAGTTCATTCCACCAAAGAACTAAAACTGAACTCTTTAATTAAGATAGAATAGGTTGATGTTACTCATTCGTACCATAGACAACCTTATTGGAGAAAGTGTATCCTCATGAAGAATACCAGTAATCGCCAAGAGCTCATAGACCGTCTATAGCTCTCCAAGTTACCATATTTACTCATATGACCACATTTTAAACTTGGATATTTTGACTTGTCCAGAAGCCATGTTTCAATAGACACTTTTGAAAACTTAACGTTAAGATTTAATATCCAATACCTCAAAAAATCCATATAATGGTATTATATTCTTATATAATAAATGGAGCCACGATGTCCATAACTATAAATGAAGTCCTCTATCGATTAACAAATGAATACCACCAAACTATCCATGATATACTATGCGATATAATCGTACTCATTGATAGATCAAATGATAACACTTGTAACCATAAGTCAATCATTGATCTCAACATTGAGATAGACTCTCTGAATGTCTTCAAATAAAAAACTTTTATCTATTGACGGTTCTAGATAAAGTATTTCATTGTGATCCTATTCAATGCACCCAGTGCACTAGATTCTTTTGCCCAAAGACACCACACTTTGATGATTTTAGACTCATCATAACACATTTGATCCCACTCAAATGCTAGCAAAAGAATCTACAACTTTGACAAGATAAAGGCGCCCAACCTTTTATCTTAAGTTGTGAATATTATTCAATACTAATTAAAGAATTGTGTCTATCTAATACATATCTAGACGTGTGCACAATTCTTATTTTCTCATAGTCTTTTGACCTTATGATTATTTACTTTTGACAATTATAATAATTAAACTATAAATATGAAAAGATTGTCAAATACAATATTATACTCTTGCCATCGAGCATAATCCTAATAATCTCCCACTTGATCTATAGCAAATATGTCATATCTCTCATCCCTATGTTCTCTAGATGCCCATCAAAACTCTTTTGTGGAGGAGCCTTTGTAAAGGGGTCCTCTTGATTTTCTGCTGACGCGATCTTTGTAATCGTCACGTCACCCTTATGCACAATTTCCCGTAGAAGGTGATACTTTCTTTCTATGTGTTTCCCTCTCTTATGACTTCTTGGTTCTCTCGAATTAGCCACTGCTCCACTAATGTCACAATAGATAGTGATCTGCTTATTCACATCAGGAACCACTTCCAAGTCAGTCAAGAATTGGCGGAGCCATACAACCTCTTTAGCAGCCTCGCATACAGCTACATACTTGGCTTCCATGGTGGAATCAGCAATACAAGATTGCTTGATACTTCTTCATATGATTGCCTCTCCTTCAACAGTACACACAGATCCTGATGTTGATCTCCTGAAGTTAAAATCTGACTGAAAATCAGAATCTATATACCCAATAGGAATTTAATCCCCTCCAGAGTATACAAGTATACAATCTCTCGTTCTCCTAAGATACTTGAAAATATGCTTGACTGCCGTCCAGTGATCAGAAACAGGCTTCGATTGAAAACTGCTAACAATGCCCACAGCAAAATAAATATTTGGTCTAGTGCAGAGCACTACATACATGAGACTTCCAATTGCCGAAGCATATGAAAACCTACTCATGAATTTCTTTTCATGCTCATTCTTAGGAACTTGTTCCTTAAAAAGTTTGATTCCATGTCTGAAAGGTAACAAACCTTTCTTGGAATCTTGCATGGAAAACCTAGACAAGATTTTATCTATGTATGAAGCTTGGGATAATGCAATCGTTATATTCTTTCTATCCCTTATGACTTGGATACCAAGAATATAACTTGCTTCTCCTAAGTCATTCATATCAAATTCTTTTGCTAACCATTTTTTTATTGATGTCAATACACTTACATCGTTTCCGATGAGTAGTATATCATCAACATAAAGAACTGGGAAAACCAACTTGTCACCTTTAATCCTCTTGTATACAGAAGGTTCATCGAGGTTTTGAATAAATCCAAAACTTTTCATGGCTTGATCAAACCTTATGTTCCAGGATTTGGATGCTTGCTTCAATCCATATATGGATTTTGCAACTTGCATACCCTTTCCTCTTACCCTTTTTCAATGAACCTTCTGGTTGCATCATGTAGATGCTTTCGTCAAGACTTCCATTAAGGAAAGTTGTCTTGACGTCCATTTGCCAAATCTCTAGGTCTAGATAAGCCACAATGGATAAGAGTATCCTAATTGATTTAAGCATGGCCATAGGAGAGAAGGTTTCTTCATAATTTAATCTAGCTTTAAAGGTTTCCACCTTTCCATCCATTATTCTTTTCCTCTTGTATACCCACTTGCACCTAATTGGTTTTATCCCTTTAGGCAAATCTATAAGAGACCAGATTTTGTTTTTGAACATATATTCAATTTGGATTGCATTGACTTTTGTGAATGCCGACAATCAACATCTTCTATTGCTTCCTTGTACGTATAGTGATCATCGTCATCAAGAAGATTCTCTACAGATTCTCCTAGATCGATGTATATCTCGGGTTGTCTAACAACCTCCCCCTATGACGAGGTATGGTAAATTGTTGATTTTGTATTGGTACAGAAATTACAAATGGGCTTGGTTGCGAAACCTCTTATGGAATTGTATCTCCTAAAAGCTCATTTAGGACAATTCTATTTTTAGGCACAAAATTATTCGTATAGTCCACTTCTAGAAATTTAGCATTTTGTCGAAACAAATACTTTAAGATCTTGAAGGACTATAAAAATAATATCCTTTTGTTCCTTTTGGATACCCTACAAATATGCATGTTTCTGAACGGGACTCCATCTTTTCTGTCTTTCCTTTTAACACTTGCGCAGGACATCTAAATATCCTTAAGTGTAATAAACTAGGTTTTCGCCCGGTCCACAACTCATGCGGTGTTTTAGGAACCGACTTAGATAGTACATCATTTAGAATGTATATTGCAGTTTGTAAAGCATATCCCCAAAAAGAATTAGGGAGCGTTGAATAACTCAACATAGACCTAACCATATCCAAAAGAGATCTATTTCTCCTTTCTGCCACCCCATTTCGTAGAGCTGTGCCTGGTGTAGAAAACTTAGAAATTATTCCATTATCAATAAGATATTGTTGAAACTGACTAGATAGATATTCTCTACCAGGATCGGACCTCAAGATTTTTATGCTTTTCTCAAGCTGATTTTCTATTTCAGCTTTAAATGTTTTGAACATATCAAAAGCACCTGACTTATGTCTCATGAGATACACATAGCTAAATCTTGAGTGATCATCCGTGAAAGTGATGAAGTACTCATATCCACCTCTAGCTTGAATGCTCATAGGTCCACACACATCAGTGTGTATCAATCCTAAACATTCGATGGCTCTTGCGCCTTTGGTCTTAAACGACCTTTTGGTCATTTTACCTTCCAAACAAGATTCACAGGTTGGTAGATAATCAACAATTAAGTCACTTAGAGGTCCGTCACTTACCAATCTTTTAATCCTATTAAGGTTAATATGACCTAAGTGTAAATGCCATAGGTAGGTTTCATCTTTTGATAATTTTACTCTTTTATGATTAGGTTTTGTTGATTCCATGTCTAACAAGTGAGAGATATTTCTATGCAAGTAGAATAAACCATTTTCCAATGTAACTTTATAAACAAATTTTTTATTCTTACTAATAATAAAAGCTTTATTAAAAGTAACCGAATAACCAAATTTATTTAAACAATAAACTGAAATTAAATTCCTCTTGAATTGAGGTACATAATAAACGTCTATTAAATCTAAATGCCTAGTAGACACCAATGCTCCATTGCCTAAATGCAAGTTGAATTCATTCTTATTTAGTCTATTCCTTTGACCCTTTTTACCACAAAGAAAACACTTCCCTTTGATCTTGGTTACTTTCTTGGTCTCCTTCTAAGAAGGATCAAGTTGCTTTTTCTTCTGTTGTCTCTTGACCTTCTTACGGGTCTTTAACAGTAGCAACTTACCAAGCATATGAATCTCTTGACCCTTGCCTTTCACAAGGATTATCTTGGTGCTATGAACATATTGCATCAGACCTTGCAAGGTGTATTCCTTATTATTCAATGTGTTGTCCAACTTTAATTGATCAAAAGAATCCGACAGTGAGTTGGCAATCATGTCAATTTCGGTCTCACAATTTATCCTTGCACCATTCAGTTCAACAATGTTGAGATGTGTTATGTCTTTCTTCATGTGAACTTTCACACCCTGTCCAGGTTTCATCGTAAGATTCATAAAAGCAGTCAATGCCTCTCCCTTAGTCGCCTTAGATATCATAGCAAACATCTCATCTAGAGACATCATTATATCGGCAACAGTCTCCATTCCTTCATGTTGTTGTTGCAACACGTCGGAGATGGTGGCCATAATGTAACGTACATTTAGCCATCTCATCTGAAGACTTCCACTACTGATATTCATCTCTTTGCTCCTAAGTAGATTCATTAGTTTGGTGGTTAACGAATAGACATAACAAATTTGTGTTTTTCATCTTGCAATAACAACCCAATTTTCCTTTTCCATGTGACATAATTATCATCAGTTAAATTATTATCTTTTTGGATATTGATTAGGGATGGGGTTATGATTTCTTTATATTAACAATAATTATATAAGTCAAAAATCATGATAAAGCACTTTTGAATATTTATCTTGAATTAAATGAAATAATTCAATCGTAAAAATTCAACGGTGATCCAACACCCATAAATGCCACACCTCCTTTGGGAGTTCGTAATATTTACTAGTTGGATTAGGTCCCACCTAATTGTTAACATAATAACCAACGTTTTCAATTTTAGCCTTGTGATTTTATTAACAAGAACTCTTGGGAGGATATTAATAATCTCACATCGAGTGTGTTACCAAGTTATCGACCTTCAATATAATCCCTCACGAATATCCCTCTTTAGGAATACATATCGTTTGGGCTAATTGTCTAGTCTATCCTTGTAAGGAAGTATCTTGCTAAATTCTATGCATGAATACCTCTTGGGAGGTTATTCATGAAACTTAAAGCTCAACTAAACTTGGAGGCCGTAGGTGTTCCAAAATACCTTCTCCCACTCAATTTTTAAAGGCATGTGATCGAATTCCAAAGATTGATGTACCAAGTTATCTAGATGCCAATTTAGATACTTAAACCATTCATTGCATGTTCATACCGAAAGAGATATATGAGTGGCACTCCTATTCTATATGACATGTTATCAAACAATGAAAAAGATTGTAATATTTACAAAAATATAAATAGTTACAATTTTGGTCCATCCTAGAAAAACAAGTAAATTACATATATCTTGGAATACAAGAACTCCTTTCTTGGCGAACAAGTCTTCACGCGACTTTCATCGTTCGGACTCCCTCAGCTACCTCCCATGGGCCTGCGCACCCTTCGCCCTTACCCATGGGTGTGTGCATGCCATAAACCCATAAAGGGCTGCCATGTGCAGCCCTTGGCTACAAAAGGGCTGCCGTGCGCAGCCCATGCCACAACAAACGTGGCTGCGTGCTCTTCTCACCCACGTTCGTTGCTACGGCTCGCACGGTCCCCAACTTGTTCCAGCTGCTTTCAATTCTTCAAACATTTGAGTCTTTGATACTTGAATGTAATACAGAAGAATTATAAATAAAAAAATACTGCAGTTTTTTTATTACTATTACAATAGTGCAGTTTTTTTTATTACAAAAAAAAACACTACCAAGAAGGAAATTATACCGATGATGGAACACCCTTCTTGCTACAATCCCAAAACAAAATATATTGAAATTCTATGACCAAAATTGAGCAATAACAGACCACATATAAAACATATATATATATCCATACATTCCAATGTAAATATATATGCGAATTCCTAGAGTGCCATCTCTTTCTAAAACATGCATATATACAAAAAAAAGGAAAAAGATTCACAAACACATACATCAATTAATCAAGGGTACAACCTGGCTCTGATACCAATTGTAGGGAAAAAGCGGTTCAAAATGTAACGGAAGCATGAGAAAACGAAAATTAGGGTTTGCGTATATAAAAAAAAATCCCTTTTAATAACAAGAACCTTAACCTTAGATTAATTGATGTATATAAAAAGTATCGTACATTTTTGTTCGTGACGATTTAACTAGCGTCTAATTGAATCCGCAAGACCTTCCAATCCAATCACGAACAAGAATCACCTAGGAGTGTGGGCTCCCTTTCTTTAAATTGTATACCTGAGGATGGAAACAAATAAAATCTTCATCTTTGTTAGTCACAATAATCCTCCAAGAGAAAAACAAAGAACGTCCGGTCACTTTTGAATTATCAATCAAATTGATTGAAACTCGCATGAACCTTAATTCGATGTTGTACACAAAACCCCTTTGATGCAAAGGATACTAGTGTACTATCGAAAACAAAAAATGTTCCATCTTTTCTCTATGCTTGGCCGAATTCTTCACACCATGAATTGGACGAAGTTTTTTTTTATAACAATAAAAAAAGAAATAAAAAACTTCTCACACCAAAAATTCATGCTTGGTCGAAATTTACAAGTATATATATAGGAGACCAAATCCTCTCCCAGTAAGGATTTACTTGGTGGGCAAGAATCCTTTCCTAAGGTGGATTTACTTAGTAGTGATTAAGAATTCTTTTCTAAAAGGAATTCTATCATACACCAAGACTCTTAATCCAACACAATAGTGTATTTGTAACCGTATTAAAGACTTCCTAATTCGATTAGATAAATAATTCCTTTTATTTATCTACTTATCAAATATAGTCTTTAATATTAATTATACTACCAACAATAGTATAATATTAGGAGACCATCTCCTAATAGAAGAAGATTTTAGCTTTTAATTAAATAATTAATTAATCAGCAAAATAATTAATTTCCATTTAATTAAATAATAAAATAAAAAATATATAATTTAAGCTATTCTTAATAGCCTTGCCGCCCAACACATGTATATGGGCCATATATTATTTTTCTTATTTTATTAAATCCATTGGACCTTAATAAAAAGTCCACATGTGAACTAGACCTATTCTTACATGAAGAAACAAGTTCACATGCCTTAATACAATTCTAGATGGACCCTTAAATTGGTCCGGTAGAATATATCAAGTGATCCATGCAAGTTCGTTAGAATTGGGGATCTTGGCGGGCTATCTAAATTTATAAATTTAAGCTCCAATAGACACAACCCAATCACAATCAACAAATGATTCACTTAGGTCCGATCTATTTAATTTTAGTTCATTCCACTAAAGAACTAAAATTGAACTCTTAAATAAAAATAGAATAAGTTGATGTTACTTATTCGTAGCCTAGACAACCTTATTGGAGAAAGTGTATCCACGTGAAGAATACCAGTAATCGTCAAGAGCTTAAAGACCGTCTATAGCTCCCCAAGTTACCATTTTTACTCATATGACCACATTTTGAACTTGGATATTTTGACTTGTCCAGAAGCCAAGTTTCAATAGACATTATTGAAAACTTAACTTTAAGATTTAATATCCAATACCTCAAAATATCCATATGATGGTATTCTACTCTCATTTAATAAATGGAGCCACGATGTCCATATCTATAAATGAAGTCCTCTATCGATTAACAAATGAATACCACCAAACTATCGAGGATAGACTATGCTATATAATCGTACTCATTGATAGCTCAAATGATAACACTTGCAACCATAAGTCCATCATTTATCTCAGGATTGAGATAGACTCTCCAATTGTCTTCAAATAAAAAACTGTTATTTATTGACGGTTCTAGATAAATTATTTCATTGTGATCTTTTTCAATGCACCCAGTGCACTAGATTCTTTTGCCCAAAGACACCACACCTTGATGACTTTAGACTCATCATAACACATTTGATCCCATTGAAATGCTAGCAAAAGAATCTACAACTTTGATAAGATAAAGGCGCCCAACCTTTTATCTTAAGTTGTGAATAGTGTCTACCTCATACATATCTAGATGTATGAACAATTCTTCTTTTCTCATAGTCTTTTGACCTTATGATTATTTACTTTTGACAATTATAACAATTAAACTATAAATGCTATCAGATTTGTTAAACTAGAAGTTACTTTATTAATATGAAAAGATTGCCGAATACAATATTATACTCTTGCTATTGAGCATAATCCTAACATTTATTTCCTTATAAATGTGCAGTTTTCTTAAAGAAATAAAGTTGTTGCCCAATTTTGAACCTATTTCCTATTTGGTACTTTATTCTTTAAGGAATTCTTCTTGACATGGATGTCTTTGCGTATTTGAGCATGACTCTTGGTATACCCATGTGCGAATTATGTATGGAACTTCTTTATTTGGGTTTCTCGTTCTTGACCCGAGTAGAATACGATGTCACGTGGTCCCGAGCAGGTCTTGACTTGCTGAATACCTATATTGATACTTACTCGGGTTCTTATTCATTAGTGATATCTTGAAGGATATTTTCTAGATGCCTATTCGGATATCTACCTGGAAATCTTAAAGGACTATCCACCTTGTCAGTGACGTGTACATTCGATAAAAATATACCTATAACAATACCCCTTAACATATTTTTGCCGAGTGGGATTTTGTCCTTGGCGTAAATATTTTAATTGACCCTTTAATTTTTACGCCTCGTTAATACTAGAATAATAGCGCCTTGTAATAATGACGTGTCTTAATGGCTATCGCGTAAATCCCTTCACATGAAATCTCAATGATTGCGACGTTTCAAAATTCTGATGCCTTGATCAGTTCTTTTCTTGGCACATGTCTTCCCACCGCTTCATTCCCCTAGTAACATTTATGAGAAGCGGCTTGTGCGTCTCCTGATGCGCTGCCTACATCACTAAATCCTCCTTTTCGATTTATTCCCGCTTTTTAAGACCCTAGGGTTTTGTGTCTTTGTTATTAAATAATCTATTTTAGCCGAAAAGGTACTATTTCAATTCATTTTCGCATAAGCAAACATTCAACCCAGATTTCTTGTGTAAAGATTCATCTCCATTATCCGTTGAAACTTTTCCAGGTTTTTTGTGTTTTATTCTAAAGGTTAGTTTTCATGGATCCTGTTTCATGACAACGGCTTTTCGTTATAGCTTTCAAAGCGCTTGGGCATGGAAATTTTCAATTAGTCTCTTACGTTCGTAGATTATTGGGGGAAATCTGTTAGGTTTTAGTTTGTGTTGACATTAATTCCATATCAAAATGATGTTTACTTGTAATGATTTAGTTGTTTAGATTTATGATCATTCAAGCTTCAAGGAATAAGAAACAACAAGTCAAAGCAAGTTCTAAGTCTTCAAGAGAAATGATGCAATATGGTTCTACAAAGGTATACTAAAACCTTATCTTTCTCATACAAGGCTTGGGCACACACACACAATTCATTCATATGTGTCCCTGCATCGTTGTTCACCATTATAGGCACACACATATCATTTATTTGTGTCCCTGCATCATTGTGCACCATTATAGGCACACACATACAATTCATTCATATGTGTCCCTGCATCATGTATAACACATTCACACACTTGAAGATGAATGTTCATGCATTGGTATGGAAATAACATGATTTCATGATTGGAAACTATCTTTATGTAGTTTGCATTAGTGTGAATTGTGTTTGTGTGTATATATGTTTTATATAACATGGATATTGAACTTGAATCAATCATTCTTGATTGAGTTCCGGTCATTTTGGTTACTCATGCTATCAATTTCAAGTTCTAAGTCAAAAAATACTACACTTTCAACTCATGTTGCACACATTGTCTTCTTCTTTGTATATCGAGTCAAATTATTATTTTATGGGTTGTGTATCTTATATTTCCATGTCTGTATGAGGGTTACGGTTCATAATCAACAAACGGATTCAAATTCCGAGTTCGGAGGCCGGATAACGGTCGAAGAACGCGAAGGAAGGTCGAAGGAGAAAGAAGCAAGCAATGTCTTCTTTCCCGAGATGGCGCGTGGCCATCTCGGGGCAGAAGGCTTGCTGCCCCGAGATGCCCACGTGCCATCTAGGGCAGCAAACTTGCTTGGCTTCTTCTTTCCCCTCTCGTCCATTTCACATGTCCAAGTTTCCCACACCTTTATAAGCTCTTTCCCTCTCACATTTCATTCTAAGAAGAAATTCAAATCAAGTGTGCAGAAATTTTCTCTCTAAATTTTCTCTCTAAATTTTCTCACATTCCAAACACCATAACTTCTTCATTTGAACTCCGATTTGAGTGATTCGAAGTTGAGAGTGCTCATGTATTCATCCTCCATCTTTTCTCTAAAGATTTGAGTTAATTTTTCTGCTGTTTTTGGTGTCTAATCATACAAAAACGGGACTGCAAATAAATCAACTAAGGTATTGATTTTCTCTTAAAGTTTTCTTTTAAAACTTGGACAATTGGCTTGGGTTTTCTTCTTCTACATATATTTGTATATTGTGAGTGTTTTGATTTGTGTTTTGAACACTTTCAAAGCTAGATTGAGTTTCAATTGAAATCGTTCATGTTGAGTTAGGTTTTGATTTTGCCTATGTTATCACATGTTTGGGATTGTATTGTGCTAGCTTTGATTCTAGGACTATTTTATGATATTTGATTGTTTGATTTTGTGAAAAATAGTTCCTCACATGTATTAGGCTCTCTTGGACAAAATTCTCACATAATACATTTGCTTATGTTCTTTTGAGCTATTCTTGTGTTTTGATGAATCTATGATTAGGATCATACAATTTTAGCATGTTTTAGGTTTTTGTTATTTAAACTTGATCTTGTGATTTGTTGAACATATCTTGTGATTCAAGTTCAGATATATGCATGTATATAGGATGTGATTAATATTGAGCATATATTACATGATCTAGATTTGATTACAGATGCATGATTAGCTAAACTATATGTGATTTGTGCATTCATGCTAATTTCTAGTATTTGCCATAGGATGTGTTGATCATAGCATTCTATGTTGCGTGCTTGTTTGCGTTATGCATTCATGATCACCTAGATGCCTTGTGAGAAGGAAGTCTTGACAATAGGTGTGAGACTTATGGTGTTAAGCAAGAAGTCTTGGCAAGAGGTGTGAAGCCTTTGATTGTCGAGCAAAGAAGTCTTTGCTAGAGGTGTGAAGCCTTGGATAGTCGAGCAAGAAGTCTTGCCTACAGTTGGGAGAACTCGGATAGGTGAGCAAGGAAGTCTTGACTAGAGTCATGAGGACTTAGTTGATCAAGAAGTCTTGCCTTGGGTCGTGAGGATCCAGATAAGATGAGCAAGGAAGTCTTGACAAGAGGTGTGAAGCCTCGGATTGTTGAGCATAGGGCGACAACTTCTAGAGTAGGATAGGAGGGTAGTTTTTAGGTGAAGAGGTCACTTGAGAGATTGTACTTGTCTTATCTACTAGTGGATTTTGTTTGCCGGTGTCTGCTAGCCCGTGGATGTTTCCTCTTCAGAGGTTTACCATGTTATATCTTGTGTAAACTTTTCTCTATCCCTATCTCTCTAATATTTATATTGTGGATAGAACTCTCTATGTATGTTGACTTCCTTTCTATAGAATAGATTGTGAATGTGTTATAATTACTTGTTTGTATCACACTTTACTTGTGTTTATATATTGATTAATTATCTTTAATTAATATATATATTGTGATACAAGCAATCTGGAGGGACAAACTTTTGTTTGTTTCTAAGGGAGTCAAAAAAGGTGTCTAACCTATTCACCTCCCCTCTAGGTTAGCCTTGAGCATCAAACCATGATTGTATTTTCAATTGGTATCAAAGCAGGACACTAAAATGCAGTTAGTGTGAGTCCGGGGTGATACTTTCACAGTTTTTGCAAGGTGTTTGAAGTCATGGGTTTACAAGATGATGTAATGGCGGAAGGAACCTCAAATACTAGGCCACCATTACTTCGTGGCACTAACTATGGGTATTGGAAGTTGAGGATGAAAGCCTACATCTTCTCTATTAATAAAATGGCTTGGATGGTAGTGGAAGAAGGTTATAGTCCTCCTACCAAGGTTCAAGAGGATAGAACCATGATACTCAAGCCAAGGAGTGAATGGACAATAAATGAGTTTGAGGTTGCTAAATGGCACCATCATGCTATGAATGCCATCTTCGGAGGAGTTGATGGGCATCAATTCTCCTACATTCAAAATCTTGAATCCACAAAGGAAGCTTGGGATACTCTTAAAGCTACTAATGAAGGAACCTTAGCAGTGAAGAAATCGAGGCTTCAAATGTTGGCATCACAATTTGAAGGTTTAAGTATGGGTGAGGAAGAAAAGTTTGAAGACTTCCAATTTCAGCTTTTTAACATAGCTAACCAATGTCAAGCACTTGGAGTACCTATCTCAAAAGAGCGTTTAAATTGGAAAATCCTTAGGTCTCTTCCTAAGAGATTCAAATCAAAGGTGACGACTATTGAGGAAAGCATGGATGTGGATAGTATGAATATTGATGAGTTGCTTGGGTCTCTCCAAACTTATGAGATGTACTTGAAGCCAAAGATCAAGAGTAAGGGAATCGCTCTCAATGCTATAGAGGAGGAGAGTGATGATGAAAATGAAGAAATGACACTCTTGATTAGAAGGTTTAAGAAGTTTCTAAAGAAGAATGCCAAGCCTAAAGGCAAATCTTCTAAGGAAAAAGGAGTCAAAAGAACATCATCTCCAAGGATTGTGAAGAATAGTCAAGCCATAAACAAGAAAGAGGTTCAATGCTATAATTGTCAAGGTTTTGGTCACTTTGCTAATAAGTGCATCAAAAATCCATCTAAGAAAGACAAGAAAGGCAAAGTGTCGGCGGCTACTTAGAGTGATGATAGTTCTAGTGACAATGAGAGCTCTAGTAGTGAGTCTTCAAGTGATGAAGAGTTAGTGAGTAACTTTGTAGCTCTAACGGCTTCTCATTCTCCACTAGATGTTGGTAGTACAATATCTTTGAATAAGAACCTTTATGCAAATCATGATGGAAGCTCTAGTTCCATTCCTACTAATCTTGAGTTGTTGAAAAAAATAGAAAAGGTTGAAGAAGCTAGAAACAATGCTCAAAGAGAAGTAGTTGAGAAGGATGATTTGATCAAGAAGCAACTAGATGAGTTTGTGGTTGTTACTCGTAGACTTCTTGGTGAGAAAGGTGATGTTGTGAAGAAGTTTAGAGAACTTGGAATGATAAACCTTGAGAAGGATAATGTGATATCTTCTTTGAAAAAGAGAGAACAAGAATTGATTAAAGAGATAGACACGGCTAAGGAGGCTATCAAGGACTTAGTGAATGATTCGGTTAGTGTGTCTAGTGTTAGGAATCTTGTTAACTCTTATAGTGGTGAAGATGACTTTGTAGTTGAAGAGGAGCTCTTGGAAGCATCACTTGCTACACACTTTGATAAAGTCGTGATTGATAAGAAACCACACAAGAAGAGAAGATCAAAAGCCAAGAAGAAGTTTGCAAACAAGGTATCTTTGCAAACTCCTAGTGAAGCTAGTTCAACTCCAAAAGGTACAATCTCATCTTTTATTCCAATTTGTCATTATTGCAACACAATAGGTCACATTAGGCCTAGTTGTTATAAATATATTGAAAAATACAAATTAGGAAATGAATCTATAGATAAGGAGATTAAACTTCAACTTGAACATGCTAAGGCCTTAGAAGTTGAGAAACATGATAATATTGCTAAGCATGAGAAGAATTTATGGAAGAAAGAATACTAATCTTGTTCAACTTGACAAAGCTTGTGTTGATAATGTTAAGGAAGAGTGTGTTAATGATATTCTTGTTAATCAAGTCATTGAAGGACTTTACTCTAGATTTAACATTGTTGTCATGGATGATATTGGAAATGTTTGTGTATGTACACCCAAGAACAAGTGGTTCAAGGGTGAGTGCTCTTATCACTAAAATAAGAAGCACATGTGAGATAGCTTTGAGGCTATATATCAATTGTGATGAGAATTCTGGCTTGCTAGCTTTGAATACTCCATGTATTGATATGAACTTGGTTATCTCACATCATGTTTGTTATGATGGTCAAAATTTGTTGATTAACTTTGAAGAAGTTCTTCTGTTATATGTGTTGATTGAGTTGAGATATTATGCATTTTATACTCTTGTTGTGAAACATCGTCAACTTGGTGTCGTGAGGACATTAAAGGCAAGAGTGCTCATAAAAAGAACGAAAGTATGATATTTGGTGAATATAATGTGCAAAAAGGTTTCTCTATACTCCAATGCATGTTCTCTTAGATATTCATCTTTTGACTCAATTTTTGACATACATCTCATAGCATGTCATATTAGAGAATTTTGTATAGCATACATATGGTTCTCATTGACATTTGCTATTTTAGGATCTAATAGTTATATTGCTCACATTGATCTTAACTTTGATGATTGTTTGTGTATGGTATATTGAGTGGCATTACTTTTGAAAATATGAGCTTCATATTCTTTGAAAGCTACTCATTAGAGAAATAATGATCTTGAATAAGTCTCTACTTATTGCTCTTAGATCATGGGCTTATGAGCCATAAAATCTTGGTTTTTTAAAATTGCACCTTGCTTCTCTTATATGTTTTGCTAGTAGGTTGAGTTTACTAATATGTAAACATTGGATAAACCTTGAAGTTTTTGTGCTTAAGTACATTTAAAATGACCTATGGTTAGTATCCATTTTGCTTCGGCAATTACATAGAACTCAACGAGCACCTTCATGAAAAGAGCTACACACCTTGGTTGTGAAAGCTACCCAATGTATGAAAGAGCTATACCATTGTGATGAGTGAAAGCCGTCATGAAATGAATTTTGTTTATGTAAGAAAAAAAAATGGAAAAATCAAAGAAGTGTTGAAATGAAATCATAAAAAAATTCTTTGATTCAAAGCCTTAAAAGAAAATGAAGAAGGCTTAAAAGGAGTTTAGTTGAAAATCAAATGAGCTTGGGTTGAAAAACAGAAATTGGATGACTAGCCACATGCACACACACGCTCATGTGTTGAAATCTATTCTATTAAAAGCAAAAATTCCGGATGATAATCGGTTTGACTTTTTATGGAAAAAGCTTAAGATGAATAGTTGTTGGAAATTGTTTGCATGTTGATTATCAAACTACTTCTTAATATATATTTGAATCATATCTCTCACACACACACTTTGTTTATGAGTAAGATGATATCTTTACAATTGTTGAAGAATTATGATAGAGTTTAAAAAGTTTTTGTGTATCTCTCTTAGCATATGAAGCTTATTTTGTTGATATTTCTTCAAATTGCTTGAATGTGTGATTGTGTGAACATCTTTGTGAACCTTATGCTATAATGAATTTTAGTTATAGCATTTATTAAGGGGGAGCATTGTGTGCTAGATATTGTTCTCTTTTATGATATGTTCACATGCTTCATTTTGTTACATGTTGGCATATTTTGACTTAATGATACTTGTAAGATATTACTCACTATCTTTGTCTTGCATGATGATTCATTCTTAAGTCATATGTCATTGTGTTTATATATTTGTGACTAATACGTTTGTTTTGTCTTTCACTCACTTTTGTTGTATGTATATACAATCTTATTTCACAAGAACAAATGGGAAGAACTAAGGTTACCGGAAGTGGAAATCAATTGAATCCTATTGTGAAAGCCAAGTCTACCTCAAAGGGATCCAAAGCTTCAAGGTCAAAGGATTTAGGGATCTTTGCAACTAAAACGATATTTCAAGAAAGAGGCATTGACTTAGGTAAAGTTCTTAAATGCATTAAGGATACTATTGTTAGAGAATTTTATCATGACTATAGAGAGAGTGCCACCTTATTGGATGTTTTGATGGAGATTAGGGGTGTTGTGTTCAGAGTTAATCCAGTAAACAATAGCAAGTTTCTTGGGCTATCTAGTGATATTGATTCAAACTTTCTAGATGTTGATATCATTGAGAATCTTAATATCATGGGTGGAACTCTATATGACAATACTTCTTTTGAGTGGAAATGTAGAACATATATTAGTCAACATGAGTTAACTAAGGCAAGTGCATTTTGGTATCTTTTTATTTGCACAAATATTATTGGATCTTCGAATTCAACCGAGTTGAATAAAGACAAGATCAAAATAGTATATGCCGTGGTGACTAATCAACCAATAAACCTTGAGGATTTGCTTATGCTTTATTTGGATAATACGGCTTTCTCAACTAGAGGAGATAAGAAGCTTGCACTACCGGGGTTTATAATTCGTTGTGTTTAGCTCGTGGTGTTCAAAGTAGTGGAGATGATATGTTGGTATAACCCTTGGAAAAGTATAGTGATAAACGTTTGTCATACATGTCATATAAGGATAAGGGTAAGACATGTGATACTCTTGGACTATTTAGTAGTTCACAAGTTGATTGTCAAGTGACTAGCATAAACATTCTTCCAGATTAGGCTTTATATTTGAAGAAGAAGGTTGATGAGCTTAATGCTATAGTTGAAAAACAAGATGCTAGACTAAAAGAGTTGGAGGAGTGTATTGCATCAACT
The DNA here is from genome assembly GCA_032871835.1 of Dipteronia dyeriana. NCBI lineage: Eukaryota > Viridiplantae > Streptophyta > Magnoliopsida > Sapindales > Sapindaceae > Dipteronia > Dipteronia dyeriana. The sequence continues at coordinate 40,147,643 of CM065299.1, forward strand.
TCAAGACCACCTCTCAAGCATTATGTTAGGTCAACTACACACACATCTTTCTTTGGTTGAACTAGTAGCTAGTATTTGAGTCTCATGGTATATTTCCTACCATTTGGCATCATTTCATGTCAAAAGGGGGGAGAAAGAGTTGTTAAGAGTTGCTAGTTACTTAGTTTCTTTTTTATATTGTTTTTGTGAACTCTTGAACTTTCAATGCCATGTAATAATTAGTCTTAAGATTTGGCTAAGAACTCTTGTATTTGGCTTGTATTGAGGGGGAGATACATGTATTTGTGGACTTAAATGTATATTCTTATCCATATTATATGTTGCCATTTGTTGTCTTTCTCTTGTATATGCATTGTGCTTTGAGATGATTTGTAGGTTGCTTCAAGAGAAGATCAAGATGAAGTTCAGAAGTTGGTGAAGATTAGTTATAGGAATCATACTCATTGTAATGTCAGGGAGTGTTTTTGTGACCTATCTTCATTTTTATATTTGTGGTAAATGTATAGGCGTTTTGACATGGAATTTGACAAAGGGGGAGATTGTTAGGTTTTAGTTTGTGTTGCCATTAATTCCATATCAAAATGATGTTTACTTGTAATGATTTAGTTGTTTAGATTCATGATGATTCAAACTTCAAGGAAGAAGAAACAACAAGTCAAAGCAAGTTCTAAGTCTTTAAGAGAAAGGATGCAATATGGTTCTACAAAAGGTATACTAAGACCTTATCTTTCTTTTAAAAGGCTTAGGCACACACACACAATCATTCATATGTGTCCCTGCAACGTTGTGCACCATTATAGGCACACACACACATATCATACATTTGTGTCCCTGCATCATTGTGCACCATTATAGGCACACACATACAATTCATTCATATGTGTCCCTGCATCGTTGTGCACCATGTATAACACATTCACACACTTGAAGATGAATGCTCATGCATTGGTTTGGAAATAACATGTTTTGGAATATGCATGATTAGAAACTATCTCTATGAAGTTTGCATTCTAGTGTGAATTGTGTTTGTGTGTGTATATGTTTTATATAACATGGATCTTGAACTTGAATTTAGTCTTCAATCATTCTTGGTTGAGTTCTGGTCATTTCGGTTACTCATACTATCAATTTCAATTTCTAAGTCAAAAGATACTACACTTTCAACTCATGTTGCATACATTGTCTTCGTCTTTGTATATCGAGTCAAATTATTATTTTATGGGTTGTGTATCTTATATTTCCATGTCTGTATGAGGGTTACACTTTCAAGAAGGCTTGCTGCCCTGAGATGCCCACGTGCCATCTAGGGCAGCAAGCTTGCTTGGCTTCTTCTTTCCCTTCTCGGTCATTTCACATGTCCAAGTTTCCCACACCTTTATAAGCTCTTTCCCTCTCACATTTCATTCTAAAAAGAAATTCAAATCAAGTGTGCAGAAATTTTCTCTCTAAATTTTCTCACATTCCAAACACCATAACTTCGTCATTTGAACTCCGATTTGAGTGATTTGAAGTTGAGAGTGCTCATCTATTCATCCTCCATCTTTTCTCTGAAGGTTTTAGTTAATTTTACTGTTTTATTTGGTGTCTAATCTTACAAAAACGGGACTGCACCTAAATCAACTAAGGTATTGATTTTCTCTCAAAGTTTTCTTTTAAAACTTGGTCAATTACCTTGGGTTTTCTTCTTCTACATATATTTGTATATTGTGAGTGTTTTGATTTGTGTTTTAAACACTTTCAAAGCGAGATTGAGTTTCAATTGAAATCATTCATGTTGAGTTAGGTTTTGATTTTGCCTATGTTGTATTGTGCTAGCTTTGATTCTAGGACTATTTGATGATCTTTGATTGTTTGATTTTGTGAAAAATAGTTCCTCACATGTAATAGGCTCTCTTGGCCAAAATTCTCACATAATACATGTGCTTATGTACTTTTGAGCTATTCATGTGTTTTGATTGAATCTATGATTAGGAATATGCTCTAGAACTTTAGCTTAAATCTAATTGACATTGTCATATGATTTTAGAATATTTTTGGTTTGTGTGATTTAAACTTGATTTTGTGATTTATTGAACATATCTTGTGATTCAAGTTTAGATCTATGCATGTATCTAGTTTGTGATTAATATTGAACATAACTTACATAATCTAGATTTATTACACATGCATGATTAACTAGACTATATGTGATTTGTGCATTCATGCTCATGTCTAGTAATTTCCATAGGATGTGTTGATCATAGCATTCTATGTTGCGTGTTTGTTTGCGTTTTGCATTCATGATCAACTAGATGCCTTGTGAGAAGGAAGTCTTGACAATAGGTGTGAGACCTATGGTGATGAGCAAGAAGTCTTGGCAAGAGTTGTGAAGCCTTGGATTGTCGAGCAAGGAAGTCTTGGCTAGAGGTGTGAAGCCTTGGATAGTCGAGCAAGAAGTCTTGCCTAGAGTTGGGAGAACTCGGATAACTGAGTAAGGAAGTCTTGACTAGAGTCCTGAGGACTTAGTTGAGAAAGAAGTCTTGCCTTGGGTCATGAGGATCCGAATAAGGTGAGCAAGGAAGTCTTGACAAGAGGTGTGAAGCCTCGGATTGTTGAGCATAGGGCGACAACTTTTAGAGTAGGATATGAGGGTAGTTTCTAGATGAAGAGGTCACTTGAGAGATTGTACTTGTCTTATCTACTAGTTGATTTTGTTTGCTGGTGTCTACTATCCCTTGGATGTTTCCTCTTCGGAGGTTTACCACGTTATTTCTTGTGTCAACTTTTCTCTATCCCTATCTCTCTAATAATTGTATTGTTGATAGAACTCTCTATGTATGTTGACTTCCTTTCTATAGAATAGATTGTGTATGTATTATAATTACTTGTTTGTATCACACTTTACTTGTGTTTATATATTGATTAATTGTCTTTAATTAATATATATATTGTGATACAAGCAATCTAGAGGGACAAACTTTTGTTTGTTTCTAAGGCAGTTGAAAAAGGTGTCTAACCTATTCACCCCCCTCTAGGTTGCCTTGAGCATTTAACCAAGATTGTAATTTCAAAATCCCTTCTGATGAGCCTCATTTTTTAGGTGTTGACATTTTCGAGCTTTTCCCTGACGGTCGTTTAAGTTCTAGTTCTGAATCATCCAGTTATGAATCTTCTAGTTTTGAATCTATCGTTTCTGATCATAAGGTTCCTCTTCGATCCAAGATGGGAAAACATCAGAGTAAATGCGAGGTCCACAAACATGGCTTGGGCAGTATTCAAATTAGGGAACAAACCATTGATGAGAGGGATGTTGAAGCGGAGTTTAGAGCATCACGTATCCCCTTTTCTATTGATCGCCCGAGTGGATTTGATGTCGAGCTGAATATGGTCGGGGAAGATGAGATTGTGAAGTTTCGTGCTCGATTTGACCTAGACGACTCGGTTATAATGTCTCTTGCTAGTGATAGAGCAGTATGGAACCCTCCTCCGGGCATGGTGGCGATTTATGGGTCCATGCTATGTTGTGGTATAACTCTTCCTCTCCATCTGTTCAATGCTTGGTTTCTGGCCGAAGCAGGGATCGCTCCAGCCCAGCTTACCCCGAATAGTTATAAGATTTTAATATGCATGTTGCATATGTGGAACCGAATGAAGTTGTCGCCACCTTCTCCAGATGAAATCAGGCACTTTTATACACTAAGGCAATCTGGCCGGACAGGAACATAATTTCTTATGTCCAATTCGCTAGATTGCTGGGTCCTTGAGGGGACAAAAGTAACCCGAGGAGTTGAAACCTCTTCTGATGCAAAAAAAAAGAGGGTTCATGTGGGGATTTCCTTCATCGAACAAGCATGGAAGAACAGATGGTTCTTTACCAGAGGGAACTTGGGACTTTAGGTTACTCTCTTGACCGAGGAGAATCAGATGATGATGAAGGTTCCCAGTTTTTTCTGTTCTTCTAAAGCATGGAACACTAAAAAACTTGACTTCTCTAAAAAGGAGCAAGTCCTATCTTTTTAGTGAGAAGAAGATGATAAAGTTTGACTTTTTTAGTCAGATTTTAGGCTATCGCAGGTGATGTAAGTATAGTTCTTTTTTGCTTCTATTTCACCTCTATAATACTATGTCTGACTTGGTTCTCTTTATCTTGTTTAGTGTATTACTCGGGCATCATTTGTGACGTTCAAGCTCGCCAGGTGAAATCAACCCTTCAGGCGAGCCAAAAAGAAGCTTCTGGCCAAAGCAAGGAAGACATTGCTCCGCCTAAAATGGATGAGGAGTCTGATGAGGCTGACGAGCAGATTCCTGAGTACGTCCTTGATGAGGTCATTCAGTCGACCGTGGGGGAATCTAGTGGTCCAATTGGCCCTGTTGAAACTGCCAATGCCCAAAGGTTTCCTGAGGATGAGTGTGGGTAAGAAGATTGTCTCGGTGAAGTGTCTGTTATGCCGAAATCCTTGATTGATGAGGTTCCTGCTGAATAGATTGCTGTCGGGGATGGAGATAGAGCTGGAAAACCTTCAGACGAACAAGTAAATCCTGATCCTAGTTTCTTCAAATCTTTTCTTGATGTTGATGATCAGGATGATCCCACTGCTGATCTCAGCTTCCATCTTACTCGGGCTGAGAAGAGAAAGATGGCTGACTCTCCTACTCATCCTTATAAAGTCCCTTGGGTGGTATCATTTATTGAATCAAGTGATGATAATACCGAGGTTGAAGTTTCCCCAAGCATTCAAGTTGAAGCATCTTTGAGAAGAGCGGAAACTTCAAACCTTAATAGAGATTATTTTCATTCTAAGGCTGAAGACGTTGGGGCGGAAGCCTCGGGTGACCCTTCTTATTCCACTCCTTAGGAAACACTAAGGGCAATGTCTTCTGGTTGGGTCTTCATTGGGGATGACCATTGGAGCCATTTCATGGAAGGTTCCCCAACCACTCATCTTGAAAATGTTTTCAATAGTGCCTCTTATGTAAGTCTCCTATCTCAACTGTTATCTTAATGCCTGTTAGATTTTTAACTCAGCCTTTCTTGCAGGTGGTGCCCGATTTTGCTGAGTTGGTTCAGACGCAACAACATCAAGCCGATCAAATAAGGTGTCTTGAAGCTCAACTAAAGAAGAGTGAGGATAGCCGTGCTCGGGTTGAAACAGCTTATCAAAGGGATGTGAGCTCTGCCCAGGTGTTTTCCTACCAATGTTTGGCTAAGCAAGTGAAGGCCGAGGAGAGAACTTCTTTGCCAGAAGAGAAGGCTGTATCCTTTCAAAAATTGTTGTCTGCTGCCCATGAATCGATGCTCAAAGCCGAACAGAAAGCTGAACGGGCCAAGTCGTCCTATGAGGTGAAAATTGAAGACTTGGAACACCAAGCTTTGACGGTCGAATCCCTATCAAATAAGGCTAAGCTTGCAATTAAGGTCCAAGAGGTTGATCACTTCAAAAGGTACCTAGCTTATGACGCCATTCTCCTTCTGGAATTTCAGTGAGGTTTAGTTTCAGCTGGCAAATTTTTTAAAATCAAGAACCGAGCAACTGATAAAGCTCAAACCAACTGGGACTTGTCGATCAAGAACCATGTGGACCGGTCCCTGGAATCCCTTTGGACTAAGATGAAAGAATGGAGAGCTTAATACTACAGCCGAGGTAAAGAGGCTCATCCTATACATTTGGAGCTTCCATCAGAGCATTCTCTCTCGACCTTTTATGCATGTCAGGAATCTGGCGTTGATGGTTCAACGCCTGATGTTGGCCTGATCCCTGGAGCAAATTACAGTGAGTGGATGGATGATTCGGTTGACACAATTGCTTGGCCATCAAATGAAAGACTCCTCTGTGAGTATGAAATGGTGCCTGACCCGAGTATCGGCAAGAGTTCCAAATCCTCATCCCAGCCCTAGTCATTTTTGTAAAATTTTCACCATGTAAAAATTTTGATCAATGAAGTTCCATATTTTTATGAACTACTTTATTCAGAAAGCCATTATTTAAACATGCTAACTTATTGCTCGAATAATTTCACCGAGTACCACGTATTTTATTTAACTCGGTTTCGTTACTTGGAATAGCTACTAACGTTAAGTATCTTATTGAACTGGCTAACTCTGTTGTCTGAGTAACTTTACCGAGTATCTCATTTAACTTGGTTTTGCTTACTCGGAACAATTTTCTAGTGCCAAGTATCTTATTAAACTGGCTAATGCAATTTCTTCGTGCCAACTATCTTACTAAACTGGCTAATATTTTTAACCGAGCCATCTTGAAACAAGCAAGTAGATTTATACTCATTAATTCATACTCGATTGCTACTCAAACATTACATCAAGGCTCACCATGATCATATGTTTGAGTCTTTGCACAAGTTATTGAGGACGTCTCCTTAGTTTTGTCTGTGCATTTGCCAAATCACTAAGCTTTTGAATTGCTTAACACAGCTGTGCTTCTCACCGGAATTTTTCCAGACGATGCCCCGAGCTGTTTTCTAGAATCTGGTGCATCGGGTTTGCCTTTTGGCTAAGGTCGACTGACCTCTATCTGCTGGAGTGCTCTTTCGAGCTTCTCCGCCTATTCGAGAATTTCACCAAATTAATGGTTCCGAGCATTCTATTTGCATGTTATTATCATGCTCGTTTTTCATATGTTCTTATTATCATATGTTTTAGATTTCTGAAATCACTGTAAAATTAACAATGATTAAATTTCAAAGCTAATAACTATCTTGACTAGAATTGTCCTAACTTAAAAGGAAACAAAATTTCAAGGATATAAAATCTTCAAATATTGGGCTTTGCATGGTCGGGGTAAGACCCCTCCATCTGGTCGTACAATCCAATATACTCCATGACCAGTAACTCTTTTAATCTTGTACAAGCCTTCTCATTTGTCAGAAGAAGCTAGTAGCTTTGTTTTTTGTGTTCAGTGACACTTTTCTGAATACCAGATCTCTTTGTTGGAATTTCATGATCCGAATATGAGAGTTGTAGTGGTGAGCCACCCTTTGCTGATATGCCATATTTTGTATTTGGGATTTCTCCCTTTTCTCTTCTGGCTCATCTAGACTTGGTAACAACATATCAACATTCTGGTCTTCATCGTACAACCTGACAGTAGTTAACGCGTATGATGTTTCTACGGGGATAATAATTTTTGGTCCAAATGCTAAAGTGAATGGAGTCTCTCCTGTAGAAGTCTTTGCTATCGTCCGATATGCCCGTGATACCTCAAGAAGTTTTTCAACCCAACTTCTTTTCTTGGCATCTAGCTTTACTTTGAGTGTGTGCTTGATGATTTTGTTTACTGCTTCAGCTTGCCCATTCGTTTGAGGGTGGGTAGATGTGGCGTAGTAATTGGCAATTTGGTACTCTTTGTACAACTGTCTGAATTTTAGATTATCGAACTTGGTGCCGTTGTCAGTGATGACAGTGCTTGGGACTCCAAATCTGTAGAGTATATTTTTCTTTACAAAGTTCGTGGTATTTGCTTCTGTGTTGTGTACTAATGCTTCGGCTTCCACCCATTTTGTGAAATAGTCAATGGCTTCTATTGCATGCTTTGCTCCACCCTTTGTCCCTGCTGGCATTAGGCCAATTAAGTCCAGGCCCCACATGGCAAATGGCCATGGGGACATAAGGCATCTAAGTTGTTCAAGGGGCTGCCGGATATCGTTAGCGATCCTTTGGCATGCATTGCAGCTTTCTGAGCATCTTTGTTCATCCGAAAATAAAGAGGTCCGATAATAACCTTGCATGAGTACCTTGTGTGCCAAACTTTTCCCCAGTATGGTTTCCGCATATTCCACCGTGGATTTCCTGTAGTATCAGACATGCATATTTCTCCGATACACATCTTTAAAGTGTTAGGGAAAACCCTTTTCTGTACAGTTCTCCTTCGATCAATGTATATCTTGCTGACCGATACCTGACACATTTGGCTTCTAGGGGATCTTTCGGGAGTATGCCTTTTTCTAGCTATCTTTTCAGTTGAGTCATCCAACCGTCTGTCGTTGTTTGGATTATGAGATTTCCATGTTTTTTGACTCACTTATACTAGGTCTGAGGAGATATGGAACCGGAATAGTTTTTGGCCTGATTGTGGTTGTTGCTGATTCTAGTTGGACAAAGCGTCAGCCTTTTCATTCGTTTCCCTGAGAAACTGGACAATCTTATACGCCTTCAATTTTTGAAGGAGTTGTTTTGTTATGGCTCGATAAGCTATCATTCCCTCATCTCTAGCTTGGTATTCGTCCTGGACTTGGTTGACGATTACCTGTTAGTCACTAAATATCTCGACCTCATCTAGTCCGAGGGTTATGCATACTCTAAGTCCAGCTAGTAACGCCTCATACTCGGCTTGATTATTTGTCGCTTTGAAATCGAATCTCATGGCACATTCAACATCATCTCTTTTCGGGGTGCATGCTACAATCCCTGCCCCGGTACCATGAGTGTTCGAGAAATCATCGATATATAATCCCCATGAGAAACTCTTGCCCAACATCTTTTTTTCTTTCAGGTTTAGTTTTATGAATTCTGCTATGAAATATACCACGGTCTCGCCTTTAAAGGATGTCCTGGGAACGTAATGAATATCAAATTCACTCAGCTCGATTGCCCATTTGGTTAGTCTCCCTGAAATTTCTTGCTTCTGTAAGATTTGCTTAAGTAGGCAGTCGGTGAGGACCTGGATTGTATGAGCCGAAAAGTAAGGCCTCAGCTTCCTTGTTGCCGAAACCAATGCTAGGGCCATTTTTCTACCTGTGAATACCTGGTTTCAACTGGAAGAAGTGCCTTGTTGGTATAGTATACTTGCTTCTGTACTCCATCTTCCATTCGGACTAGAACCGAGCTTGGTGCTAATTCCGTAATTGATAAGGTACAAGTGGATTACTTCTCCTATCTTAGGTTTTGAAAGGATGAGAGCCTGCCCTAGGTACTCTTTGATTTTTAGGAATGCCTGCTCGCATTCTTCGTTTCATTCAAGCCCTTTTCCTTTTTTAATTACTTTAAAAAAGGGAGCACATCTATCTGTGGCTTTGAAATAAATCTGCCCAAGGAGGCTAAGCATCCTGTCAAGCACTGCAATTCTTTTAGCATCCTTAGAGAGGTCATTTTTTGAAGGGCTTGGATCTTCTCAGGGTTCACTTCGATTCCCCTCTGGTTAACTTGGAAACCCAGGAACCTTCCTGAAGAAACTCCAAATAGGCATTTGTTTGGATTCAACTTCATCTGATATCTCCTCATTACATCAAATGTTTCCAGTAGGTCTGAAGCATGCCCATCTGCCAAGATGCTCTTGGTCAACATGTCATCTATGTAAACTTTCATATTTCTTCCTATTTGACGTGCAAAGATTCTGTTGACCAGTTTTTGGTATGTTGCTCCTATATTCTTTAGCTCAAAAGGCATTATTGTTTAACAGTATAAGCCCTGATCGGTTGTGAACGCTGTTTTTTCCTCATCAGCCTTATTCATCTCGATTTTGTTGTACCCTGAGTAGGCATCCATGAAACTGAGTAATTCGTGGCCTTATATGGCATCAATTAGTTGGTTATCCTTTGGAGTGAAAAAACTGTCTTTTGGGCAGGCTTTATTCAAGTCCGTGAAGTCTACGCACATTCTCCACTGGCCATTTTCTTCTGGATGAGGACCATATTGGCTACCTATTGAGGGTAGCTGATCTCTTTAATCGACCGTACAGTGAGTAACTTCTCCACTTCTTGTTTGATCGCCTGACTTCTTTCAAGGTTGAAAGATCTTCTTTTTTGTATTACTGGTTTTGCATTTGGGTCCACCGCAAGATGATGTGATATTACTCGGGCATCTATCCCTACCATGTCTTCATGACTCCAGGTGAACACATCTTTGTATTCTATGAGTAGATCAATAAGGTTTTAACCTTTCCTTCTAAACTGGCCCCGATTTTGATCTTCTTACTTAGTTCATCTTTTATTAAGACTATTTCCTCTGTTGGTTCACTTTTAGACACTTTCGGCTCTTCCCTCAAATCAAACTCAAACAACAGTGATTCTTGCTCGGTCTGATCTGATCGTGTGATGGTGCACACTTGCTAGTTATTCTGTCTGTCTTTGTAAACCGAGAGATTAGCTCTTCTGGCCATCTCCTAGGACCCCTTGACTACTCCTACTCCTACTCCCAGTTCAGTTAGGAATTTGATCATTAGAGCATAGGTAGCTATTTCTGTTCTCTGACAAGGTGCTACTCCGATTTTCATGGGTAGTTTTGCCATCCTGAAAGACCTAATCTCTACTCCCTTGAACCCTCTGAGTGGGGTATGGAAAGGTTGTAAATCCTTTCGGTCCAATCTGAGTTGATTGTAGACAGCTACGTTGAGAATATCAGCCGAACTACCATTCTCTATTAAAATTCTCCTTACTTCCCTTTGGCCAATTCCGGCACTTATGACAAGGGCGTCATTTGGTCGGACATCGACCCCATGTGAATCGGCCTCTTTATTGGGTCTCATCCTTTTTTTATTCTTTTCGGGCCTGGTTCGACAGAGTTGACATCAAAATTCTATCTTGCTTCCACTATTTCTCGAATTTCCTGAGTTTGCTCCTAGTTACTTCTCCCAGTTGATGGTCCTCCGAAGATAGTTTGTATTACTTCGTTTGCCTTGGGACTAGCCATTTTGTTACGACCTGAAATATGATTGACCTTAGTCTCTTTCTTCGTTTCTGACTTCTCATCTTTCTTCATGATTATATCTTCGAGGTGTCCTTCTGGAATGAGGGTCTTTATGTAGTCTCTAAGCTGATAACAATTAGAGGTCTCATGGCCGGTTTCCTTGTGGAATCTGCAGTATGTTGTTGTATATCACCGAGCAAATTGAGACTGTCGGCGTGGCTCTTTTACCAGATTCTTTTCTTCTAATATGGCTAAGATTTCCTCCTGTTTTTTTCTGGAGAAGGGTGTAGTTTGTATATTTTTCTCAGAATTTCTCCGTGGTCTGGTCAGCATTACACCCGCTTCCCCTATCCTTGTTTCTTCCTTTGTTGTTTCCCTTTTGTTTTCCTTTGTGATTATGTACCTTTGACTCAGCATCTCTTTGTTTGGGTCTCCATCCATCCATGTAGCAACCTCCTGTTGCTAATTCCTCTTCCTCAGCTAATGCATATCCTCCAGCCATGTCCATCATGTCTGCATATCTGGTTAAACAGGTTCTTCTTAGGTCAAAAGACAGTTGTCCATTCTGCAAGTTGTTTTTGAATGCAACAATTATTGCTTCAACATTTGCACTACCAATTTCTAAGACCGCCTGGTCGAATCTCTCTAGGTATTTTTTCAATGACTCATCTTTCCCTTGTTTCAACTGAGAAAGGTAAGCCACTGATTTTTTCGTGTGTACATTGCCCAAAAATTGTCTTGACAATCTTCTGCTCAAATCACCGAAACTCCCGATGCTTGCCGGGGGTAATCTTCCGAATCATTTTAAGCCTGTGTCTCCAGAGTTTGTGGAAAGTTGAGACACAGTAAAGGGTCGCTGTGGGCATAGTGAGCCATAGTGCTTTTATATCGTCTGACGTGTTCTTTGGGATATGTATCCTTCTTAAATTGTTCCACGTGTGGCATCCTGAACCTTTCTGGGAATTGGTTTCGTAAGATGTCCCTAGTAAAAGGACTGTCAGAGTCATCATCAGAAAACTCGTTATATCCATGAAAGTTCCCTATAAAGTGTGTGTCTAATAACCTAGAGGGAGGGTGAATAGGTTTTAATCAAGTTAATTACCAAATTTTCTTGATTAGTCAATATTCAAAATTCACCCAATAAAACAAACATACAACGTCAAGTATAAAATGCGGAAATATAAATAACACTTGATGTTTACGTGGAAACCCTCCAAATGGGAAAAACCACGGGCTATTCTGCTAGCCACACACGATCACAAAAATTCACTATATGAGAAAAAGGTTACACCCTCAAGTGATTCTCGGACTCTCACTCTCGATAACCTCAGGCTATGGACGCTGCCAGTTACCACTCTTGGTTCAGTCCCTAGTGATATCCCCTGATACACTACTCTTGACGTGAACACCTCCTATTCTACCCCTCGTGCCTTTTACAGTGGATACCCGACCGATTGCTTGCCAACCTACCCTTGGTTGCAAGACTTGACTTGCTTGTGCAACTTCACCTAAAAGCCACAAGACTTTGACTCTATGAAGAGTAAATGGTCTAAGTTAAATAATTAATGAATGCTCAATGCAAAATATGTTAGACCAAACATACAATGCTTAACTAGGTGTAGATAATACAATACAACAACCTAGTTATTAAACAATGCCTACATGCCCATACATAAGGACTCAATTAGATGCAAAAGGATTCTAGCAACCTAATTGTCAATAAAATTCCAACCAACACAAGTTGTCATAATATATAACTAAGGGCAATATATTTGCATTCAATAAATGCAATCAATGAGGCATACACATAAATGTTCATGAACTAGACTAGATGCACAAGGCAATCCTAATCATCAATTAAGCATACATGAACGTATATAGATTAGCTATTTAGGTAAAACAACCTAATTATGCAAGCTATCACAATAGAACAACCCAAACATAAACAACAATCTCTACTTGTAATAAAAATCCTAATCTAGAGACATACAAGTCATACAAGAGATATCTTGTTAAGCTAGAACACAAGAATGATGAATATGGTGTTCTACTTACCAAGTTACATGTGTTGATGAAGACCCATGCTAAGAAACATCCTAGATGTAGCTAGATGATGTTTGTTTCATGAAAACATTATGGGTTTTGGGTTTGAAGAGTTAAATAATAACTCTTGGAGCTTCTCTCTCAAAGAAAATACTTTCTCACACTAAAAAATGATTTTGAAGCTCTAAAAAACGAGTGAGGAAGAAGATGGCATGTATATATGAGCCCTAGAGCAAAAATATATCATTTTGAAAATTGCCCGAAATTTACTCAGTGCGTTGGTCGACAAGCGCCATACCAACGCACACCTACTATCCAAGAGGCGCTGGTGGGGGCACTTGTGGACTGGTGCAGCCACAACAGCGCAACAGTCTGAGATTCGAGTGACCTGAAACGCTACCAAACGACATCCAAACCTTTCGTATATTATACCGTTGGAAAGGTATGGAAGTATAATTTCTATTACAATAAATAAACATGATTTGGATGTGTATAGAAAAAATTATGGTCATTTGAGTGACCAAAGGTCAGAAACGGACACCAACATAGATGCCTTGTTTTTTGTGGTCACTTTGGAGATTTCAAAACCAATCCAAACGGTCATGAAATATCACGAAAAATATACCGCTGGAAAGGTATGGGTGTCTAGTTTGTATAGAAATTTTCAAAACTCATTTTGAATCATTTTATAAAAAGATATGGTCACAAGACCATACAAGGGTCAGTTTTGAAAAACATTTAAATTATTGAAATACACTCTTTTGAAACTAGACACCTTACTCCATATAACCAAACCAATAGAAGAATGAGACCTTCTCATATGGCCACTCAACGCGCTTAAACAAGAAGACCATCATGCAAGCGCGAACACAACACAATACCACACTTAAATCTACAAATGAAGTGCAAGTGTGATTGTGAAGAGATGCACACATATAAACAATATCAACACAAATGCAAGATCAACAAAGCATGCATGAGGTGTATGTGTGCACCTAAACTATTCAAGAGGTAAAGTCAAGTGAATATACCTTTTGCTCTTGAAGTCAAGGAGATGCTTGGAAGCTTGCCAATGAGGACCTAAGCTACCCATTACACAATCATCCCCAATGTGGTGTGGTTTGTCATGAAATAAGCCAATGATAAAATCAAGGTCCTTACAATCTCCCCCTTTGGCTATTTCATGACAAAACAACCACTCACAAATAAATCCTCACAAAACAAAACTAAAGCTATTGTCCAAGAGATTAATTCTACATTACAAAGGAGATTCTACAATCTATATCTTCAATATCTTTAATCTCTTTGTAGAATTAGCATAGTACCTACACACAATAGCAAGAAGCACTTTCAAAGAACAAGTGCATGTGAGGTGAACAAACATAAAAAGCAATTGCACTTAATGCACTCAATAAAGCAATATAAACAAATGCATGTGCAATGCTCCCTCTAATTGGGTTACTCTCTCTCAAACTCTCTCACCAAAGAATAACCAATGCTCCCCTATATTTCTCAAGACTTCTCCCCCTTTTTGTCATGAGATAGGCAAAGGAGTTCCCCCTATCGGGTTGCTTTAGCAAAGAGAGTAATCAAGATAATTATGATGCATAATCATATAAACAAACTTTATGTAACACAAGTAATTGAGAGAGATTCAAGGAGTTTTATTTAAAGAAAAATGTGTGAAAAGGATGTTTTGCACGCAAGACATGTTGCATTAAATTCAAAACAATTGGTATTTGGCATAGCAAACATCAAAAGGGTTTCCAAAAGAATTCAAACCAATTTGTACCCTTTTGTCATAAGCAAACAAGATATTGTTTCACACATTTGATTTTTCCGGATAATTATCCGTATGATAGTAGTGTTGTTTTGCCATTAAGAAAAGAGAGAAGACTAATTTGGATATAAAATCCTTATTAATTGCATGGATACAAGATCCTTATTGACTAGACTTTTTATTTACACTCACACACATTTGCATTAAAGCAATCATACTCAATTCATGCATATCAATTTAAAGCATGTCATTAAAAGCAAGTTCACATGTCAAGGAGATAAATTATAGGTCATTCACATGTACTTTCCCAATTAAATCTCCTAGTCCAAAAATGCATGTTTGAACATAAATATGACATGGATTGCAAACAAAGCACTTGTACACACTTATTAAAAAAAACATATAAGCATATGTGCAACCAAGAATCTCAAGCAATTATCAAAAGAGCATAAAACAATTTAACTTTTTGCATATATCAAATCATGCAAGTTCGCTCTCTTTGCTTGAGTTCCCCAAATGGGGTCACAAACCGAACCGTATCAAGGTAAGGGACAAGTCCCACTAGACATACCAAGTTCATTGGACTCAATAGTATACAAAGGTGACATATGATCATGATTGCACTCCGGTTCAATCTTTCTAACCCACCTAGATTCCACTATTTTAATTTTAGTGGTCAAAATCTTCAAGTCTCTAGGTTTCCTAGAATCACGCAAATTAGCCGTACAGTTCATTTTCTTATCTCTCATGCTATCAATTCTACATTTTCTAATGTAGTTAATACATTTTGGTAGAATGTGACCAATCATACCACAGTAATGACAAGTAGGTATAAAAGAAGAATTCATACCATTGCATTTAGTTCTTATCGAGGCATGGTCATGTTGATGAGTTTGTCTTTGATGTTGCACCGGTTGGCTTGTACTTGGAACATTCGCCGGATGTTGGTGCGTTTGTGGTTGAGCATGAGTGACTTGCCTCAAAGGTTGATTTATCATTGATTGAGGCATCCTCAAGGGTTAAGATTGAGCTTGTTTCCTTGGAAGCATCTTTAAGGTTAATCTCTTATAAGATTCACCCACAACAAGAATATTTTTAGGGTGTTGAGACCTAGGTGGACAAATATGAGCAATTTCCTTCACAATTGTAGTTTTGTCCAAGGATGATGTGGTCTCATCATGTACAAGAACAAGCCCTTGCTTGTCATTTGGCTTTAAATCAATGCCAATCATTTTCAAACCCGAAGTCAACATAGCAATTGTACTTCTTGCATCTTCAAGTTCCATTTTCAACTTGCCTTCACTTTCTTTTACACATCTCACTTCTTCATCCAAGTGAGTCAACTTGGCTTGTAGTTGAAGATTATCCTTTTCCAATCTAAGGATATCATTATCTTTCTCCATCAAGGACTTTTGAATAGAATCAACTAACTCTTGATAATCAACCACATTATCACAAGAGTTCCCGGAGCATGTGCCATTGCTATCAAGGCTTCTCCCACTTGTGCTGCTGAGAGTTATTTCATCAAGGCTTGCTTCACTCAAGCCTGCTCCACTTTCGTTTCCAAACTCCAAGTCACTAATTTTGAACTCTTCAAGTGACACACATTTGATGGTGGCTTATGTTTCTTTATGGTAGGAAACCGGAAATGCACGGTAGTTGTTCACACACTCGTTTGAGCTTGTGGAACAACTTTTAATAACTTCTTCTTCGCTAACACATCGAGTATCGATCTTACCAACTCCTCCATTCTTGTACTTCAAGTTACTACACTTGGAGGTATTGTGGCCAATTTCACCACATTCAAGGCAAAGGTCACTTTTCCTTGACATTTTCTTTTCCTCCTTCACTTTAGAGGTCATACCCTTCTTTTGTGATTTTTTGAATCTCTTAAATCTCTCAACCATGAGAGTTATCTCCTCATCGGAGTTATAATCCTTCCTCTCAACATTAGAGGTCAATCTAACAATACCCGCTCTAAGTATTTCAGTCTCACACATGATGTTTGGTGAAGCGACTGAATGCAAATGAAATGCAACAAACAAGTGCAAACAAAGGCAAGACATACAAACAAGAGCTTGGATCACCTAAGTATGTCTAAGAACCCGCTCTGATACCAATTGAAAGTTCCCAAGTCTTCCTCCTTTACCCGAGTCTCGTGGGCTAACCCTTGCAGGTGTATGGTTCCATGACGACGCTTGTGATGGTGATGATCACTATCTTCTCATGACAATGATCGATCCCTGTGCCGGTCTTAGTTTCGATGCCTATCTCTATCCCCCTAACCGTGACTTCGCCTTTGGCGTTGGTTGTTCTTCAAGAGTTTCACGACCCCTGTTCTGGTTGCGTGTTATACCTCCAGATTGATTGCTTTGATCTAAGTTCCTAGCAGCTACTGGAGTATCTAGTTCAGGTCCAACTATAACCGAACAGAGCCTTATAGGCAAAAGGTTTGGTGGATGTGCCTCATCCACAGTCAATAGAACTTTATATTCTCAAGCCGTGTCTGTCAGTAGCTGTTGCAATGCCTCACGAAAATGATGTGCTATGTCCTCACTGGTAGGAGGAATTTGTTAGATACCAGCCAAGGATGCGGGTTGGTTTTCGGTGGTTATTGTGGGGTCTCGTGAACTTCCGCCTATATGA
Organism: Dipteronia dyeriana; assembly: GCA_032871835.1. Taxonomy (NCBI): domain Eukaryota; kingdom Viridiplantae; phylum Streptophyta; class Magnoliopsida; order Sapindales; family Sapindaceae; genus Dipteronia; species Dipteronia dyeriana. Next base: position 40,164,730 of record CM065299.1, read on the forward strand.
GCATTATCTGGAGATTTTTGGAAACCCCCTGAACTATTTCTGCTTCTACTTTTAGCCATTACTTTAAATCAGATCGGAGGTTCAGCCCTTTCTTCGAGCGCTAATTGTTGACATCGCTTTCTCGATGGGTGAGAAAGTCAACAAGATTGGATTTAGTTATGACCTGTCAAAGAGAAAGAGAAAGAGAATGCAATTTAGGCGCCTTTATCTTGTCAAAGTTGTATATTCTTTTGCTAGTATTTGAGTAGGATAAAATGTGTTATGATGAGTCTAAAATCATCAAAGTGTGGTGTCTTTGGGCAAAAGAATCTAGTGTACTGGGTGCATTAAATAGGATCAAAACAAAATAATTTATCTAGAACCGTCAATGGATAAAAGTTTTCATTTGAAGACAATCAGAGAGTCTATCTCAATCCTGAGATAACTGATGGACTTATGGTTGCAAGTGTTATCATTTGAGCTATCAATGAGTATGATTATATAACATAGTCTATCATCGATAGTTTTGTGGTATTCATTTGTTAATCGATAGAGGACTTCATTTATAGATATGGATATCGTGGCTCCATTTATTGAATGAGAGTAGAATACCATCATATGGATGTTTTGACGTATTGGATACTAAATCTTAACGTTAAGTTTTCAATAGTGTCTATTGAAACATGGCTTCTGGAGAAGTCAAAATATCCAAGTTCAAAATTTGGTCATATGAGTAAATATGGTAACTTAGAGAGCTATAGGCGGTCTACAAGCTCTTGGTGATTACTGGTATTCTTCACAAGGATACACATTCTCCAATAAGGTTGTCTAGGGTATGAGTGAGTAACATCAACTTATTCTATCTTTATTTAATTGTTCAATTTTAGTTATTTAGTGTAATGAACTAAAATTAAATAGATCGGACCTAATTGAATCATTTGTTGGAAGTCTTGACGAAAGCATATATATGATACAACGAGAAGGATTCATTGAAAAGTTTCAAGAGGAAAGGGTATGCAAGTTGCAAAGATCCATATATGGATTGAAGCAAGCATCTAGATCCTGGAACATAAGGTTCGATCAAGCTGTAAAAAGTTTTTGATTTATTTAAAACCTTGATGAACCTTGTGTATACAAAAGGATTAAAGGTGACAAGTTGGTTTTCCTTGTTCTTTATGTTAATGATATACTACTCATCAGAAACGATGTAGGTGTATTGACATCAATAAAAGAATGGTTAGAAAAACAATTTGATATGAAGGACTTAGGAGAAGCAAGTTATATTCTTGGTATCTAAGTTATAAGGGATAGAAAGAATAGAACGATTGCATTATCCCAGGCTTCATATATAGATAAAATCTCGTTTAGGTTTTCCATACAAGATTCCAAGAAAGGTATGTTACCTCTCAGGCATGGAATCAAACTTTCTAAGGAACAAGTTCCTAATAATGAGCATGAAGAGCAATTCATGAGTAGGGTTCCGTATGCATCGGCAGTTGGCAGTCTCATGTATGGAAGGCTCTGTTCTTGACCAGATAATTGTTTTGTTGTGGGCATAGTTAGCAGGTTTCAATCGAAGCCTGGTCCTGATCACTGAACTTCAGTCAGGCATATTTTCAAGTATCTAAGGAGAACAAGAGATTATATGCTTGTATACTCTGGAGGGGATTTAATTCCCGTTGGGTATACTGATTTTGATTTTTAGTCAGATTCCGACTCCAGGAGATCAACATCAGATTTGTGTTTACTATTGGAGGAGGGGCAGTCATATGGAGGAGTGCCAAGAAATCTTGTATTGTTGATTCCACCATGGAAGCTGAGTATGTTGCTGCTTGCGAGGCTGCTAAAGAGGTTGTCTGGCTCCGCCAATTCTTGATTGATTTGGAAGTGGTTCCTGATGCGAATTAAGCATATCACTATCTATTATGACAATAGTGGAGCAGTGGCTAATTCGAGAGAACCAAGAATTCATAAGAGAGGGAAAAATATTGAAAGAAACTATCACCTTCTAAGGGAAATTGTGCATAGGGTTGATGTGACGATTACCAAGATCGGGTCAACAGAAAATCTAGCAGATTCCTTTACAAAGGCTCTTCCACAAAAGAGATTTGATGGGAATCTAGAGAACATGGGGGAAAGATATATGGCATATTTTCTATAGAGAAAGTGTGAGATTGTTAGGATTATACACGATAGCAAGAGTGTAATATTGTAATTGACAATCTTTTCATATCAATAAAGTGATTTCTAGTTTAACAAATCATATAGCATTTATAGTTTAATAATTATAATTGTCAAAAGTAAATAATCATAAGGTCAAAAGACTATGAGAAAAGAAGAATTGTTCATACATCTAGATTTGTATGAGGTAGACACAATTCTTTAGTTAGTCTTGAATAATATTCACAACTTAAGATAAAATGTTGAGCACCTTTATCTTGTCAAAGTTGTAGATTCTTTTGCTAGCATTTGAGTGGGATCAAATGTGCTATGATGAGTCTAAAATCATCAAAGTGTGGTGTCTTTGGGCAAAAGAATCTAGTGTGCTAGGTGCATTGAATAGGATCAAAATAAAATACTTTATCTAGAACCGTCAATGGATAACAGTTTATCTGGAACCGTCGATGGATAATTTTTTTTATTTGAAGACAATTAGAGAGTCTATCTCAATCCAGAGATAAATGAAGGACTTACGGTTACAGGTGTTATCATTTGAGCTATCAATGAGTACGATTATATAGCATAGTCTATCCTCGATAGTTTGGTGGTATTCATTCGTTAATCGATAGAGGACTTCATTTATAGATATGGACATCATGGCTCCACTTATTGAATAAGAGTAGAATACCATCATATGGATGTTCTGAGGTATTGGATATTAAATCTTAACGTTAAGTTTTCAATAGTGTCTATTGAAACATGGCTTCTGGACAAGTCAAAATATCCAAGTTCAAAATGTGGTCATATGAGTAAATACGGTAACTTGGAGAGCTATAGGCGGTCTATGAACTCTTGGCGATTACTGGTATTCTTCACGAGGATACACTTTCTCCAATAAGGTTGTCTAGGGTATGATTGAGTAACATCAACTTATTCTATCTTTATTTAAGAGTTCAATTTTAGTTATTTAGTAAAATGAACTAGAATTAAATAGATCGGACCTAAGTGAATCATTTGTTAATTGTGATTGGGTTGTGTATATTGGAGCTTAAATTTAGATCGCCCGCCAAGATCCCCAATCCACACGAACTTGCATGGATCAATTGATATATTCTACCGGACCATTTTAAGGGTCCATCTAGAATTGTATTAAGGCATGAGAACTTGTTTCCTTTTGTAAGAATAGATCTAGTTCACATGTAGACTTTTTATTAAGGTCCAATGGATTTAATAAAATAAGAAAAATAATATATGGTCTATATATATGGTATGGGCGGCAAGGCTATTAAGAATAGCTTAAATATATTATTTTTATTTTATTATTTAATTAAATGGAAATTATTTAATTTGTTAATTAATTAATTATTTAATTAAAAGTCAAAATCTTTTTTCGTAGTAGGAGATGGTCTCCTAAAATTATACTATTGTTGGTAGTATAATTAATGTTAAAGACTATATTTGATAAATAGATAAATAAAAAGAATTATTTATCTAATCAAATTTGGAAGTCTTTATTACGGTTACAAATACACTATTGAGTTGGATTAGGAATCTTGGTGTAGGAAAGAATTCTTTTTGGAAAAGGATTCTTGGTCACCAAGTAAAACTACTTAATGGTAGAATTCTTCTTTGAAAAGGATTCTTAACCACCAAGTAAATCTACCTAAGTATTAGATTCTTGTCCATCAAGTAAATCCTTCTTAAGAAACAATAAACTCTCCTAATCTATATCAAAGAGAAATTCGGCCAGCCCGTGTGTATATAGGAGAGGATAGATTTCCTTTTTGATAAGGATTCTTAACTACAAAAATAAATCCACCGAAGGAAAGAATTCTTGCCAACCAAATAAATCCTTCTTAGGAGAGGATTTATTATCCTATATATATGTGTATAAGAACTTCGGCTAGCTCTAAGGCAATTGAGAGAAGAATTTTGGCCATCCCTATTTCTCTAAGAGAAGAATTTGGCCATCCTAGGAATTTTGAGGGTGAAAAATCTGATTTTACTCTAGACAAAATTCAATCATCTCTAAGCAATAGCGTGTGAATTCAGCCAAGAAGAAAAAAAGGGGAACATTTTTGTTTTCGATAGTACACTGGTATCCTTTACATCAAAAGGGTTTTGTGTACAATATTGAATCAAGTTTCAATCAAGCTGATTGATAATTCACAAGTGACCCGACGTTCTTGGATTTTTCCCTTGGAGTATATTTGTAACTAACAAAGAAAAGATTTTTTTTTTGCCTCCATCCTCAGGTATACAATTTAAAGAAAAGAAGCCCACACTACTAGGTGATTCACGTTCGTGATTGGATTTGAAGATCTTGCGGAATCAATTCGGTGCTTGTTCAATCGTCATGAGAAAAGGGTACGATACTTTTATATACGTCAATTAATCTAGGGTTAAGGTTCTCGTTGCAAAAAAGGGAAAAAAAATATTTATACCCAAACCCTAATTTTTGTTTTTCTCAGGCTTCCGTTGCGTTTTGAATTTTTCCCTATACATAATGTAACGTACATTTAGCCATCTCATCTAAAGACTTCCACTACTGATACTTATCTCTTTGCTCCTGAGTAGATTCATTAGTTTGGTGGTTAAGGAATAGACAGAATGTTCTTATGGTTTTTCAACTTAAAATAACCCAATTTTCCCTTTTCCTTGTGACATAATTATCATCAGTTAAAGTATTATCTTTTAGGAATTTGATTAGGGATGGGGTCATGATTTCTTTATATTAACAAAAATTATTTAATTAAATAATCATGATATTGCACTTTTGAATATTTATCTTGAATTAAATAAAAATAATTCAATCGTAAAAGTTTAACTGTTATCCACCACTCATAATTGTCACGCTTCCTTTGGGAGTTCGCAACATTTACTAGTTGAACTAGGTCCCACCTAATTGTCAACATAACAACCATCGTTTTCAATTTTAGCCTTGTAATTTTTATTAGCAAGAACTTTTGGGAGGATATTAATAAAATTAGATTGAGTGTAATACCAAGTTATCGACCTTCAATATAATCCCTCACGAATATCTACTCCCAAACCACATGAATATCCACTCCCAAACCTCACGAATATCCCTCATTTGGGAGTAGATATCGTTTGGGCTAATTGTCTAATCTATCCCTGTAAGTAAGTATCTTGCTAAATTCATTCATGAATACCCCTTAGGGGGTTATTCACAAAACATAAAGCTCAACTAAACTTGGAGGCCGTAGGTGTTCCAAAACACCTTCTCCCACTCAATTGTTTAAGGCGTGTGATCGAATTCCAAAGAATGATTTACCAAGTTATCTAGATGCCAATTTATATACCTAAATCATTCTATGCATGTTCATACATAAAGAGATATATAAGTTACACTCCTATTCTATATGACAAGTGATCAAACAATGACAAACATTGCAATATTTACAAAAAATATAAAAAGCTACAATTTTGGTCCATCCTAGAAAAGCAAGTAAATTACATGTCTTGGAATACAAAAAACTCCTTTCTTGGCGAACAAGTCTTCACACGATCTTCGTTGTCCGGACTCTCTCGGCTGCCTCCCATGGGTGTGCTCACCCTTGGCCTTTACCCATGCGTGTGTGCATACCACAACCCTATAAAGGGCTGCCATGCACAGCCCACGGCTTCCATAGGGTTGCCGTGCGCCGCCCATGCCACAACAAACGTGGATGCATGCTCTTCTCACGCATGTTTGTTGCTATGGCTCGCACGGTCCCAAACTTGTTCTGGTTGCTCCCAAATCTTCATACCTTCAGTTCTTCGATACTTGAATGTATTGCAAAAGAATTATAAAAAAAAATACTACAGTTTTTTTTTAATATTACAACAAAATAAAAAAAACCTTTGCAACTACCAAGAAGGAAATTATGGCGATGATAAACCACCCTTCTTGTTACAATCCAAAACAAAATTACATTGAAATTCTAAGACCAAAATTGAGCAATAACAAACCACAAATAAAAACATATATATATATATATCCGTACATTCCAATGTAAATATTTATGCGAATACCTAGAGTATTATCTCTTTCTAAAACAAGCATATATACAATAAAAAGAAAAAGATTCATGTACACATACATCAATTAATCAAGGGTACAACCAGGCTTTGATACCAATTGTAGGGAAAATACACGTGCAGCGGAAAAGTGAGAAAATTTAATAAAATTAGGGTTTGCACATAAATAAAAAATTTCCCTTTGACTAACAAGAACCTTAACCCTAGATTAATTGATGTATATAAAAAGTGTCGTACCTTTTTCTTGTGACGATTGAGCAAGCACTGAATTGAATCCGCAAGGTCTTCCAATCCAATCATGAACCTGAATCACTAGGAGTGTGGGATCCCTTTCTTTAAATTGTATGCCTGAGGATGGAAACAAACAAAATTGTTTTTCTTTGTTAATTACAATTATCCTCCAAGAGAAAAATCCAAGAACGTCTAGTCACTTGTGAATTATCAATCTAATTGATCGAAAATCCCGTTAACCTAATTTGATTTTGCACACAAAACCCTTTTGATGTAAAGGATACCAGTGTACTATCAAAAACAAAAATGTTCTCTTTTCTCTTTTTTCCTTGGCCGAATTCTACACCATATATCTATGAGTTGATCAAATTTTGTCTAGAGCAAAAACCTAAATTTTTCTCCCTCAAAATTTTCTCTTGCTAGGCCGAATTCTCTTCTTGAAAATTGCTTAGCTTGGCCGAAATTCCTCTCATAGAAAACCTTAGAGTTGACCAAATTTCCTAACATATATATAGGGTCATAAATCCTCTCCTAAAAAGAATTTACTTGGTTGGCAAGAATCCTTTCCTTAGGTAGATTTATTTGACAGTTAAGAATCTTTTTCTCAAAGAAATTCTATCCTCTTATATATATATATATATATATATATATATATATATATATATATATATGTATGTATGGTTGGCCAAATTCTTCATAGAATTCAATTAGGAGACTTAATTATTTTCCTAAAAAGGATTAGGTGGATTTACTTGGTGGTTAAGAATCCTTTTCTAAAAAGAATTCTATCCTACACCAAAACTCCTAATCCAACTCAATAGTGTATTTGTAACTATATTAAAGACTTCCTAATTTGATTAGATAAATAATTCCTTTTATTTATCTACTTATCAAATATAGTCTTTAATATTAATTATACTACCAACAATAGTATAATATTAGGAGACCATCTCCTACTATAAAAAGATTTTGACTTTTAATTAAATAACTAATTAATCACAAAATTAATTAATTTCCATTTAATTAAATAATAAAATGAAATATTATAATTAAGTTATTCTAAATAGCCTTGCCACCCAAACCATATATATGGGCCATATATTATTTTTCTTATTTTATTAAATCCATTGGATCTTAATAAAAAGTCCACATGTGAACTAGACTCATTCTCATAAAAAGAAACATGTTCACATGCCTTAATACAATTCTAGATGGACCCCTAAATTGGTCCAGTAGAATATATCAAGTGATCCATGCAAGTTCATATGGATTAGGGATCTTGGCGAGCTATCTAAATTTAAGCTCCAATAGACACAACCCAATCACAATCAACAAATGATTCACTTAGGTTAGATCTATTTAATTTTAGTTCATTCCACTAAAGAACTAAAAATGAACTCTTAAATAAAGACCAAATCAGTTGAGGTTACTCATTCATACCCTAGATAACCTTATTAGAGGAACTGTATCCTCGTGAAGAATACAAGTAATCGCCAAGAGCTCATAGACCGCCTATAGCTCTCTAAGTTACCATATTTACTCATATGACCACATTTTGAACTTGGATATTTTGACTTGTCCAGAAGTCATGTTTCAATAGACACTATTGTAAACTTAACGTTAAGATTTAATATCCAATACCTCAAAACATCTATATGATGATATTCTACTCTCATTTAATAAATAGAGTCACGATGTCCATATCTATAAATGAAGTCCTCTATCGATTAACAAATGGATACCACCAAACTATCGAGGATAGACTATGCTATAGAATCGTACTCATTGATAGCTCAAATTATAACACTCGTGACCATAAGTCCATCATTTATCTCAGGATTGAGATAGACTCTCCGATTGTCTTTAAATGAAAAATTTTATCCATTGACGGTTCTAGATAAAGTATATCATTGTGATCCAATTCATTACACCCAGTGCACTAGATTCTTTTGTCCAAAGACACCAAACTTTGATGATTTTAGATTCATCATAACACATTTGATCCCATTTAAATGCTAGCAAAAGAATCTACAACTTTAACAAGATAAAGGCGCCCAACCTTTATCTTAAGTTGTGAATATCATTCAAGACTAACTAAAGAATTGTGTATACCTCATACATATCTAGATATATGAACAATTCTTCTTGTCTCATAGTATTTTGACCTTATGATTATTTACTTTTGGTAATTATAATAATGAAACTATAAATGCTATAAGATTTGTTAAACTAGAAATCACTTTATTAATATGAAAAGATTGTCAAATACATTAGTATACTCTTGCTATCGAGCATAATCCTAACATGAAGATGACAAGATGTTCTACACTCCAAGCAAGACCATATTTATCAAGAGCATGAATCTCAAGGAGTCTTCTCCTTATCAATCACCTCAGAAGAAACTTGACCAAGGAGTGTGTTCAAGAAGTGCTCAAGTGAAGGTGGCACCAAGAAGCCTACCTTAAGCTCATCCTACCAGACCTCATCAAGCTAACTTCCCACAACGAAAGCTCATAAAGGGAAGAAACCTATCATCCAAGCTCAACCAAGGAAGCAATCAAGTCATGTTCAGCAACAAAGAAGGAGATATCCTCAACAACAACCAAGACAACCATAAATACATGGGAACGCTCCAATACATCCTCAAGGTTATGGTATGATTCCTAACTTCTTTTCTACATGTCATTTTTATGGTATTGATGGTCATATTATAGAAGAAAAAGGCTAAAGCAAAGATGCATGTCACTAGAAAAAGTGAAACACTTTTACATGATCCTAGGACATCTAGAGCCCATGTACCATTGACCACTAGGAAAGAAAATGTTTCACCTAGGTGGATTAGGAGAGATGAACACTTTTGCCATCTTGCACAAACTGCATTGAAGGTAAATTCTTTAAATTTTTGGTATTTGGATAGTGGGTGCTCTAGGCACATGACAGGTGATAAGAGTTTCTTTAAGACTCTTGTCATGGAGCTTGTCATGGAGGATGGAGGAAATGTCACCTTTGGTGATGGAATCCAAGAAGAAATTTAAAGGGAAAGGAACCATTTCAATTACCAGATTATCCTCATTGTCCAATGCTTTGTATGTTGATGGCCTTAAAGCCAATTTGATAAGCATTCACATCTTATGATGAAGGACTTTCCGTCTTGTTTAGCAAAAATGATTGCTCTATTCTATTGTCCAATGGACAAACTTTGTTAAAAGGTATGAGATCTAGTGACAATTACTATTGTCTTGAAGCTACAATAGTCTCTTGCAATGTGTCCAAGGATGAGCAATTTGAGTTGTGGCATGAAAGACTTGGCCACAAGAACTATTAAGATTTACGAATCTCAGGTAAGTTCAATGTTGTGCGAGGCCAACCCAAGCTTGGGAAGAAAGCCAATGGTGTTTGTGGACTTTGCCAACAAAGGAAACAAACCAAAAGTATGCACAAAAAGGGCAAGTATCTCTCTACCAAGGAACCTCTAGAGCTTCTCCACATGGATCTTATGGGTCCCATGGAAAACGAGAGTTTAGGTGGAAAGAGATACATTTTTGTTTGTTTAGATGATTTGACTAGGTAGACATGGACTTACTTTCTCAGAGAAAAATCTGAAACTTTTGAAAAGTTTAAAATGCTTTGTACCAAAATTCAAAATGAAATGAACTCTAATATTAAAAGCATTAACGGATCAGGAGTGACCATGGGAAGGAGTTTGAGAATGCACATTTTGAAAAATATTGCAATAGTCTAGGCATTTCTCATGAGTTTTCAGCTTCTAGGACACCTTAACAAAATGTAGTTATTGAAAGTAAGAATAGGGCCCTTCAAGAGATGACCCGTGTGATGTTGCTTAGAACAATGTCCCTAGGAACCTTTGGGCCAAAGCCTTCAATACGGCTTGCTATGTAGGAAATAGAGTCTTTCTAAGGCCCTACACTAGGCGAACCTCCTATGAGTTATGGAAAGGTAGAAAGCCAAATGTTAACTACTTTCACACATTTGGAAGCAAATGCTACATTTTAAATGACCGAGATCAACTTGGCAAATTTGATGCTAAGAGTGATGCGGGTATTTTTATTGGGCATGCCTTGGATAGTCGAGCCTATATAGTTTTCAATTTGAAGACTCGAACCGTCATGGAATCATCTAATGTTGTCATTGATGATACAAGGATCAAGTCTAATGACCATGAGGATGAGGTAAATATAGCTGATGACTCTCCCTCAGAAAAGGTTGGGGAGACTCCTAATGGTGAAAAGTCTAATTTTGATGATGATATCACACAACCTATTGATAGAGTTCCTCACTTGAACTCTAATGAACCCGCTCCCAAGAAACTCCATGATAAAGATGATATCATTTGAGAGGTTAATGAGGGTGCTACGAGTAGGCGTCAAATGGCTAATCTAATTAGCTACACTTGCTACACCTATCAAATAGAACCCAAGAAGGTTGATAAAGCCTTAAAGGATGAATTTCGGGTTCTTGCTATGCAAGAAGAGCTTAACCAATTCGAAAGGAATGAGGTTTGGACTCTAGTTTCTAAGCCTAATAACACTAATGTGATAGGCACCAAATGGGTCTATAGGAACAAATCCGATAAGGATGGCAACATCGTATGAAATAAGGCTAGGTTTGTAGAACAAGGGTACTCACAAATTGAGGGTATTGACTTTGAGGAGACTATAAGTTCCTCAATTTTTGATTGGCTTATTTCAGTTGACAAACCATATTTTTAGGGATTATAATGTAAGAGAAGTTGAGTCGGCTTTGCTTGTGACCAAGTTCAAGCTTCAAAGATATATCACTTGCTTAATTTTCTTAGAAAAAATTTAGAACACACACTCACTCATATGCATGTTTTGATCACCTTGCATTAATACTTAAGTGATTTCATGTGTGCTAGATTTCTATCTTTTTTTGCTTGCTTAAGTTGATTGCATATTGTGATTAAAATGCCATGTCATGTTAGGCATTAGGATGCATTCTCTTCACCTCTTTACTCTTGCACAATTTGTGCATAAATGTTAAGGAAGTGGGTAGTGCGCCACTCGAGCAGGGTCAACACCAGCGCCAACACCAGTGCAGCCTCTCCAATGGACTGTCACTGGTCGTCATATGCACCACACCAGCATAACTTATCCAGTAGTTGCACAGTTGGCTATTGTTGGTCGTGCGCCACTGCCCTGCGCTACTTCACTGCTGCCCAACATAAAAATAGGTTGTGCGTTAGTGGTGCGCTACTCCACTAGCACCACCACCAATGCAAAATGCAACTTTTGGGTAGTTTTGTTAAAACAGTGTAGTTTCATTTCGGGCTTCATATAAATATATCATCTTCTTCCCATCTCATTTTCAAGAGCTTTAAAACCCCATTTTAGTGTGAGAAAAGATTTCTTAGTAAGATAAGCTTGAAGAACTTATCTTTACTAGACAAATCCTTCAATCTTGATCATCTAGCATTATTTTGCATCATCCAAGCATGGGTCTTCTTGTTTTCTTTGACTAGGTAAACTTTACATGCCATAAACTTTATTGTTTCATTACTATGTCATGCATGCCTGGGTTTTAGTTTTTATTACAAATTAAATGCATGTTCTTGTGTTTATTAGCTTTTATAACACGCTTGTGATGTTGATTGTTGGTTGAGAACATTGATTAGTGATAGCTAGCATTTAGAATGATTTTACCCTTCCATCTAAATATCTTTGCTTTGGTTTTAGATATTGTTTAGGTCTAATTGATTACATTTGTTAATTGCAACTATTGTTCTTTGCCATGTTTCACGACAACTTTTGTTGATTGGTTTTCGTTTGATAACTAGATATTAGACTTTCATAGCTATATCTAGTTAGGTCTTCTTGCACTTGTATTTAGACATTGATATCTAGGAATTCCATTTATTGACATCTTTGAATTCCTAGATAAGCATTTAGTGTAGCCTAGCACTACTTGCATGTTTGAATATTTCATCATATTCACTTACGTTGTTTTGACTCTTCATTGAAGTTAAGCTTTGTGACTAAGTGTTTAGTGCATAAGCTTGTAGATCAAGAATCATTATTAAGGCCCGTTGGGTAGTAGTGGTGGATTAGTAACCTAGAAGTGTGACTAGATGGCCAACTTAGGTTGTAAACATCATTACAATAGTGGATTTGAGGATCATATATGGCTAGAAGGATAGCCCGTGGTTTTTCCCTTATCGAAAGGTTTCCACGTATATATCGTGTGTCATTTATTGTTTTAAGCATAATTAGTTTAATTGTATGCTTTATTATTTGGGGCAATATTTGGTAATATTGATTAATCAAAAAATTGGTAATTGATTCAATTAAAACCTATTCACTTCCCTCTAGGTTTATAGACATACACAATTTAGGGAATTTTTATAGACATTTGCTCTCGTTGCCCGGTTAGAGTCCATTAGGCTTCTTTTATCCATCTCTTGTTTATACAAGTTCAAGTTGCATCAAATGGATGTTAATAGTGCCTTCCTCAATGGCTTCTTGCAGGAGGAAGTGTTTGTTGAGCAACTCAAGGGGTTTGAGGATCCATACCACCCAAATCATGTCTATTGCCTCAAGTAGGCTTTATATGGGTTGAAACAAGCATCGAGGGCTTGGTATAAGCACCTCACTAAATTTCTTGTTGACAATGTCTACATAAGAGGCAGTGTTGACAAGATTCTATTCGTCAAGAAAGATAAGAATGAGCTCTTTATAGCTTAAATCTATATTGATGATATAGTTTTTGTCTCCACCAACAACACCAAAGTCCAACAATTTTTTGATGTCATGTATCATGAATTTGAGACGAGCCTTGTTTGTGAGATCTTCATATCCCAAGCTAAATATGCCAAAAACCTAGTGAAGAAATTTGGCCTTGAAAATACCAAACATTGTGATACACCTATGAGTACCACTTTGAAGCTAAGCAAGGATGCTAGTGGTAAAAGTTTGGACCAAACTTAGTATCGAGACATGATTGGTAGCTTGCCCTATTTGACTGCAAATAGGCCAGATGTCTCTTTTAGTGTGGGTGTGTGCGCTACGTACCAATTGGATGCTAATGAGTCCCATCTCTCTTTCGTTAAGAGAATCATTCGCTATGTGAATGGGATATCCAACTATGAGATTTGGTACTCTTTTGACAGTAATGCTAGTCTTGTAGGCTTTAGTGATGCAGATTGGGCAGGAAATTGTAATGATAGAAAAAATATATCGGACAGTTACTTTTTCCTTAGGAACAACCTAGTCTCTTGGTTTTGTAAGAAGCGAAATTCAATTTCCTTGTCTACGGCTGAGGCCGAATACATAGCAGTGGGGAGTGGATGCACACAACTCCTTTGGATGAAGCAAATGGTAGTCGACTATGGATTCAATCAAGGTACTCTTACGCTTTTTTGTGATAACATGAGTGTTATTAATATTTCAAAGAATCCGGTTTAACATTCTAGAACTAAGCATATTGACATCCGTTATCATTTCATTAGAGAACTAGTTGAGAATAAATGCATAGTACTTGAGCATGTAGGTACTAATGGGATTTGTCTACTCGATTAAAAACTCTTATTACATCTATTGAGATTTGTCTCATGGAGTGATGAGTTTTTATATTTGACCCCATATGGGGAACTCAAGCAAAGAGAGCTATTGTATACTTGTTGCAAGCAAAAATTTGGAATTTTTTATGCTCCTTTATTAATTGCTTGAGTAGCTTGATTGCACTTATATCATATTATATTATATTTTCTACAATAAGTGTGAAGTTTGATTTGATTACAATCCATGTCATATTTATGTTCAAACATGCATTTTTTGACTAGGAGATCTACAAAGGAAGTACATGTTGAATGACCTATAGTTATCTCCATGACATGATGATTCTTTAATGAAATGCTAATAAAAAATGAAAATTCTTGAATTGATGATTGCAATAGTTAAATGCAAAACAATGTGTGAAAATGCTAGTGAGACTCAAATGTTTAATCAATGTCTCACTTTCTTTATTAGTTGAACATGGCTACTATCATACGAGTATCTTACCCGGAAAAATCAAATAGGGTGCAAAGTCGCTCATTCCATGTTTCGCTTATAAAGTTGGTGTTAGGATTATGCTCGATAGCAAGAGTGTAATATTGTAATTAACAATCTTTTCATAAGAATAAAGTGATTTCTAGTTTAACAAATCTTATAGCATTTATAGTTTAATTATTATAATTGTCAAAAGTAAATAATCATAAGGTCAAAAGACTATGAGAAAAGAAGAATTGCTCTTACATCTAGATATGTATGAGGTAGACACAATTCTTTAGTTAGTCTTGAATAATATTCACAACTTAAGATAGAAGGTTGGGCGCCTTTATCTTGTCAAAGTTGTAGATTCTTTTGCTAGCATTTGAGTGGGATCAAATGTGTTAAGATGAGTCTAAAATCATCAAAGTGTGGTGTCTTTAGGCAAAAGAATCTAGTGCACTGGGTGCATTGAATAGGATCAAAATGAAATACTTTATCTAGAACCGTCAATGGATAAAGGTTTTAATTTGCAGACAATCGGAGAGTCTATCTTAATCCTGAGATAAATGATGGACTTATGGTTGCAAATGTTATCATTTGAGCTATCAATGAGTACGATTATATAGCATAGTCTATCCTCGATAGTTTGGTGGTATTCATTTGTTAATCGATAGAGGACTTCATTTATAGATATAGACATCGTGGTTCCATTTATTGAATGAGAGTAGAATACCATCATATGGATGTTTTGAGGTATTGGATGTTAAATCTTAACGTTAAGTTTTCAATAGTGTATACTGAAAAATGGCTTCTGGACAAGTCAAAATATCCAATATCAAAATGTGGCCATATGAGTAAATATGGTAACTTGGAGAGCTATAGGCGGTCTATGAGCTCTTGGCGATTACTGGTATTGTTCACTAGGATACATTTTATCCAATAAGGTTGTCTAGGGTACGAATGAGTTACATCAACTTATTCTATCTTTATTTAAGAGTTCAATTTTAGTTCTTTAGTGGAATGAACTAAAATTAAATAGATCGGACCTAAGTGAATCATTTGTTAATTGTGATTAGGTTGTGTCTATTGGAGCCGTAATTTAGATAGCCCGTCAAGATCCCCAATCCACACGAACTTGCATGGATCACTTGATATATTCTACCGGACCAATTTAGGGGTCCATCTAGAATTGTAATAAGGCATGTGAACTTGTTTCTTTTTGTAAGAATATGTCTAGTTCACTTGTGTACTTTTTTATTAAGGTCCAATGGATTTAATAAAATGAGAAAAATAATATATAGCATTTATACTAGGTATGGGCGGCAATGGCTATGGATAATAGCTTTAATATATTATTTTTATTTTATTATTATTTAATTATATGGAAATTAATTAATTTGTTGATTAATTAATTATTTAATTAAAAGTCAAAATCTTTTCCTATTAGGAGATGGTCTCCTAAAACTATACAATTGTTGGTAGTATAATTAATGTTAAAGACTATATTTAATAAGTAGAAAAATAAAAAGAGTTATTTATCTAATCAAATTAAGAAGTCTTTAATATGATTACAAACACACTATTGAGTAGGATTAGGAGTCTCGTTGTAGGAAAGAATTCTTTTCGGAAAAGGATTCTTGGTCACCAAGTAAAACTACTTAGTGGTAGAATTCTTATTTGAAAATGATCCATAACCACCAAGTTAATCTACCTAAGGATATAATTCTTGTCCATCAAGTAATCTTTCTTAGGTAAGATTAAACTCTCCTAAACTACATCAAAGAAGGGAATTTCGTTCATCACATGTATAATATAGGATAGGATAGATTTCCTTTTAGATAAGGATTCTAACTACCAAATAAATCCACATAAGGAAAGGATTCTTGTCAACCAAGTGAATCCTTCTTAGGAAAGGATTTATGATCCTATATATAAGAGCATGATGAATTCGGATAGCCCTAAGGCAATTAGAGGTGATTTCGGCCAAGCTTTATTTTTCTAAGTGAAAGTTGCGGCCATCATAGGAATTTTGAGGGAGAAAAATCTGATTTTACTCTAGAAAAAATTCGATCATCTCTAATCAAAAGTGTGTGAACTCAGCCAAGTAGAGAAAAAAGGGGAACGTTTTTGTATTCGATAGTATACTAATATCCTTTACATCAAAAGGGTTTTGTGTACAACATCGAATCAAGGTTCACGCGAGTTACAATCAAATTAATTGATAATTAACAAGTGACCGACCGTTCTTGGATTTTTCTCTTGGAGGATATTTGTAACTAACAAAGAAAAGATATTTGCTTTGTCTTCATCCTCAGGAATACAATTTAAAGAAAGGGAGCCCACACTCCTAGGTGATTCACGTTCGTGATTGGATTGGAAGATCTTGTAGAATCAATTCGGCGCTTGTTCAATCGTCACACAAAAAAGGTACGATACTTTTATATACATCAATTAATCTACTATATTTTTAAGGTTCTCGTTGCATAAAAGGGAAAATTTTATTTATATGCAAACCTTTATTTCATTTTTTTAACACGCTTCCGTTGTGTTTTCTAAACAGTTTTTCCCTACAATTGGTATCAGAGCCAGGTTGTACCCTTGATTAATTGATGTATATGTGTTCGTGAATCTTTTTCTTTTATTGTATATATGCATGTTGTAGAAAGAGATGACACTCTAGGTATTCGCATATATATTTACATTGGAATGTATGGATATATATATGTTTTATATGTGGATTGTTATTGCTCAATTTTGGCCCTAGAATTTCAATGTAATTTTGTTTAGAGATTGTAACAAGAAGGGTGGTCTATTATCGCCATAATTTCCTTCTTGGTAGTTGCTAAGTTTTTTTTTTATTTTGTTGTTGTAATAAAAAAAAATGCAGTATTTTGTTATGTAAATTTTTTTGTAATACATTCAAGTTTCGAAGACTCGAAGGTTTGAAGAATTAGGAGTAACCGGAACAAGTTTGGAACCGTGAGAGCCGTAACAACGAACGTGCGTGTGAAGAGCACGCAGCCACGTTTGTTGTGGCATGGGCTGCACACGGCAGCCCTTGTTGCAGCCATGGGCTGTGCATGGCAGCCCTTTATGGGCTTGTGACATGCGCACGTCCATGGATAAGGGCAAGGGGTGCGCACGCCCATGGGAGGTAGCCAAGGGAGTCCGAAAGACGAAGGTCACGTGAAGACTTGTTTGCCAAGAAAGAGTTCTTGTATTCCAAGATAAATGTAATTTACTTGTTTTTCTAGGGTGGACCAAAATTGTAGCTATTTATATTTTTTGTAAATATTGCAATGTTTGTCATTGTTTGATAACATGTCATACCACTCATATATCTCTTTTGGTATGAACATGCATTGAATGGTTTAAGTATCTAAATTGGCATCTAGATAACTTGGTAAATCATTCTTTGGAATTCAATCACACGCCTTAAACAATTGAGTGGGAGAAGGTGTTTTGGAACACCTACGGCCTCCAAGTTTAGTTGAGCTGTATGTTTTGTGAATAACCTCCCAAGAGGTATTCATGAATGGAATTTAGCAAGATACTTTCTTACAAGGATAGACTAGACAATTAGCTCAAACGATATCTACTCCCAAAGGAGGGATATTCGTGAGGGATTCTATTGAAGGTCGATAACTTGGTAACACACTCAATGTGAATTTTTTAATATCCTCCCAAGAGTTCTTGTTAATAAAATCACAAGGCTAAAATTGAAAACGTTGGTTGTTATGTTAACAATTAGGTGGGACCTAGTCCAACTAGTAAATATTGCGAACTCCCAAAGGAGGCGTGACATTTATAGGTGTTGGATCACCGTTGAATTTTTACGATTGAATTATTTTTTTTAATTCAAGATAAATATTCAAAAGTGCTTAATCATGATTATTTACTCATATATAATTTTTGTTATTGTTCAAAAATCATGACCCCATCCCTAATCAACATCCTTAAAGACAATACTTTAACTGGTGATAATTATGTCAAATGGAAAAGGAAAATTGGGCTACTATTGCAATCCGAAAAGCATAAGTTCGTTATGTGCACTCCTAAACCACCTACTCCTACTAATGAATCTGCTTCGGAGCAAAGAGATGAGTATCAGCAATGGGAGTCTTCTGATGAGATGGCTAAATGTTACATTATCGCCACCATCTCCGACGTGTTGCAACAACAACATGAAGGAATGGAGACTGCTGCCGATATAATGATGTCTCTAGAGGAGATGTTTGCTATGAGGTCTAGGATGACTAAGAGAGAGGCAGTGACTGCTTTTATGAATCTTAGGATGAAACCCGGACAGGCTGTGAAAGATCACATGATGAAATTCATAGCACATCTCAACATTGTTGAACTGAATGGTGCGGAGATAGATGGTGAGACCAAAATCTCACTATCAGATTCCTTTGATCAATTCAAGTTGGACTACACCTTGAATAATAAGGAATGCACCTTGCAAGGCCTGATGCAAGATGTTCAAAGCGCGGAAAAGATCCTTGTGAAAGGCAAGGGTCAAGAGATTCATACGGTAGGTAAAGTTGCTACTGTTAAGACCCGTAAGAAGGTCAAGAAACAACAGAAGAAAAAGCAACTAGGACCTACAAAGAAGGAGACAAAGAAAGTAACCAAGATCAAAGGAAAGTGTTTCCTTTGTGGTGAAAAGGGACATTGGAAAAGAAATTTCCCAAAGTCTCAAGGAAAGGAAGAAGGTAATATTAATTATCTTGAAACATGTTTTTTGGCGGATTCTATGGATTCTTAGTTCATAGACTCCGGAGCCACTAATCATGTTTGTTTTTCCTTACAGGGGTTCAAGGAAAGGAGAAGGCTTAAAGAGAACAAATTCAACTTGCGTTTAGGCAATGAAGCGTTGGTGTCTGCTAGTGCAGTGGGAGATATTAGAATTAGTTAAGATTCTTTAAGGCATTTAGATTTAATAGACGTTTATTATGTACCTCAATTCAAGAGGAATTTAATTTCGGTTTCTTGTTTAAACAAATTTGGTTATTCGGTTACTTTTAATAAAACCTTTATTATTAGTAAGAATGAAAAAATTATTTGCAAAGGTACATTAGAAAATGATTTATTCTATTTGCATGGAAATATCTCTCACTTGTTAGACACGAAATCAACGGAACCCAATCATAAAAGAGTAAAATTATCAAAAGATGAAACCTACCTATGGCATTTGTGCCAAGGTCATATTAACCTTAATAGGATTAAAAGATTGGTATGTGACGAACCTCTAAGTGACTTAAAGGTTGATGATCTACCAACTTGTGAATCTTGTTTGGAAGGTAAAATGACCAAAAATTCGTTTACGACCAATGGCACAAAAGCCATTAAATGTTTAGGATTGATACACACAGATGTTTATGGACCTATGAGCATTCAAGCTAGAGATGGATATGAGTACTTCATAACTTTCATGGATGATCACTCAAGATTTGGCTATGTGTATCTCATGAGACATAAGTCGGATGCTTTTGATATGTTCAAAGCATTAAAAGCTGAAGTGGAAAATCAGCTTGAGAAACGTATAAAAATCTTGAGGTCTGATCATGGTAGAGAATATCTATCTGGTGAGTTTTAGCAATATCTTATTGATAATGGAATAATTTCTCAGTTTTCTGCACCAGGCACACCTCAACAAAATAGGGTGGTAGAAAAGAGAAATAAAACTCTTTTGGATATGGTTAGGTCTATGTTGAGTTATTCAATGCTCCCTAGTTCTTTTTGGGGATATGCTTTACAAACTGCCATGTATATTCTAAACGATGTACCATCTAAGTCGGTTTCTAAAACACCGCATGAGTTGTGGACTGGGCGAAAGCCTAGTTTACAACACTTAAGGATATTTGGATGTCCTGCGCACGTGTTAAAAGGAAAGACAGAGAAGATGAAGTCCCGTTCAGAAACATGCATATCTGTAGGGTATCCAAAAGGAACAAAAGGATATTATTTTTATAGTCCTTCAGATCTTAAAGTATTTGTTTCGACAAATGCTAAATTTCTAGAAGAGGACTATATGAATAATTTTTGTGCCTAAAAGTAGAATCGTCCTAAATGAGCTTTTAGGATATACAATTCCACAAGAGGTTTCGCAACCAAGCCCAATTGTAAATTTCGTACCAACACAAGATCAACAATCCACCATACCTTGTCGTAGTGGGAGAGTTGTTAGACAACCTGAAAGATACATCGGTCTAGGAGAATCTATAGAGAATCTTCCTAACGACAATGATCCCTATACGTACAAGGAAGCAACGGAAGATGTTGATTGTCGCCATTGGCAAAAGGCAATGCAATCCGAAATTGAATCTATGTTCAAAAATAAAGTCTGGTCTCTTGTAGACTTGCCTAAAGGGATAAAACCCATCGGGTGCAAATGGGTATACAAGAGGAAAAGAGGAATGGATGGAAAGGTGGAAACCTATAAAGCTAGATTGGTAGCTAAAGGTTATACGTAGAAGAAAGGTATCGATTATGAAGAACCTTCTCTCTTGTGGCCATGATTAAATCCATTAGGATACTCTTATCCACTGCGACATCTCTAGACCTAGAGATTCGGCAAATGGACGTCAAGACAGCTTTCCTTAATGAAAGTCTTGACGAAAGCATCTATATGATGCAACCAGAAGGATTCATTGAAAAGGGCCAAAAGGAAAGGGTATGCAAGTTGCAAAGATCCATATATGGATTGAAGCAAGCATCCAGATCCTGGAACATAAGGTTCGATCAAGCTGTTAAAGGTTTTGGATTTATTCAAAACCTTGATGAACCTTCTGTATACAAAAGGATTAAAGGCAACAAGTTGGTTTACTTAGTTCTTTACGTTCGGAAACGATGTAGGTGTATTGACATCAATAAAAGAATGGTTAGCAAAACAATTTGATATGAAGAACTTGGGAGAAGCAAGTTATATTCTTGTTATCTAAGTCATAAGGGATAGAAAGAATAGAATGATTGCATTATACCAAGCTTCATACATAGATAAAATCTTGTCTAGGTTTTCCATACAAGATTCCAAGAAAGGTATGTTACCTCTCAGGCATGGAATCAAACTTTCTAAGGAACAAGTTCCTAAGAATGAGCATGAAGAGCAATTCATGAGTAGGGTTCCATACGCATTGGCAGTTTGAAGTCTCATGTATGCAATGCTCTACACTAGACCAGATATTTGTTTTGCTATAGGCATAGTTAGCAGGTTTCAATCGAAACCTGGTCCTGATCACTGGACGGCAGTCAAGCATATTTTCAAGTATCTTAGGAGAATGAGAGATTATATGCTTGTATACTCTGGAGGGGATTTAATTCCTATTGGGTATACAGATTCTGATTTTAAGTCTGATTCTGACTCCAGGAGATCAACATCAAGATCTGTGTTTACTATTGGAGGAGGGGCAGTCATATGGAGGAGTATCAAGCAATCTTGTATTGCTGATTCCGTAATGGAAGCCGAGTATGTTGCCGCATGTGAGGCTGCTAAAGAGGCTGTCTGGCTCCGCCAATTCTTGATTGACTTGGAAGTGGTTCCTGATGCGAATAAGCAGATCACTATCTATTGTGACAATAGTGGAGCAGTGGCTAATTCGAGAAAACCAAGAAGTCATAAGAGAGGGAAACACATCGAAAGAAAGTATCACCTTCTAAGGGAAATTGTGCATAAGGGTGACGTGACGATTATCAAGTTCGCGTCAGCAGAAAATCTAGCGGATCTCTTTACAAAGGCTCTTCCTCAAAAGAGTTTTGACAGGCACCTAGAGAACATGGGGATGAGAGATATGACACATTTACTATAGAGCGAGTGGGAGATTGTTAGGATTATGCTCGATAGCAAGAGTGTAATATTGTAATTAACAATCTTTTCATATGAATAAAGTGATTTCTAGTTTAACAAATCTTATAGCATTTATAGTTTAATTATTATAATTGTCAAACGTAAATAATCATAAGGTCAAAAGACTATGAGAAAAGAAGAA
This sequence comes from Dipteronia dyeriana, assembly GCA_032871835.1. Lineage (NCBI taxonomy): Eukaryota > Viridiplantae > Streptophyta > Magnoliopsida > Sapindales > Sapindaceae > Dipteronia > Dipteronia dyeriana. The sequence continues at coordinate 40,187,135 of CM065299.1, forward strand.
TTGTTCATACATCTAGATATGTATGAGGTAGACACAATTCTTTAGTTAGTCTTGAATAATATTCACAACTTAAGATAGAAGGTTGGGCGCTTTTATCTTGTCAAAGTTATAGATTCTTTTGCTAGCATTTGAGTGGGATCAAATGTGTTATGATGAGTCCAAAATCATCAAAGTGTGGTGTCTTTGGGCAAAAGAATCTAGTGCACTAGGTGCATTGAATAGGATCAAAATGAAATACTTTATCTAGAACCGTCAATGGATAAAAGTTTTCATTTGAAGATAATCGGAGAGTCTATCTTAATCCTGAGATAAATGAAGGACTTATGGTTGCAAATGTTATCATTTGAGCTATTAATGAGTACGATTATATAGCATAGTCTATCCTCGATAGTTTGGTGGTATTCGTTTGTTAATCGATAGAGGACTTCATTTATAGATATGGACATCGTGGCTCCATTTATTGAATGAGAGTAGAATATCATCATATGGATGTTTTGAGGTATTGGATGTTAAATCTTAACGTTAAGTTTTCAATAGTGTCTATTGTAACATGGCTTCTGGACAAGTCAAAAAATCCAAGTTCAAAATGTTGTTATATGAGTAAATATGGTAACTTGGAGAGCTATATGTGGTCTATGTGCTATTGGCGATTACTGGTATTCTTCACGAGGATACATTTTCTCTAATAAGGTTGTCTAGGGTACGAATGAGTAACATCAACTTATTCTATCTATATTTAAGAGTTCAATTTTAGTTCTTTAGTGGAATGAACTAAAATTAAATAGATCGGACCTAAGTGAATCATTTGTTGATTGTGATTAGGTTGTGTCTATTGGACCTTAAATTTTGATAGCCCGCCAAGATCCTCAATCCACACAAACTTGTATGGATCACTTGATATATTCTACCGGACCAATTTAGGGGTCCATCTAGAATTGTAATAATGCATGTGAACTTGTTTCTTTTTGTAAGAATAGGTCTAGTTCACATGTGGACTTTTTTATTAAGGTCCAATGGAGTTAATAAAATGATAAAAAAAATATATGGCCTTTATACTAGGTATGGGCGGCAATGGTTATGGATAATAGCTTTAATATATTATTTTTATTTTATTATTATTAAATTAAATGGAAATTAATTAATTTGTTGGTTAATTAATTATTTAATTAAAAATCAAAATCTTTTCCTATTAGGAGATGGTCTCCTAAAACTACACAATTGTTGGTAGTATAGTTATTTGATAAGTAGATAAATAAAAAGAGTTATTTATCTAATCAAATTAGGAAGTCTTTAATATGGTTACAAACACACTATTGAGTAGGATTAGGAGTCTTGTTGTAGGAAAGAATTCTTTTTGGAAAAGGATTCTTGGTCACCATGTAAAACTACTTAGTGGTAGAATTCTTATTTGAAAAGGATTCATAACCCCAAGTTAATCTACCCAAGGATAGGATTCTTGTCCATCAAGTAATCTTTCTTAGGTAAGATTAAACTCTCCTAAACTACATCAAAGAAGGGAATTTCGTTCATCACATGTATAATATAGGATAGGATAGATTTCCGTTTAGATAAGGATTCTAACTGGACCCACCTAAGGAAAGGATTCTTGTCAACCAAGTAAATCCTTCTTAGGAAAAGATTTATGATCCTATATATATGAGCATGATTAATTCGGCCGGCCCTAAGGCAATTAGAGGTGATTTTGGCCGAGCTTTATTTTTCTAATAGAAAGTTTCGGCCATTATAGGAATTTTGAGGGAGAAAAATCTGATTTTACTCTAGAAAAATTCTATCATCTCTAATCAATAGTGTGTGAACTCGGCCAAGTAGAGAAAAAAGGGGAATGTTTTTGTATTCGATAGTATAATAATATCCTTTACATCAAAAGGGTTTTGTGTACAACATTGAATCAAGGTTCACGTGAGTTACAATCAAATTGATTGATAATTCACAAGTGACAGGACGTTCATAGATTTTTCTCTTGCAGGATATTTGTAACTAACAAAGAAAAGATATTTGCTTTGTCTTCATCCTCAGTAATACAATTTAAAGAAAGGGATCCCACACTCCTAAGTGATTCACGTTCGTGATTTGATTGGAAGATCTTGAGGAATCAATTCGGCGCTTGTTCAATCGTCACACAAAAAAGGGACGATACTTTTATATACATCAATTAATCCAGGGTTAAGGTTCTCGTTGCATAAAATGGAAAATTTTATTTATAAGCAAACCCTTATTTCGTTTTTTTAACACGCTTCCGTTGCATTTTCTAAAACGTTTTTCCCTACAATTGGATATAATGCTCTTAAGACTTGACATCTATGAAAACTCTATATCCTTGCTTCTCTCATGACAAATGGTGAAATTGGTTTGAATTCTATTAGAAACCTTTGTCATTTTCTTTAACAAATACAATTGTTTCTGGGCTTGAATGTAACATGTCTTGTATGCAAAGCATTTTAGATTCACACATTTTCTTAAAATAAATCTCCTTATTTCTCTCCTATTAATTGAGTTGCATAAATGTGGCTTATAAGATTTATGCAAATATCTTGTATGCTCTTTTCTCACTTTGCCATGAGTAACCCGATTGGGGACTACTCCTATGCATATATCATGACAAAAATGGGGCACAACATAAGATTTAAGGGGGAACTTGGTAAGGGGTAGTAGTACATGTTAGGAATGTTAGGATTATGCTCGATAGCAAGAGTATAATAATGAATTTGACAATCTTTTCATATTAATAAAATGATTTCTATTTTAACAAATCTTATAGCATTTTAAGTTTAATTATTATAATTGTCAAAAGTAAATAATCATAAGGTCAAAAGACTATGAGAAAAGAAGAATTGTTCATACATCTAGACATGTATGAGGTAGACACAATTATTTAGTTAGTCTTGAATAACATTCACAACTTAAGATAAAAGGTTTGGCGCCTTTATCTTGTCAAAATTGTAGATTCTTTTACTTGCAATTGAGTGGGATCGAATGTGTTATGATGAGTCTAAAATCATCAAAGTGTGGTGTCTTTGGGCAAAAGAATCTAGTGCACTGGGTGCATTGAATGGATAAAAATGAAATACTTTATCTAGAACCGTCAACGGATAAAAATTTTCATTTAAAGACAATCAGAGAGTCTATCTCAATCCTGAGATAAATGATGGACTTATGGTTGCAAGTGTTATCATTTGATCTATCAATGAGTACGATTATATCGCATAGTCTGTCATGAATAGTTTGGTGGTATTCATTTGTTAATTGATAGAGGACTTCATTTATAGTTATGGACATCGTGGCTCCATTTATTATATATGAATATAATACCATTATATGGATGTTTTGAGGTATTGGATATTAAATCTTAACGTTAAGTTTTCAATAGTGCGTATTGAAACATGGCTTATGGACAAGTCAAAATATCCAAGTTCAAAATGTGGTCATATGAGTAAATATGGTAACTTGGAAAGCTATAGGCAGTTTATGAGCTCTTGGCGATTACTGGTAATCTTCACGAGGATACACTTTCTCCAATAAGGTTGTCTAGGGTATGAATGAGTAACATCAACTTATTCTATCATTATTTAAGAGTTCAATTTTATTTCTTTAGTGGAATGAATTAAAATTAAATTGATCAGACCTAAGTGAATCATTTGTTGGCTGTGATTGGGTTATGTCTATTGGAGCTTAAATTTAGATAGCAAGCCAAGATACCAAATCCACACGAACTTGAATGGATCACTTGATATATTCTACCAGACAAATTTAGGGGTCCATCTAGAATTGTATTAAGGCATGTGGACTTGTTTCTTTTTGTAAGAATGGGTCTAGTTAACATGTGGACCTTTTATGAAGGTCAAATGGATTTAATAAAGTAAGAAAATAATATATTGGCCCATATATATGGTTTGGGTGGCATGGCTATTTAGAATAGCTTAATTATATTATTTTATTTTATTATTTAATTAAATGGAAATTAATTAATTTGGTGATTAATTAATTATTTAATTAAAAGTCAAAATCCTTTTTCTAGTAGGAGATGGTCTCCTAAAATTATGCTATTGTTGGTAGTATGATTAATATTAAAGGCTATATTTGATAAGTAGATAAATAAAAGGAATTATTTATCTAATCAAATTAGGAAGTCTTTAATACGGTTACAAATACACTATTGAGTTGGATTAGGAGTCTTGGTGGAGGATAGAATTCCTTTTAGAAAACGATTCTTAACCACCAAGTAAATACACCTAAGGAAATGATTCTTAACAACCAATTAAATCCTTCTTAGGAAAGGATTTGTGATCCTAATATATATTCTAGTGAATTTCGGCTAGCTCATAAATATATATAAGAGGATAGAATTCCTTTTAGAAAAGGATTCTTAACTACCAAATAAATCCACCTAACGAAAGGATTCTTGCCAACCAAGTAATCCTTCTTAGGAAAGGATTTGTGATCCTATATATATACCCTTGTGAATTTCGGCCATCCCTATGATTTTTAGAGTGAAAAAATTGGCCAACATAAGTATTTTCTAAGAGAGAATTCTGATTAGCAAGGGAGAATTTTCAGAGAGAAAAATTTAGTATTTTACTCTTGACAAAATTCAATCAACTCTAAGATATAGGGTGTCGAATTTGGCCAAAGGGAAAAGAGAAAAAGAGAACATTTTTGTTTTTGATAGTACACTAGTATTCTTTACATCAAAAGGGATTTGTGTACAAAATAAAATCGGGTTCAAGCGAGTTTCAATCAACTAGATTGATAATTCACAAGTGACCGGACGTTCTTGGATTTTTCTCCTGGAGGATATTTGTAACTAACAAAGAAAAGATTTTGTTTGTCTCCATCCTCAGGTATACAATTTAAAGAAAGGGAGCTCACACTCCTAGGTGATTCATGTTCGTGATTGGATTGGAAGATCTTGCGGAATTAATTCGGTGCTTGTTCAAACGTCACGAGAAAAAGGTAAGACACTTTTTATATACATCAATTAATCTAGGGTTAAGGTTCTTGTTAGTCAAAAGGGAAAATTTTTATTTATACGCAAACCTTAATTTTATATTTTATTAAATTTTCTCACGCTTCCGTTGCATTTTGAACCGTTTTTTTCCCTACAAGGAAGATTAACTTTAGGGGGAGTAACCCTTTAAAGGGGAGGGGGGGATTGCATTCACATACACTGCATGATGTTGTACTTATATGTTTTATGCAAATGTGTGTTTGTTTTATTTTCACATGATCAATCTCACATATGCTAGGTTTGGAAAGTGCATTTGTTTACTTCTATTGTGTAGGGTTGATTGTTCTACAAAAGATTGAAGATTGAATAGTTGAAGCTTTTTTTTATGTCTCTTTGTAATGTAGAATATCTTTCTGGTGCTTTATTTGCTTATTTTGTGATGATCAATGTGAGTGGTGGTTTTGTCACGAAATAGCCAAAGGGAAAGATTGTAAAGTCCTCATTTATTGATTGACTTATTTCATGAACAAACCACATGCTGGGGTTTTTATGTAAGGGTAGCTTAGGCTCTCAAGGCCTCAATATAAGAAGCATTAAAGGTAAAATTCCAAGTGCTTGCTTGCTTTGAAGAGATAATTGCACAAACTCACAACTCAAGCATAATTCTTGTTAATATATGTTGTGTGTTTATATGTTTGCTTTCATGATTTGATAACTCTCCATGCATGTTTATTTTTATCACATCTTTGCATTTGAAATGACACGCATTATGTGTTGCTCTTACACACACACACACACATTCTTCTAACATTTGAATTGTTATATTTGACTTGGTATGCTTATGTGCTTCTTTGTCTTACCTTGCTTTCAATGTGTGTTTAGGTGTGGTGGATTTTTCAAGTTGAAAAATTCATAACAGGACAATACATGAGTCTACGCACGGGTACCCTACCCGCGTACTACCCGTACAGTAATACCCGCACAGTAAGAAGATTGAGAATTTCAATCTCTCGGTGTCAGATCAATGCACGGACACTTGCGCGGGTCTGGACCAGCGCAGTCCTGCGCATTTCACTGGGTGAGATTTTCATCTCTCTAGTTGAAGCCAATGCGTGGACATTTAAATGGCATAGCGCAAGTTTGCATGGGTCACTACACGGGTCCAGACCAGAGCACTACCTTGATCTGGCAGATTTTATTAAAATGACAACACTTTATTTTGGTCATATATATATATATATGTCTCTTCATTTTCAGGTCATGATAAGAGTTCCATTTTTCATTCTTTTCTCTTAGAACATCCTTCAAGAGAAAATATCTTCCAAGAACTCACCTTTATACAATCAAAGCTTTTCCTTTGATCTTAAAAACATCATCTTGCATCATCTATGTCTATTTAGAGTGCATCCATACAGGGTTAAGCATCATCACATCCTGTTTGGTAAGTTTCTCACTATCTTCATATAGCTCTTGATATCTATGATTTTTTTATATGCCATCTCATTATCCTAGATAAGTATCTAAGGTTCCTTAGCCTTGTTTGTATTTTGAATATCTTCATATATTCACATACGCCATTTTATCTCTTCATCTAGAAGTTAATCTTGTGTTGCTTTCGGGAGTATGTTGCTTCAAGCACAAGTAAATTGGACTAGGTTCACTCTTACTGGGATTAGGTAGTGGTTGTCGGCTATTTACCGGGATTAAGTTTAACACCATTATCATTAGTGGATTCGAGTTTCGAGTGTGGCTCACTTAACAGCCCATGGTTTTTCCCAGTTGGAGGGTTTCCATGTATTTCTCAAGTGTCTTTTATTATTCCGTAATTATTACACTTGCGATATTATTGTGACAAGTTAGAGGCATTTTTGTCATTTGTTGATTAATGAAAAATTGGGTAAAAATTGATTAAAATCTGCTTGCCCCCTCCCTCTAGATTAATAATAAACACACCATAATTTGTTTCAATCCCTATAATTTAGACCAATTGAATGATGATGATGTAAGAATCAAATTGTACAAGAATTACTCCCGTTAATCACATTTGGCTTCTGTTTGGGTTTAAAATTAAATAAATGGCGAATTCTTTAACCTATTTGGTCACGTTATGGTACTTTAATGGCGAAGAAGTCAACTCTGTAGCTTGGAGGAGAAATCACGATTCTACATAGTAGTGGCGAGGTACCTCATGGTACTAGTCTAGTGGCGTGGCACGGCGGTTAACCGATATTTCTGGAGATTTCCGACTAATTTCAATTTTAGATTATGGACATGTCACGTGCCTAGAAGAGGTGGCGAGTTTGTATCAAGGTATTCTGGTACCAAGCGTTTAACCTTTTATCGAGGTACTAGGTAGGAGTTACCTTACTACTAGCTGGTCTTGATCTCTTGGTGGTGCAGAGATTGGTATCTCGAGGTAGGTAGTAACATGCCAGCCCTACCTAGTATCAAAAAACGTGTCCTACCAGGCACCAGTTGGGTAGAAAATTTCATTTTTACCCTTGCCAACAACGGCTATTAACAGAAGTCCCCTCTGACTTAAACACTGGTGTAGGGGTTGGAGTCAAATTTCTAGAATCGTTTGGAAAATTTTCCCTCTGCATCTGTTTACCAGGATATGGGAGGACATCTCCGCATTAAATGCTACGGTCCACATAGCTAGCTAGTGAACAGCATCCGTTTCAATGAAACGATTCGTGCGTTTCATGAGATTTTTGATAGAAAATATCATCTCTAAGATCACGCTTCCATCATCGGCTACTGTTTAATTCCATATTTAAGCACAACGACTTTCTCCTAACTCTTCGTGCATTTCAAAACTTTCTTCTCTTCTTTAAAAATAACCCTATTTGTTCTCTTCTGTACCTTCTTCGTCTTCTCCTTAGTTAGACTTTCTACCATCTTCGAACCAATACTGCTTCTATGTCGAACTCTGAAAATGACAGCGTGGATCGACTAGTGGAAGGTGACTCCTTGATCGATAGCGATGAAAGAGATACCCCTTAATTGTAATACCGTAACTCAAACCTGATATTACTATCGAGACCGGTTTCTCAAAAGGACCTACTACCTTGCTAGAGATAGTCTAAGAGAATTCAGGTGATGAATCCGATAACATCAAGGCCAGCAGAGGCCTAACCGGGGTCGATTCAAGCTTACCACGAGGGAGGCTAAAACTATTCTATAACATCCGTGTCATCCCTGATTCTACTACTTCAATCCAGTCGATCAGTCGTTTAAGGGTGAAATTCCATATTCCTTGTAGCAGCACGATTACCATCCCGCATAGGGTGTATGATGTGTACACCCCATCCTCAGGCACGCTCCCTATCCATACTACAGCTTTTGAAAGTGGAATTAGGCTACCTCTCCACCTGACACTTCATAGGGAGCTTCATGCATTACAACTAGCTCCTCTCCAACTAACCCTTGGATTTTGGTGGTATCAGGTAGGGTTTCTCGTGTTGGGAAGGAGCAATGCGAGAAGGACAATATCAATAGGGAACTAAGACTATATGAATTGAAGTATGTCTTCTAGGTTATCGATAACTCTCTTGGTATAAAGGGACAGTTTTATGCTCAGGTAAAGAACAATTTGAGTTTCCTGGTACCAGGCACCACGAGGAAGGACTCCCCCTGGAAGGAAGCGTGGCGATTGGTTGGTGGTGATTGGTGGAGCCCGGTTCACATCAGGGGTACTGAATGTAAGGTCCCTAACTAGTTTTATAGTAGACCAACCTAGGAAAAATGGACCATTTCTACTGAATTAAAGGTAATCCTGAAAGCCATCATCCTTCGATCCTACCTCAACCTACAGTATTCCACCTCCAATGCTTGTGACCAGCAGGGTGAATCGCTATCATCGCATCTCCATCGCATCTCCTGGTAGGCGAGATCTTCTAATTCTGCTTTATTATATTTTCTATTGCTCTTGATAAATGCTAACTCTTTTTGATTTCTCATAGTTTCTACGGTCCCTCTACCCGTCCAGAAGAAGCTTGAGCCTTCTAATGATCTGTCCTTCTCACTCCTTTATACTCCTCTTGAGTCCTCTATTTCTCGGACCAAAAAAACCACTTCTCCATTTGAAGTCCCCTCTGAAGCTACTTCCTATGTCGATGGGAGAATCCCAATCTTTCCTGATACTCCATCCAGACCTATTGAGATAACAGAGGATCAACCTACTTCAAATGAAGTAGTAGATATCCAAACTGCTGCCAAGGATGTGGTGAAGGATCAGTACAAAACCAAAGTGGTGGTAGAGCAAGCTAAACCGGTGGCAATGGTGGAACTTCAGACTAGTTTAGTTCAAGTAGAGATCTTTGCTGATGTTGTACAAATGGAGGCAGAGAAGCAGGTACACATAGAAAGATCAAGAGGATAGGGCAACCAGGAGGAAGCCGGTACGTGATCTGTCAGTATGAATTTTCTCCGATTGTTGCTCAGAAATGAGGGTAAGCACCCTGCTTGATCAAGAAAAAACCTACCAAGTCATATCATATATATATATATTTACAAGTATGTAGCCGGATACTAGGGATGGGCTCCCTTGGTTCAATGAATGAGAATTCCTTCTTATTTTCCCTCTACACTTGCCCATACCTGTCCTCCTTACTTGGTTGAATCTATCAAATTTCACATATATCAGAGGCTGGGTCTAGATGTTAGTCCCTTAAATGCACCCGACTTAACAATTTTCGGCAATCCAAAAAGGCTTAAAATTTATCAAGTTTAGGAAATCAATCAAACCAGGTGACTGGTACCAGTTCGAGGAACATAGTCAAATTAATCCCCGTAAGACCTCATTAACATTGACTACCCTTACTGGGAAAATCATGATACCAAGCATCCATGTTCGAAAAGCTCTGGTACTTGGGCAAAAACCCAATTTAACAAATCTTGGTACCTAGGCTTCCCATGTATATGGTTCCGTGGTACCTAGATGGTATCATGGTCTTGGCGCGATTAAATCATCTATCTGGTATCTTCTTACTTTGGTAAAATAATCAGTTGCTATTGCCTAGGTATTAGAGATACTTAATATGTGGTATCTTGATATCTGGACGATCTCGCTAGTGTGTTATCTACCATATCTGCATCAGTCCCCTGTATATTCCTAGCAACACAAGAAAACTAAGAAATGATAAGGAGAAAAATCGTGTGACAAACGACTAATACCATATTTCTGAGGTACTAATCAAAATGATCCCTGTAGGACTTTATCAAAGTTGATTATTCTTTCTAGGACAATCCATGTGCCTAGCATCCCCATTCAAAGGAAAACTAGGTATCCAAGCAAGCATGATTAGGACAGGTAACTATGCACTTACCACCCTAATCCTTCTTGGAAGTGGATTCCCAACCAAGGTATCAAGAAAGGCCACTTGGCTTATCCTGGTCTTGTGATCTGCCTAGCATCTATGCACTTACACTCGAACCCTTATTGGGGGTGGTAGCCTTACCAAGGCATTAGGAGGGCCATTTGGCTCCTTTGGTTTTATGGTCTGGCTGGCAATTATGTACTTACACTCATACCCTTCTTGGGGGTAGGTCGCCTAACAAAGGACATCAGGATAATTATTTGGTCTTTGTGGTCTCATTTTCTAAAAGGAAAGTATGCTCTTACACTTAGACCCTTATTAGCGGGGGGTGGTGCCCAGCCAAGGCATAAGAAAAGTCACTTGGTTTATCTTGGTCTTGTGATCTAGCTAGCAACTATGCACTTTACTCTCAGACCCTTCTTAGGGGTGGTAGCCAGACCAAGGCATCAGGAGGGTCATGGCTATCCCGGTCTTATGGTCTAGCTGGAAACTATGAACTTACGCTCATGCCTTTCCTTGGGGGTCACCCGACCAAGAGCATCAGGATGATCATTTGGTCATCCTGGTCTCGTGATCTAGCAGGTAACTATGCACTTACGATTAGACCCTTCTTGAAATGGGTGGTGCCCGGACAAGGCATCGGGGTAGCTATGTGGCTTTTTGTTTATGGAGATCATGGCTACATCTATGGTGAAATACTTAACAAATAAAAGAGACAAGTGTAGATGGAGAGAAACGGAGACATTATTGATAACAAAACTGGAGATACATAATGTTTTAAGTGTGCAAATATCGATGTCTATCCGGATTATTCTAGTTTGTCATGGAGCTTCTAACCTTCTATGATTAGAATCTCTTCAAGTGCGTACCATTCCAAATATGGTCAATAGATCATCCATCCATGTCCTCCAGCTTGGAGGCACCACTTTGGGCCACTACCTTCACTGGGTAAGGACCTTCCAAGTTTGGGGCTAATACCTCGTCCGACTAGTTACTAGTGCTTTGGGTCACCTTTCAGAGCACCAAGTCTCCCTCATTGAAGCTACAGTCATTTACCTTTCTATAAAAGTACCTCGCAATTCACATTTGGTAGACTATAACTCTTTCTGCCTACTTATCTTATTTTCCTTCTTTGAGGTCCAATTTGGCCCTCAGCTTGACCTCATTGCTTTCTGGTTCAAATGTTAGATCCTGAACAAGGTGAGCTTATTCTCTATAGGTAGAACCGCTTCTACCCCAAAAGCCAAAGAGTAAAAGGTTTCACCAATCGTGGTCCTTTTGGTGGTGTGGTATGCCCAAAGTAAATCGGGAAGATCCTCTACCCAATTTCCCTTTTAATGTTATAGTTTATTCTTTAAGAGATTTTTGATGGTCCTGTTTATAACTTCTACTAGGCCAATGGTTTGAGGGTGAGCTACAGAAGCAATATGAAGATCTATACCTAGGCCATCATAGAACTTCTTAAACTCCCTAAACCGGTAAACTACATTCTTCTTGATGAATTTAGTGGTGTTCTTCTCGGTTATCTTATTGAGTGGTTTGGCTTTCACCTACTTAGTGAAGTAGTCGATTGTAAATATGGCATGCATGGCTTGACTTGGAGCCTTAGGGAGAGTTCCAATCAAATTAACTCCCCTGATTGCAAAAGGGTATGGAGAACTAATAGAGGAGAGCTTCTCTAGTGGAAGGTTTTTCAAGTTTGTTGTCTTTTGAAAAGGTAAACATGACTGCAGAAACATCCTCATGATATCGTGAAAAGTAAGCCAATAATATCCCTTACGAAGCACTTGGTAAGCCAATGTTTCTCCCCCTACATGGTTCCCTTCCACAAATGAACCTCACTGAGGAGCCAAGCAGTATCGTCGGGGTGGAGGCACCGGAGCAGAGGTAAAGACTTGCCTCTAACGTACAGATACCAATCAATCAAGCAAAATCGAACTGAGATCCTCTTGGTCTTACGAGCTTGATCAGGATCTCTTGAGAGCTTTTTTGCATGGAAGTAATCCATAATGGGATCCATCTAACACGGGAGTCAATCTATGGGGTTGACCTCATTGCCGCTTGCTATCAAGGATGGGAGATGACCTTGAGAGGTACCCCCTTAGGAAAAGCTTGGCCTCCATTAGTTGCTATCTTGGCCATGACATTTGCTTGATGATTCTCTTGGTGAGGTATTTGCTTGATCTTGAACCCCATAAATTGAGCTTTGAGCTACTGGACTAGTTGTAAGTAGACTGCCATGTTGTCTCTTCTAGATTGATAGAGTCTGGTAACTTCGTTAACGACTAGTTGTGAATCACTTTTGACATTGAGGTAGTCTGCTTTTAGCTCGACTACTTCATTATTGGTAGTGCCGAACTTGAAATGGAAGCAGTGCAGAGCTCGACTTGTTTAAGATTAGTTAAGATAATTCTTGCTCCGCTACCTGTTTGGATAGATGGCCCATCTATATATAGGACCCAGACGTCTCAGTCAACTAGCCAATTTACCGATTCTTGATCATTTTAGGAGTTTTAATCCTGGTTTAAAATAGTACCAGGATCAGAAAGGGCTGAGAATTCAGCAACGAAGTATACTAGTGCTTGGGCTTTGATAATTATCCTAGCTTTATACTTGATGTCAAACTTGGTGAGCTCGAGGGCCCATAGTACAAACCTCTAAGACAAGTCTGGTCTATAAAAGAATTGGCAGAGAGGTTGATCAATGACAACCATAATTATGTGGTCCTGGAAGTAGGGGCGTAACTTCCTAGTCAAGGTCACCATGTCGAAGGCAAGTTTTTCCAAGAGAATATAGTTCCTCTCCTGTTTGGTAAAGGCATGGCTTAATAGTACACAGGTATCTGAATCTTATTTCCACACCCATTAACCATGGTCCCGCTAACCGCTGCCTTCGATACGGTTAGGTATAACTATAGTTCCTCCCTAGGTTCCAGTTTGACCAACAACAGTTGGCTTGCTAAATGTTTCTTTAAGGCTTGGAAAGTCTGCTCATTGTCCCAATCCACTTCATGTTTCTCTCCTACTTGATTGCCTTAAAGGAAGGAGGCTTTTATTGGTGGATGGGGATATGAAGTGGTTGAGAGCAGCTATCCGATCGGTTAACACTTGTACCTGCTCAAGAGAGTTGGGAGATTCGAGGTTCATGATGGCTTTGATCTTCTCCATGTTAGTTTTTATGCCCCTCTCACAGACCATGAACCCGAGAAACTTTTGTACAGCTACCCTGAAAGCACATTTAGCTGGATTTAACTACCTTTGGTTCTCTCCTACTATCTGGAAAGTTTAGCGAAGGAGGTCCTGATGCTGCTGCTCTACTACCTGGGACTTGGTGATCATATCTTCATTGTAGACCTCCATTATACTTTTTATCTCTTGCTTAAACAACCGATTAATCTATCGTTGGTTAGTGGCATCTGCATTCTTGAGACCAAAACTTGTAAAACTAGAGGCCTTGCCCGGTAATGAAAGTGGTTTTGTCTTGGTTAGCAGGGTGCATCGTGATCTGATTGTACACTGAGAAAGCGTCTATGAAGCTAAGGATCTTATTCACCGTGATGGAATCCACTAGTTGATCGATCTTGGCTAGGAAAATACTTTCCTTTAGGCAATCGCGATTATGATCTGTATAATCAACTCACACGTGCCACTTCCCATTGGCCTTGGTGACCATTACCATATTACCGATCCAGGTATCGAGATTCACTGATGAATCCAACTTTTAACAATTTGTTAACCTCCTTTGTAACTACAGCATTTCTTTTGGGGTTGAAATATTGCCTCTTTTGTTTGACTAGTCTGAAGTTGGGATCGACTGTTCACCTATGAGCTGTCAATGAAATAGGGATCCCTAGCATCTAATCGTTACTCTAAGAAAAGATGTCATTGCATTAATGGAGAAGCCTGATCAAGCCTTCATTCACTTTTTCCTCTAGCCCGGCTCCAATCTTAAGCACTTCAGAGGGGTCACTCTCCATGACTGGTACATCCTCTAACACATAATCTAGGTGACCACAAGCCCATCCCTTGTCATCCTCTAACTCCTCTTTTTCCAGGATCTCTATCTCTGGTTCTTCTTCCATGAAATTAAGGATTTCAAGATTCCTTTTTAATCGTTCCTGCATAACAGCTACATGCGCACCTTGCTTAACCAATGTTGTTGGGTTAGCTAATAGGGCTTAGCACTTATAGGCTGCCTATTGTTCACCACGTACCTTAACTACCTGATCTTCTACTGAAAAATTTAAGATGTTGTGGTAGATAGTCGACACTCCCTTTAGAGATGACATGAATTGACTCCCGAGGATAACGTTGTAGGTTGATGGGGTGTCGACCACTATAAAATCGATCTTGAGATTCTACTGGAGAGGAGCAGTCCTTAAGATGATCGATAAAATCTTTGATCCGACTAGCAATATTGAGTCCCCATTAAATCGGTAGAACGGGGTAGCGCAACTATGGTAGAAGCACTACTTCAGATTGAAGTTCTCCAAAGTGTCTTTAAAGAGGAAATCCATACTTTTACTAGCATATATCAATACATGGTGGATGATATAGTTGGCGATCTAAACCGTGACAATCATAGGATCATCATACGGTTGCACAGTGTTCTACTCATCATCTTCGGTGAAGACTATCTAAGCTGAACAGGAGGATTCTGTTGATCCTCGGGTGACTTTGAGAACATCCTTTCCTCCATCAATCCGATGTATTTTCCAAGCATGTTTCTTCCTTGAGTTATTGGAATTCCCTAACAGGGTAGGTCCCCCACTGATAATATGTATGACCTAGGTCTGTTGCATCGGGTCTTTTCCCTTTGCCTTTCTTCTTTCTACATCCTCTCTAATTTTGACTTTCACTTCCTTCCTCGTATGGATGCTGTCCCACACCTACTGTAGGAACTCCTCAAAGTAGCTGCCTCTCACCAGAGCCTCAATCTGATTACGCAGGTTGTAGTACTCCGAGGGGTTATATCCTACGTCTTTATGGAAATCGCAGTACTTGTAGCGATTCCTCATGTCGACTGGTGTTTTGATAATATTTGGACTCTTTATTAGCCCTTTATCTCAGATGGAGAGGTAGATCATCTCGCAATATGCATTAAGGGAGTGTAATGGTTGTACCCCCTTTCCTCTTGAGTTATCGAGGCCACCTCTCTAAGAAGAGGCGAAGACCGTGGTTGTATTCTTCTTACTTGATACCGCTCCCACTGAAGTTGGAAAGATAATGGTGGTATATGGACAGAGAGAGAGGTTTATTCTAAGCCTTCTTGACAGGTGTTGGCATGGGTGCTTCTTTCTTTTGGCGTTTGCCAACTCTCAGATCATCGTGCACAATCTTGACCCAAAGTTGTTCATCTATCTCCACCTGCTCGAGCGCCATATGTTATGCTTCCTAGTACGTCTCCGGTGGTTGCTTGGTAAACTATTAGAACAGACTACCAACCCAGGTTCCATCTAAAATTTACCAGGGTCTCTTTTTCTATGATAACCCCCATCTAGTTTGATTCTTTGTGGAATCTCTTCACGTAAGATCTGAGCGACTCATGTCGCTCATGGACTATAGACTGCAGATGGATGGGGTCCTTTGGACGTGGCTTGATTCCCTGGAATTATGCATAAAAATCACTAGACAATTTGGTAAATAAATTAACACTACTTGTCGGTAACTTCTGGAACCACGTATTAGCATAGTCGGTTAACGTGGTGGGGAACATCCTACACATGGCAGCCCTAGCAGCGTTCTTGACCTCCATCTTCTATACGAATCTCTCCGGGTGGCTCAAAGGATCCATTATCATGGAGTACTTATCAGTAGGCATCTTGAACTTGGGGGGAAGATCTGCTTCTCTGATCCTTCTATAGAAGAGGGCGTTCATCTCACCCAATGTTTCTTTTCGGTTTTCTTGGTTCTTCCCCTTCTTCATCTCCTAGAGTTACTTTACCATCCGGGCTACCTGGTCCAGAAAGTGATTATTCTCAGCATTCTTGGACTTGACCTTGGAATCCTTATTATTAGACTCATCCGATGCTATAGAGGCTTCATCCCGGTTCTACTTTTTAGGGGGTTTTCTTAGGCACTTCTCCTACTCCTTCCCATAGCTGAGCGAGGTAGCCTTCCAATGGCCACCGATTGTTCTGGTTAACGAGGTTCCAAACTGGGAGGTCAAGAGCTGACCTTACATGTCCGGGCTGGTAGCTTGCTGGTCTATCTAGTGTTAGGGGCACGGGCCCTTAACCTATCTAGTGTTGGGATTATGCTCAATAACAAGAGTGTAATAATGTATTTGACAATCTTTTCATATTAATAAAGTGATTTTTAGTTTAACAAATCTTATAGCATTTATAGTTTAATTATTATAATTGTCAAAAGTAAATAATCATAAGGTCAAAAGACTACGAGAAAAAAAGATTTGTTCGTACATCTAAATATGTATGAGGTAGACATAATTCTTCAATTAGTCTTAAACAATATTCACAACTTATGATAAAAGTTGGGCGCCTTTATCTTATTAAAGTTGTATATTCTTTTGCTAGCATTTGAGTGGGATCAAATGTGTTATGATGAGTCTAAAATTATCAAAGTGTGGTGTCTTTTGGCAAAAAAATTTAGTTCACTAGGTGCATTGAATAGGATAACAATGAGATACTATTTCAAAAACTGTCAATCGGAGAGTATATCTGAATTCTGAGATAATTGATGGACTTATGGTTACAAGTGTTATCATTTTAGCTATCAATGAGTACGATTATATAGCATAGTTTATCATCGATAGTTTGGTGGTATATATTTGTTAACCGTTAGCGGACTTCATTTATATATATGGACATCGTGGCTCCATTTGTTAATGTGAGTAGAATATCATCATATGGATATTTTGAGGTATTGAATATTAAATCTTAACGTTAAGTTTTCAATAGTTTCTATTGAAATAAGGCTTCTGGACAAGTCAAAATATCCATGTTCAAAATGTGGTCATATGAGTAATATGGTAACTAGGAGAGCTGTACACGGTCTATGAGCTCTTAGCGATTACTGATATTCTTCACGAGGATACACTATCTCGATTAAGATTGTCTAAGTTACGATTAACATATTATATCTTTATTTAAGCGTTCAACTTTAGTTCTTTAGTGGAATGATCTAAAATCAATAGATCGAACCTAAGTAAATCATTTGTTTATTGTGATTAGGTTATGTCTATTGGAGCTTAAATTTAGATAGCCTGCAAAGATCCCCAATTCACAAGAAATTCCATGGATGACTTGATATATTCTACCTGACCAATATCTGGGTCCGTCTAGAATTGTTTTTGAATTTCAGAATCCAAAAGTTTTGGAGAGGTGCGTTCATGTGTGATCAAGACAAGCGGGAACACTTCAAAATACCTGGATTGGGCAGCCCTAATGGGGTGCGATTAGTATTCCATTAATACATTAAGAATATAATTTGCACATTTTAATTAAATGGGCTGTTTAATTATATTAATGTACTAATTTAAGACATATGGACTTGTTTCTATTTTAGTAAGATTGAGTCTAGTTCACATGTGACTTTTTAAAGTCAAATGGATTTAATAAAATTGAAAAACAATATATGCCCATATATTTGGTTTGGGCGGCATAATATACTAGACTAATATAATGTTTTTTTATTTTTTTAACTAATTAAATGGAAATTAATTAACTAATTAATTAATTAATTAATTATTTAATTAAAAGTCAAAATCTTTTTCCTAGTAAGATAAGGTCTCCTAGTGTCATACTATTATTGATAGTATGATAAATATCAAATACTTTACTTGATAAGTTTATAAATAAAAAAGGAATTTATTTATCTAATCAAATTAGTAAGTATTTGATATCTATCAAAACTCTAATTGACAATTGGTTAAATTAGAAAGTTCTGATAAAGTCACAATTTAATTTATATTCAATAATTTAGTTGGAATAGGAGTCTTGGCGTGGAAAAGAATTCTGAAAGTTGATAGGAGTCTTGGTGAAAGTAAATCCTTCTAGAGAGAGGATTCTTGGCCACCAAGTAAATCCTCCTAAAGAGAGGATTCAATCATATATATATATATCAACATTATGGAATTCTGCCAAAACAAAGAAATCTATAGAGAGATTTTGGCCTTGAGAGAAGTTTTTTTTTTGTTGGTTATATAGATAAAAAAAACTTCATCCGACCCATTGTGTGAAGAATTCGGCCAAGCAAAGAGAAAAAAGAGAACGTTTTTGTTTTCGGTTAAGCACTAGTATCCTTTACATCAAAAGCTTTTGTATATAAAAATCGAATCGAGTTCACGTGATTTTCAGTCAATAGATTGATAATTCACAAGTGACCAAACGTTCTTGGGTTTTCTCTATGAGGATTATTGTGATTAATCACCGAGAGAAAAAGGTACAATACTTTTATTATATGTTAATTAATCAAGGGTTAAGGTTCATTCTTTTAAAGGAATTTTTGTTTAAATACACCAACCAAATTTTTTGCTTCTCCCACGTGTTTTTTCCTACATCTAGGACTGTGGGCAGGGCCACTAGCCTCTCATGGATCGGTATCGGTGGAGGTGGTCCCAATCTATCAATATCTGTTAACCCGGTATCTGGCATACTGGTATCCCCTCTAGCCTCTAACTTTGCGAGCTAAGGGGTGATACCTCCCGTGGCTAACCTAAGGCATACACTCTTCAAAAAGATCGTGTCTTGCTACTCACAAATCGTCTGGCCTACCACCGAGGCAATTAGAACATGGGTTAAGACTCGTGTGGTAGCAGGATGTGCTAGAGCAAGTTTATGGTGCTTTGACTTCTTTCTTTTCTTCTGAACCTTTTAGGTGGAGGTTATGGACTAGTGCCCTAATGCTTCAAGCTGTCCTTGTGAGGATTTAAATCTCATGCTGTAAGCTGTAAAAGTAAAAAATGTGATTTCCAAGGCCTTCAAAAAATGGTATTGAAACTTCTCATAGACGGTGCCAAAAAGTGTTAATTGAAAATTAATTCAAGGGGAGGATTATCAATTAACACCAGCAGGACTGCTACCTTGGAGATTGCAGTCGGGGTAGGTACCTTCGGTACCAGTTGTGATATAATAGATGGAGTTAGAAATTGAGGAAATATTAAGATATATTGATAAATAAATTGACGATAGTGTTTTATTGAATAATCAAACAGAATAGTTACAATGATGTCATACAACTCTCAATTCTCTCTTGGTTATAAAGGTTGGAGATTGTGAACTCGGACGTGTCGATATATGGCTCAATCTTTTAAGAAAAGTGGCAATAAAGCTCTGCCCTTTTTCTCCCATTTTTTTTACCCTGTTTGTTTGCTTACATCCCTTTTAACCCTTTCTCTTCATCAATCAAATCTTTATATCTTAAACCAATTGATTTGTCATGTTACCGAAAATGATTGATGTTGGTAGAGGAAACAAATTACATGGGAATTACTCCTGTTGATTACGTCAGATTTCTGTTTGGATTTAAATTTGAATAAATGGAAAATTCGTTGACGTAACTGGTCACATTATGATGCTTTAATAACGAAGAAGTCCACTCTGCAGCTTGGAAGAGAAATCACGATTTTGTGCATCAGTGGTGAGGTACCTATAAGTACTAGTCTGGTGGTATGGTGCTTGACCGATCATTCTAGAGATTTTCGGCTAACTTCCTTCTTACCTTATAGTCATGTCATATACATTGCAGAGGTGACAAGATTGCAGGTATTCTGGTACCAAGCAAATGTCCTGTTGCCGAGGTACTAGGTAAGAGTTACCTCATTCCTAGTTGGTCATTATCTTTGGGTGGTGCCGAGATTGGCATCTCGAGGTAGGTAGTAGCATGTCAGCCCTTCCTTGTATCAAAAAGCATGTCCTACCTGGTACCAATTGGGTGGAAATTTTCACTTTGACCCCTTGCCAAAATTGGCTATTAACAAAAATATCTATCATGAACTCCCTCTACATCACCATTATAGTATCATGTCAGGTACTTGTATTACCTCTCCCAGGAATATATTGGGATTGGTTAACATTCGAATACTTTGCCATTTTTTTAAGCTCTTAAGAGCATTCCTTGATATATATATATATATATATATATATATATGTGTGTGTGTGTGTGTGTGTGTGTGTGTGTGTGTGTTTGTGTGTGTGTATGTGTGTGTGTGTATGTATGTATGTATAAGGAAGGCCACTCTTCTTTCTCTGGATACTGCCATGGGGTTTTTTAAAATAAGATCATTCGTGAACCTTTTTCCCCCTTGGTCAGCCCACCTCTACCAAAAGAGTTGTAATTCTCCTATCTATCTCTAATATTATGCATACTTGTGAGCAAGGCACCAACCCCGCTGGTTCTAGCTCTAATATCCTTCCTTCTTTCATGATATTTAGATCGGGGAACTACATAGGAGATCTAGAGAAAAGATCGGGTTAGGACTGAGTATCAGGACTGAGTACTAGGATTGGGTACCAGGGCTATGGTACCAGGACCAGAGACTATGGACCATACCAGCCCTTCGCATCAGCAATGGAACCTCAAGCACCATATCTTCTCTTTATGCTCGAAGCATTAGTGGACTGGGTGATTTTTCGTCCTACCTACTGCACTAGACTCTTTACTCCTTATTCATACAAGATCTCCAAAGTACGAGGTACCTACAACCTACCTGGTAGCAGATTGAGGGTGCTAATTAAAATTCATCACCCAAAGCAAATTTTCGGTTAACAATAGATGTCTTGAAATTGTCTGATTTCTACTGATGTGGTATCCTGACCCGTGAAATGCAGGGTTGTATTCATGGTTGTGTACGGGCTGGAACCCGTGCATTGACACTCACAATGCCCTGATTGCACTTATATTTGTTTCCCAATTTTGATGAAATAAGTCGGTTATACACATGTGTGGACCTACTCAATGACCCACGTATAGACCTTATGGGCTTCCCTAATTTTCTGACTCTAACCCCAAATGGTCACTGTTTTGTTCCCTAATTTCCTCAAATGCATGGGGTTATACGCGATTGGTGCACATGTTATTACTCGCACATTTTCCAGTCTTCATATTTAATGGTGCATAGGTAGTACACAGGTAAGGACCTGCTCAGTACTAGTGCACTTGACATCAATACTTCATCAATTTTTGGCCTTTTATTGCGCAACTCTGCATTTTCTTTACATTCTTCAAAAATGTACCTAATTGCTTGCGTACATACGAAAAGAGCCATAAGACACGTAAAATATTACATGAAAACGAAACAAAAGAAATGGAATTGTGGGCCAAAGTAATTGACAGTTTTAGCATGATCATATTTCGGTACTTTGGTAACGGGTAAATGTCGTGGTACCTAGGTACCAGGTAGGAGGTACCATGGTACTGGGTCCGCTTGATGTTTGGTAATATTTGTGATGTTGTATTAACCCCTTCTTAGATCCTAGTATCGAGTATCCCTAGTATCTAGGAACCGGTCTCGATCTAGATCTTACCAAGTACTAAGCCGATGGAAAATTCTTCTTTGGTCCCTCATCAAAAAATGTTGTTGACAGAAGTCCCCCATGACTTGAATACCAGTGACCATTTGGGGTTAGAGTCATGTTTCCTGAGTTATTTGAAGAATTTTCTCTTCTTTGTTGGTTACTAGAATATGGGAGGAAATCCTACATTAATGGCATGGTCCACTTGTCGAGCTAAAGTAGGTCATTTATTTACAAAATGAAAGGATTTTAGCATCACACGTTTATCAAAATTGCCTTTTTCGTCAGTTGAATATCTTGTCTTCCAGTGACCGTTTCTTCTCATTATTTATATGCCAACTCTTCACATTCCCTTCACGCTTCCTTTATTTTCCTCTTTCAAAGAAAAAAGGAAAAAAACCTAGCTTCTAGAATATTCCTCTTCAACCTTCAATCTTCAATCTTAAACCTTCATATCCAGACACCATATCTTTTTTAGATAGCCTAGAATAGATGTTTGGTGATGTTTGGTGATGTTGTCGCTAATAATGGAATCCTTATCCATAGAAAGAGGAACCGTCAAGGGGGTGACAATGAAGATGGTGGTCCTACCTCCCAATGTCATGGATCGGGTCAAAACATTGATATTGGGTCGGATTTTAGCAACAAACCTGATACCATAATCATTATGGATGATGAATCGAACGAGGAGTCTGGTGAGGTCAGAGAAGGTGGAGATTTGGCTAATGATATGGTGAACTCGACTAGAGGGGTGTTCTCCCTTCCTACTGACTTTTGATGCATACCTAACTCAATCTTCGCAAACAAAATGATTCACCGCTTAAGGAGAGATTTCACGATTTATTCTAATATTACCATTACCATTCCATACCAGAGGTGCGACATGTATTCACCTTCACCTAGCTAGCTCCCTATCTAAATAGTGGCCTTCGAGCGTGGGATTAGGCTATCTCTTTACCCCACTATCCGCCGGACACTTCATGTTTTGTAGCTCACCCCCAACAACTGACACCAGGGTTTTAGAGGCACCTGATTAGATTCCTCATACTAAGAAGGGAACAATGCAAGATGGATTAAATCACCAGGGAACCTGGGGGGAACGGGGTTGGGTGAGTTGGGGTTCCTTTTTTAGATTGCTGCAAACTTCCCTGGTCTAAACGAGAAGTTTGATGCTCGGACCAAGAACCGCCTAAAATTTATCATACCATGAGCAAAAAAGAAAGATTTCTCTTTTAAGGAAGAATGTGTAGTGGTAGGAGTCAACTGGGAGAGCTCACTTCACATCAGGGTGTTAGTGTTCGAGGTCCCCATTAAGTTTAGTGGTAGGAATGGGTGGGTGAAAGATAGCATTTCCATAGAATCGGAGAAGATTTTAAAGGGCATCATGACCCGATCATATGTCAATAAGAGGCACCCTACCTCGAATGCTTTTGAATCAGGAAGGGTTGACATCTACTTCCGTAACTCTAATGCTTCCCCACGTAGATAGTATTTTATCTCTACTTCTTTGGTACTCATTACTAATTTGTAGGTACTAACTATATTGTATCGATAGTTTCTGAAGTGCCCCTACCAGTTCTAGAGGAGTCCGAAAAATCTGAGGACCAGCTATCCTTGAACTTGTTGTAGGGGCCAGCACCTCGGTTGAACTTGGTAGGCACGTATCGGTACTAATTATAATGCCTAGAGTACCTTATCCATCTCCACCTCCACCTTCACCTCCAGCTGGCCAGGATCAGAGGCTTTCCTAGCTAGGTACAAAGCCAAATCTCTATTATTCCTGGTACTATACCACCAGTCCCCAATCCCCCTCATGCCATAGTGATCGAGCAATCTATCGGGGTTGAGAGGGGTCATAACTCTACTACCACTACTCTGATTGCTCCTCGTGATCAGTCCAGGTCATGGTCGAGGGGTGGCAATGAATATGAGGTCATGGCCTGGTTTACGGCTTCTTGCCTAAGTGGGGAATTACAGGTCATGACCTCTATGCCAGCCCATGTCTTGATCACTATGGGGTCTGCTCTACTGGCTGAGGTAAAAATTGCTTCATCCTTCTTTCCTTCCATTTTGTTAGTACTAGGTAGGTATCAAGGAGATACTAACACGTATTATGTACCTGGTACGCCTTTTTGTCAATATGTCCACTGGCCACCAGGTTGATTCCCTTCGGGAGCGGGCTGATACCGCTAAGTCCAAGCTCGAGCAAGCCAATGAACAACTAGCTAAGGCAGCGAGGAATGCACAAACCCTGAACCATTTCCTGGACAAAGTTAGGAAAGCTACAGTCGATGCCCAAGTGGATTACAAGCGGATATAGCATGCCTATGACATAGAGCTGCTTAAGTCATTGTACCGTGCCCGTTAAAGGGATGAGCTTAAGGAAAAAACCAACCTAGTGGAGAAGGAGAACCAAGATCTACGTAGTAGCGCGACTGTTTTGAAAGCCAAAGCCGATGGATCTTTTGGTGATGGAAATTTCTTAACAGCTTACCAGACAATCCAAGCTCTTCCTCCCACTTTCGATTTGAGTACCATTGAGGATTGAGAAGGGATGGAGATCATAGAGAGAGCTTCAGATTTAGCTACACCTGCTCCATCTTATGCTAGTCCTTCTCGGGCTATTAGGGAAACTGATGTTGATGTGGTGGATTTGATGCCTATCTCAACTCTCATACTAGGCCACACTATAGCAGATCCTGGCACGAGAGGTTCAGTATAAGGAATAGGCTTTAGACTTACCTACCTCTCCATCTTGACTATTTAGGGAGGTAGAGGACCAGCCTTAACCTATTTATGATGGGAAGGTTTAAGCTTGTCTTGCTGTGATTAAGAAGTTTCAAAACGATCTTGCTCAGATACAGGTTGTAACTAATCCCCCTATTGATCCAGTAGTTGGTGCTTTAGAGGAAAGAGCCGCTCCTATATGGGAGGCTGATCAAGGAGTTTGAGGTGTTGTAGAGGAGATTGACGCACTCTGAGCGTACCTCTTAACTACTTGTACACTAAAAACAAAATGGAATGAAATGGAGTGCGCGAGTCTGACTGACCCTTCGTAAGTGTATGAAATGCTGTCAAACATAACGCACTCAAGTAAGGGTATCATTCCCACACAGAAACTTGAAATGGTACTAATGATTATGTTCTAGTACAATTCACAAAAAGTTATTCCAAATGTAAAATAATTGGTTCGAAAGATTCTAAAGATATGCTGAGGAGATAATGATGTAACATCCTAATAACAGAGTTCACAACTTAGTTCCTTTCCATCAAGATCTATATGAAAGATTTTCAAGTGTAACCTACTCATGATTGATCAATCAAGAGATAGATTCATTATTCATGCACACAATTCTTGCTTAGATGCTAAGTAAAGATCATACCCAACAATCAACATGTTAATCTATTAAGCATAAGTGCAAATAAAGATAGATAACAGATAGACTAGATCCTTACTAAAAGTGTTCATATATATGAAACCACCAAATCATCAACAAAAAGGATTTAGCCACTCATTATCAAATAGGTACAAGTAAAGTAAAGAGAAAGATAAAGAAAACTCATGGATTCTTGATACTCCCTTCTATGCTTGCTCAACAAAACAGTGCCTGATTGACAGAGAGTAGATCTACTTACCACTAATTAAAGATTCTAATTCTAAGTTATGAAATCTAAAGTGGTTAACTGAAAGATACAAATTCAAAGTGAAAGTGAAATGGTGTTTCTAATTCTAAAGCATCAGATTAAAATCTAGCACACAAGACTACTCTTCTGGAAATAAAAATATGTTGTTATAGTAAGGAGAAAATTTGGTTAAAATCCACTTGCAGGGTGACGTGTAAAAGGATCGGTGAATTGGACCTCGTAGATTTATCTCACGGTTGAGTCGGCATAAGATATGACACTACATTCTGTTGATTGCAACTCATATATCTTTATTTGTGGTTGTTCTACGACTTTATTCTATAACATCAACGTCGCAATCTCAATTTGCAGTTACTTCTAGGCCTGCACTGCTGGCTGATTCTATGAGTATGAACTCACATTCTTCACTAGCAGTCTTTTCTAGAATTGAACTGCTAAACAGAACTCAAAGTAAGGACTCACAAAAAAATATCTGGTTTGGCTGCTACCTCTTTCCGCGGGATCTTACTTGCATTTACATCTCGCAATGCTCTCTGCCTTGGATCTACGACTTCGTTCTGTAAGGTGGAACTAGCAGATTTCTTTAAACACACAGCTTTTACTTTGTTTTCTCTCATATTCTTCATCAAGTCCTTAATTGCCTCTAAATAACAAAAGTACCTAGAAAGGACTCAAAAAGGTAATTCAAACATACAAATGTCCAATAAACAGATACAAAAGGAATGAATTACATGGTCAAAGTATTTACAAACTTAGAGGGATCAAAAAACCCCAAACTTAATCTTAGCTCGCCCTCGAACAAAGCCACTTAAAATAAATAACTGACAACCTTTTTGGCTAAAGTCCAAAAAAGACTTTTTATCTACCTAGTACCTGGTAGGGCCTACCAGGTAGAATCTAGATTGGAACCAATACCTAGATACCGAGGAAACTCGATACCATCTACTGATAAGAAGTCAACACCACCTCCCACACACTATTAGTTATCAAGAAGAACTAGTACCACGGTACCTCCTACTCGGTACCCGAGTACTGCAAAACCATTTTGGGACCCATCCAGGGTACATATCCTACATGCCCAGTAAGAAGATTAGTAACAGAACGATACCAGTAAACCTGAACAAGGCTAACAAAAGCAGACCGATATAGTAAGGTAACACGCCACCAGAATACATAACTAGAGTTCTCCTCCAAGCAACGTAGGAAGAAGTGGGCTGAATTTCATAACATTTAAAATACCATTAATGAGGTCAAACTTATTAATGAAGGTGGTCAACCCTACTAATGGAGATAATCAAGGCAATTAATGATCAGTCAACCCTATTAATGGCCATTCACAAAGCCATTAATGATCAATCAACTCTCTAATGACCATTCACAACGCCATTAATGATAAGTCAACTCCATCAATGGCCAAATAATTGTTCCTATGATTACGAATTGATTGAGTGGGCAACAAGCAATTGAAACTTATAAATATGACCAAACTCTCTCTAAGAAAGGATGCTCATATCTCGCATCTCATGCCTGAACCATAAACCGCCAATTAAGGGAAAGGCAAAAATGGATTCTGAGAGGATCCAGAGATCGACAAAACAGAGAGTTGTTCACCATCCCCAACAATGTAAAAGGCACCTCGTCTGAATTCTCCTTAGGTCACCATTGTGGGATTATCTCACCTCCATGTATTACCTCTCCTAAGAATATTTTAGGACTAGTTAACATTTGACTACTATCGTGAGCTCTCCAGAGCGACTACGTTGTACCACTTTGCCATCTTTGCAAGCTCCTAGGAGAACTCCTAGATATATATATATATATATATATATATATAAGGAGGGCTATTTTGTTAGGTCGATAAACAATGATATTTGAGGCCCCTAATTCCTATGTTTTATATAATGTTCTTGGGTGAAATTGAATATTTTAATATGTTTGTTGAGATTGTGTAGAAGATAGCTCTTGGAGTAAATTTGAAAAAAAAAAGAATTTTAGTGAAGTTTGGAGAAATGCCTGTGCAACACATTCAACTTGTGAATACCATATCTCCCTAGTATGATCAAACCAGGTTAAGATCTTGAAGTTTTTGAAAAGCCCCGAAAGTCTAGTTTCCGATAAACTTTAAGGTTTGTCAACCAGAGTTTTTTTTATAGAAAGTTATGACCATTTTAATAACTGAATCTCAGAGCCGGAAAGCATAACCGCTGTGAATTTCCACAACGGTAGTCGCAGCGGACGGGATCTGTATTTTCTGCTATCAATATCGTCGTGACATCCATAGTGGTCATTGCTTATTTTTGGTAGATTTCCACTTCGAATTGAACCAAAAAAAATTCCAAAGCTTCCCAACTTAAAACCTAAAGACTCTATAAGATCAAGACATGTTTGGGAAACTTCCTAAACTCAAATTTAGAATTAATCATCAAAGAGGAAATCCAATTTAGGAAAAGAATCGCATTCCTTATTTCATTCTTCTTTCCTACTTGGCGTATTTTCTACAACAAATCAAATTGGAAATCTACAAGGAGAAGTCACCTATAAATACCAAGAGTTTCTTCAATGGATGGGTGGAGAGTTGAAGATAGAAGATTGAAGACTCCATCAACATTCTCTTCTTCTACCTTTCTTTAGATTTAATGTTTTTTTTTCTAACTAATTTTCTTATTAGTTAGGGCTAACTTGAAGCCTTAGACATGATTCCAATTCCATAGACGAGTTTTATATTTTAATGAAGTATTATTTTTTTTATTTGATGATTTCAATTTCTCCATAAGAATTGTTTTTCTATTATCTCTTTGATTGGCCATCTTAGATGCATGATTTAGAGATCTATGTTGTAGGATAGAGTTAGAACGCCATATGGATATATTCTTGCATGCAACAATTAATTGGAATAAGACCTAATTAAAGGAAATTGATTCATGAATTACTTGTAATAAATGCCATATTCTAGGGTTTATGTGATATTCATATTCTCTTCATTCTTAATGGGTTCCGATTATTAAATCTAGTTGAAGCCCTTTCTAGGTTTTAATCTGGAATACACATTCTTATTTGGATGCCATGCAACTTACATACTAACTAATAGAGAATCTATACAACTCGAGTGGGATGCCAACACCTTGTTTTGAATATCTTCATCATGTTTGATTATCTTCTAACTTCATTATTGTCTATGGATTAGATGATTGTTTAGTGGTGGATAAAAGGTCATAACTAGTGTTTTTCTATTATTTTTTCCTCAATACATTTCTATTGCATTTTATTTCATGTTATTTAATTTTCTTTAGTTTAATAATCAAATCAAAACCTCATTTGTCTGTCTGCGTTTAGGTCTTTGTTTTCTCATTTTTAGTTAGATTATAGTCTTAGAGTGTCATAGATATAAACTATTTATTTTAGTAGGTTCCCTACGCTATCATTTACGATTTGTGCACTTGCAAGGTTTTTATTATTTTTGTTTGCTATCTTACAACCAACTAGTTTTTGACGCCGCTGCTGGGGAATTAAATTGCTTGCTTTTATTTTGAGTTTATTTTCTTTTGTTACTTTTTCTTCGGCTTATTTTTTCAGTATTTAAATTTTTCTTTTCTCTTAGTTTTTTTGTTATTATTTTGTTGGTGAACATGAATTATTATGGTCCCCAAATTGCTCATCTAACTAGTTTGGTTCAGCGATTGATTCCAAGAGCTCAAGTGTGCGTGGTTTGTGCAAATTATGGAATTCGTCGGAATCATGCTCGAGTCTAGGAGGCTATTGGGGGGAGATAGCTCGAGTAAACTACATGCAACAATGGAAAGACCTATTCTCCAATACTTACAATCAAGGATGGTGTCAATATCAATCACCTTCGGTGCAATATCGATTCGTGCCTCAACAATCTGCACCACAACAACTTCCTCAACAAGGTAAGTCTCTCGAAGAGTTACTTGAATCTTTGGCTCTTAGTACTCATTCTTTTGTGCAGGAAACATGACAATCTATAAGGAATATTGTGAACCAAATAGGACAAATAACGACCTCGTTAAGCCAAAGGAATGAAGGAGGACCTCTAAGTCAAGAGATTCAAAACCCATGAGATAACAAAGAGTCATGCAAAGAAATTACTATCCAAATGGCAAAGAATTGATTAAGAAAGAAGAGGAGAACAGTAAGGTGAAAGAAGAAGAGGAAAGTTACGAGAAAATTCCAATAAATTTCTAGAGTTTCCCCATGACCCAAACCGTGGTCCCGGTCATACCGATGCTTTGCTGGCTGAACTTGACCCTAAAATTTTTCCAAGTTATGATGAGATCTCCTCGAAGACTGTTGAAACCGTGCACAAGGTTGACGAAATTCCCCCATTTAGAGATAAGACGGAGGAGGATGAAAAGAGCAACAATAAGAAGAAAACTTTCATTGACGAGATTTTTGATGAAAAGAAGGATGATACATTTGAGGTGAATGATGTGAGCAAGGTTCATGAACCAGATTGAAGAGATAAGCTAAATTCATCAAGTCAAGATGATAAATCAAGCGCTAAGTGGGAGGTAACCCATCCAAGTTTTTCTTTCCTTTTAGTTTTTTATTATATTTTTGTTTGTGTGCCACTCCTCCTTCCCTAATTCTTTCATTCTATTTATTGTTCATACATATAGGATAATGTTTAGATTAAGTTTGGGGGTGTGGTTTCATTGTTCATTTTTATTTTTGTGTGTTTTTGAGTCTTTGAGTTTTCATGTTCTACTGGTGAAATTTTTGGGAAAACTTTTTCATTAAAATTGTACCATTTGGCAAGGAAATTAATTTTTTATTCCATACTAGGTTCTTTGATTTTTCAATATGAATCTAAAGGTATAAAAGAACCAAAAATTCTAGGTGGTATTTTAAAGTTGTTATCAATTCTTTGATCAAAGGTTAGAAGCGATGCTTTGTTTCATGAATCCCCGAGTGAGCTGTTTTCACACTTTCTAATTAGATATTTGAAATTTTTTCTGAATAAAAGGTGTTTATTAGCATGTCTATTTTCTTGTGTTAAAATTTTAGAAAATTATTTTGAGTCTTTTGAGAGATATGCATCTATTAATAGACATAGGCCAATTTTGAAAGTCATCAGTTTTTGAAATTTGTGTTCTCCATTTTTAGATGCTTCTTTTATGTGCTTTAAGAGCCGTAATGTATGCTTTATTCAAAGAGTTTAGACTAATGTCTTTCCACTTAGAGCAGTGCATTGTATTTTTCAAAACTTTTGGCATGCTCTTGATGTGGTAGTGGATAGGATACTTAGTTGGATTGCCTTGATTAATAGTGCAAACTAACATTGTGAGTTCATTAAACCAAAAAGCGTACAATTAATGACATTATATGAGGATTTTTTTGTTCCTACTCCTAAACACTTACTAGGTTCTTAGTATTGGAATTGATCTCAATAGGTTATGCATTGGATATTAAAGAACATTCATCTTAAAAGATATCACATGTGAACTTTGCTCTTATTTTGGTTGAACCAATAGAAGTGACATAGACAATGTGTGTTTAACCTTAATAAAAAGGCCTTCAATTTCCCTACCCGTGTGTGTGCTCCATTATCCCTTTTGAAGCCAAACACTTATAAGCATTTTTCTTTCATCACCCATATAATCAATATTCCTTATTCTCAATATATATTAGCCATATCCTATAGCTTGGGATCATGTCGAGTGGAAGAAGTTCAAGAAAAAGTTCAGGTTCAAGTTCAAGATGAAGAAAAGAAGAAAAAAACCATGGGTAAGTTCTTTGGGATGCATGTACTAAGTTATAGAGAGGAATCAAAAAATGCTCTTCCAAAAGAAAAAAAATCAATTAAGAAAAATTTAAAAAAATAATAAAAGAAAAGAATTGAAGAAGAGCAAAGCAATGAAAAGAAAAAAAAAGTAGAATGACAGAAAAAGAAGAGAAACTCAAGTTGAGTATTTACTTGATAGAGAAGTAGAAGAAGTTCGGATGCAATTACAAAGAAGATTCAAAGGAGAGATGTCCACTCATCGACATATCACGATACATCTTTTCACATGGTCTTAAGCTCTTTGAAATTCCTTTTTCCATTCTTTCTATTAACCTTTCACCTAATGGATCCATTACAACCAAAGAAAAGACCTAATTGATCTTTTGGGAATGCTAGCTCGAGAGTAAAGGTAAACATGTACTCTATCTTGTTCTTAATGTTTGATTCCGTTCATGAGATCCTTTGCGTTAAATTAAGCATTTTTTCAGTTATATATCCATATGTGATAATATCTTGAAATTTATTTTGCATCGCATATGTTTGAAAAGTGTATTTGCCCAGGGGCTGTGTGAAAAAATGAGCGACATCTTGTGAGAATTAGAGTCGAAGTGAATTATATCTATTGCATTTGACGATGTGTTTTTTAAGCTAGAGTGTCTTAAGTATTGGCTTTCATCCAAACGAAGCACTGCATTCAAATTTATTGCATAATTTTAGTCTTTATTCAGTGGCTGTAGCATGCATTGGCTTTCAATAGTAAATTTGAATTGCATATTGATTATTTGATTCTCCGCATATTTATGTTTGTTAGTAGCATTGCTATAAACCCTCAGGAGACTATAACTCCTCCTACTAGGGACACCTAGAGGTTTAATGGCTTATAGCATACGCTCAATGCTATAGTGTTTCCCTTCGAAAATGGCCTAGTTTAGTTTAGTTTTTTTTTTGTTTTTTTTTAGTTTTTATGTTTATTTCAATTTTGCTCGAGGACTATCAAAAGCTAGGTTTGAGGGTATTTGTTAGGTCGATAAATGTTGATATTTGAGACCCCTAATTCCTATGTTTTACGTTATTTTCTTGGTTGAAATTGAATATTTTAATGTGTTTGTTGAGATTATGTAGAAGATAGCTTTGGGAGTAAATTTGAAGATAAAAAGGTGATTTTTAGTGAAGTTTGGTGAAATGGCTCTCAATCACATTCAACTTGTGAAGTCCATATCTCTCTCCTAAGTTCAAACCAGGTTAAGATATACATGTTTTTGAAAAGCCTCAGAAGTCTAGTTTCCGGCAAATTGACGGTTCGTCAATCAAAGTTTTCTAGAGGAAGTTATTACCATTTTAGCAATTGAAAATCAGAGCTAGTAATCATAACCGCTGTCAAACCACGGTTAATTTCCACAATGGTAGTCACAGCGGTGGGGATCATT
This sequence comes from Dipteronia dyeriana, assembly GCA_032871835.1. Lineage (NCBI taxonomy): Eukaryota > Viridiplantae > Streptophyta > Magnoliopsida > Sapindales > Sapindaceae > Dipteronia > Dipteronia dyeriana. The sequence continues at coordinate 40,219,710 of CM065299.1, forward strand.
AATTTCAACTATCAGTAGCGGTGTGACACCCACTACGGTCCCCACAACAGTCGTTGCTTATTTATGGTAGATTTCAACTCTAAATTGATCCAAAATTGTTTCCAAAGCTTCCAAAATTAAATCCTAATGACTCTTGAAGATCAAGACATGTTTGGGAAACTTCCTAAACTCAAATTAGGAATTAATCATCAAAGTTGAAATCCAATTTAGGAAAGGATTCTCATTCCTTATTTCATTCTTCTTTCCTGCTTGGTGTATTTCCTACAACAAAGCAAATTGGAAACCTACAAGGAGAAGGCACCTATAAATACTAAGAGTTTCTTTAATGGATGGGTGGAGAGTTGAAGATAGAAGATTAAAGACTCCATCAACATTCTCTTCTTCTACCTTTCTTTAGATTTGATGTTTTTATTTATTTTTCTAGTTTTTATTTTCAGCTAATTATCTTATTAGTTAGGGCTAACTTGAAGCCCTAGACATGATTCTAATTCCATAGACAAGATTTATGTTTTAATGAAGTATTATTTTTCTTATATGATAATTTCAATTTCTCCGTAAGAATTGTTTTTTTATTTTCTCTTTGATTATCCATATTAGAAGCATGATTTTAGGATATATGTTGAAAGATAGAGTACGAATGCTATACAGACATATTCTTGCATGCAGCGATTAATTGGAATATGACCTAATTAAGGGGAATTGATTCATGAATTACTTGGAATAAATGCCATATTCTAGGGTTTATATGATATTCATATTCTCTTAGTTCTTAATGGGTTTCGATTACTAAATCTAGTAGAAGCCCATGCTAGGTTATAATCTGGAATACATGTATTTATATAGATGCCAAGAAACTTACATACTAACTACGAGAGAATCTATACGACTCGAGTGGGATGCCAACACCTTGTTGTGAATATCTTCATCATGTTTGATTATCTTCTAACTGCATTATTGTCTATGGGTGGACGATTGTTTAATGGTGGATAGAAGGTCCTAACAAGTGTTTTTCTATTTGTGAATAGCCAGATTGGGCTAGGGACCAAAGAAAAATTTTTCACTCTCCAAGCCAGGGTCCAAATCCGAGATTACCAAGCATGGTACCGAGGTTCCTAGGGTCAAGCTATTGGGCGACCCTGCAGAAGCGAGGAAATGTATTCATGCACTAGGAACACCCTATATGAAGCTTGGCATGATCAAATCGAGTTCTTTACATCGAAATAAGGACCCAAGGCAAGATCGATATAGGACGACCTAGGCTCCCCTGACAACCTTCGTAAAAGCCTGCCATCATTTCTAGACACACAGAGAGACCTACAAGGCATCACGCTCGTACTCAAGTATCGCTCCATCTTGCTAAAGAAGGAAGCAAATCTATCTAGGCAGGTAGGAGGAAGCTCACAGAAGCTCTGTCATCGTTAACATGGTCATTTCAAGCCTCAAAAGGGACATGAAAAGGTCGGATCGAGCTTCTAATATGAAGACAAGAGTATGGATCTACCTCGCCTTTCAAAACAGCAAATGCCATAATCAGTGACCTCTATGACGTATCTCACTAGGGTAATATATATGATAACCTTCACTCTCCAAATTACGTTGAAACACTGCATACGTGTAGGGCAAGTGATTGAGTCCAAAAAGGAAACGAACTTATCTCTGTTCGGATTATGCTTGATAGCAAGAGTATAATAATGTATTTGACAATCTTTTATATTAATAAAGTGATTTCTAGTTTAACAAATACTTAAGCATTTATAATTTAATTATTATAATTGTCAAAAGTAAATAATCATAAGGTCAAAAGACTATGAGAAAAGAAGAATTGTTCATACATCTAGATATGTATGAGGTAGACACAATTCTTTAGTTAGTCTTGAATAATATTCACAACTTAAGATAAAGGTTGGGTGCCTTTATCTTGTTAAAGTTGTAGATTATTTTTCTAGCATTTGAGTGCAATTGAGCTGGATCAAATGTGTTATGATGAGTCTAAAATCATCAAAGTGTGGTGTCTTTAGGCAAAAGAATCTAGTGCATTTGGTGCAATGAATTGGATCACTTTTAAATACTTTATCTAGAACCGTCAATGGATAAAAGTTTTAACTTGAAGATAATAGGAGAGTCTATCTCAATCCTGAGATAAATGATGGACTTATGGTTGCAAGTGTTATCATTTAAGCTATCAATGAGTACGATTATATAGCATAGTCTATCATCGATAGTTTGGTGGTATTCATTTGTTAATCGATAGAGGACTTCATTTATAGATATGGACATCGTGTCTCCATTTATTAAATGAGAGTAGAATATCATCATATAGATGTTTTGAGGTATTGAATATTAAATCTTAACGTTAAGTTTTCAATTGTGTCGTTTGAAACATGGCTTCTGGACAAGTCAAGATATCCAAGTTCAAAATGTGGTCATATGAGTAAATATGGTAACTTAGAGAGCTATACGCGGTCTATGAGCTCTTGGTGATTATTGATATTCTTCACGAGGATACACTTTCTCCAATAAGGTTGTCTAGAGTTTGAATGAGAAATATTAACTTATTCTATCTTTATTTAAGAGTTCAATTTTAGTTCTTTAGTGGAATGAACTAAAATTAAATTAATCGGACCTAAGTGAATCATTTGTTGACTGTGATTGGGTTGTGTCTATTGGAGCTTAAATTTAGATAGCCCGCCAAGATCCCCAGTCCACACGAACTTGCATGGATCACTTGAAATATTCTACCAGACCAATTTAGGGGTCCATCTAGAATTGTATTGAGGCATGTGGACTTGTTTCTTTTTGTAAGAATGGGTCTAGTTCACATGTGGAATTTTTATTAATGTCCAATAGATTTAATAAAATAAAATATATATACATATATACATATATATATATATATATATATATATATATATATATATATATTGGCCCATGTATATGTGTTGGGTGGCAAGACTATATAAATAAACTTAATATATTGATTATTATTCTATTATTTAATTAATTGGAAATGAATTAATTTGGTAATTAATTAGTTATTTAATTAAAAGTCAAAATCTTTTTCCTAGGAGGAGATGGTCTCCTTATATTATACTATTGTTGATAGTATAATTAATATTAAAGACTATATTTAATAAATAGATAAATAAAATGAATTATTTATCTAGTTAAATTAGGAAATCATTAATATGGTCACAAATACACTAATAAGTTTGATTAAAAAACTTGGTGTAGGAAAGAAATCTTTTTGGAAAAGAATTCTTGGTCACCAAGTAAATTTACCTAAGGATAGGATTTTTGCCCACCAAGTAAATCCTTCTTAGGAACGGATTTGTATGCCTATTTATACTACCTCTAAATTTCGGCCAAGAAGAGCTTTGAAGCTCCAAATTTCGTGCAAGCCAAAGAAAATTTAGAGAGAGGAAAAATTCAGCCATTAGATAATTCTAAGAAGAAAAATTCGGCCAAGCCCTAATTTTTCTAAAAGAGTTTTCGGCCACCATAGAATTTTACGTTTAGAGAATTCGGTTCATGCTCTAGATAAATTCATCCAACTCTAAAGATTGGTGTGTGAAAAATCGGCAAAGAGGAAAAGGAAGAAAGAACGTTTTGTATTCGATAGTACTCGAGTAGCATTTACATTAAAAGGTTTTGTGTACAACATCGAATCTAGGTTCACACGAGTCTCAGTCAAATTGATTGATAATTCACAAGTGACCTAATGTTCTTTGTTTTTCTCTTGGAGAATTACTGTTACTAACAAAGAGAAAGATTTTGTTTGTTTCCATCCTCAGGTATACAATTTAAAGAAAGGGAGCCCACACTCCTAGGTGATTCTCGTTCTTGATTGGATTGGAAGATCTTACGGATTCAATTTGACGCTAGTTCAATTGTCACGAGAAAAAGGTATGACACTTTTTATATACATCAATTGATCTAGGGTTAAGGTTCTTGTTATTATAAAGAGAAAATTTTCATTTATACCAAACCCTGATTTTAATTTTTCACGCTTTTGTTGCACGGATTTTCCCTACAATCTCCATCTAAAATATTCTCGAATCCATTATTATGCCAAAGTCAATGACATTTAAAATGCATATCCCGCACGATAAGGAGGGATTTGATTCAGAAAATAATGGTTGGAGAATCACGAGTTTAACCTAGTTGGACTGTGTATAAATACACCCGAGCATCCACGAGTAAAATGGAGTTCAACAACACATAACAGCAAAGACATATAGAAAAGAATTTTACCTCGACCTAAATTCTGTTTACAGAACACGACCACCATTGTTATCTACTTCTCGACAAGCACGAAGCCACCATACCCATTGTACCCACGAATGACTAGGAGCATTTGAACGACTTCTGTATACACCATATGATTCAATAATAAATTAGTGTCATTTTTCCTTGCGTGTCTTAGTATTTCGTGTTCTCATTAATCATCATTTTCACTATCAAATATATGAACCAGGTATCGAAGGTACCAACCCCGGTTGCCACCTCTGTGGTAGTGGTCTCGAGGGTGAAACCAAATTTCCTCACCCCAAGTGAATTTTTCGGTTAACACTTTTTGGTGTCGTTTGTGGGAACACCCACACCCAATTTATGAAAAGTTTACGTGTTTGTTATTTTACAGGAATTATGAGGCTCCGTTCCTCACAGGGACAGCCTGAGGCTTCGGGACAACCTTCTGCTGCATCGATTCGAAAGGCCAAAAGGAAGAGTAAGAAATATGGGCAACGTAGCCAGGCTCCGGTCCAGCCAATCGTTATTCGGGCTCCTGGCCCTTCTATGATAAGCCAGGCCATGCTTGACCAACAAGCAGCGACCTTCATGAAAAATGTCCGCCTTCGCCTACTAACTAAGGGTATCACAACCCAACCAGAAAATCCCAACGCCTTGGGAGAGCCGAGCAGGGTCTGAACTAGGCAGTCTGCCCTCGACCGATTGGGACCTCATCTGCCAGAGCCAGCCCATTATAGAGCAGGGCCTCGGCCCTCAATTTGGGATAGGCTAGATCCCATGCCCCCAGTGCCTGGAAAGCCATCGTGTTATCAACCTAGGCAATTCAAATCAACAGTAGACTCCCTACCACAGGAGTAGCGAGAAGCTCATTGCCCGGTAACCTCAAGGATGGAAACCTGAGCTAGAGAAAAAGGTAACTGGCATAACCACGGGGCAGATCCCGTTCAAAAAGAAAACCAGGTAGATGTCTCTAGTTCAATGAAGAGATCCGAAAGTGAGGGGGTTGAGGTCGACTCAAAGAAGCATTGGGATAGGCGTTTGAGGGATCAGTTGGCGAAGCTAAAAAATGAGTTCCGGTAGATGAAGAAAGAGAAAACCAATGAGGCCAAGAAGGATCCTTTGAGCGAAATAAATGCTCATTTCACCAGAAGGATCCTAGAGGTTGAGCTTCCATAGATATTCAAAATGTCGACAGATAAATTCTTCGGAATGGAAGACCACTTGAGCCACTTTGAGAGCTTCGTCCAGCAAATGGAAATCCAAATTACAACCAGGGCTGACATATGTAGAATGCTCCCTACCACATTGATTGATTACATAAAAACTTGGTTTAGGAGGTTGCCTACCGGTAGCATTGATTCATTTGCAAAGCTATCAACTTATTTTTGCTCATAGTTCCAAGGGGTCAAATCGCATCCAAAGGATCCCATACACCTTCAATATGTGGTCCAGGAGCGAGGTGAAGAACTCTGATCATATGTGGCATATTTTTACAAGGAGACCCTTCCCATCTTCCGATGAAACTTGTGGGTGGCCAAGTTTTTTCGATCCTTCACCAAGCGACCTCCAAAAACCTACTAAGAGGCCAATGATCGGGCTCTTGAACAGGTCGAGATTGGCAAATAACTCAAGGTGAAAATGAAGCATGAAGACATGAGAATGGCGAACCGTCAGAAGAAGGAAGCTCTTAGACCTGAGCCAATTCAAAAAAACTAGAACAAACCTCCCAACAGGTCGACATACTGTTCACCCGCTTCCAAACCTTGGTAAGAGAGGTATCCAGTGAGACAAACCCCTCCTTACCATGAGATGAAAGAGGGTACGATCACAACACCATTTTAAATGCTTCCCAAGAAATAATATACCTCGCCATTCAGGACAAGGGGCTACTCCAGAAGCCTGCATCCATGAAAGCTCCAGCAGACAGAAGGAATAGGTACAAGTACTGCGACTTTCATGAAGACGTAGGGCATAACACTTCATAGTGCTATAACTTACATAACCAGATTGAGGCTCTGGTAAGGGGAGGATGTTTGATAGAATTCTTGCAGCAGGTCAGGGACAACATCCAGACTGGAAGGGAGATACAAGCAGAGATTCATGACCAGGCTGAGAAGAGGAATGGGGAACAGAAGGATTTTATGCAACAAATCCAGGTGGTACATTTCATTAGTGGGGGGCCCACCCTAGCTGGCACCTCCAATAATTCTAGGGAAAACCATATGAGGAAATTACCCGTGTCGATAAGAGTCAGGTATCTTCAAGGTTGACCAAAGCTCGGTTGGCCTATCCCAATCAACATAGATTATATTCACCGAGGTAGATGTTTAAAACACTGTGCAACCTCATGATGATCCCATGGTGATCACGGTATAGATTGCCAACTGTGTGGCTCACCGCATGCTCATTGATACAGGCAGTAATGTAGTATCCTCTTGAAAGACACCTTGGAGAAACTGAATTTGAAGCAGTGGTGTTACAATAGCTGCATAACCCCGCTGTATGGATTCACTGGGGATTTGATCATACCGGTAGGGTTAAAGATCCTCCCTGTAATCACCAAAACCTCACCTCTTCAACAAAATGTTATGATAAACTTCGTTGTGGTTGACACCCCATCGGCCTACAACGCGATACTAGGAATACCATTCCTATCCTCCTTGAAGGGAGTCCTGTCTATTAGCCATAATGTCTTAAAATTCCAAGTGGGGAACAAGGTAGAAGATGTACGTGAGAACCAGCAAGCCGTAAGAAAATGCTATGCAGTGTTTACCAATCCCACAGCTTTGGTGAAACAGTTCACACAAGTAGCGACGATACAAGATATGGAAGCACCAGGGGTGACCATGGAAGATGCAGAGCCCACTGATCAACTAGACAATGATCATCTGATACTTGATGAAGAAGAACAGAGCAGATAATGGGTCAGCGGGCATCCAGTGGACAAGTTAGAGGAGATACCCATCAGAAGTTACAATCCCACCAAGGTTCTCATGCCAAGAATTCAGTGACATCTTTGCTTGGAATTAAGATAAGATGCCTGGGATCCCGATATCATTAGCTGCTCACCGATTAGCAGTGGATCCAACCTTCAAGCCCGTCAAGTAGAAAAGGCATCACTTTAACACCGAAAGTAACATTACGGTTCAAGAAGAAGTGTATAAGTTGATCAGAGTAGGCTTCATCAGAGAAGAGTGCTACCCCAAACGGATTGCCAACGTGGTCATGGTCATGGTCATGGTCATGGTCATGGTCATGGTCATGGTCATGAAGGCAAATGGAAAGTGGCATATGTTTGTCGATTACACCGACCTCAACTGGGCGTGTCTAAAAGACAGCTTTCCTCTACCAAAAATTGATCAACCGGTAGATTCCACGGTCGAAAACACAATTCCTCGCTTAATGGACTTATTTTTAAGGTACAACTATATTATGATGCATCCCGTCGATCAAGATAATACAAATTTCATCACAAGGCAGAGTCTGTATTGCTATAAGGTGATGTCATTCGGCCTCAAGAATACGGGTGTTACCTACCAGCGATTGGTTAACCGGCTATTCAAGCTAGAGATAGGAAAGACAATTAAGGTGTACATTGACGATATGATCATCAAATCCCGAGAAGCAGAAGAACAACACGAACATCTCCATAGAACTTTCTAGATAGTGAGGGAGAACCGAATGCAGCTGAATCCTGCCAAGTGTGCTTTTAGAGTAACAGAGGGGAAGTTTCTAGGTTTCATGGTAAATAAGAGGGAAATTGAGGCAAACCCAGAAAAGATCCAAGCTATCTTGAGTCTAGATTCTCCTACTACTCCTAAACAAGTCCAAGTGTTGACATGGCGTGTAGCAGCACTCAACTGGTTCATTTCGCATTCCATGGATAAATGTCTTCCATTTTTTAAAGCCATCAAACAAGGGAGGAACATGAAATGGAACAAAGACATCAAGCGAGCTTTCCAAGACTTACAGAAGTACCTCGCTAGCCCACCACTGTTAGTTAAAACAATGTCGGGGGAAGAATTACAGATGTACCTGGTAGTGTCAGAAACGACAGTAAGCAAGGTTTTGGTCAAGGAGTGTGGGGATGAGATCCAGCGACCTATCTTCTATGTCAGCCATGCACTATCCAAAGACGAGAAGAACTACATCCTCCTTAAAAAGCTCCCCCCTTGCCTAGTTACCTTGGCTAGGAAGCTCCGTCCTTTTTTTCAAGCCCACACAATGGCAGTGGTAACGGACTAACCTCTCCGCCAATTTTTACAAAGGCCAGATATATCTGGAAGGCTTGTTCTGTAGGCTTTGAAGCTCACCAGTTTGACCTGAAGTACAAATCTTGAACGACAATCATAGCTCAAGCCCTAACAGACTTTGTAGTTGAGTTCTGAGCCCTCTCAAGCAAAATGACACCGGCAACAATAGGTCCAGCTCCTAAGAAACTTCAATAATGTAACAATTGGCCTGAAGATTGTAAAGCCTAGATTCTTTACAATTATGAGGCATCTGGGCAGGTAGAGGGAGGTGCTGGCATAGTCCTGATCGATCTTGAAAAAACAGAACGAGGCCACTATTTTAGGTTCGAATTTAAAGCAACCAATAATGAAGCAAAGTACGAAGCTCTCGTAGCCAGGATGAAGGTCGCCATCAAGCTTGGGGCCGATTATTTGCACGTCAAGAGCGACTCACTACTCACTGTTAACCAGGTTACATGACTTTACCAAGCTAAGGGCAACAACATGGCATCCTACTTGAAGCTAACCCAACAACTAAGGGAAAGGTTCAAAGGATTCCAGATCGAGTTGATACCTCGACAACAAAACTGTAAATTCCCTTAACCAATTATAGTGTAAAATATACCTAGAGGGGGGTGAATAGGTATATGCTCAAATTTCAATCTTATTTTAAAACACAAGCAATCTTATACAACACTTAGCATAATATCCAAAATGATATATGACAAAGCAAATGACACAAATTAACTAAGCGAAGAAATTAAAGATGCTAAAAATCAACACAAGATATTTACGTGGTAAAACCTCCTAAGAGGAAACATCCACGGGTTGATACCATAACCACCAGCAAAAGTAAATCCACTATTTCAAATAAGAGTTACACATTCAAGAAATCAACACATGCTCTTCAAGCTATCACTCTAGAAGTAATTTCGTGTTTATCAAGTCTAGCACAAATCATTCAATTTATCACAAATCTACCTAAACTTCAAATTCAATTCAACAAACCACAAAATGATATCAAAATCATCCTATTCATGCTTATTAATCAAATAGCAACAATTAATAAGAAGATCTAAGAAGAAAACTAAGAAGAAGTTGATTTTACCAACAAGGATGAAAACCACGAACTGAATATCTGATCACAACGACAAATATAGACATAATTTGGTTCTTTAAATGTTTGGGATTTGTATATCTCTTCAAGACACTCGAAATCGGTTTTTGAATCAAGTGATTCGGAGTAGAAATGAAGAAGTTATCACAAAAACAAAATTCAAAATGTTGAGAGAAAAATTATGCACTTGTTCTTCAAATTCGGTTTTCTCAACTTATTAAGAATGAGAGGGAAGGAGAGGTTTTAAAGAGAAACAAACCAAAAGACCAAATTGCCCTCATGCCTTAGTGCCTCCCTGAGATGGCGCATGGGCATCTCTGGGGAGCAAGGCTTTGGGCCCGAGATGGCCACGCGCCATCTCAGGAATGTGCCAAGTGATGGCTTGTGCCATCGCACCTCTTCCCTTGCGCTCCTCTCGCGTTTTTCTACCGTTCTTTGGCCTCCGAACTCTGAATTTGAATCTGTTTGAAGATTAAAACCAGGACTCCCTCATGGACATGGAAATATAAGATACTCAATCTAGAAAATAATAATTCGACTTGATATATGAAGACGAAGACAATGTATGCAACATGAGTTGAAAGTGTAGTATCTTTTGACTTAGAACTTGAAATCAATAGTATGAGTAACCGAAATGACCGGAACTTAATCAAGAATAATTTAAGACTAAAATTGATTTCAATATCCATGCTATACAAACATATACACATACAAACACAATTAACACTAGAATGCAAACTATATAGAGATACTCTCCAATCGTGCATTTTCCAAAACATGTTATTTTCATACCAAATGCATGAGCATTCAACTTCAAGTGTGTGAATATGTTTTACCAAATGATGCACTATGATGTAGGGACACAAATGTATGAATTCTGTGTGTATGTGCGCATATAATGATGCACAACTAAGCAGGGACACATATGATTGAATTGTGTGTGTGTGCACTTACACCTTGCAAGAGGAAGAAGAATCTCGATACCTTAGCATCCAAGAATAGTACCAATCCTCTTGAAGACGAACTTTGCATCATGAAAAGTTGCTTTTCTTCCTTGAAGTTATTATCATCATGAACCACTTAAGTAACTAAGCATTACAAAGAAATAAAGTTTTGTTATGGAATCAAGCCAACACAAATCAAGAACCTAACAATGTTTCGCCTATATATAAAGACCTAGTGTAAAGGTGGCCTTGGTTGCCTGCTAGGATCTTTCTCTTAAGTATTAGGATTCCAGATATCGGAATGACTAGTACCATGATTCGTCTAAGCTAAGCATGCTAGGAACAGTTTTTGTTTCATTTATTGGCTACCAGTGAGATGCGACAAGAAAAATTATTCAAGGGATACGAGATCCTGACTCTAACCCCAACTATGTACCGGTGTTCAAGTCTGGGGGACTTTTGATAATAGCCAATTTTTGCTAGGGTCCAAAGAGGAATTTTTTATCTACCTAGTACTTGGTAGGGCCTACCAAGTAGAATCTAGAACGGGACAGGTACCTAGATACCGGGATACTCAATACTATGGACTAATAAAAAAGTCAACACCATATCCCACATACTACCAGTTGTCAAGCAGAACTAGTACCTCGGTACTACGTACTTGGTACCCGAGTACCGCGATACCATTTTAGGACCCATCCAAGGTATGTATCTTACATGCCTAGTAATAATAATGGTATCAGAAAGGTACCAACCTACCAGAACAAGGCTAACAAAAATAGACCGATATAGTAAGGTACCGAGCCACCAAAATATTGAACCAGAGTTCTCTTCCAGGAAACATAGGAAGAATAGGGTTGACATTCATGACAATTAAAATACCATTAATGAGGTCAAACTTATTAGTGGAGGTAGTCAACCCTATTAATGGAGATAATCAAGGCCATTAATGATCAGTCAACACTAATAATGGCCATTCACAACGCCATTAATGATCAGTCAACCCTATTAATGGCCATTCACAATGCCACTAATGATCACCCAACTCTCTAATGGCCATTCACAACGCCATTAATGATCAGTCAACTTCATCAATGCTCGAATCAATATTCCTATGATTGATAAAGTAGGCATCAAGCAATTGGAACCTATAAATATGATAAAACTCTCTCCTTGAAAGGAGGCTCTTATCTTACATCTTGTACCCGACCCTTAAACCGCCTATTGAGGGAGAGGAAAAGCGGATTCCCGAGAGGATCCAGAGATCGACAAACACTGAGATTTATTCACCATCGCCAACAATGTAAAAGGCATCTTGCCTGAATTATCCATATGTAACCATTGTGTTATTATCTCACTTACATGTATTACCTCTCCCAAGAAAATATCGGGATTGGTTAACATTTGATTACTTTTGTAAACTCTCCGGAGCGTCTACGTTGTACCCCATCTTTACAAGCTCACAAGAGCACTCCAAGATATATATATATATATATATATAAGGAAGGGTATTTCTCCTTCCTCTAGATACTGCCTAGGAGTTTTTCAGCATATGATCATTCGTGATACTTTTTCCCCCTTGGTCAGTCCACCTCTACAAAAAGACTTGTCTTTCTCCCATATATCTCATTTATTATGCATGTGTGTATGTATGTAAACTAGGAACCGATCCCACTGGTCCTAGCTCTTTAATCCCTCATCCAAGCATGATATTTAAATTGGGGAACTACGAATGAGACCTAAAGAAGATACAGGGTACCAGGACCAATTACCAGGACCTGGGTACAGGACCAAGATACCTAGACCGAGGACAATGGACCAAAACCGACCCTTCACACCGGAAAGGGAACCTCAAGCGCTATGTCTCTTTCTGATCCTCGAAGCCCCGATAGGTAGAGTTATCATCTCCTAGCTACCTTACAAGGCTCATCATTCATACGAGATCACCAGGGCAAGAGGTACTTATCCCCGAGCCTACCAGGTAGCGGGTTAAGGGTTCCAATTGAGATGTCTCACCAGTGGAAATTTTCGGTTAACATAAACTAACAAAAATAACTCCTAAAATGTTACGAGAGCCAATGTTTTTAAAGTTTTTCATTATGATACATGTGAATGAAGAGATCAAGCAAAAGATACTAAGTAGGAAATAACAAAATGTCATTCAATATAAAATAGCACACAATCGAATCCAACACTCTAACTTCAAAGTTTCAAAGACTATGAACTTGAATGCATGAAAACAATTCGCTATGACTCTAATACTCACTAGATTTGTATCGATTTTTCTCTCAGAATTCTAGGCTCGCTTTTTATCGTTTTTTCATTCAAATTTATTTTATTTAATGAATGACATAATCTTATTATCTCATCATTCAAAATAAATAATCAAAACCCTCCATTTATGATAAATTACACTGTTAAATAATCTAATTATTTAATTGACATAATCACTATACTTCATTAATTAAATAATCTCATTATTCAATTTATTCCCGAATAAATACGTGTCACTTTCGTAACACAATTAATCGGACAATCCAACTAATTAACTGTGACCCTTATTACCTAAATCGATCGGGCTAATAAGGGGACCTAATGGAACTACAGTATTTTGAGCTCCAATAATCCTCGAAATCATTAATTAAACTCTTTAATTAATATTCCTTAATTATTAACTCTGGTGTTATTTCACTAAAAACTCGAAGCTGCATTATCTCAACTGTAGACGTTTTTACACAGACTGATACAAGTCGGTGTCCATTGATATAGCTATTACACATGGTGTGATCCTCCATAGTAGTTCATAATTAGAGCTAGGACATAATGTCCGTTATACCCCTCTAATTACATATATTCTTTCAGTACCGTTGATTCTATAATGAACAATAAAACCTATTTCCTCACATAACTAGGAGAGCGCTCATATTGTCCAAACCCTGAATCAACCCTTAAGGGAACTACCATCTACTTATCACAATGAGTGGTTCCACCATTGTGTACAAACCTTCCTAGCCACTAGCCAAACCGCAATCCCAACATACAAATTATTTTGATCAGAAACTGCATCTGACCTCACCCATGGTATATCAAAGACCACGATATAACCTGAAGGAGTCGATAAGACACTCAGGATTAAGATCACCCATATATAGCCATCATTAGTTGATATATATAAATCTCATCGGTAAACGGATCTTGGTGAGAGATTCATATAGATCATGGCCCAGTCCTATATGATCACATCATACAAAGTGCTTCGATTCTAATATCTCATATGAATGATTCGGGACAGAATCACCGTACATTACGAAATGGACCGCAGCTATAAATTAACCGCAAATAAAGTACCAAACTTTATTTGCTATCTCTAGACTCTTTAGATTGCACTTCTCTTATTGTATCCATCTGTATATGACACTCATGTACACAGTTCGATTACATACGGCAATCTTGGATGTTAAATGTATGCACAAGTTATAAAATAAACAACACAACAAGAATGAGTTGAAATTTTATTTTATTTATTTCATAAATCCATTTACAAATTACATCTTTAGGGCATAAACCCCAACATGTATATCAAAAACCATGATCTAACCTGGAGGAGATGATAAGACATTTAAGGTTGAGATCACCCACATATAGCCATCATTAGTTAATATATATGAATCTCATTAGTAAACTGATCTTGGTGAGAGATTCTTATAGATCATTGCCCAATCCTATATGATCACATCATACAAGATGCCTCCATTTTCATATCTCCATTAGAATAATCATGGATAGGATCATCGTACACTACGGAATGGGCTACAACTTTAGATTAACCATAAATAAAGTACCTAGCTTTATTTGCTATCTACGGACTCTTTAGATTGCACGTCTCTTACTCTATCCATATGTTTATGATATTTATATACACAGTTCAAGATTACATCCGGCAGTCTTGGATATTAAATATATGCACAAATAATAAAATAAACAACACATCAAGAATGAATTGAACTTTTCTTTAATTTATTTCATAAATCCATTTACAATTTACATATTTAGGGTGTAAAACCCAACATTTATGGAGATATAAGAGTTTCAATTTGTTCCAATAATTGTGTCGGGTTACCCAGGTTATGCTGGTCCTGTTACTTTGAGGTAGGTCATAGCAGATCATTCTTACCTTGTATCGAGAGGAATACCTTTCCAGGTACCAGTTGAATGGAAAATTTTACCTTGACCCCTTGCCAGAAATGGGCATTAAGTTCATGCATATTGGACGATTAAGTCGCTCAACTTTGATTTAGACAAACAGGAGAGCAAAGGAAGTCACAACTGAATGAACATGAAGAACTTCAGGATGAGGCATATGAGAATGCAAAGCTCTATAAGGAGAGATCAAAAAGAGTGCTTGACAAGATGATCATTACAAAAGATTTGCATCCAGGAATGTTGGCACTACTTTTCAACTCTTGGTTAAAGATGTTTTCGAGAAAGTTAAAGTCCAAATTGTTCGATCCATATTGAATAAAGAAAGTTTTCCCCTATGGAGAGGTAGAGTTATAAGATTTATGGATTGAGGACACTTTCAAGGTTAACTGGCTTAGAGTTAAGTTGTACTTGAAAGGGATTGATGAAGCAAGAGTGCTAGAACAAATAGAGCTTATGAGGTCGGAGAGCTCCAATGCAATGCTTGGTGGTAGGCAAACCACCTAGGTACACCCTACCGTTGGATATAATAGTAATTCATTTATGTTTTTATTATATCAGTTGTTCAGTTTAAGTGTGTTTTGCTTTGTGATTAGTGAAGAGGTTGTTATGATTGTTGTATAGTGAAGGATATTTAGATTGTACATATATGATAGTAAAAGTTTTGTTGTTTATAAAACCAAACCTTTGAACACGTGCCTTAGTTCTTTATGGTTTAAAACATAGGGGCAATGTTGAGTCTAGGTTTGGGGGTGTGAGCAAAGTGTTACGATTTGAGCCTTTCGTAAACAAAAATGAAATTTTGAATGTGATGTTGTGTTATTGAAGAGTATTGTACGTTGCACTAGTTTTTGAGTTTTGGATAACTTTGTATCAATCTATGATTGATTACATAATTGAGTTAGTCAATTTTCTCTTTATGACTTAGTGTAAGAGATTTTGTACAAAAATGTTAGGATCAATAATGGAGGCTACCAAAGAGAGAATTTGTGTCATAATTTCTTATTTTTGAGGGTTAATTCTACTCTTCTAAAACATGTTTCTAGAGGTTCTATGCTTTTGTTGATCTCATTAAGCATTAACATGTTGAATGACATTGATCATGCATGTGGACTGCTTACTACAATTTGTATTCCCATGATAGACAGACTTTTGAATATGATGTTAGGCAGTATGTGCTCTTAATTTCTAAATCACCCAAACATATACCCCAAAAAAATATTTCATAGCCATAAACACATCCCTACCTTAGAAAATAGGAGGAATAATGTGTGCTTAGGCATACTACAATTTGTGCAAAGAAGGTTATTCCAAAAAGGAAAAAAATGAAGTAAGTGTTGAAAAATTAAACACTTGAGCCCTTGTTCATTCATAAATGTCACTCAAAAATACAAGTTGCAACCAAGCAAAAGAAAATGGTAGTAAAGCCTAGACGCTAAAAGAAAACTGAAAGGTGTTGAGTAAAAATGGGGAAAACTAGAACAATTTCCAAGTGTCATAGTTCTCACCTTAGTGGGCAATGATCCTCAACACACACCAAACTTCCATATATAGTTGAAATCGAGTGAATTCCTAATTGATCTTTAGGATGTCTAACTTGGGAATACTCATCGAAGCATGCTCTTTCCGCGTTCTTGGTTTCTCAACTCTTTCATGAGATCCAATTATTTTAGACATGTGCTTCCAAGTAAAACTAATATCTTATAGAAGAAGGGAGTTTGTGCACCAATATCTACCATAAAAGGGCCGAGACATAACAGATGAGAGATTATACGACTCAACTCCAATATAATTACTCTGATATAGCTAGCCCTTTTAGGTACTTGAATATTTCCCAACTGTTCGGGTCCATTTATAGTTATTGCTTCTATGAACATAGTAGCTAAATAATCCCAACGTGTTACATAAGGTAGATATTGTATAATTGTTCGGTTTTTCATAATTTTTTCCATCCCTCTGTGTAAATAACCCAATATCGGTTCACAGTCAATAATATCTTCTCTATCGAGAGTAATGATGAGACGAAGAACACCATGCATTGATGGGTGGTGAGGTCCTATATTTACTCTCATAAGGTCTTTTCCTGTAGCTAGTATACTCATAGGTTTTTCCTCGATTCATTCTTACATGAATTGTTGAAAACAAAAAGAAGTTATCAAGACTCAAAATCTAATAAATCAAATAATTCAAAATTCTGTTTCAAATTAATGATTTTTTGACTCCCGGATATTTAACTGACTAATTAATTCTTTATAACGTACTCCATTTTTCTTTGACAAATAAGAAAGTAGCCGTTGGCGTTTTTCCAGAACTTTCTGTAAACCCCTCTTAGATAAATAGTCTTTTCTGTGCAATTCCAAATGGGAAGTAAGTCTTTGTATCTTATTAGTGAAACTTAATACTTGAAGGTCAACAGACCCGCTGTTTTTTTTTTCTTAAAAAGTAACTGAGATGAATGCAATTTTTACCATAAAATGAAATTCTCTTTTCCCTTTCTTTTAATATGAAATTTACTGATCAGTAATAATAATGTTAGTCATTTGAATTGAATATCTTAAAGCCGTTATGAACTTCCGATAAAATCAATCAATAACCAATCTCATTTTCAATTTTATTAGGGATAAAAAAGGATGGTATATTTCTTCAAAAGAAATAAAGCGAGACCTACAAACAATTCTGTTAATTCATTTTGTTAGGTTTTAGATTGTGTTGGCATTAATTCAATATCAAAATGATGTTTACTTGTAAGGATTTAGTTGTTTAGATTCATGATGATTCAAGCTTCAATAAAGAATGAACAACAAGTCAAAGCAAGTTCAAAAGTCTTCAAAGAGAAAGGATGCAACATGATTCTACAAAGGTATACTAAGACCTTATCTTTCTCTTACAAGGCTTAGGCACACACACACAATTCATATATTTGAGTCCCTACATCGTTGTGCACCATTATAGGCACACACATACAATTCATTCATATATGACCCTGCATCATTGTGCACCATGTATAACACATTCACACACTTGAAGATGAATGCTCATGCATTGGTATGGAAATAACATGTTTTGGAAAATGCATGATTGGAGACTATCTCTATGTAGTTTGCATTCTAGTGTGAATTGTGTTTGTATGTGTATATAGTTGTATAACATGGATATTGAACTTGATTTTAGTCTTAAATCATTCTTGATTGAGTTCTGGTCATTTCGGTTACTCATACTAGTGATTTCAAGTTCTAAGTCAAAAGATACTACACTTTCAACTCTTGTTGCATATATTGTCTTCGCCTTCGTATATTGAGTCGAATAATTATTTTCTGGGTTGAGTATCTTATATTTCCATGTCCGTGATAGAGTTACAGTTAGTAATCCGCAAATGTATTTGAATTCTGAGTTCGGAGGCCGGAGAACGGTCGAAGAACGCGAGAGGAGTGCAAGGGAGTTGCACCTTGGCCAAAGGCCAACAAGAGGTGCAAGCCCGAGATGGCACGTGGCCATCTCGGCTGCAACTCATTGCTGCCCTGAGATGCATACGTGCCATCTCAGGGAAGCAATAACAAAGGAGGGCATTTTTTATCTTTTTCTTCTTTCATTCCTTCTCCTTTATATTCCTCTTCCCCCTCACATTTCATTCTAAGAAGAAATTTAAAATTGAGTGCAGCAACTGGTGGCAGACGCAACAAAGGAAGGAGTTGATCTACTGGCTACAGAAGCACAAACTCCTAACCTCCCGCCTGTAAGGCTTCGTTCGGTGGTAGTAGAACCAGAAATAAATACACCAGAAGTTGGAAGGAACCTTACTCCAAGCAAACAGGCTGGATGTGAAACACCTGAAGAGGAACGACCACGCCAGAAGCAGAACCAAGATCAGACAGTCCGTACTAGACACCGTAAACATTACCAGCACAGGGATCGGTCGTCATTAGAAGATAACGATTGGCACTATTACAAGCGTCATCATGGAATCATACATGAAACCGGGCATCAGAGTGAAGAACCAGAAAGAGGAATAACAATCATCTAGCGGTTCAACCATCGGGGAAGTCCAGTAGGAGGCAGAGACATCGTAATCCAGAGCCTAACTCGAGAGGTCGAAAACAACAGACGTCAAATGGACGCAATGGTCAGACGTTATGGGTATAACGATTTATTTGATGACGATTCTGATAGCCCATTCACTAGAGAAATCTTGCGGACCACATTCCTAGAAAGGTTTAGGATGCCATACGTAGAGCAGTTTAAGAAAGATACGGATCCAAAGGAGCACATGAGACACTATAAAAGTGCCATGGCTCAGTATGCCCACAGTGATCCCCTACTATGTCTCAATTTTCCATAAACTCTGGGAGATATGGGTTCGAGGTGGTTTGGGAGACTGCCCCCAGTAAGCATCAGAAGTTTCAGTGAATTTAATAGGAGCTTCTCAAGGCAATTCCTGAGCAATGTTCACAGGAAAAAGTCCGTGGCTTACCTTTCTCAAATAAAACAAGGGAAAGATGAGTCGCTGAAGAAATACCTGGGGAGATTCAGCCAAGCAGTATTAGAAATTGGCAGTGCAAATGATAAAGCAATAATCGCTGCATTCATCAACAACCTACAGAATGGACTGCTAGCTTTTGATTTAAGAAGAGCCCGACTGACCAAATATGCAGACATGAAGGATATGGCGGGAGGATATGCACTGGCCGAATAAGAAGAGTTAGCCACAGAAGGATGCTACATGCATGGGGGAAAACCCGAAAAGAAGGACGTTGAGTCCAAGGTGCAGAACCAGAAGGGAAAACAGAAAGGAAACGATAAAGAAAAGAGTAAGGACGGGGGTAATGGGTGTAACGCCGAACAGACCACGGAAAAATACCGAGGCAGATACACCAACTACACCCCTCTTCAGAAAAAACAGGAGGAAATCCTGGGCATTCTGGAAACAGAGAATATGGTACAAGAGCCACACCGTTAATCTCTGTTTGCTCGGCGAGATACAACCAAATACTGCAGGTTCCACAAGGAAACCGGTCATAAGACTTCCAAGTGTTACCAGCTCAGAGATTACATAGAAACCCTCATTCGGGAAGGACATCTACAGGATGTGATCTTGAAGAAGGATGAAAAATCAGAAGTAAAGAAAGAGATCAGGGCCGACCACAGCTCTGGTCGAGATCAAATGGCCAGTCCAGAGGCCAATCAAGTACTACATACGATCTTTGGAGGACCATCCACTAGAAGAATTAACCGAGAACGAACTCAGAAAATTAGAGAAGAAGTAGAAGCAAGAAATAACTTTGATATAAACTCGGTCGAGCCAGACCCGATGAGGATAAAAGAAGGATGGGACCCAATAACATTCACAGAAGAAGACTCATATGGCGTCGATGTTCGGCCAAATGACGTCTTAGTCATAAGTGCTCGGATAGGTCATCGAGAAGTTAGGAGAATCCTGATAGATACGACAGACATCCTCAATGTAGCCGTCTACAATCAACTCAGGTTAGACCGAAAGGACCTGCAGACCTTCCATACCCCACTCAGAGGATTCAGGGGAGTTGAAGTCAGGTCACTTGGGGACGGTAAAGCTACCTGTGAAGATTAGAGTAGCACCTTACCAAAGAACCGTGTTGCTCTACTTTGTGGTGGTAGACTTGGACAATTGGCCATATAATGCACTATTGGGATGACCATTCCTGAATAAATTTAAGGCCGTAACAACCACTTATGCTTTAATGATAAAATTCCTGACCGAACAGGGGGTCGGAGTAGTTAAGGGATCCCAAGAGATGGCCCGAAGAGCTAACCTGTCAGTATACAAGGACAATAAGGAACAGGTTTGCACTATAACACAGCCGAGTCACAACGAAAAGCCACTATCATTCGAATTCTATCCAAGGGAAGAGCCGAATGAATCCAAAACTGAACCGGTCGAAGAAATCACCATAAAAGAAGATGAACCAGACAAAAAGGTCAAGATCGGGGCCAACCTGGAAGGAAGAGTCAAACAAAGCCTCATTGATTTACTTAAAGAATACAGGGATGTGTTCGCTTGGAGTCATGAAGACATGGTCAGGATAGATGCCCAAATAATATCTCACCATCTCACAGCAGACCCGAATGCAAAACCGGTGATACAAAAGAGAAGATCATCCAATCTCGAAAGAAGTCAGGCAATCAAACAATAAGTAGAGAAGCTACTCGCTGTAGGATCGATTAGAGTGGTCAATTACCCTCAATGGGTGGCCAATGTAGTCCTCATCCAAAAGAAGAATGGACAGTGGAGGATGTGCGTAGATTTCACAGATCTGAACAAGGCATGCCCGAAAGATAGTTTTCCATTTCCAAGGATAGATCAGTTGGTGGACGCTACATTAGGCCATGAGCTACTCAGTTTCATGGATGCTTACTCGGGGTATAACCAAATCAGGATGGACAAGGCTGACGAAGAAAAAACAGCATTCATAACCGATCATGGTTTATACTGCTATACTGTGATGCCCTTCGGATTGAAAAATACAGGAGCAACTTATCAAAGGTTGGTCAACAAAAAAAACTCACGGGAAATAGGAAGGAACATGGAAGTATACATTGATGACATGCTGACTAAGAGCATCATAGCAGACAAGCATACTTCAGATCTGCGGGAAACATTTGATGTCTTGGGGAGATACCAAATGAAGCTAAATTCGAACAAGTGTTTATTCGGGGTTTCTTCAGGAAGATTCCTAGGCTTTTAAGTCCATCAAAGAGGAATCGAAGTCAACCCCGAGAAAATCCAGGCCCTGCAGAAAATGACTTCATCGAGGACACTCAAGGAAGTACAGCGCCTAACAGGATGTCTGGCTTCCTTAGGAAGATTCATCTCAAAAGCCACAGACAGATGTGCATTCTTTTTCAAAGTAATTAGAAAAGGGAAAGGACTTAAATGGAATGAAGAGTGCGAGCATGAAGAGTGCGAGCATGCATTCTTAAAAATTAAAGAATACTTAGGACAGGCTCACATCCATTCAAAACCTCAGATGGGGGAGACACTCCAACTGTACTTGTCAATTATAGAACTGGCAGCAAGCTTAGTTTTAGTCAGAACAGAAGATGGAGTATAAAAGCTAGTGTACTACACCAGCAAGGCACTTCTACCTACAGAGACTAGATATTCACAGGCAGAAAAGATGGCACTGGCACTAGTCTCAGCAATAAGTAAGCTAAGGCCATACTTTCTGGCTCATACAATCCAGGTTCTCACCGATTGCCCATTGAAGTAGATTTTATAGAAACTAGAGATTTCAAGAAGATTGACCAAATGGGCAATCAAGCTAAGTGAATTCGATATCCACTACATCCTTAGGACATCTCTTAAAGGGCAAGCAGTGGCAGATTTTATAGCAGAGTTCACAGAACCGAACTTAGAAGCAAAAAAGATGTTGGGCAAAAGTTTCACATGGAAACTGTATGTTGATGGCTATTCAAACACTCATGGCAGCGAGGCAGGGATTGTAGTATACACTCCAAAAGGAGACGATGTCGAATGTGCCATGAGGTTTGACTTCAAAGCAACCAACAATCAAGCCGAGTATGAGGCGCTACTAGCTGGACTCAGAGTCTGCATAGCTCTCAGAGCATATAAGGTCAAGATATTCAGCGATTCACAGGTAGTTGTCAACCAAGTCCCGGACAAGTACCAAGCCAAGGATGAAGACATGATAATCTACCGTGACATTGCGAAACAGCTCCTCTAGAAATTTAAAGAATATAAAATTACCCAGATCCCCAGAGAGGAGAATGAAAAGGCAGACGCATTGTCTAAATTAGAGTCAGCAACAACCACTATTAGGTCAAAGACTATTCCAGTTGCAAATCTCCTTAAACCAAGCACAGCTGAACCAAGAGACTTGGAAATTTCAAAAATCCAAACACCGCCAGACGGTTGGATGACTCAGCTAAAAAGGTTCCTGGAAGAAGGCGTCCTCCCAGAAGATCCCTTATAAGCAAAACGTATCAGGTATAGATCAGCCAGGTACACATTGGTTGGAGGAGAACTATACATAAGGGGGTATTCCCGAACACTCCAAAGATGTGTGTCAAAGGAAGATGCATATCAGATATTACAGGAAATCCATGGAAGAGTTTGTGGAAACCACACTGGGGGTAAAAGTTTGGCAAATAAGGTACTCATGCAAGGCTATTATTGGCCTACTCTATTCTCAGATGCACAACAGTGTTCAGAAAGTTGCAATACATGCCAAAGGATTGCTAATGACATCCAACAGCCCCCTGAGCAGCTCATAAACCTCACATCCCCATGGCCATTTTCTATGTGGGGTTTGGATCTAATCGGCCCAATGCCAGCTGGGACAGGGGTGGAGCAAAGCATGCCATAGTAGCTGTTGACTATTTCACGAAGTGGGTAGAAGCTGAAGCATTAGTGCATATCACAGAAGCAAATACCACAAATTTCATGAAAAAAAATATACTTTAAAGGTTTGGAGTCCCAAACACTATAATCACTAACAATGGCACTCAGTTCGACAACCTGAAATTCAGACAGTTGTGTAAAGAGTATCAGATTGCCAATTACTATACCACACCTGCCCACCCTCAAACAAATGGGCAGGTGGAAGCAGTGAACAAAATCATCAAGCACACAATCAAAGCAAAGCTAGATGCCAATAAAGGAAGCTAGGTTGAAAAGCTTCCCGAAGTATTATGGGCATATCGGACAACAGCAAGAACATCAACAGGAGAGACTACATTCACTTTAGCGTTTGGAACAGAAGCTGTTATCCGTATAGAAACATCGTATACGTCATCTCAGGTTAGACTATACGATGAAGATCAAAACGTTGATATGCTATTACAAAATCTAGATGAGATATAAGAGAAAAGGGAGAAATCCCGAATACGAAATATGGCATATCAGCAAAGAGTAGCTCGCCACTACAACTCTCACGTTCGGGTCAGAAAATTCCAGCTAGAAGGCCTGGTACTCAGGAAGGCGTCATTGAAAACAAAAAATAAAGTTGCAGGTTCCCTGGCTGACAAATGGGAAAGCCGGTACAAAGTCGAAGGAATAGTTGGCCATGGAGCATATTGGATTGCACGACCTAATGGAGGGGGCCGACCATGCAATGCCCAATATCTGAAGATTTTCTATCCTTAAATTATTTTTTGTTCATTTTTCTAGTTAGGACAATTTTAGTTTAGATAAATATTAGCTGTGGAATTTAAAACTTTATTGATTTTGCAGTTATGAATAAGAAATCAAACTCAAGATTTCCGAAAGAAAAGCATCGAACTCGGGATTTCCAAAAGAAAGCATATGATAATAAGAACATATGGAAGATAAGCATGATAATAAGAACATGCAAATAGAATACTCGGGACTATTAAATCCCGAATGGGCGGAGAAACTCGAAGGAGTATGCCAGCCGAGCAAGGTCAAATAACCTTCACAAAAAGGCAAACTAGATGCACCAGCTCGGGACGCTATCGGAAAAATTCTGGTGAAATGCGTAGCTGTGTTAAGCAATTCAAAAAGCTTAACGATTCGGCAAACCCTTGCACATAAAAACTGGGGAGACGTTCTTGGTAATACGTAAGGACTCGAACATATGGTTATGGTCAGCCATGATGTAATGTTTGGGTAGCAACCGTGTATGAAACATAAGTATAAACTTGTCTATTTTAAGATGACACGGTTAAAATGATACTTGGATTAAAATTATTCGGGTTACAACCGGTTTAATAAGATACTCGGTGAAGTTATCCGAACATCAGAGTTGTCAGTTTAATAAGATACTTGACATTATTCGGGTGACAGCCAGTTTAATAAGATACTCGGTCAAGTTACCCGAACACCATAAATAGCCAGTTTAATAAGATACTTGGCATAAAAATTGCAAGAGCCAGTTTAATAAGATACTTGACGGTCAAAGCTATTCGGAAAACCACCGGTTTAATAAGATACTCGGTGAAGTTACCCGAATATTAGAGTTTAATAACATACTCGACAACAGTCAAGAAATTTCTTTAGCAATGAAAGAATCAAAACACCAGATTCAGAAAAGCTACTCGGAATTTTATTGATCTTGCAAGAAAATTATTACAGTATTCTTTACAAAGAATTAAAAAGTCTACAAAAATCCTATCTATAAAAATCAGGATTGTGAGGATTTGGAGCCCTTGCCAATACTCGGGTCTGGCACCATTTTTTATTCGCGGAGCAGAGTTTTGTTAGAAGGCCAAATAATTGTGTTGACTAAGTCATCCATCCATTGGTTGTAATCCTCTCCTGGAATCAGCCCGACATCAGGCTCCACACCCTTCTCGACCGACTATTGACTGGCATAGAAGGTCGAGAGGGAGTGTTCAGGTGGAATCTCTAAATGCATAGGATGGGGCTCTTTACCTCGGCTATGGCAGTTAGCTCTCCATTCCTTCATCTGAGTTTGAAGAGACTCCAAGGACCAATCCACATGATGTTTGATTGACAGCTCCCAATTGGTTCGGGCCTTCTCAGTTGCCCGATTCTTGACTTTAAAGAATTTGACAGCTGAAACCAACCCTCGTTAAAACTCTCGAAGAAGAAAAGCATCATAGGCAAGGGATCTTTTGAAGTGATCCACCCATTGTATTTCAAGTTCCAGCAAAGCCTCTCGGGATATGGATTCGACTGTCAATGCTTGGTGCTCTAGATCTTCAATTTTCTGCTCATACGCCGACTTAGACTGCTCCGCTTCCTGCTCAGCCTTGAGCATTGATTCCTGGGCAGAAGACAATAAATTCTGAAATGATATTGCATTCTATTCTACTGAAGAAGCCCTTTTCTTAGCCTCTATCTGCTTCGATAGACAATGGTCAGTGAAAACTTACGCAGAACCAACATCTTATTGATAAGCCATTTCGACCCCGAGCACGTTGGTCCTCACTTTCCTTTAGCAGAGCTTCCAGATGCCTTATTTGATCGACTTGATGCTGTTGTGTCTGAACTAACTCAGCGAATTTGGCAACCATCTACCAAAAAGGTTTAATTAAAAATCTGAAAATCGGGCAAACAAGCAAAACAATTAAAGAAAAGGGTAACTTACATAAGATGCACCGCTGAATTTTTTTTGAAGACGATCAGTCAGAGAGCCATCTTGGAAATAGCTCCAACGGTCGTCTCTAATAAAAAAACAACTAGATGACATCTCCCGCAGCATATCTGGGGAGAAGGATATGAAGGAACCCCCAAGGATTCACCCCTAGATTTCTAACCTCGGGGGTAGAAGAACCTTTGTTCGGCTCTAAAGCCGCCGCATCCGCTGATGCTCCAGCATCAACACTCGGGGGAATCTCATCCACAACATCTTCATCGCTGGAATTAATGAATGAGACCACCCGAGGGACCTTAAATGGGCGATTCGGGGAGCTGACTGCATTTCGCTTCTCACCTCGAGAACGGTGTAAGCTAAGATCAGCTGCAGGATCTTCTTGAGTATCATCCCGGAAGGACTCAAAGAATTCAGGATCCACAGATACTTGTCCTATGGAGGTATTACCTCAATCACCAGCCTCCGACCGTTCGACATGCTCCTCACCAGGACCCTCACTTTGCCTCTCCCCGTCATTGGGCGGATGGGCATGATCCGTTGGGCCACTCGGACCACTAGACTCCCACGCGGTCGGTCGAACGATGTCCTCGAGGACATATTCAGGAATTTGCTCTTCGACCACGTCAGTTTCCTCATCAGATTCAGGCGGAGCAATGCCTTCATTACTCTTACTTTGAGTATAATTGTTTAAATTTATATATACACAATATCAGTAAAGTATAGATTTTTTTTTAATATGATATTGTAAGGTTATTTAAAAGATTATAAAAGTGTTTTATAGTTTTTTTATTTTAACCGAAACCTGATATCAACGCATCAGCAAATTCATTTTGGATGAGATTTAATTTTTATTTGTGTTCAATACAACAACAAAAGAAATAAATAAAAACAACCGATATCCAAGTGAAACTGCTTGCTTTTGTTGTGGAGTATGTGACTATGTGTGTGTTGATATCTAAGAGAAAAAGTCTGTGTGCTTGATTTTGAGAAGTTGTGCGCTATTAACGAAAAAGATATATATATATATATATATATATATATATATATGTATATATATATAACTTCTGGAATAGTTCTAGTTGTTTTTCTAGTTGGAAAAAATAGTTTCTTCTTCGATTCTCTC
The DNA here is from genome assembly GCA_032871835.1 of Dipteronia dyeriana. NCBI lineage: Eukaryota > Viridiplantae > Streptophyta > Magnoliopsida > Sapindales > Sapindaceae > Dipteronia > Dipteronia dyeriana. The sequence goes on from CM065299.1 coordinate 40,246,646, forward strand.
TACGTCATCCTAAGTTCCTTAGTACGTGAAGTGCCCACACGCAGTTACTAGTTCTGGGAGATAGCGAGGAGTTCTGGGAGATAGCGAGGATGATCAAATGCTTCAGACAGAAGCACATCGTAAAGTGAAAGAGCCTTCAAACGTTGGTAAGCCCGCTGATCTGGGCATCGAAGGGATCACGTCAGACCATGGGGGACTGGCTCCTTGCACCTTCTGGAGGCAGTTTCATCGATGCTTGATTTCTAGCGAGACCTTTTCCTTTGTCCATCATACCTATCTATGTCTTCCAGTGAATTGGACTCCATATGCCATCTAACTACCCGGTCTTCCTGGCGGTCGCTTCCTTGATAAGAACATTCCCTTTTTTTCACGGCCCTCCATCCTTTCTCTCTTGAATTTTCAGGGTGCTCCTAGAGTGGTTGCCACTAATTCAGAGTATATCTTGGGATCTTGGGCTACCACCGATGTAGAGAGTTGACATGGTCAATTCAAATTGGTAGTGGCCATTATGTTGATTCCCTATCTAGTTGTGTTATCAATGACTTTCCGTAGAGACTCCTAGATTTGCCAGAACGCGTCTAGTGAAATACCAACGGTTACACCAGTGGATGAATCTTCTCTAGCAACGCTGACATTTACAAGATTAAGGGCATTAGTACCACGCGAGGCATATGTGTTGCCCGGAGATAAACTTATGTCTCTACTAGTGGCCATGTATCGCTTCTAGCAAACCTTTCCCGGAGTTAACTATCCAAACATAATGCCAATGGAGGTTCACCCTCTTCTTCTAGCTCCATTTGTTGACAGTGATTTTTGAATTACGTAGGCTTAATCACGCTTCAAAAAGGTAATATGAATAAGTAATCAAACTATAAATCAAAATAAACAAAAAGTGAGAAAAAACACAAGATTTTACACGGTAAAACCCCAAGGTGGGAAAACATATACGGTTGCCGATAACAGCGAGAGAAAAAAGAATCCACTAAGTTGACAAAAAATTACACACAATCTTGCTTGCTCTCTTCTATGCTTAATTGACGTTCACCCTTTTGTGGGTGTTATTAGTAGGAAAAACAAATTTGTTTGCAAAGGTACATTGGAAAAGAGTTTATTCTATTTGTATAGCAATATCTCTGACTTGTTAGATACAGAATCAACGGAAACTAATCATAAAAGAATTAAAATATCAAAAGATGAAACCTACCTACAACATTTACGCCTATGTCATATTAACCTTGATAGGATCAAATGATTGGTTAGTGATGGACCTTTAAGTGACTTAAAAGTTGATGATCTACAAACTTATGAATCTTGTTTGGCAGGTAAGATGACCAAAAAGGTCTTCACGACCAAAGGCACAAGAGCCACTAAATGTTTAGGATTAATACACACTGATGTATGTGGTCCTATGAGCATTCAAGCTAGGGGTGGATATGAGTATTTCATCACTTTCATGGATGATTACTCGAGATTTGGCTATATGTATCTCATGAGACATAAATCAGATACTTTTGTCATGTTCAAAGCATTTAAAGTTGAAGTAGAAAATCAGCTTGAGAAACACATAAAAATCTTGAGGTCTGATCATGGGTAGAGAATATCTATCTGGTGAGTTTCAGCAATATCTTATTGATAATGGGATAATTTCTCAGTTTTCTATGCCAGGTACACCTCAACAAAATGGGGTGGCAGAAAGGAGAAATAAAACTCTTTTGGACATGGTTAAGTCTATGTTAAGTTGCTCAACGCTTCCTAATTCCTTTTTGTGATATGCTTTACAAACTGCAATGTACATTCTAAACGATGTACCATCTAAGTCGGTTCCTAAAACACTGCAAGAGTTGTGGACTGGGCAAAAGTCTAGTTTACAACACTTAAGAATATTTGGATGTCCTCCGCACATGTTAAAAGGAAAGACAAAAAATGGAGTCTCGTTTAGAAATATACATATTTGTAGGGTATCCGAAAGGAACCAGTGGATATTATTTCTATAGTCCTTCGGATTTTAAAGTATTTATTTCGATAAAAGCTTAATTTCTGGTAAAGGACTATATGAATAATTTTATGCCTAAAAGTATAATTGTCCTGAATGAGCTTTCAGGAGATACAATTCCATAAGAGGTTTCACAACCTAGCCCAATTGTAAGTTCCGCACCAATACAAGATCAACAACCTACCATTCTTCATCATAGTTTGAGGGTTAGTAAACACCCAAGAGATACATCGGTCTAGGAGAATCAGTAGAGAATCTCCCTGACGATGATGATCCCTACACATACAATGAAGCCATAGAGGATGTTGATTATTGCCATTGGTAAAAGCCAATGCAATCTGAAGTTGAATCTATGTTCAAAAACAAAGTCTAGTCTCCTGTGGACTTGCCTAATGGGATAAAACCCATTGGGTGCAAGTGGGTATACAAGAGGAAGAGAGGAATGGATGGAAAGGTGGAAACCTTTATAGCTTGATTGGTAGCTAAAGGTTACACATAGAAGGAAGATATCGATTATGAGAAAACCTTCTCTCATGTGGCCATGCTTAAATCCATTAGGATACTCTTATCTATTACAGCATTTCTAGATCTAGAGATTTGATAAAAGGATGTCAAGACAGCTTTCCTCAATAGAAGTCTTGATGAAAGCATCTATATGATGCTTTCAGAAGGATTCATTGAGAAAGGCCAAGAGGAAAGGGTATGCAAGTTGCAAATATCCATATATGGATTGAAGCAAGCATCCAGATCCTGAAACATAAGGTTCGATCAAGCTGTGAAAAGTTTTGGATTTATTCAAAACCTTGACGAATCCTATGTATACAAAAGGATCAATGGCGACAAGTTGGTTTTTTTAGTTCTTTACATTGATGATATACTACTCATCGAAAACGACGTAGGTGTATTGACATTAGTAAATGAATGGTTAGCAAAACTGTTAACCGAAAATTTGCTCAAGGTGAGGAATATCAATTAACACCCTTAACCGGTACTTATGTAGGCGGCAGGGGTTCATACCAAGGAGATTCGACAATGATTAAAGAAAAAGGAAGGAAGAATGAGATTGCTAATGGAGAACTATTTTAATAACTGTGTTGTTAACGAAGTACAATGATCATGAAAATGGTACAAATTTGGTCTCACTGTGCTATATTTCTCTATCTTTCCCTCTAAAAACTGTTGGAGACGGCAAACTCGTATGTGACGATAAGTGGTTAAATCCTCTGAGAAAAATGGCAAAGAAGCTCTACCCTTTTTTCTCTCTATTTTTTTCTCATACCCTGTACAGATCCCACCGTCCCCTTTTAATCCTCCTCCATTTTCAATCAAATCCCTACAATTTAGACCAATTGATTGACCGTGTTAATGAAAATAATTGGCATCAATGGGGGAATCAAATTACATGGGAATTACTCTCATTAATTATATCAAGTTTCTGTTTGGGTTTGAATTTGAATAAATAGTGAATCCATTGAACTATCTGGTCACATTATGGTGATTTAATGACGAATAAGTCAACTCTGTAGCTTGAAGGAGAAAACACGATTCTACGTATCTGTGGCGAGGTACCTTGGGGTACCAGTCTGCTGACGTGGTGCTTGACCCACCATTTTGGAGCTTTCCGGCTAACTTACTTCTTACTTGATGGGAATGTTACATAACCTAGAAGAGCTGGCGAGATGGTATCGAGGTATACTCAGTTGGACATCTTGGTGCTTTCCATAGATGCTAAAATCTCCCAGGTATGAGTACCGAGGTACTCGGGTACCAAGCTGAAATACCTGTTACCGAGGTACTAGGTAAGAGTTACCTCGCTGCTGGCTTGTCCTAATTTTTGGGCAGTACAGAAACTGGCATCCCAAGGTGGGTAGTAGCATGACAGCCCTACCTGTAATCAAAAGACATGTCCTACCAGGTACCAGTTGGGTGAAAAATTTCTCTTTGACCCCCTGCCAAAAATGGCTATTAAAAGAAGTCCCCTTTGACTTGAACACCGATGACTGATTGGGGTTAGAGTCGGATTTCCAAAATTGACTGGGAAATTTTCCCTCTGCAATCGGTTACCAGGATCTAAGAGGAAATCTCTGCATTAAATGTTATACTGTTAGAATTATGCTCCATAGCAAGAGTATAATATTATATTTGACAATCTTTTCATATTAATAAAGTGATTTCTAGTTTAACAAATCTTATAGCATTTATAGTTTAATTATTATAATTGTCAAAAGTAAATAATCATAAGGTCAAAAGACTATGAGAAAATAAGAATTATTCCTACATCTAGATATGTATGAGGTAGACACAATTCTTTAGTTAGTCTTGAATAATATTTACAACTTAAGATAAAAGGTTGGGCGTCTTTATCTTGTCAAAGTTGTAGATTCTCTTGCAAGCATTTGAGTGGGATCAAATGTGTTATGATGAGTCTAAAATCATCAAAGTGTGGTGTCTTTGGGCAAAAGAATCTAGTGCACTGGGTTTATTGAGTAGGATCACAATGAAATACTTTATCTAGAACCGTCAATAGATAAAAGTTTTTCATTTGAAGACAATCGGAGAGTCTATCTCAATCCTGAGATAAATGATGGACCTATGGTTGCAAGTATTATCATTTGAGCTATTAATGAGTACGATTATTTAGAATAGTCTAAAAAGTCCTCATTTGTTGACTGGCTTATTTCGTGAACAACCAATTGTTGGGGTTCGTGTAAGGGTAGCTTAGGCTCTCAAGACCTCAAGAGGAGAAGCATCAAAGGTAAAATTCGTGTGCTTACTTACTTTGAAGAGATAATTGCACACACTCACATATTCATGCATAACTCTTGATCTTATTTGTTGAGTGTTTTCTTGTGTGCATTTTAGTTTACATGACTCTTGTTGACGTATTTGCATCTTGCTATAAAAGTTGTATGTCATGCTAGGCATTAAAATAGGATGCAATTTCATCACTCTTGAACATATTATTTTTATGCATTTGAGTGTTGAAATAATAGGTCTTGCGCTGGTGGTGCGCTACTCGACCAGCGCACCTCACCAGCGTAACTTTCACAGTGGATTGTCGCTAGTGTTGCGCCAATGAGCTGCGCTGCTGCACCCGCGCATAGTTGAAAAATATGGGTATGCGCTGGTGGTGCGCTACTCGTCTAGCGTAGCCTCACCAACATAAACTTCCCAGAGAATCTGCGCTTGTGTTGCACTACTGGGATGCGTCACTCGACCAACGCCTGTTTTAAAAATAGGTTTTGCTCTGGTGGTTTGCTGCTCGACCAGCGCACGCAGAGGAAGCTGGAACGTTTTTTTCCAAAATGACCTCACTTTGATTGGATCTTATATATATATATATATATAACTCAATGCCTTAAGGTCGTGTATGAGTTCAGAATATCACATTTCTTCCCTATAACACATTTCAAAGGAAAAACACTTACAAGAACTTATTTTTAATCACTCAAAGAATCCCCATGTGCATCAAATCTTCATCTTGCATCTTCTAAGTTCATCTAGAGTGCATCTATGGATAGGGTTGCTTCCTCACATCTTGTTTGGTAAGTTTTTCACTATCTTCTTACAAGTTAAGTGTTTTGCTTACTAAACCATCTCTTTAATTAATTGTATTCTCTTAGAATATTTCTAGATACAAATTAGAGATTGTTGTGATGACATGATTGAGAGTTGTATTGTGATAGCTTCATAGGATTGATTGATCTATGTTTAGCTAAGCTATTTGAACATGTCATTTAGCACTTGATATCTAGGATTGCATTAATTGTCATCTCATTATCCTAGATAAGCATATAGGGTTTCCTAGCCTTGTTTGTTCATTGAATATCATTACATATTCGCATAGGACACTTTATCTCTTTATTGAGAAGTAAAACTTGTGTTGCTTCCGGGAGTAGGTAGCTTAAAGCACAAGCATGATGAACTAGGTTCACTTATACCAAGATTAGGTAGTGGTGAAGGATTAAACCGGGATTAGGTTGTAATTCCTTTATCATTAGTGGACTCGAGGTTCTAATGTGGCGCACTCATCAGCCCATGGTTTTTCCCATTTGGAGGGTTTCCATGTATATCTCAAGTATTTTTACTATTTCCGCATTTATTACACTTGTGGTATCTTCGTAACTAGTTAGGGGTTTTTTCGTCAACTTGACTCTCAACGAAAATTGGATAAAAGTTAATTAAAATCTATTCATCCCTCCCCCCCTCTAGATAAATATTACACACCATAATATTTGTTTCATAGTCTATCCTCGATAGTTTGGTGGTATTCGTTTGTTAATCGATAGAGGACTTCATTTATAGATATGGACATTGTGGCTCCATTTATTAAATGAGAGTATAATATCATCATATGGATGTTTTGAGGTATTGGATATTAAATCTTTACGTTAAGTTTTCAATAGTGTCTATTGAAACATGGCTTCTGGACAAGTCAAAATATACAAGTTCAAAATGTGGTCATATGAGTAAATATGGTAACTTGGAAAGCTATAGACGGTCTATGAGCTCTTGGAGATTACTGGTATTCTTCACGAGGATACACTTTCTCCAATAAGGTTGTCTAGGGTACGAATGAGTAACATCAACTTATTCTATCTTTATTTAAGAGTTCAATTTTTGTTCTTTTGTGGAATGAACTAAAATTAAATAGATCGGACCTAAGTGAATCATTTGTTGATTGTGATTGGTTGTGTCTATTGAAGCTTAAATTTAGATAGCCCTCCAAGATGCCCAATCCACACGAACTTGTATGGATCACTTAATATATTCTATCGGACCAATTTAGGGGTCCATCTAGAATTGTATTGAGGTAGGTGGACTTGTTTCTTTTTGTAAAAATGAGTCTAGTTCACATATGGACTTTTTATAACGGTCAAATGGATTTAATAAAATAAGAAAATAATATATCGGCCCATATATATGTGTCGGGCGGCAAGGCTATTTAGAATAGCTTAATTATAATATTTTATTTAATTATTTAATTAAATGAAAATAAATTATTTGGGTGATTAATTAATTATTTAATTAAAAGTCAAAATCTTTTTCTATTAGGAGATGGTCTCCTAAAATTATATTATTATTGGTAGTATAATTAATATTAAAAACTATATTTGATAAGTAGATAAATAAAAGAAATTATTTATCTAATCAAATTAGAAAGTCTATAATATGGTTAAAAATACACTATTGAGTTGGATTAGGAGTCGTGGAGTAGGATAGAATTTTTTATAGAAAAGGATTTTTAACCACCAAGTAAATCTACTTAAGGAAAGGATTCTTAACCACCAAGTAAATCCTTCTTATGAGAGGATTTGGTCTCCTATATATACTACTTGTATATTTTGACCAAGCCTTAGTTTTTGGTGTGAGATGTTGTTTTTTATTTGTTTTTTTATTGTTATAAAAAAAAACTTCGTCCAACTCATTGTGTGAAGAATTCAGCCAAGCATAGAGAAAAGAGGGAACGTTTTTATTTTCGATAGTACACTAGTATCCTTTGCATCAAAAGGGTTTTGTGTACAACATTGAGTCAAAGTTCACGCGAGTTTCAATCAAATTGATTGATAATTCAAAAGTGACCGGACGTTCTTGGTTTTTCTCTTGGAGGATTATTGTGACTAACAAAGAAGAAGATTTTGTTTGTTTCCATCCTCAGGTATACAATTTAAAGAAAGGGAGCCCACATTCCTAGGTGATTTAAGTTCGTGATTGGATTGGAAGATCTTGCGGATTCAATTCGACGCTAGTTCAATCGTCACAAAAAAAAGGTACGATACTTTTATATATGTCAATTAATCTAGGGTTAAGGTTCTCATTATATAAAAGGAAAAAAAAAATTATTTATACGCAAACCCTAATTTTTTTTTCTCACGCTTCTGTTGCGTTTTGAACTGTTTTTTCTCTACAATTGGTATCAGAGCCTGGTTGTACCCTTGATTAATTGATGTATGTGTTCGTCAATCTTTTTCTTTTTTTTGTATATATGCATGTTTTAGAAAGAGATGGCATTCTAGGTATTCGCATATATATGTACATTGGAATGTATGGGTTTATATATATGTTTTATATGTGGTTTGTTAATGCTCAATTTTGGTCCTAGAATTTCAATGTATTTTGTTTTGGGATTGTAACAAGAAGGGTTCTCTGTCATCGCCATAATTTTCTTCTTGGTAGTTGCTAAGTTTTTTTTTTATTTTGTTGTTGTAATAAAAAAAACTGCACTATTGTAAATAAAAAAAACTGTAGTATTTTTTTTATTTAAATTCTTTTGCAATACATTCAAGTATCGAAGACTCGAAGGTTTGAAGAATTAGGAGCAACCAGAATAAGTTTGGGACCGTGCGAGCCATAACAACGAGCGTGCCTGCGAAGAGCGCGTAAGCCACGTTTGTTGTGGCATGGGCTGCGCACGGCAGCCCTTTGGTAGCCATGGGTTGCGCATGGCAGCCCTTTATGGGTTTGTGGCATGCGCATGCCCATAGGTAAGGGCGAAGGCCCATGGGAGGTAGCCGAGGGAGTCCGAACGATGAAGGTCGCATGAAGACTTGTTCGCCAAGAAAGGAGTTCTTGTATTTCAAGATATATGTAATTTACTTGTTTTTCGAGGATGGACCAAAATTGATGCTATTTATATTTTTGTAAATATTGCAATATTTGTCATTGTTTGATAACATGTCTTATAGAATAGAAGTTCCACTCATATATCTCTTTTAGTATGAACATGCATTGAATGGTTTAAGTATCTAAATTGGTATCTAGATAACTTGGTAAATCATTCTTTGGAATTCGATCACACGCCATAAACAATTGAGTGGGAGAAGGTGTTTTGGAACACCTACGGCCTCCAAGTTTAGTTAAGCTTTATGTTTCGTGAATAACCTCCCAAGAGGTATTCATGATCGGAATTTAGCAAGATACTTCCTTAGAGGGATAGACTAGACAATTAGCCCAAACGATATCTACTCCCAAATGAGGGATATTCGTGAGGGATTATATTGAAGGTTGATAGCTTGGTAACACACTCGATGTGAGTTTATTAATATCCTCCAAAAAGTTCTTGTTAATAAAATCACAAGGCTAAAATTGAAAACGTTGGTTTTATGTTAACAATTAGGTGGGACCTAGTCCAACTTGTAAATGTTGAGAACTCCCAAAGGAGGCGTGACATTTATGGGTGTTGGATCACCGTTGAATTTTTACGATTGAATTATTTCATTTAATTCAAGATAAATATTCGAAAGTGCTTTATCATGATTATTTACTTATATAATTTTTGTTATTGTTTAGAAATCATGACCCCCCCCCCCCCCCCTAATCAACATCCTTAAAGATAATACTTTAACTGGAGATAATTATGTCACATGGAAAAGAAAAATTGAGCTTTTATTGCAATCCGAAAAGCATAAGTTCATTTTGTGCACTCCTAAACCACATACTCCTACTAATGAATCTACTCAGGAGCAAAGAGATGAGTATCAACAGTGGGAGTCTTCTAATGAGATGGCTAAATGTTACATTATGGCCACTATATCCGACGTTTTGCAACAGCAACATGAAGGAATGGAGACTGTTGCCGATATAATGATGTCTCTAGAGAAGATGTTTGCTATGAGGTCTAGGACGACTAAGAGAGAGGCAGTGACTGCTTTTATGAATCTTAGGATGAAATCTGGACAGGCTGTGAAATATCACATGATGAAAGTCATAGCACATCTCAACATTGCTGAACTAAATGGTGCTGAGATAGATGGTGAGACCAAAATTGACATGATTGTCAACTCATTGTCCGATTCCCACCTTGAATAATAAGGAATACACCTTGTAAGGCCTGATGCAAGATGTTCAAAGCGCGGAAAAAATCCTTGTGAAAGGCAAGGGTGAAGAGATTCATACCGTAGGTAAAGTTGCTACTGTTAAGACCCGTAAGAAGGTCAAGAAACAACAGAAGAAAAAACAACTAGGACCTACAAAGAAGGAGACAAAGAAAGTAACCAAGATCAAAGGTTAGTGTTTCCTTTGTGGTGAAAAGGGACATTAAAAAAGAAATTGCCCAAAGTCTCAAGATAAAAAGGAAGAAGGTAATATTAATTATCTTGAAACATGTTTTTTGGCAGATTCTATGGATTCTTGGATTATAGACTCCGGAGCCATTAATCATGTTTGTTTTTCCTTACAGGGGTTCAAGGAAAGGAGAAGGCTTAATGAGAATGAATTCAACTTGCGTTTAGGTAATGGAGTGTTGGTGTCTGCTAGTTGAGTGGGAGATATTAGAATTAATTTAGATTCTTATAGGCGTTTAGATTTAACAGACGTTTATTATGTACCTCAATTCAAGAGGAATTTAATTTCAGTTTCTTGTTTAAATAAATTTGGTTATTCGGTTACTTTTAATAAAGCTTTTATTATTAGTAAGAATGACAAAATTATTTACAAAGGTACATTAGAAAACGGTTTATTCTATTTGCATGGAAAAATCTCTCACTTGTTAGACACGGAATCAATGAAACCTAATCATAAAAGAGTAAAATTATCAAAAGATGAAACCTACCTATGGCATTTGCGCTTAGGTCATATTAACCTTAATAGAATTAAAAGATTGGTAAGTGACCTAAAGGTTGATGATCTACCAACTTGTGAATCTTGTTTGGAAGGTAAAATGACCAAAAGGTCGTTTACGACCAAATGCACAAGAGCCACCGAATGTTTAGGATTGATACACACAAATGTGTGTGGACCTATGAGCATTCAAGCTAGAGGTGGATATGAGTACCTCATCACTTTCACGGATGATCACTCAAGATTTGGCTATGTGTATCTTATGAGACATAAGTCAGATGCTTTTGATATATTCAAAGCATTTAAAGCTGAAGTAGAAAATCAGCTTGAGAAAAGCATAAAATTCTTGAGGTCCGATCGTGGTGGAGAATATCTATCTGGTAAGTTTCAGCAATATCTTAATGATAATGGAATAATTTCTCAGTTTTCTACACCAGGCACACCTCAACAAAATGGGGTGGCAAAAAGGAGAAATAGAACTCTTTTGGATATGGTTAGGTCTATGTTGAGTTATTCAACGCTCCCTAGTTCTTTTTGGGGATATGCTTTACAAACTGCCATATATATTCTAAACGATATACCATCTAAGTCAGTTCCTAAAACACCGCATGAGTTGTGGACCGGGCGAAAGCCTAGTTTACAACACTTAAGGATATTTAGATGTCCTGCGCATGTGTTAGAAGGAAAGACAGAAAAGATGGAGTCCCGTTCAGAAACATGCATATTTTTAAGGTATCCAAAAGGAACAAAAGGATATTATTTTTATAGTTCTTCAGATCTTAAAGTATTTGTTTCGACAAATGCTTTATTTCTGGAAAAGAACTATATGAATAATTTTGTGCCTAAAAGTAGAATCATCATAAATGAGCTTTTAGGAGATACAATTCCACAAGAGGTTTCGCAACCTAGCCCAATTGTAATTTCCGTACCAACACAAGATCAACAATCTACCATACCTCATCGTAGTGGGAGGGTTGTTAGACAACCCGAGAGATGCATTGGTCTAGGAGAATCTGTAGAGAATCTTTCGGATGACGAAGATCCCTATACATACAAGGAAGCAATGAAAGATGTTGATTATTGCCATTGGCAAAAGGCAATGCAATCCAAAATTGAATCTATGTTTAAAAACAAAGTCTGGTTTCTTGTAGATTTGCCTATTGGGATAAAACCCATCGGGTGCAACTGGGTATACAAGAGGAAAAGAGGAATGGATGGAAAGATGGAAACCTTTAAAGCTAGATTGGCAGCTAAACGTTATACACAGAAGAAAGGTATCGATTATGAAGAAACCTTCTCTCTTGTAGCCATGCTTAAATCCATTAGGATACTCTTATCCATTGCGGCATCTTTAGACCTTGAGATTTGGCAAATGGACGTCAAGACAGCTTTCCTTAATGGAAGTCTTGACAAAAGCATCTCCATGATGCAACCAGAAGGATTCATTGAAAAGGGCCAAAGAGGAAAAGGTATGCAAGTTGTAAAGTTCCATATATGGATTAAAGCAAGCATCTAGATCCTGAAACATAAGGTTCGATCAAGCCGTGAAAAGTTTTGGATTTATTCAAAACCTTGATGAACCTTGTGTATACAAAAGAATTAAAAGCAAAATTTGGTTTTCCTAGTTCTTAACGTTGATGATATACTACTCATCGGAAACGATGTAGGTGTATTGACATCAATAAAATAATGGTTAGCAAAACAATTTGATATAAAGGACTTAGGAGAAGCAAGTTATATTCTTGGTATCCAAGTCATAAGGGATAGAAAGAATAGAGCGATTGCATTATCCCAAGCTTCATACATAGATAAAATCTTGTCTAGGTTTTCCATGCAAGATTCCAAGAAAGGTATGTTAACTTTTAGACATGGAATCAAACTTTCTAAGGAACAAGTTCCTAAGAATGAGCATGAAGAGCAATTCATGAGTAGGATTCCATATGCTTCGGCAGTAGGAAGTCTCATGTATGCAATGCTCTGTACTAGACCAGATATTTGTTTTGTTGTGGGCATAGTTAGCAAGTTTCAATAGAAGCCTGATCCTGATCACTTGATGGCAGTCAAGCATATTTTCAAGTATCTTAGGAGAACGAGAGACTATATGAGAGTAGAATATCATCATATGGATGTTTTGAGGTATTGGATATTAAATCTTAACGTTAAATTTTCAATAGTGTCTATTCAAAACATGGCTTCTGGACAAGTCAAAATATTTAAGTTCAAAATGTGGTCATATGAGTAAATATGGTAACTTGGAGAGCTATAAACGGTCTATGAGCTCTTGCCGATTACTGATATTCTTCACGAGGATACACTTTCTCCAATAAGGTTGTCTAGGGTACAAATGAGTAACATCAACTTATTCTATCTTTATATAAGAGTTCAATTTTTTTTCTTTAGTGGAATGAACTAAAATTAAATAGATCGGACCTAAGTTAAACATTTTTTGATTGTGATTGGGTTGTGTCTATTGGAGCTTTAATTAAGATAGCCCGCCAAGATCCCCAATCCACAAGAACTTGTATGGATCACTTGATATATTCTACTGGACCAATTTAGGGGTCCATCTAGAATTGTATTGAGGTATGTGGACTTTTTTCTTTTTGTAAGAATGGGTCTAGTTCACATATGGACTTTTTATAAAGGTCAAATGGATTTAATAAAATAAGAAAATAATATATTGGCCCATATATATATATATATGTGTGTGTGTGTGTGTGTGTGTGTGTGTGTGTGTGTGTGTGTGTTTGTTAGGCGGAAAGGCTATTTAGAATAGCTTTATTATATTATATTATTTAATTTGGTGAATAATTAATTATTTAATTAAAAGTCAAAATCTTTTTCTATTAGCAGATGGTCTCCTAATATTATACTATTGTTGGTAGTATAATTAATATTAAAGACTATATTTGATAAGTAGATAAATAAAACGAATTATTTATCTAATTAAATTAGGAAGTCTTTTATATGGTTATAAATACACTATTGAGTTGAATTATGAGTCTTAATGTAGGATAGAATTCTTTTTAGAAAAGGATTCTTAACCACCAAGTAAATCTACCTAAGGAAAGGATTCTTAACCACCAAGTAAATCCTTCTTATGAGAGGATTTGGTCTCTTATATATACTACATGTAAATTTCTACCAAGCCTTAGTTTTTGGTGTGAGAAGTTGTTTTTTATTTGTTTTTTTATTGTAAAAAAAAAACTTCATCGGACTCATTGTGTGAAGAATTCGGCCAAGCATAGAGAAAAGAGGGAACGTTTTTGTTTTCGATAGTACACTAGTATCCTTTGCATCAAAAGGGTTTTGTGTACAACATCGAATCAAGGTTCATACGAGTTTCAATCAAATTGATTGATAATTCAAAAGTGACCGGGCGTTCTTGGTTTTTCTCTTGGAGGATTATTGTGACTAACAAAGAAAAAGATTTTATTTGTTTCCATCCTCAGGTATACAATTTAAAGAAAGGGAGCCCACACTCCTAGGTGATTCACGTTCGTGATTGGACTGGAAGATATTGCGGATTCAATTTGATGCTAGTTCAATCGTCACGAAGAAAAAAAGTATGATACTTTTGTATATGTCAATTAATCTAGGGATAAGGTTCTCATTGCATAAAAGGGAAAAAAATATATTTATACGCAAACCCTAATTTTTTTTTTCACTCATCCGTTGCGTTTTGAACCGTTTTTTCCCTACATATACTTCAAGTGTCGAGCTAGTGGAGCATACCCGTTTGAAAAACGAAGCGATTCGTAAGTTTCTAGAGATTTTTGATGGAAAATCTCATTTCCAAGATCACGCTTCCGTCATCGGTTACTACTTCATTCCCTATTTTAGTACAACGACTTCCTTCTAACTTTCCACGCATTCAAAACTACTTCTTCTTTTCAAATAAAAAAAAACTACTTGCTCGCTTATGTCTTCTTTATCTTCTCCCAACCAATCTTCTACTATTACCATGTCTCACTCCGATAATGACAGTGTAGACCATCTCGTGGAGGGTGACTCCTCAAACCTCGCTTGTGGGAAGAAGGTTCGGAAGGAGGATAGTGATGAAAGCGATGCTCCTCAGCTACTGTGTCGCTGCTTAAGCCGGAACATTACCATTGGAATCGGTTTTTTAAACAACCTTGATACCCCACTGGAGATAGTAGAGGAGGATTCAGGTTAGGAATCCGATGACGTCAGGGCTGGCGGAGGCCTAGTCAGGGCTCATTCAAACTTACTAGGGGGACGCTTACACTTCCCCATGACCTTCGTGTCATCCCTGATTCTACCGCTACAATCGAGTCGATTAGTTGTTTGAGGGTAAAATTCCTTATTCCTGATAACATCTTGATGACTATCCCACACAGGGGTATGATGTGTATTCTTCCTCCTCAAGCTTGCTCCCTATTCACATTGCTGCTTTTGAAAGTGGTGTCAGACTACCTCTCAATCCTACTCTTCGTAGGGCTCTTCATGCCTTACAACTTGCTTCTCTCCAACTGACTCGGGATTCTAAAGGCATCTGGTAGGTTTTCCCATGTTGTGGAAGGAGCAATTCGAGATAGATGATATCAACAGGGAACCGGGGCCAGATGAATTGAAGTGTGTCTTCCAGATTGCCACTAACTCTTCTAGTATAAAGGAACAATTCTATGTCATGGCGAAAAATAGGTTGAATTTCATTGTCCTTGGTGCCACTAAGAAGAACTCCCCTGGAAGAAAGAGTGGGTCATGGTAGGTGGCGACTGGGGTAGCTCGGTTCACATCAGGGATACTGAATATATGGTCCCTATGAAATTTAGTGGCAAACCGTTCTAGGAGAAAGCTACCCTATCTGTAAAATCGAGGTCAATCCTGAAAGTCATTGTTGACCGGTCCATCGTCCATCGACAGTACCCTACCTCAGACCTCTTTGATACTGGTAGGATGGACCGCAACCTGCATATCTCTATTGCTTCTCTAGGTATATAAAATCCTCTGTTTCCTATTTATTGTGCCTTCCAGCTGATCTTGGTTGATTCTAATCTTTTTCTAGTTCCTTGTAGTTTTTGTGGTCCCTCTACCGGAATGACTAGAGCCTGTTCTTTCTGAGGATTTATTCTTTTATCTCCATCTCACTCCTCCAAGGTCCCCTATTGCTCAGACTGCTAGGACCCTTCCTCCCTCTACCCCAGTTGGATAAGGCGGGCATACAGCTGTCTAGATCGAGGTACCAAAGGCACCTCTTCCTTCTCTCCTATACTCGGATCCTGGTTGGATGTATTTTCCTTCAGGTTGGTGAGGTTGATAGGTTAAGATTCTATGCCTCTACTGTTGCTTATGTTGTTGCTGCCACTACCTCTATTAATGTTGCCACTACCTTCACCTCAGCTACTACTGCTACAGCTTTTGTTCCCCCTCTCGCGCCTACTATTACTCATAAGAGGGCAAGGAGAGGTGTCGATCTGGTTACAATAATTGTTGTTACAACTCCTAGTGATCAATCTCTGTCCAGGCGTATGATTGTTGACCACGATGAAGTCCTAGATCGGTTCATAGTCTCCTGCTCTGGCGGGGGCTCATGGCGATGACTTCCATGCCAGTAGACTTGCTGATGACTAGGGGTTCAACCCTCATGGCCGAGGTAAAGTATCATTCTCCTTACTGCCTTGCATATGTGCATTTGGCATCTGGATCGTAGCTAACATGTTTGTTGTAACTTGCAGACCTTCAAGTATAATGTTGCCATGAGCCATCAGGTTACCTCTCTTAGAGGGTGTGCTGAAGCTACGGAAGTAGGACTCGAAGAAGCGCGGAAAGTGTTCACCCAATCGTAGGTTGCTAACAAAGAGCTGCGTCAGTCTTTGGATAAGGTGGAGAGGTCTCTTGAAGAATCCTAATACAGCACGGAACGATACAAGTGTTCTTATGACACAGAGACTCAGGTCTAATCACCGGGCATTGGAGAGAAACAACATGAGGAAGAAGGTTGAAGAGTTAGAGGAAGAGAACCAAGCTCTACAGGCCAGGGTGGCAAGTTTGAAGTCCAAGATAGATGCCTCCTTCATTGACAGTTACTTTTATGCTACCTTTTAGGTGGCTCAAGCCTTACCTCCTCCATTCGACCTGCGAATCATGGAGAGCTGGGATAGGCAGAGGATAATGGATAAGGCTAGGAAGATGGTGGTTCTCACTACTGATAAGGTTGGCACCTCTTGGGTTGCTGGAGTAGATAAAGGTACAGATGATTATGAAGATCAGCAGCCTATCTCCTCTCTTCTGCTAGTTTAGGAGTTACAGGTGTAGATCCTTCTTTGAAGTCCCTAGCTGAAGCTACATCCCAAGTCAATTGGAGACTCCCAATCTTGCCCGGTTCTTCATCCAGACACACTGAGATAACAGAGCAGCAACCAGCTTCTAAAGAAGTAGTGGGTATCCAGGATGCTGCCAATGAGGTGGTGAAAGACTAGCCTATAACCAAAGAGGTGGTGGAGCATGCTGAACTGTTGGCTCAGATCAAGTAGAGATCCTTGCTGATATTGCGCGGGTGGCTGGGGAGTTGGTACCCAATAAAGGAGCTGTAAGAAAGGAGAACCAGAAGGGGACTCACACATAATCCTGTGATGTAAACTCTTTCTGTATGTTGCCCGAAATGGGGGGTGGGCACCCTGCTTCATCAAGAATGAATCTATCAAGTCATTTCATGTATCTTTTTTTTTTTACAAGTATGTAGCCTGATACTAGGGGATGGGCTCCTTTGGTTTTATAAATGAGAATTCAACATTCTTTTCCCTTTACTTGGTTGAATCTGTTTAGTTTCACATGAATCACAGGCTAGATCTAAATGTTAGTCCCTTGCATTCACCTAACTTAACAACCTCTGGTAATACAAAACGGCTTAAAATTTCTTTCAAGTACAAGCAATCAATCAAGCCAGATGTCTGGTACCAGTTTGAGGTACTTAGTCAAATTGATCATCATGGGACCTTATTAACACTATTTATCCCTTCGGAGAGAATCATGATACCAAGTATCCAATTCCTGAAAGCTCTGTTACATAGGCGGAAAAAATTTCAATAAATCTTGGTGTTAATAGCAATTTTTGGCAAAGGGGAATTTCCACCTAGTTAGCACCTGGTAGAAAGCATCTCCATGCATTGGATAGGTACCAGAAACAACGGTTTACCTCGAAGTACCTGGTCCAGTAAATCCTGGGAACCTTGACATCATAGTAGGAGCAAGACGAAGCTCCTGTACCTTCACGGACCACTAGTACCCAAGTACCACGACATCGTTTTGTTATCCCGTCGAGTTACATATCCTACCTTTCTAGCAAGAAGGAAGATGCCCATGATGCTCCTAGGAAATCACAAAGCTCTAACAAGATCGACCAAGCATGTCATTGCCATTGCCATCGATCAAGTGACACCTCACCAGAATGGTACCTTAAAATACCTCACCAGCAGACTTGTACTCTGAGGTACCTTGCCACACCACTAGGTTGATGCCTTAAGGTATGACACCACTAACAAAGGAAGATGAATTATTCTCCAAACTGTAAATAAGCTCGACGTATGCACCATCATAATAAAATAGTTCAAAAGGGAAACAAACACATTCCCAGTCAAGATATCCTCCGCCAGCCGATTCTCTAGGGTCAATCACATTAAACAGAAAATCAGCCAAATGGTGAAAGAAGATCAAACCAATGATCTTCGGTTTGTACACCAAGGAAAAAAACCTACCAACTCCTTGTATAAGTAGATAGATGATATCGGCAGGGTAGGGGAAGAAAAAAATCGAGTCTTGAAACCTTAAAGAGCTATCAATTGATTCTGCAATCAGGAATAAGTCTAGCCATCACCATTGAGAGGTGTGTCCACTTATCGACAGATACGAGTTCGCCACCCCTAATTAGTTAAGAAAAAGAGATAGCAATTGAGAGTTTCACACAACTGTATTATTTAATACTTCATTGTACTTATTGTATTATTCAATAAAAGAATATTACTTTATCCACCATCATCCCTTCATTCAATCTGCCCATTTTTTACACGTGTAACTGGTACTGAAGGTATCTACCCCAACCACAATCTACTTAGGTTGTGGTCCTAAGGGTGTTCATTGAAATTCCTCACCTATAGTGAATTTTTGGTTAACACTATTTGACATCGTCTGTGGGAAGAGTCCACACCTTTTATAAAATCATGTGTTTATCGTTGTTGCAGGATCATGAGGCTTCGATCATCCTAAGGGAAGGTCGAGAATTCAGGGCACCAGTCTGTTGTTTCAACCAAGAGAGCACAAATAAAAAGGAAGAAGTCGAGATATCACTATCCTATCATAATCCTGTCTACTATCGTGCGGGCCTCAGTAGCATATCAAGTTATGCTTGAGCAACAGGCTGCAGCTTTGGTTAAGAGTGTCTGCCTCTGACTTGTGGAAGAGGGAATCACTTTCCAACCTGCTGAACCCGGTACCTGGAAAGATCCCCATAGATCAGGGACCAGGCCGACCGCCTTCGATAGGTTGGGACCACCACCATCGGTACCACTCCATGACAAGTTGGGACCTCTCCACACGGTTAGAGGAAAATTAGGGCCTATACTCCCAGATCCGTTTAAACTGGCTTGCTATCGACCCAGACAGGTAAAATCTACAGCTGGCATCCCGCCAGTGAGACCTTGCCACTCAATTAGACATGCGGATGTCAGAAGAAGCGCTAGGAAAGATCATTCCCCTGGAGATAACAGGGGCGAGATCTATATCTCCACTGAGAAATTTGACAATGAAGACTCCAAAGTTGAGTCTAAGAACCCCAAGAAGAAATGCTTGTGGGATCAGCTAGCTCAGACAAGGAGATCCAAGAGTTGAAGAAAGGCAAACAAAAAAAGAGTAGGAAGGATCCGTTGGGCAAGATGAACGTTTCTTTCTCTAGGAGGTTCAAGAAAGCAGAGCTCCCTCCTAAATTTAAAATATCTGCTGACAAATATTCGGTTACTGAAGACCCTCCGAGCCCTCTGGACAGCTTCATCAAACAGATGGAGGTCAAGAATGCTACCAGAGAAGCCATGTTCAGGATGTTCCCGACCACGTTGTCTGACTACGTGAAACGTGGTTCAGAAAGTTGCCCGCAAGCAACGTGGATAACTTCTCCAAATTATTTTATAATTTTTGCTCACAGTTTCAGGGGATCAAACCGTGCCCGAAGAATTCAATTCTTCTACAGTATAACATTCAAGAGCGCGAGGAGGCGCTCAGGTCATACATGGAAAGGTTCCATAATTAGATGATTCAAATGGGGGTTTTCGTTGAAAATGAAACCTTGGATAACTTCTGTAGGAACTTATACTGTTCCATTCCTTCGCCAAGCATCAACTGGAAACCTACCACGAGGTTTACAATAGAGCCCTCGAGCGGGTGAAAATAGATGAGTATCTCAGAGTCAAGATGAAGCATGATGACATGAGGACTGCCAAGCGCTAGATGAAAGAAGCCCTTAAGCCTGCACCAACCTCGAAGGTTCAGAACAAACCCTCTAATCCGTCCACATACCCACCTCCACCTTACCAACCTCAGCGGGACCAGAATCCAGCTAGACGAACTCCTCATTGAGCCTCACCTCCTTCTAAAGTGGTGGCCCTCATTGCCCGGAATGAGAGAGGATATGACCACTATACTCCTCTAAAAGTGTCCAGTGAGATGATCTACCTTGCTAGCTGAGATAAAGGGCTGCTAAGAAAGCCAAGTCCCATAAATTCCCTTGTAGATGCAAGAAACCGGTATAAGTACTGCGATTTCCATGAGGACGTGGGACACAACACCTCGGAGTGTTATAACCTTCGTAACCAGATCGAAGCCTTGGTGAGAGGTGGTTGTTAGGTAGATTTTTTGTAGTAGGTTCGAGATAGCATCCGTATAGGTAAGGAGGTTTAAGTCGAGATCCGAAATCATACAGAGAAGAGAGAAGAGGAACAGAAACACCTGGCACAGCAAATCAAGGTCATACATACTATCAATGGAAGACCTACCCTAGTTGGTACCTATAACAATTCCAGAGAGAACCACGCAAGGAAGATTCCTTGGATTGAAGAGGGGTAAAGTATCTTAAAAGTAGATCAAGGCTTGGTAGGAACCTCTCAATCAACCCAGATCACTTTTAGTTTTGTATAATATCGTGCAGCCGTACGACGACCCATGGTGGTCACAGTATAGATCACCAATCGTTTGGTCCACCGCGTCTTGATTGACACAGGTAGTAGCGTGGACATCCTTTTCAATGACACTTTGGAAAAGCTCAACTTGAAGCAATGGTGTTACAATAGTTGCACCACCCCTTGTACGGTTTCACTGGGGACTCGATTATACCTCTGGGATCGAAAATTCTACCGATTATCATTTAGACTTCGCCTCTATAACAGAACATCATGACAAATTTCATTGTGGTTGACATACTTTCAGCCTACAACACCATTTTGGGGAGGCCTTTCTTGTCAGCAATCAAAGGGTGCAATCCATCTACCATAATGTCCTGAAGTTCCCAGTAGGGAACAAAGTAGGTGAGATACGTAGGGATCGGCATGCCACCCATAAGTGTTGTGCAGTATTAGCGAAGCAATATACGCAGGTAGCTGTAGTACAGGGACAATGATCGCTAGAGATAGATTCTGAGGTCCTTAGTGTTGCATTAGTATAATATCTGGAGAGCGACATCCAAGTTGAAGACGAAGTAGAAGAAGACCAGGGGTAAGATAGTGGCCATCCCATTGATGAGTTACAAGAAATCCCAGTCAGAGAAGATGACCTATCCAAGGTAGTCAAGGTTGTGGCGACCTTTGAACCGGGAGTAAAAGAAGGCATGATCAAGCTCTTTCGAGAATACAGTGACATATTCGCCTAGAGCCATGACAAGATGCTAGGGATCTTTATCTCTCTGACCGCTCATAGGTTGGCAGTCGATCCCACTTTCAAACCGATCAAGTAGAAGAAACGATATTTCAACACTGAAAAGAACATGGCCATACAAGAAAAGGTCGACAAATTGGTAAAGGTTGGATTCATCAGGGAATCTCAATACCCCGATGGATCACGAATGTGGTCATGGTCACCAAAGTAAATGGGAAGTGGCACATGTGCATGGACTACACAGATCTCAACAATGCCTGCCCAAAGGATAGCTCTATCATACCCAAAATCGATCATCTAGTGGACTCCACTGTAGGAAATATAATCATAAGCTTTATAGATGCATTTTTATGGTATAATCAGATCATGATGCATCTGTTGACCAAGAAAACCCTTTTTGTCACTGGACAAGGTCTTTACTGCTACAATGTGATGTCATTTGGCCTCAAAAACCCATGTGCTACATATCAGCATTTGGTTCTTCAGTTGTTCAAGCCCGAAATAGGAAGGATGATGGAGGTGAAAATCGATGACATGATCACCAAATCCCAAGTAACGGAGGAGCATCAAGATCATCTTCGCTGAACCTTCCAGATTGTAAGAAATAACCACCCCGCCAAATATGCATTCGGGGTAACCATGGGAAAATTTCTTGAGTTTATGGTTCACGAGAGAGGTATAGAGGCCAACCCGGAGAATATCCAAGCTATACTGGACCTGGAATCGCCAACCTCACACAAACAAGTACATGTGTTAATTGGTCGAGTGGCAGCACTCAATCATTTCATCTCACGATCAACTGACAAGTGTCTTCCCTTCTTTAAAGTGATCAAACAAGGAAGGAATATGAAATGGGACCAGGACAGCGAGTTGGCTTTCCAAACTTTGAAGAAATATCTTGTCAGCCCAATGCTATTGGTCAAGCCAGTTCCCGGAGAGGAACTACAGATTTACCTAACTGTGTCTAAAATGGCGGTCAGTGGAGCTTTGGTCAAAAAGTGTGGAAATGGGGTTTAGTGATCGGTTTACTACATGAGGCATGCGTTAACCAAGCCCAAAAAGAAATACATCCTCCTAGAGAAGCTCACCTTCGCCATGGTGACCTCGACAAGAAAGCTCTGCCCTTACTTCCAAGCTCATGCAGTCACCGTTGTGACGCACCAGCCTCTCCGACAATTTTTATAGAGACCATATGTGTTAGGAAGTTTAATTCTTTGGGCCCTTGAAATCACCCAGTTTGACATAAAATACAAGACAAGGACGACCATCAAAGCCTAGGCACTAGCTGTTTTTGTGGCTAAATTCTCAACTCTTTCCAATCCTGATACTTCAACAGAGCAATAACCGGTTTTTTAGAAGGATTCAAAAATGGAAAACTGGCCAGGCGACTACAATCCTTGAATCCTCTACACAAATGGAGCATCCGGACAAATAAGGAGAGGTGTTGGCATCGTCTTGATAGACCCAGGTAAAGCAGAATGCAGACACAACTTAAGGTTCGAGTTCAAGTCTACAAAAAATAAAACGAAGCCCTCCTAGCAGAAATAAGGATACCCATCGAGCTCGTGGCCGACTACCTACATGTTAAGAGCGACTCTCAACTCATCATTAACCAGGCCACTGATTTGTACCAAACAAAAGGTGACAACATGATAGCTTACCTCAGGCTAGTCCATCAACTTAAAGCCCGATTTGGAGGGTTCAAGATTGAACAGATCCCTCGTTAGGAGAATCATTAAGCAGATACCCTCGACAAGATAGCTGCCAATTGGGGGGGGGGGGTAAACTTTACCCAAAGGAGTACACCTCTAGGTGATCTCTCAATCTAGCATAACACTAGGCAAAGAGGTCATCCTGGTTGATCGCCTTCTTTGTTAGATGGACCCAATAACTGCTTATCTTCAGGAGGGAAAACATTTTGAGGACCTAGAGAAAGCTCGAAAGCTTAGAAGAATTTCAGTTGGATACTGCCTGACTGACGGGTACCTCTTTCATAGGGGAGTCCCTCCCCATACTCTGGTGCTTGCATCTGAATGATGTCGGTTTGGCATTGAAAGACGTCCACTCAGGCAAATGCGAGAACCATATCAGAGGAGAAACAATGGCATATTAGGTGCTTCGTATGGGTTACTATTGGCCGGCCATACACCAGGATGCAAGAACATTTGTACAGTTTTATAGCCCCTACCAAAGGATCTTAAAACTGAACCATCTACCTCCAAAACACCTACCTTCAATCAGGTCACCATACCCTTTTGCTAACTGAGGAGTTGATTTGATTGGGCCCCTCCCTACTGCTCAAGGTCAAGCTAAGCACGATATTATTACGATTAACTACTTCACTCAGTAGGTGGAAGCAGAAAAATATCTCAAATCATGAAAGAGAACACCACCGGATTTATCAAGGCTAACATGGTGTGCAGGTTCGGTACCTCGATCATCATCATCACTGACCTTGGTAAACAGTTTGATAATACTCGATTTAGGGATTTTTGTGAAGACTTGGGAATCGACCTCCACTTTGCCTCGGTAGCCCACCCCTAAACCATTGGCCTAGCGAAGGATACAAATAAGAAAATTAAAAAACTCTTGAAGAAGAAACTCCAGCAGAGAAAGGGCAAGTGGGCAGAAGAGCTGGTCGACGTACTTTGGGCCTACTGGACTATCAAAAGAACCACGACCAGGGAAATGTCCTACTCCTTAGTATTTGGAGTGGAGGTGGTTCTACCTATCAAGCACAAACTGACCTCACTATAGGTCCAGCACTTCGAGCCAGAAAATAATGAGGCCAAGCTTACAGCTAAACTAGACCTTCTGGAGGAAAAGGAAGATAGGGCAACAGAAAGAGTAATAGTTTACCAAAGCCGGATAGTGAGGTACTTCAACAAAAATGTGAAGACCTGAAGTTTCAAAGAAGGGGACTTAGTACTCTAGAAGGTGACTCAAAACACAAGGGTCAAAACAGATAGGGTCCTATAACCAAATTGGGAAGGCTCTTACTTGATAAAGGTAGTGGTCCGGAGAGGGCTTTTAAGCTAGAAGACATGGATGGATGACCCATCGACCATACTTGGAACACTGATCATTTGAAGAGGTTCTACCCTTAGGCAAGGGACTCCGAGCGGATCGACCCCACTCAGATACCAGCTGTTAACTAAAAATTTACTTAGGGTGAGGAATTTCAATTAGCACTTTCGAGACCACTGCCTTGGAGGTCACGGTCGGGGTTGGTACATTTGGTACCGAGTTTATACATGTGATAGTGGATATAAATAAACAATAACACGATATACTAAAGATACGTAAAGGAAATTGGGATTGCTTTTTTATTGTTAAATCAATCGTACGTCGTGTACAAAGATCACTCGAATACTCTCAGTCACTCTTGGGTATAATAGGTGTGGCAATTTTGTGCCTGTCGAGAAGTAGATAACAATGGTGGTCGCATTCTATCAACAGAATTTAGGCCAAGGTAAAATTCTTTTCTATATGTCTCTTGTTCCACGTGTTGCTTTTCTTTCCTTTTTTCCTCTTTTACTCATGTATGCTCGGACGTACTTATACACAGTCCAACTAGGTTAAACTCGTGATTCTTTAGCCATTATTTTATACATTGAATCCCTCCTTATTGGACGAGATATGCTGTTTAAATGTCATTGACTTTGGCTTAATAATGGATTTAGGAATATCTTAGATGGAGATGAGTTTGTTTCATCTTTGGTCTCAATCACATACCCCACAAGTATGTAGCGTTTCAACGCAAGTTGGAGAATGAAGGCGATCTTGTGCACTGCCCTGGTAAGATGCATCATGGAGGTCACCAAATACGGAGCTTCTGTGAGCCTTCTTTTGCCTGCTTGGATAGATTCGGTTCCTCCTTGGTGAAGTGGACCGATATCGTAAGACGAATTTGATATCCTTATATGTCTCTTTGTGCATCTAGAGAAAGTAGCGGGCTTCTGAGGAGGTCGCGAGGTATTTCGATATCGGGGAGCATATGTCACCCTATATCAATCTTGCTTCGGATTCCTATTTCGATGTAAGGAGCTCGATTTGATCACATTAGGCTTCATCTGGGTTGTTCCTAGAGTGCCGACCTCGCCTTGCTTCTGCGGGGTTGTACAATAGCTCGACACCGGGAACCTCAGTACCCTGTTGTGTAATCCCAGATTTGGACCCTGGCTAGGAGAGTGGAAAATTAACCTTCGGTACCTAGCCAAATTTGGCTATCAACAGAAGTCCCTCTGACTTGAACATCGGTGCTTGAGTTGGGGTTGGAGTCAGATTTCCTATTTTAATTGGAAAATTTTCCCTCTTCTTTTAGTTGCTAGAATCCTTGAAGGAATCTTCCCATTAAATACAAGTGAAACATGGCGAGGAAGGAACAGTGTATTTTTCAAAATAATCCAATTGCAGTACAACAATCCCTGAGAATCGAAGGAATCACCGAAGATCTCGTCTTCTTATTTGCATCCGTCATCGGTGTTACTGGTTACTGTGCCATATGCCTCTATTTAAACTCGGTCATGTCGTCTTCCCCTCACGCTTCTGACTCCATGAAATTTCAAACTCTAAAAAAATCTTTTCTTTCTTCGCCTTCTCGAGCAACACCTCTATCTCTCTTTCATTAAACTCAAAATTTTGCACCTCCTTGTAGAAATACAGCCGTGACACATTAGACCTCATGGTAGAGGGTGAATAAGTTTCCAATCTTGCTCACGGGGAAGCAAACACGAAAATATTTTGCTAGCAAGGATTCCCCTCCTTACCCATAGCGTCGCCGCTCGAATAGGAACGTGTCTATCAGGACCGGATTCTCGAACAACTCTGACGAACCTCTGAATTTTGTCGATGAAGATTCGGATAATGAATATGGGGATGTTGCGGCAGGAAGGAATCAAGCTGCAGTCGTTGGGTGTTGGAATCCCGTTCACCGATCACGCAACGGAAATGGGTTTTAATTTTTTTTTATACAGATCGTAATTTGTAACTGGGACCAGTGTACTTGTGATCGTATTTATTTTCGTAACAAATACATATACTAATTATTACACTAATAAAATATATATGTAAATACAAGAAATTATAATCGATAATAAAAAAGGTAGACTAAAAGAACCATACAAACGTTTGGAGGCTCCTTCACTTTTTCGATATGCTCATAGTCTGTGCCACTAATCTTCCTCGCTATATCCCGGGATTGGTAACTGAGTGTGGGCGTGTCACGAACTCAGAAACTAGAATGGAGGATGTAAAAAAAAGAAACTAGATTGGACTGGTATGAGGTATATATATATATATATATATATATATATATATATATATATATATTTGTGATCTGTGCGTTTTCACCCACATTTCCTCTTCATTTTTTTTTAAATAATATATATCACATATATAAAATTCAAAAATATGATCAAATCTATATTTGATTTTTAAAAACTTTCAAAAAAAAATATCTCATATCTTTTATTTGGTTTTATTTGAATTCAAACTATTTAAACTCAAAAATTAAAATATTTAATTTAATAAAATAAAATAATCATATTATCTTATTTTATTCAAAAATAAATATCAACATGCACCCTCCATTTAGTGATTAATAACATAATTAAATAATCTTATTATTTAATTTATTAAATCACCATTATTCATTAATTAAATAATCTCATTATTTAATTAATTCTCGAATAAATACGTGTCACTTTCGTAACACAATTAATTGGACAATTCAATTAATTAACTGTGACCCATGTTACCTAAATCGATCGGGCTAGCAAGGAGACCTAATGGACCCACAGTATTTTGAGCTCCAATAATCCTCAGAATCATTAATTAAACTCTTTAATTAATATTCTTTTATTATTAACTCCGGTGTTATTCCACTAAAAACCCGAAGCTGCACTCTCTCAACTGCAGACGTTTTTACACATACCGATACAACTCGGTGTCCATCAATATAGCTATTGCATATGGTGTGATCCTCCACAGTAGTTCATAATTAGAGCTAGGTCATAATGTTCGTTATACCCCTCTAATTACATATATCCTTTAAGTACCACTGATTATCTAATGGACAATAAATCCTATTTCCTTACGGAATTAGGCGAGCGCTCATATTGTCTAAGCCCCGAATCAACCCTTAAGGGAACTACCATCCACTTCTCAAAAGAAAGAGTGGATTCCACTATTGTGTACAAACCTTCCCAGCCACAAGTCAAACCGCAATCCCAACATACAGAGTATATTGATCAGGAAATGCATCTGACCTCACCTAAGGTATATCAAAGACCACGATCTAACCTAAAAGAGTCGATAAGACACTCAGGATTAAGATCACCCATATATAGCCATCATTAGTTGATATATATGAATCTCATCGGTAAACAGATCTTGGTATGAGATTCATTTAAATCATGGCCCAGTCCTATATGATCACATCAAATAAGGTGCCTCCATTCCCATATCTCATATGAATGATTCAGGATAGAATCACTATACATTAAGGAATGGACCGCAGCTATAGATTAACCACAAATAAAGTACCTAGCTTTATTTGCTATATATGGACTCTTTAGATTGCATGTCTCTTACTGTATTCATCCATATATGACACTCATATACACAGCTCGAGATTACATCCGGTAATCCAGGATGTTAATATGTACATAAGTTTATAAAATAAATAACATAACAGAATGAATTGAACCTTTTTTTTATTTACTTCATAAATCCATTTACAAGTTACATGTTTAGGGTATAAACCCCAACATTGGGACCATTCTAGAGGAAGTTCTTCTGTACGACTTCAAGGTTATCCCAGATTCTACCATTGACCCGAGGTCGATTAATCATTTGAAGGTTAGGTACGATATCCCCTATAGTGTCTTTGTCTCCGTTCCTCCCAAGAATTATAATGTGTTCTCTCCTCCAAAAGGCGTGCTCTTGATCCATCTTGCAGCTCTCAAGAACGGGGTAGGGCTTCCTCTTCACCCCACCTGCTCTAAACATTTTACAACTAGCTCCTCTCCAGTTAACACCTAGCTTCTAGAGATATTTAATCGGCTTCCTCGTGTTGTAGAGGGAACAGTGCGAGCTAAGAAAAGTTATCAGGGAACCCGGAGTGGAGGAACTGGCCTACGTCTTTCAGATTAGTAGCCTGACTGGCAAACCAAGAGGTCAGTTATACACGAAAGCCAAGAACAAACACAACTTAATCGTTCCTAGGGCTTCCAAGATAGACCCCGCCTAGAAGGAGGAATGGATCCTGGTGGGGGTGATTATGGAAGCTTGATCTACATCGACGGACGTGAATTTGAGGTCCCCATTGCTTTTAATGATAAACATTCGTGGGATATGAATTCTCTGCTTGCTGAGTCTGAAGAGATCTTAAAGGCTATCATCTCCCGTAACTATCTAAACTTGAAGTTTCCCATCGCTAATTCTTTCAATCCCGGTAGGGTGAATTTACACCTACACATCTCTGCTGCTTCTCCTCGTAAGTAAAAGAAAATTGAACCATCTTGCTCTATTTACGCTAGCTAGCTTGGTTCTGACACATTTCTTTTTCTTTTGTTTAACAGTTTCTGTTGTTGCTCTAGCTTCTCATTAAGCCCAGCAAGCTCGTACCCTTTCCCTTCCTATCAGGCCTGTTAGTGAAGCCTCTTCGACCGTCTTAGAGAAAGGGGGACCAACTGTTCCTACTATAATTTTACTAGCTTTTGTTCCGTCCCCTTCCAACTTAGGTCTAAGATGGCGCTTCTTGCATCACTGACTTCTAAGACATGAGGTAAGAGGGTCCCTGCTCTTTTTATAGCTACTGCAGTCATCGCTATTTCTATCTCAGTTGCTCCTTCTACTGTCACTACTACTTCTGCCACTCCCGTGGTTAGCCTCTCTAATATTTTTGCTCCTCCATCCGCATCCCCAACCCCTCGAGCTTTAGGGGATCTTATGGCTAGTGTAGAAAAGGTTCCTCCTGCTCGTTCTCAATAACAACCGAGCTCTACTGGACAAGACGAAGTCTTTGAGCAATTTATTGCATCTTGCCCAGGTGGTGGCCTCTCTAGGATGGCTTCGATGCCCATCGATATTCTGCTTACTAAAGGATCCACTCTCTTAGCTGAGGTAGTTATCTTATTTTGCTTTCACTTATGGTTGTTAGCTTTGTCAATGTTTAACTTAAGCTTAGCATCATGCAGGCTTTCAAAGTCAACGTGGTTATGGGCCACCAGGTGGCTTCTCTCTGTAACCGTACAGTAAAGGTTGAAGCTAAAGTTGAGAGGGCTATGGGATTACTTGCTCGAGCTCAAACTCTGTGCATGAGATGACCTCCAGCCAGAAAGAGATGGAGAGAGAGATGGACAAGCTTCAGTGCGACTACAAGAGGCTAAAACGGTCCATCGACCAAAAAACCCTCCAATCTGAACATCAGGCTTAGCAGAGGGATTCCTGGAAAGTGGAGGCTAATGCGCTGGATCGAAAACCAGAATCCGCATGCTCAGGTGGCCAAGCTACAAGCCGAGGTGGATGCCTCCTTCGTGGATAGGTACTTTTACGCCTCCTACCAAGCCACATATGCTCTCCATCTTCCCTTTGATCTGGCCAATTGGGATAGAGAAGAGATTATGGCCAAGGTCACGGAGATGTCCCATCTTTTCAATGATAGAATGGATCCTGTAAGCATGGTTGGAGCCGAGAAACAACCGGTCGAGGCAGGTATTCCTTTTCTTCCTCAATTCTTTCCAATCTCTGGTCCAAGGAAGTCTTCGATCGGAGACCAGCCTGTACAGCCTGAGGGGGATCATTTTGAAACCCAGGAAAAAGCCAAGGGTCACTCGGAAGAGCTCGGTAGAGAAGAATCAGGGCTTGAGCAAATGGTAATGGAGGCAGCTGCTACCACTCAGGATGTAATCATCCCCTCTGAAGTTATGGAAATGGCAAATAAGATCCTGAAGGAGGACCAGCCTGGACAGCAAGTGGGCGAGCAGCCTCAAGTGAATGGAGCAGTTAGAGGGAACAACCATGTTAACCAACCATCAGACGGGGTGAAGGTAGGCAAAGATTAGCTGGAGGAAGGATTGGAGGGAAAGAACCAGGAGGAGGCTGAAGTTTGATATAAACCCTTAACTGTCTATCTCGACTGTCTGGAAAATGGGGTAGGCACCCTGCTTTATTCATGAACAACTTTGTTAATTTTCTTTATTATTATTTTTTTCTCTACAGACGTTGCTCGGAACTAGGGGTTGGGCTCCCTGCTTGATATATGCAACCTTATGAGGGGATAGGCTCCCTTATTTGTTTCGATGTTTGTGGCAGATAGGATAGGCTCTCTTGTCGCGATTAATGAAAATTTGTTATGACTTCCTTCATGTTTGCTTTGATTGATCCCTAGCCATGCATTTTTACCTTGGTTTGAATGCACATTGTTTCAATTCTGACCTCGACCTAGATGCGGCCTTCAACGTAACACTAACTTAATTAAATCTGGCTAAACTTTAATCAAGTCAGAGTCTAGTTAACTGTTGTCGACCTTATCTACGCATTAAACTTGATGTGTTTCAATTAAGCTCTTACTGCAGGCTCATATATCTCTATCCCTATGCTTTGGTTCGGATGACGGATGGTAGCCCGACCACGACGTTAGGAAGGCTATCAAGCAATCCTGGTTTCGAGATTTAGATGGCAATTATACATTTACTCTCAGATCCTTCTTGAGGGTGGTTGCCCAACCATGGCATCAGGAAGGCTATCCAATTATCCTGGTCTCGAGAACTGGATGGCAACTATGCTCTTACACTCAGACCCTTCTTAGGGGTGGTGGCCTGACCAAGGCATCAGGAAGGCTATCTAGCTATCCTTGTCTCAAGATCTGGATGGCAATTATGCTCTTACACTTGGACCCTTCTTGTGAGTGGTAGCCCGACCAAGGCATCAGGTAGGTTATCTAGCTATCCTGGTCTCGAGATCTGGATGACAACTACGCTCTTACACTCAAACCCTTCTTAGGAGTGGTAGCCTGACCATGGCAACAGGAAGACTGTCTAGCTATCCTGGTCCTAAGATCTGGATGGCAACTATGCTCTTGCACTCAAACCCTTCTTAATAGGGGGTGGTGCCCACTCAAGGCATCAAGGTAGTTATCTAGCTTTCCTTGGTTCATGAAGATCCTGGCAAACTATTCGTGGAGAGTATAACCAGATATGGAGAAAATAGCAGACTTTATTAATGTTCAAGATGGAGTACATTGTTGTTAGAGAAACTTATTAAAACTTAGATGGAGGTAGTCTGCTAAAAAGTCCCCTGCCTAGAAATAGAACTTCTTTAAATGCTCAGCATTCCAGGTGTGGTCAATGGGTCGACCATCCATGTCTTCAAGCTTGTATGACCCATTGAGGACCACTTCCATCACCAAGTATGACCCCTCCTAATTGGGTCCTAGGACCCCGTTCGATCTTATCCGGGAATTCTGGGTCACTTTCCTGAGAACCAAGTCCCCTTCCTTGAAGTTCCTGGCTCTGACTTTTCTGTTGAAATACCTAGCGATCTTGCTCTGGTAAACTGCTACTTTCTCAGCTACCCGATCTTTTTTCTCTTCTTGGAGGTCTAAAATGGCTCGGAGCTTGATCTCGTTGCTCTCTGGTTCAAAGTGTTGTAACCTGAACAAGGTCAATTTATGCTAGATGGGAAAGACCGCTTCGACCCTGGAGGCTAGAGAGTAGGGTGTTTCTTTGGTAGTTGTTCTTTTCGTGGTCCGATATGCCTAGAAAACCTCGAGAAGTTCTTCGACCCACTTGCCTTTCTTCTACTGTACTTTCTTTTTTATCAACTTCTTGATGGTTTTGTTGGTAAACTCGACCAGTCCATTAGTTTGAGGGTGAGCTACTAAAGTGAACATGAGATCGATTCCTAAGCCTTCATAGAAGTCTTTGAATCTGGGATTGTCAAATTGTTTGCATATGTCAGCTATTATGACGAGTGGAGTTCCAAACCTGCAAACTACATTGGTTTTGATGAACTTGGTTGTATTCTTCTCTGAAATCTAGGAGAGAGGTCCTGCCTCAACCCACCATATGAAATAATCATTTGCAATGATAACATGCTTAGCCTGTCCAGGTGTAGCAGGAAACGGACCGATCAAGTCGACCCCACATGGAAAATAGGTAAGATGAGCTGATTGAGGATGATCGTTTTGGTGGTAGGTGGCTCAAGTTCGAGGTCCTCTGGCACAGTTCACAGGATTGCATAAACATATTCACGTCTTGGTGAATAGTTGGCCAGTAATACCCCATGTGAAGTACTTGATAAGCTAAAGCCTCTCCACCAATGTGATTTTTGCACCTGAGTGGACCTATCTTAATACCCAATTGGCATCGTCCGGATGAAGTCATCGAAGCAAATGAAGGTATTTTCCTCTCCTGTAGAAGTATCCATCTATCAGGAAATACCTGACTGATAATCTCTTGATTTTTCAGGCTTGGTTGGGATCTTAGGGTAGTTTTTCTTCCTGAAGGTAGGCTGTAATCGGGTTCATCTAACATGGTAACAGCTCTACGGGGTAGATGTCTCTACCTGCTATTATGCTCGACTGGAGATCACCTGAAGGGGTATTCCCCTATGTAGAGCTTGACCTTTATTCCCGACTATCTTTGCTAAGGCGTTCGCCCGGTGGTTCTGCTGTCGAGGTATCTACTCAATCTGGAACCCTTTGAACATTTCCCCTAGTTGTTGGACCAGCTTCAGGTAAGCAGCCATGTTGTAGCCCTTAGCTTGGTGGAATCCTATAACCTGGTTGACGTTGAGGAATGAGTCACTCTTGACGTGCACAAAATTGGCCCCAAGCTTAATGGCGACCCTCATTCCGACTACGAGAGCTTCATACTCTATTTCATTATTTGCTGCGTTGAATTCGGTGGCAGCATTCCGTCCTTTCAAGGTGGATCAGGACTATGCCCGCTTCTCCCCTACCTATCTAGATGCTCCATCACTACAAAGAATCCAGGCTTCACAACCTTCCGGCCAATTGATATCCTCTAGAAGCTTCCTAGGAGCCGGACATAGTGCAACTGGGGTCCCTTCACCTGAGAGGGTTGAGAATTTAGCTACAAAGTTAGCCAAGGCTTGAGCTTTGATTATTGTTCGAGATTTTTACTTCAGGTCAAACTGGGTGAGCTCCAAAGCCCATTAGACTAGCCTTCCGGATACGTCCGGCCTCTATAAGAATGGGCAGAGGAGTTGATCAGTCACCACCGCCACTGTATGGGCTTGAAATAGGGACCAAGCTTCCTGGTCGAGGTAACCAGAGTATGGGCGAGCTTCTCAAGGAGGAGGTAGATATTCTCGGGCTTGGATAGTGCATGGTTAACATAGTAGATAGGTCGTTGGACTCCATCCTCGCACTTCTTGACCAAAGCCTCACTTACTGTCGTTTCTGACACGGTAAGGTACATCTATAACTTCTCTCCCAATATTGGCTTAACTAGCAGCGGCGGGCTGGCGAGGTACTCTTTTAAGTCTTGGAAAGCTCACTCGTTGTCTTAGTACCATTTCATGTTCTTCCCATACTTTATGGCTTTGAAGAGGGAGGGCATTTATCCATGGAACGCGAAGTGAACCTATTGAGCGTTGTTACACACCCTATCAACGCTTGAACCTATTTGAGAGTGGTTGGAGAATCTAGGTTCAAGATAGCTTGGATCTTTTTCTGGTTTGCCTCAATTCCCTTCTCATTCACCATGAAACCCAAGAACTTACCAGCAATCACTCCGAAGTCGCATTTGGCGGGGTTCGGCCACATTTGGTTCTCCCTTACTATCTGAAAAGTCATACAGAGATGGTTTTGATGTTCCTCTACTTCCCGAGACTTGGTAATCATATCATTGATGTACACCTCCATTATTTTTCCTATCTCTAGCTTGAATAAGTGGTTGACCAACCATTGGTAGGTAGCGCCCGCATTCTTGAGGCTGAAAGGCATCACTTTTTAGCAGTACAGACCTTGCCCCGTGATAAAGCTAGTCTTGTCTTGATCGACAGAGTGCATCGTAATCTAATTGTACCCCGAGAACGCATCCATGAAGTAGAGAAGTTTATTTTTGACCGTAGAATCCACCAGTTGGTCAATTTTTAGTAGAGGAAATATGTCTTTTAGGCATGACTGGTTGAGGTCGGTGTAGTCGACACACATACGCCACTTCTCATTTGCCTTTATGACCATGACCACGTTGGCAATATATTCGGGATACCGAGCTTCTCTGATGAAACCTGCTTTTATCAGCTTGTCAACTTCTTCATGGACCACACCATTCCTTGCAGCATTAAAGTGACGCCTCTTCTGCTTGATGGGCTTAAAGGTTGGATCTACTGCTAGTCGATGAGCTGCCAAAGATATTAGGATCCCCGGCATCATATCGTGGCTTCAAACGAAGATGTCATTGAATTCTCGGAGGAGTTCAATTAGGCCTTCCTTTATTTTTGGCTCAAGGGTAGCTCCGACCATAACAACCTTGGAAAGGTCGTCACTTCTGATGGGTATCTCTTTTAGCTTATCTACAAGGTGCGCACTGGCTAATTCTCTGCTTTGCTCTTCCTCATTCAGTGTCAAGGGGTCATTTTTTGGATGATCAACGAGCTCTACATCCTTCAGGATTATCCCAGATGCTTCCATATCCCTAATCGTCACGACTTGCGCAAACTGTTTTGCCAAAGATGTTGGATTGGCAGACACTACATAGAATTTTCTAGTCGTTTACTGGTCCCCGCGTACCTCTACCATCTTGTTCCCCACTGGAAACTTTAAAATGTTATGGTAGATGGACAAGACCCTCTTCAAAGATGATAGGAATGGTCTTTCTAGTATTACGTTATAGGCCGATGGGGTGTCCACCTCAATGAAGCCTGTCACGATATTTTGTTGGAAAGGTGCGGTTCCAGCGATCACTGGTAGTATCTTCGACCCCATTGGTATGATTGAATCCCTAATGAAGCCATACAGTAGGGTTGTGCAGCTATTATAACACCAATGCTTCAAATTAAGTTTCTCCAAGGTGTCTTTAAAGAGAATGTCTACATTGCTGCCTGTGTCGACGAGCACACGGTTGACCATATAGTTGGCAATCTGCACCATGATTACCATGCGATCGTCGTGAGGTTGCATAGTGTTATAGACGTCTGCCTCGGTGAAAATAATCTGGGCAGACTGGGATGGGCCAGCCGGGCTCTACTCGACCTTGAAGATACTCCAACCTTTATCAACGTGGGGAATCTTTCTTACATGGTTCTTTCTGGAACTGTTAGACGTGCCAACCAGATGGTATGTATAACCTGGATCTGTTGCACTAAATCCTTATGTTCCCCCTTTCTCTTCTCAGCATGATCACGGATCTCAGCTTGTACCTCTCTTCCAGTCTGGATATTGTTCATGACATGCTGTAAGAATTCTACCAAACATCCTCCCCTCACCAGCGCTTCAATCTGGTTACACAGGCTATAACACTCTGAAATGTTATGCCTTACATCTTCATGGAAGTCGCAGTACTCGTATTGATTCCTCATGTCTGCTGGAGCTTTCATAGGGCCTGTCGCGAATGGCGAGGTAGATTGTTTCGCATGATGCATTTAAGAGGGTATAATGATCGTACCCTTTTTCATCTCGTGTTACAAGAGCTACAATCCTTGGAGGAGGCGAAGCTCATGGAAAGGTTTATCTTACCGGGAATCACTTTTGTCGAGGTTGGGAAGGGAGAGAATGATTCGATGATTGTTAGGTCTATGAATTTTGTTGGCATTATTCTATATCAAAACAACATTTCCTTTGTATTGTTTAGTTGTCTAGGATTCATGATGATTCAAGCTTCAAAGAGGAAATGACAACTATTCAAGCAAGTTCAAGTCTTCAAAAGGAAAAGTGCTTCATGATTCTACAATTAAGACCTTTCTTTTCTCTTTCAAGGCTTAGGCACACACACACATATCATACATTTGTGTCCCTGCATAGTTGTGCACCTTTAAAGGCACACACACACATATCATACATTTGTGTCCCTGCATCATTGTGCACCATTATAGGCACACATATACAATTCATTCATATGTGTCCCTGCATCATTGTGCACCATGTATAACACATTCACACACTTGGAGATGAATGCTCATGCATTGGTTTGGAAATAACATGTTTTGGAATATGCATGATTGTAAAACTATCTCTATGTAGTTTGCATTCTAGTGTGAATTATGTTTGTGTGTGTATATGTTTGTATAACATGGATATTGAACTTGGATTTAGTCTTAAATCATTCTTGATTGAGTTCCGGTCATTTCGGTTACTCATACTATTTATTTCAAGTTCTAAGTCAAAAGATACTACACTTTCAACTCATATTTCATACATTGTCTTTGTCTTCATATATCGAGTCAAATTATTATTTTTTGGGTTGTGTATCTTATATTTCCATGTCCGTGTGAGAGTTACGGTTCGTAATCCTTAAACGGATTCGAATTCTGAATTCGGAGGCCGGAGAACGGTCGAAGAACGAGAGGGAAGCACGAGGGGAATGCACCATGGCCAAAGGCCATGGAGGTGTGCATGCCCGAGATGGCGCGTGGCCATCTCGGATGCACAACCTTGCTGCCCCGAGATGCCCACGTGCCATCTCGGGGGAACACATCCAAAGGAGGGCAAATTGGTCTTTTAGCTCCTTTCTTTCCCTCTCTTTTATAAACTCCCTCCCTCTCACATTTCATTCTAAGGAAGAAGAAAATATAGTGCAGAAAAATTTCCAGATTTTTTCTCTCAACTTTGAATCACCACATCTCTCTCATCTCTTATTCGATTTGAGTGATTCAAGTTGGAGAAGTTTCGTATTGAAGTCCTCTATCATCTCCAAGCAACCTTGAAGTCATTTGTTCAAGTTTTTTGGTGGATATCACCATTTTTGTGACTGCACTCGAAATTATCAAGGTAGTTATTTATCTTTTGATTCCTTGATTCTAATGTTCAATTACCTTGGGTCTTCTTCATATTGTTGTGTATTTGACTTGAACAAGTATTGATGAGTGATAGATCTTCATTTAAAAGCTAGATTGAGCTTCAATTGAAATCTCACATGTTTGAGATTGTATTGTGCTAGCTTTGAATCTAAGACTATTTGTGCTTTGATTGACTTTATTTTCATGATTAATAGTCTTATCATGTGCTAAGAACTCATTTGTTGAATAGATTTAGGATTAGCACATTTGATTTTATATTTAGAATCTATTAGAGTTTAATTGACTATTTTTGTGAATATATGGTCTAAATGATTGCTAGAGATTTGATTGATCATATCTTGTGTTTCTAGAATTTTTGTGTTAGTACTAAAGTCTTGAACATGTACTTCTTGAACATGTTTATTTCAAGCTTTAGCAACATGAATAAAATCTAGATTTAAAGTGTGTGTTTGGAAATTTGGCATGCTCTAGATTTTTGTTCATGTATAAGATCTAGACAATCTTGTTTTGTGAACTTTATTGTCTATGTCTAGATCTTCATGGAGTGTACCTAATCCATACATTTCATATTCTTATGCATCATCTTGTGTGGTGTCACTTTTGGATTATAAACTAGAAAAATATACTTTGTGTGCTCACTGATTAATTCTAGTTTCCATAGAATTTGTTGATCATCTTATTCTACGTTGCGTGCTTGTTTGCGTTTTGCATTCATGATCACATAGATGCCTTGTGAGAAGAAAGTCTTGACAATAGGTGTGAAACCTATGGTGTTGAGCAAGAAGTCTTGGCAAGAGGTGTGAAGCCTCGGATTGTCGAGCAAGGAAGTCTTGGCTAGAGGCAT
The DNA here is from genome assembly GCA_032871835.1 of Dipteronia dyeriana. NCBI lineage: Eukaryota > Viridiplantae > Streptophyta > Magnoliopsida > Sapindales > Sapindaceae > Dipteronia > Dipteronia dyeriana. The sequence goes on from CM065299.1 coordinate 40,284,910, forward strand.
GAGGCCTTGGATAGTCGAGCAAGAAGTCTTGCCTAGGGTCGTGAAGATCCGGATAGGTGAGCAAGGAAGTCTTGACTAGAGTTGGGAAGACTCGGATAGTTCAGCAAGAAGTCTTGCCTTGGGTCGTGAGGATCCGGATAAGGTGAGCAAGGAAGTCTTGACAAGAGATGTGAAGCCTCAGATTGTTGAGCATAGGGTGACAACTTCTAGAAATAGGATAGGAGGGTAGTTAGGTGAAGGGGTCACTTGAGAGATTGTACTTGTCTTATCTACTAGTGGATTTTGTTTGCAGGTGGCTGCTAGCCCGTGGATGTTTCCTCTTCGGAGGTTTACCACGTTATATCTTTTGTCAACTTTTCTTTATCCCTATCTCTCTTATTTTGCTAAATGTTATTTGAATAATGTGGATAGAACTTTATATGTAAGTTAACTTTCTTATACAATATTGTTTGTGTATGTTAGATAACTTTGTATCTTGAGATATTTCATTCAAGTTGTAAAGTATCACATTGTAATACTCTAAGTACAACTTATGGAATGTTATCTACATTGAATATATTTATTCATAAGATACATTGATTCTTGTTGTATGTTTTGTAGACTAAGAGTGGAGATTTAAGCATACATGAATATATTGTTTTCTCATAACAATCATGTTGAATGTTAATTTGTATGCTTATCAAAGGTTTTGTCACTAGTCTCGAAAGATTTGTCATAAGTGAGAGACAACCTATTCACCCCCGCTCTAGGTTGTTTAGTATAACCTTGTACACGTTCTTTCAATGATCTGCTGGGGGGCCTGTTCTGGGTTTTCTGAACTGGCACAGGTCTGGGCGCCTCCTTCTTTTGGCGCTTCACCGCTCACCTATCGTCATACTTCAATTTGATCTTGAGTTGTTCATCGATCTCAACCTGCTCGAGAGCCCTATCATAGGCCTTTTGGTAGGTCTCTAGAAGTCGCTTGGCAGATGACTGAAAAAGTTTACCCGCCCACAGGTTCTGCCGGAAGTTGGTGAGGGTCTCCTTCTCGACGAAGACCCTCATCTAGTTGACTTTCTTATAAAAATGTTCCACATATGACCAGAGAGTTTCTCCTTATTCTTGGACCATATATTGAAGGTGTAAGAGATCATTTGGGCGCAGTTTGACACCCTGGAACTGTGAGCAAGAATCGATTGAGAGCTTTGTGAAAGAATCCACGCTACCAGCGGGCAACTTTCTGAACCAAGTCTTTGTATAGTCGGTCAATGTGGTAGGGAACATCTTGCACATGGCTTCCCTGGTGGTATTCTGGACTTTCATTTGCTGGACGAAGCTCTCCATTTGGCTCAAAGGGTCCTCTATTCTGGAGAACTTATCCATTGACAATTTGATTTCTGTGGGAGCTCAGCTTCTCTGGTCCTTCTAGTAAAAGGGACATTCATTTCACTCAATGGATCCTTCTTGGCCTCCTTATGTTTCCCCTTCTTTATATGTTGGATATCTCTCTGTAGTTTCTCCAGTTGATCCCTCAGACGTTTGTTCCCATCCTTCTTTGAATCGACCTCGGACCCCTCGCTATCAGATCCCTCTAGTGAACTTGAGGCCTCAACTATGTCCTCTTCATAAGGGGGATCTGCTCGAGGGTTTTACAGGTTACCTTCTTCTCTAGCCCGGGTTTCCCTTCTAGACGATGTCAGGTGAGGGGTTTCCCGCTACTCCTGCTGCAATACATCTGCTGTGGATTTGAGCCGCCATGGTTGGTAATGCGATAGCCTACAAGGGACAGGGGGCATGTGCCCTAACTTATCTCGGATCGAGAGTTGATGCATTGTCCTATTGTATGCTGGATCTTGAGGGAGAGGTCCCAATCGATCGAAGGCGGGTTGTCTAGCTCCGTGTCTGCCCTTCTCTTCCTAGGTATTGGGATTCACCGGCTGGGTTGCAATACCCTCAGCGAGTAGGCGAAGGTGGACATTCTCCACAAAGGTTGCTAATTGTTTGTCGAGCACGGTCTGGCTTACCATGGGGGGGTCAGAAGCCCGTGTAGCTATTGGTTAGAACGAAGCTTGGTTATGGTGCCTAGATTTTCTACCCTTCTTTGGGGCCTTTCATGTTGAAGCAGCAGACGGTTGTCCCGAAACCTCGGGCTATCCTTGGGAAGAGCGAAGCTTAATAGTTCCTATAAAGCAACAAACACGTAAACTTTGTGTAAATTGGGTGTGGGTGTTCCCACAGACGGTGCCAGAAAGTGTTAACCGAAAATTCGTTTGGGGGTAAGAAATTTCAATTAGCACCATCGAGACCAACACCTCAGAGGTCACGGTCGGGGTTGGTACCTTCAGTACCGAGTTTACACGTGTGATAGTGGATATAAAGGTAAATAATAACACGATGTACTAAAGATACGTAAAGGAAAATGAGATTGATTTATTATTGTTAAATCAATCATATGTCATGTACAAAGATCACTCGAATACTCTCAGTCACTCTTAGGTACAGTGGGTTTGGCAATTTCTTGCTTATCGAGAAGTAGATAACAATGGTGGCCGAGTTCTGTCAATAGAATTTAGGCTGAGGGGAAATTCTTTTCTATATGTCTCTTGTTATACGTCTCTTGTTCCACGTGTTGTTTTTCTTTCCTTTTTTCCGATTTAACTCGTGCATGCTCGGACATATTAAAAAACAGTCCAACAAGGTTAAACTCGTGATTCTCCAGCCAATATTTTTTGAATCGAATCCCTCTTTATCGTGCGGGATATGCTATTTAAATGTAGTTGACTTTGGCTCAATAACGAATTCGGGAATATCTCAGATGGAGATGAGTTTGTTTCCTCTTTGGTCTCAATCACTTTCCCCGCACGTATGTAGCGTTTCAACGCAAGTTAGAGAATGGAGGCGATCATGTGCACTGCCCTGGTAAGATGCATCATGGAGGTCACCGAATATGGTGTTTACTATCTCGAAGCGCGAGGTACATCTATGTTCTTGTCTTGGTGTTAGGAATTTGGTCCGACCTTTCCAGGTCCCTTTTGGAGCTTAAAATGACCATGTCGCCGCTCCTTAGTGATAACGGAGCTTCTGCGAGCCTCCTCCTACCTGCTTGGATAGATTCAATTCTTCTCTTGGTGAAGTGGACCGATACCATAGGATGAACTTAATGCCTTTATAGGTCTCTTTATGCATTTGGAGAAAGTAGTGGGCTTCGAGAGAGGTCGTGAGGTATTTCGACCTCATTGAGCCTAAGTCACCCCATATCGATCTTGCTTCGGGTTCCTATTTCGATGTAAGGAGCTCGATTTGAACACATCGGGCTTCACCTAGGGTGTTCATAGGGTGTGATGACATCGCCTTGCTTCTGCGGTGTCGTACAGTAGCTTGACCTCGGGAACCTCGGTACCTTGTTGTGTAATCTCGGATTTGGACCCTGGTTAGGAGAGTGGAAAATTTACCTTTGGTACCTAGCCAAATTTGGCTACAACACCAACATTAGTAGTCCCAAAACAATTTTGTTCCCTTAGTTTGATCATTAATAATATCTCTAGTTAGTTTCTTCATCTCCAGTTGTGTTTTCTTTTTCGTTAAGAGGAATTTTGCCACAATCGCCATGAACCAAGGATAGTTAGATAGCATTCTTGATGCCTTGGTCGGGTACCGCCCCTTGCCAAGAAGGGTCTGAGTGTAAGAGCATAGTTTACAACCAAATCTTGAAACCAAAATAGCTAGATAGCATTCTTAATGCCCCTGGCCGAGCGACCCCTCCCCTCCCCCCCCCCCCCCCCCCCCCCCCCCCCCCCTCCGGGAAGGGTCTGAGCATAAGAGCATAGTTGGCAGCCATATCACAAGACCATGAGTACTGACTAGAACCCTGATGCCTTGGTCAGGCTATCACCCCCAAAAAGGATCAAAACGTAAATGCATAGTTGCCTTCTAGATCAAGATCACAATAACATGATACCTCCCTGATACAGGGACAAAGATACCTGAATTAATTCGACACAACTGTCAATTTGGCCAAGTACCAAATTCTAGTAGAATGGGTTAGTAGTACCTGAATTATCCTAGAGAATATAGTTAACCTTGAAAAAGATCCATCCAGGATCCGCTTGGCTAAGTGTCACGGTTACATGACGTAAGTCACTTATCATTATAGTCTATTCTGCATGTATATTTTGAACTTTTTATGTTGTCAGGTTTCAATTGCACAGATATGTGATGGGGACTTGACCAAAAAGCAACAAGCACCTAAATTCGGGTACCAGTAGAGTTGCGGGGTATCAGGCCTGATAAAGCTCCCTGATATACATACGCTTACTACAAGTAATATTTCTAGTGTCGGGGTATAGAAGCGTTACGAGTAATGCCAAGAACCTCGCTTAAATCCTACAGGATCATGCGGGCAGAAGTCCAATATGACAGAGTTAGCGAGATCAAAGTTTTGGCTAAGTGTTCACAGCCAAAGTTCATTACCTACTCTACTTGGTTTATTATACTTAACAGTTTTTCTTACCATATCTAGTTAAGTCAAAAGCTATTTTTAGAAGTCGGAATAAAGCGAGATGCACTCGACCAAGACAGAAGTCAGCTAAGTACAGATATGAGAATGAATAAAAAAAATTCCATTTATGTTAAAAGTTATGGTAGACATTTTCTTTACCCTTTCCAGGATTTCCTCCCGGTCCCAGTCGACGATGATGGATAGGTCGAAGGGAGGAGGTAGAGCTTAGGCCACCTTGAATGTTGCTTAAAAATAACCATCACCGGAGGAGGAGTCGACTTCCATCTCCAAACTAGCCATCTAAGTGCGCAGAGTTCGATTCTCATCCACCTACTACATGGCTTTCTTCATCCAGGAGTTTCTCTCCATAGCTCAAGAGCATGCTTAAACCTTTCCAGGTCACAGCGAGTATCCTCCAACGCCTTCTCGAACCCGTTCAGATTAAGGTTCAATGCCTGAACAATGCCCTAAGTCTAAGAAAGCTCCCCTCCGGCTACTTCAGTATCAGATTCAAACTTTTCAGCACGATTCCTTAGCGAAGTCATCAAATGGGTCATACTTGAAAGTCTACAAATCACAGCAACCAAGTTAGCCAACACCTAAGTACCAAATACATAAATACCAAAATGACAATGACATGGGATATGATTCCACGCTTACCTCAGCGATAAAAGTAGAACATGTAGGGAAAAATACACGCGTAGCAGAAGCTTGAGAAAATTTATAAAAATTAGAGTTTGCGTATAAATAAAATTTTTTCCTTTGACTAACAAGAACCTTAACCCTAGATTAATTGATGTATATAAAAAGTGTTGTACCTTTTTCTCGTGGCGATTGAACAAGCGCCGAATTGAATCCGCAAGATCTTCTAATCCAATCACGAACGTGAATCACCAAGGAGTGTAGGCTCCCTTTCTTTAAATTGTATACCGAAGGATGGAAACAAATAAAATCTTTTTCTTTATTAGTTACAATTATCCTCCAAGAGAAAAATTCAAGAACGTCCGGTCACTTGTGAATTATCAATCTAATAGATTGAAACTTGCGTGAACCCAATTTGATTTTGTACACAAAAACCTTTTGTAAAGGATACTAGTGTACTATCAAAAACAAAAACGTTCTCTTTTTCTCTTTTCTCCTTGGCCGAATTCTACACCCTATATCTATGAGTTGATCGAATATTGTCTAGAGCAAAAACTAAATTTTTCTCTCTCAAAATTCTTTCTTGCTAGGCTAAATTCTCTTCTCGAAAATTGCTTAGCTTCGCTGAAATTCCTCTCATAGAAAACCTTAGGGCTAGTTGAATTTCCTAACATATATATATATATATATATATATATATATATAGGATCATAAACCCTCTCCCAAAAAGGATTTACTTGGTTGGCAAGAATCCTTTCCTTAGGTGGATTTATTTGGTAGTTAAGAATCCTTATCTAAAAGGAACTCTATCCTCTTATATATATATTGGTTGGCCGAAATTTCTATAGAATTCAATTAGGAGACTTAATCGTTTCCTAAGAAGGATTTACTTGGTAGTTAAGAATCCTTTCCTTAGGTGAATTTACTTAGTGGTTAAGAATTCTTTTCAAAAAGAAATTCTATCCTACATCAAGACTCGTAATCCAACTCAATAGTGTATTTGTAACCATATTAAAGACATCTTAATTTGATTAGATAAATAATTCCTTGTCAATCACGACTTCATCCAAGTGAGTAGGAAGTGGTGCTTCCAAGGGCTCCTCTTCAACTACTAAGTCATCTTCACCACTATGAGAGTCAACAAGATTCCTAACACTAGACACAATTACTGAATTATTCACTAAGTCCTTGATGGCCTCCTTAGCCGTATCTATCTCTTCCATTAGTTCTTGTTCTCTCTTCCTCAAAGAAGATATAACATTATCCTTCTCAAGGTTTATCTTTTTAAGTTCTCTAAACTTCTTTATAATATCACTTTTCTCACCAAGAAGTCTACGAGTAACAATCACAAAATCATCTAGTTGTTTCTTGATCAAATCATTCTTCTCAACTACCTCTTTTAGAGCATTATCTCTAGCTTCTTCAAGCTTCTCTATCTTAGCCAACAACTCAAGATTGGTAGGAATGGAACTAGTACTTCCATTATGATTTGCATCAAAGTTCTTGTTCAAAGATATTGTACTATTAACATCTAGTGGAGAATGAGGAGCCGTTAGAGCTACAAAGTTGCTCACCAACTCTTCATCACTTGAAGACTCACTAATAGAGCTCTCATCATCACTAGAGTCATCATCACTCCAAGTAGCCGCCAACACTTTGCCTTTCTTGTCTTTCTTAGATGGCTTCTTGGTGCACTCACTAGCAAAGTGACTGAAACCTTGACAATTGTAGCATTGAACACCTTTCTTGTTCATGGCTTGAATATTCTTCTCATTCCTTAGAGATGATGGTTTCTTAAATCTTTTGTCCTTAGAAGACTTGCCTCTAGGGTTGCCATTCTTCCTTAGAAACTTCTTGAACTTTCTAACCAAAAGAGCCATCTCTTTATTTTCATCATCACTCTCCTCCTCAATAGCATTGAGAGCGATTCCCTTACTCTTAATCTTTGGCTTCAAGCACATCTCATAAGTTTGGAGAGACCCAAGCAACTCATCGATGTTCATACTATCCACATCCTTGCTTTCCTCAATGGTCGTCACCTTTGATTTAAATCTCTTAGGAAGAGACCTAAGGATTTTCCAATTTAAACGGTCTTTTGAGATAGGTATTCCAAGTGCTTGACATTGGTTAGCTATGTTAAGAAGCCGGAATTGGAAGTCTTCAAACTTGTCTTCTTCACCCATACTTAAACCTTCAAATTGTGATGCCAACATTTGAAGCCTTGATTTCTTCACCGCTAAGGTTCCTTCATTAGTAACTTAGAGAGTATCCCAAGCCTCCTTTGCGGATTCAAGATTTTGAATGTAGGAGAATCGATGCCCATTAACTCCTCCAAATATGGCATTCATAGCACGGTGGTGCCATTTAGCAACCTCAAACTCATTCGTTGTCCATTCACTCCTTGGCTTGAGTATCATGGTTCCATCCTCTTGAACCTTGGTAGGAGGTCTATAATCTTCTTCCACTACCATCCATACCCTTTCATCAATTGAACGGATGTAGGCCTTCATCCTCAACTTTCAATACCCATAGTTAGTGCCTAGAAGTAATTGTGGCCTAGTATTTGAGGCTACTTATACCATTACATCATCTTGTAAACTCATGACTTCAAAAGCTTTGAAAATACCATGAATGTATCACCTTAATTCTCACTAAGAACAATCTAGTGTCCTACCCTCATACTAATTGAAAATACAAACACGGTTAAATGCTCAAGGCTAACCTAGATTGTAGGGGGGGATGAATAGGTTAGACACCTTTTTCGACTCCCTTAGAAATAAACAAAAATTTGTCCCTCTAGATTGCTTGTATCACAATATATATATCAATTAAAGCCAATTAATCAATAAATAAAACATGTAAAGTATGATACAAACAAGCAACCATACACATACACAATTGATATTATAGTAAGGAAGTTAACTTACATATAAAGTTCTATCCATAGTATTCAAATAACAAATACAAATATAAGAGAGATAGGGATAGAGAAAAGTTAACACAAGATATAACGTTGTAAACCTCCGAAGAGGAAACATCCATGGGTTTACAACCACCAGCAAACAAAATTCACTAGTAGATAGGACAAGTACAATTTCTCAAGTGACCCCTTCACCTAGAAACTACCCTCCTATCCTACTCATGAATATGTTGCCCTCTTGCTCAACATTCCGAGGCCTCACACCTCTTGTCAAGACTTCCTTGCTCACCCTTCCGGATCCTCCCGACCCTAGGTAAGACTTCCTTGCTTGACATTCCAAGGTCTCCCACCTCTTGCCAAGACATCCTTGCTCGACAGCATAGGTCGCACACCTATTGTCAAGACTTCTTTCTCACAAGGCATCTAGGTCATCATGAATGCAAAATGTAAACAAACACGTAACATAGAATATTATGATCAACACATCCTATAGAAAATACTGGGTATAAGCGTGAATGCACAAACCAATTGTTGTCTAGTTAAAATGCATGTTAAATTCATCTAGATCATGTAAAAGATATTCAACATTGATTACAACCTAGATACATGCATAGATCTAAAACTTGAGTCATAAGATATGATCAATTAATGTATAATCAAGTTTAAATCTCATATACCAAAAACATGCTAAAATCATGTGACAAAGGCATTAAGATTAAAGCAAGAGTTCTAGAGCATATTTTCTATTCATGAAATCAACTAGGCACAAGAATAGCTTAAAATAACACAAGCACATGCACCATTAGAAGAATCTGGCCAAAGAGAGCCTAGTACATGTGAGAGACTATTTTTCACAAAATCAATCAATTAAAGATCATCAAATAATCCTAGAATCAAAGCTAGTACAATACAATCCCAAACACGTAAAAACATAGGCAAAATCAAAACCTAACTCAACATGTGAGATTTCAATTGAAACTCAATCTAGCTTTAAATGAGTTCAAAAATCAAATCAAAACAATCACAAGACACATATATATATTGAAGAAGAAAACCCAAGGCAATTGACCAAGTTGTAAAAGAAAACTTTGAGAGAAAATCAATACCTTAGTTGATTTGGTACAATCCCATTTTTTATGAGGTTAGACTCCTAAAACAACAATAAAACTAACTCAAACCTTCAAAGAAAAGATGGAGGATGAATAGAAAAATATTCTCAACTTTGAATCACTCAGATCGGAGTTCAAATGAAGAATTTATGGTGTTTGGAATGTGAGAAAATTTGAAAGAAAATTTTGCACTAAAATTTTGAATCTCTTCTTAGAATGAAATGTGAGAAGGAAGGAATATATAAAGGAGAGGGAAAGAATAGAGTGTGAAATGACCAAAAGGGACAAGAATCAGCCAAGCTTGCTTGCTGCCTGAGATGGCTCATGGGCATCTCGGGGCAGCAAGCCTTTTTGCCCGAGATGGCCACGCTTCATCTTGGGAAAGAAGAGTTTTGTGTTGTCTTCTTTTTCTCTCGATCTCTCTTCATGTTATTCGAACGTTCTCTGGCCTACAAACTCAAATTTTGAATTTGTTTATGGATTACAAACCGTAACTCTCTCACGGTCATGGACATATAAGATACTCAACCCAGAAAATAATAATTCGACTCAATATACGAAGATGAAGACAATATACATAACATGAGTTGAAAGTGTAGTATCTTATGACTTAGAACTTGAAATTGAAAGTGTGAGTAACCAAAGTGTTTGGAACTCAATCCAGAATGATTTAAGAGTAAACTCAAGTTCAACATCCATGTTATACAAATATTTACACATACAAGCACAATTCACACTAGAATGCAAACTACTTAGAGATAGTCTCCAATCATGCATTTTTCAAAATACGTTATTTTCATACCAATGCATGAGCATTCAACTTCAAGTGTTTGAATGTATTATAAATGGCGCACAATGATGTAGGGACACAAATGTATGATATGTGTGTGTCTTTAATAGTGCACAACTATGTAGGGACACAAATGAATGAATTGTGTGTGTGTGCCTAAGCCTTGTAAGACAAAGATAAAGTCTTAATATACCTTTGTAGAATCATATAGCATCCTTTCTCTTTGAAGACTTTGAACTTGCTTTGACTAGTTGTTATTTCGTCTTTGAAGCTTGTATCATCATGAACCTAAACAACTAAATCATTACAAGTAAACATTATTTTGATATGGAATTAATGCTAACATAATCTAAAAACTAACACTCTTGCTCTCTCTTATAGCTGATCAAGGTTTCCTTCCAAAGGTTACCGGTTATGCTGGTTGACGAGGTTCCCTAAGTGGGAGGTCGAGAGTTGACCTTACCTGTTAGGGTAACTAGCTCGTTGGCCAATCCGGTGCTGAGGGCACGGGCCCTAACCTGTCTAGAACTCAGGGTAGGGGCGCTAGCTTCTCTTGGATCGTTACCGGTGGTGGTGGTCCCAATCTATCAAAGGCTAGTACCCTAGTACCTGGTCTACTGGTATCACCTCTGGCCTCTAGCACTGCAAGTTGATGGGTGATACCTTCTGCGACTAATATAAGGCGTACACTTTCCACAAATAACGAGGCTTGTTGCTTCCAAATAAAATTCACTCAATGTGAGAAATATCAATTAACATCCTCAACCCGCTACCTAGGTAGGTTGTGGGGGTAGGTAGTTCGTACTAAGGAGATTTGACAAAGATTAAAGAAAGAGGAAAGAAAAATGAGGTTGCTAGTGGAGAATTATTTTGTTAATCAAATAGATGATATGACTTTAATGAAGTACAATGATCATGAAAATGGTACAAATTTAGTCCCACTGTGCTATCTTTCTCTCTTTTTCCCTCTAAAAACTATTGGAGATTGTGAACTCGTGCGTGTTGATAAATGGTTAAATCCTTTGAGAAAAATGGTGAAAAAGCTCTGCCCATTTTCTCTCCATTTTTTTCGTATACCCTGTATGAACCCTAGTGTCCCCTTTTAATCCTCCTCCATTGTCAATCAAATCTCTGCAATTTTGACCAATTGATTGGTCGTGTTACCGAAAATGGTTGACATTGATGGGGGAATCAAATTACGTAGGAATTACTCTCGTTGATTACGTCAGGTTTCCGTTTAGGTTTGAATTTGAATAAATGGTGAATCCATTGACCTATCAGGTCATATTATGGTGCTTTAATGATGAAGAAGTTAACTCTGCAGCTTGGAGGAGAAAACATGATTCTGCATATCTGTGGCGATGACCTCAGGGTAACAGTGTAGTGATGTGTTACTTTTGTTTAATTTAAAAATTACAATACAAAAATTATATTGATTAATTATTTAATCAATTTGTTTATAATTGTAATAATATTAAACAAAATGCAAAAATTGATATTTCAAATTTTGATAGTTTTCAGTTAACCTACCAGACACGTTTTTTTCGTTTTCATTTTCAAAATACAGCTTTCAGTATATGCTACCAGACACGTTTTCAGAATTTGAAACTGAACACTGTTTTTATTTTTATTTTCATTTTTGCAAAAAGACAACTGAAAAACATTTACATGACGGACCCTAAAACATTATTCGTTTTTCTTTAGGAGGATTATTGTGACTAACAAAAGGAAAATATTTGGTTTGTTTTCCATCCTCAAGTATACAATTCAAAGAAAGGGAGCCTATACTCTTAGGTGATTCACGTTCGTGATTGGATTGGTAAATTTTACGGATTCAATGCGGCGCAACTTCAATCGTTACGAGAAAAAATGTACAATATTTTTATTATATATTAATTAATTAAGGGTTAAAGTCCATTCTTCGAAAGGGAATTTTTTTGAAACATACCAATCTAATTTTCCGCTTCCGCCGTACTTTTTTTCCTACATGATCCACCTACGTCTTCGTTTTCGTATTAAAATTTATATGATGCAAACTATTAAAACTTTAATGAAAGATTTTTAATTTTTATATAGCCCTTATGTGGATTATATTTATATTTATACCATATAATTATTAGATATTATATGTATTTAAAAACAAATGTGTTTTCTTGATAAATTATTGGTTATTATAGGTTTTTAACTATTTTTTAAAAGTTTTAATAAATTTATTTTATATTTTTAGTCAAATTTCTATACTATATTTTTCATGAAATTTACATCCATATTCAGCATTTGTGTGCGAAGCCCAAAACTTAGGCTCAGTTTGGAAATGCTTCATGAGCTGCTTTTGGGGTCAAAAAGTGATTCTGGACATAAATTATAGTGTTTGGTAAAATTTCAAGACAATGCTTTTGATCACTTTTAGCTTCTCCCAACTGAGTTTTTTAAAAGCTACATTTTGTAGCTTTTAAAAAACAACTTTTGCTTTTGAGTCTTTTTGGTTGGTTATTGTTCATTTTCTTTTCATGTTACCCTTAAATGACAATGCATTATTTAGTGCTAGCAAAACGGGCCGGGCCCCCGCGTGCCTCCGGGCCTGACCTGTTTCGGTCACGTGTTCGGGGCTCTCTGGCACGCTGGCTTAACAAGCCGAGCCCAAGCCTGTTAAGACAGTGTGTCGTGCTAGGCCCAGGTGGCACGACCTGGCAAGACATGCTAGGCATGTGGGCGTAAAAAAAATTGAAATTTTGAATTGTGCCAGGCCCGTGTGTCGGCCTTTTACGGCCTGCCAGAATTCAAATTTTCAATTTTTTTTAAAGTTTGAAATTTAAAATTTGAATTGAGGGGTGATTTTTATAATTATCCAGGAGCCGTTTTGGGTGGAGGGAGGGGGGGAGGGGGGGGGGGGGGGGGTAAAAAAAAGGCCAAAACTTTTAAAAAATAAAAAATTACATTTTTTAAAATCGTTTACAATTTTTTCAAAACCCTAACCTAACATTTTCCTATAAATACCCCCATCACCCTCACCTCATTCTCTACATTTTCTTGACGTCCCTACTATCTATTATTTCTATTCTCTACAATCTTCAACATCTCGCACTCACTCTTTTAACTATTTTGTAATTTCTTTTATTTATTTAATATATTATATACTATACATTATATATATATACTATATACTATTATATATTGAAGAAATAAAACGTTTAAATATTAAAAGGAAAAAAAATTCAAAGCTCGCTGGGTCAGGTTTGTTAAGGCCTTAACTAGCTAGCCCCCCACATGCTCAGCCTGAGCACGGCCTGGCTAGGGATGCACATTAATCCCCGGGGGCCCAAATCCCCACACCCCCATCCTCATTTGGGGAAAAATGAGGAAATGGGGGGGGATGGGGATGATTTTCATCCCCAAATTAAAATGGACCCCTCCCCATCCCCATTTCCCCATTTCCCCCACAATAAAATTGAAATGAGGATGGGGATGGAGATCCCCATTTCCCCTAAAAGCATATAAATATAATTATAATATATATTTGAATTATTTGAAACATTTTATGTTGAATTTGTAATGTATTGTTATTTTTTATTTTGTAATGAAATGTTTGTTTTTTTTTAATTTAATTTATAATTTTCAGTTAAATAGGGAAATGGATAAATGAGGGACCGATGATACGAGAAAACAGGAAAAAACGGGGAAAATGAGAAACTGGGATGGGGATGGGGATGGGGGGACCTCCCCCCAAACATCCCCATCCCCATTTTTCCCAAATGGGGAAATGGGGGGGGGGGGATGGGGGAAGGGCCTAGGAAGTGGGGATGGGGATGAGGGGACCTATATCCATCCTCATTCCCCAAACGTGCATCCCTAGGCCTGACACACCCCGACACAGGCCATATGCCCAGGCCGAGCCCACCCTCCCCCTAAACAGGCGGGCCCGACACGGTTTGTCTGCCTAACAAGCCATGCCTGGCATGCCCATTAGGCCAAAGGGCCAAACGAGCCCGAGCCTAATGAGCCTCTGGCCCGTTGGCCTAATGGACGGAGCCGACCTGTTTTGACACCACTAGCATTATCATTCCTTGATTAGGTTTTCACTACAAATTATTATTTTTATTTTATAATATTTTTATAGTCAAATAAAAATACAATAAATTATTTATTTTATAACATGTTTATAGTCATATAAAATTAAAAAAAATTATTTATTTTCAAAATATCTTTAATATAAATTTTATATTTATTCTATATTTTAAAATAAATTATTTATTTTATAATATATTTATGATTCTATAACACTGTTAAAAATCATTTTACAAAACATTTAATTTTATTAGAGTAAAATTAAAAACAATTCTTTTTACTGGCCAACAATGTCAAACCAAACCTCAACGTTCCATGAAAAACATGGCGAGTTCTGTTGGAAGTTTGAAGCAGTTAATAGGTTTTCAGGCACCCACTTGTCAAGCTCCGGAGTCACACGACTCACAAGTGGAACATGACTCCTCTAAGTGTTCCAATCCAACGGCCCAGATTAAAGTAATTTCCAAATAAAACCTCCACACCAATGATTTCAAAGTATAAAATTATCGCACCTGTTTAGATGCCCTACTCTCCGTCTCACTTTCATTTTCACTTGCGTACCAGATAGAAAAATTGAAAACCTTAAATAAAAAAAGAAACACACACACACACTTGCAATTCAGAAACCAAATTCGAAGCTATCCAGAAACGGCGCTGTCTCCTAGCTTCTTGTATGTCCGCAGCTATTGCACTCCTTTTCTTCTTCTGTTTACAGTTTAGTGTGCTTAACCTTAGATTAGGGTTTGTTGTTTGTTTTGTGTGCTTAATATGTATTTAATAACTTCTTTTCTTCATTTGAGAATGTGGTGATAGTTGTGTGTCTGTTTGATACTATAGGAAGTGACTTAGTGACAACAATTACGATTCAAATAATGCTAAATTGAGTATTTAAAACCTGATTTTCGACATGTTGGTAGGAGATTTAATTGGTATTTTAATTGCGAAAATGGAATGCTATTACTAGTCTATTCTTCTTATTGTTTTTGACATGTGTTAAATCAAATCGGTTTTAGTTATTAATTTTGTCTTGTTGAATATGATTTTGTTTAGAAGTTATGTTATGGATGTCTTGAAACCATTACATGTGCAATTGAAGCAATGACATGGATTGGGGGAGTTTTGAATGATAAACATTGAGTTGTGATAAGGATGATGTTTGTGTACTTGCAGCTTATACTGTTGGACGTACAAGTCTGTTTGAGTATGGGAGACAGTGAAACAGTAGTTGCCGAAACATCTAGCATCATGGACTACACATCTGCAGGATATGCTAACACTGACTATGCTGATCCTAACGCAAATGATGCTCCCAATGCCAGTGGTTTTGTTCCAGCAGATGCAACTTTTACTCTACCAGCTGTCAGTTCTATTTCAGGAGATGGAAATACCTATAGTATGGATCCTAATTCTGTTCCGCAAGAGGCTCCAGCTGTTGGGGCCACTGATGGTAATGATAATGCTGCTAGCACGGAGAACGTAGCTGTGGGATCATCTCAAGCTGCTGGTTATGGTTCTGTTAATGGAAATGTTGTTAGCGAAGCAGGAAATGTCATGTCAACTGAAAATGGAAATTCTTTGGGTGTTGTAAGTGGAGCTGCTGCTGGGCAGGAGTACGTGGACGGTTCTGGTATGTATTATCTGGCATGCTTGTGATATGTACATTATATTGTAGAGTTCTTGATGACATCTTCTGTATCCGTTTTCTGATTTTGGTTTGGTTATATGATCTGCTAATAAACACCAAATCATTTCATGATAACAAAACGATTATAATTGGGAAAAATGAGTCATTAACCACTCTCCTCAGACCTCTCTTCTTTAAGTTTTATTGATGTCATCTGAACAAAAATAATGGAGTATCATGTAATTTTAAATTTGCGTTGTCATTAGTATTTGTAAAAAGTGAGGGCATGATACCTTCTTTTTTTTTGTCTTTTTTTTTTCTTGACTGGTTGACAACTCAGGAAATCAATACTAGGCCATTAGTCATTATTCAGACTTAAAATAAGCGTATAATATTTATAATTTTTGCATAATTCCCTTAGAGTTAGAATGTTTATACATATTAGTTTACATGGGAAAAGGGTAGTGTTAACATGACCCTAAGTTAACACCTCAAAAGCTGTAAAAGATACATATATATATATATATATATATATATTTGATAGAAATATTTAATTTTCTTTAACGTATTCTTATACCCTCCAGTCAAAACAAAAGACATAATCTTCTTCATCGTAAATTATTGTACAACCCTCGAGCAAAAATAAAATTCATAGTTGCAGAATAGACGAGAAACATACATGAAGCTATCTCTTTAACTGGGCTTTTTTCTCTTCTTATTCTTCAATCTTAAAATAGCATAAGTTTTTTATGTCTTCATATGATTTGTCAGTGTTGCAGAAAGAGCTAGGCGCTATTCGGGTGGTGACCCGTCGCCTAGGTGGCCGGAAATTTTAAAGCCTAACAGCCCTAACCCTAAAATTTAAACCCTAACGAAAATAATCTTAAAAATTGTAAATTCACGAATAATAAATAGTTGAATATTGCTGCTTCTGGTAGAGGTGCAACGGCCGGATGACAGTGGCTGGTGGCAGCGACGAGCCGGACGAGAAGGCTGGAGTCGAAGGACAGCTGCTCTGTTCTGGTTGTGGTTGAAACTGAGTACCATGTCCGAGAGGAGAGAAGAGAAATTTTTCTATTTTAATTCACCCCCAAAACTATGCCGTTTTGGGGGTGAATTAAAAGAGGAAAAAAAATTCTTATTTCGAGCTTTACCTGTGTTCAAAAGTTGAAATGAAGATTTATTAGTTGCCTCTCTGGCATTATATTTAGAGCTTATATAGCTACTAATTGTGGAAAAAAATCCATTGGAGTCTAATCTTCCCTAATCTTCTATGAAGCTAAGTGAATGAAAACAATTTTTGGCACATAGACCTCTCCAAATTGTAATACAGTGATCATGAAAATCATCAGTATAACCCTTGAATAATTTTTGGGTTGTATAACATAATTGATAAATAATTTATAGTTATTTTGTATGTCAAGAATATCATCAGTATAACCCTTTGTGGTGATATGATCTTTGGTTTTGGCTTAAGAGGTCAAGGTTCTAATTCCTTGAAGCCACCCGTTTGAGATAATTATATCCTATAGATTTTATGGCTATGAAGGTTGTAGGCTGTGTTCGAGTAGACGCTAGGCATTGGTCGGGTGTTGGCCCGACACCTAGCGCCTAGGCGAAGCCGTCACCCTTAAGTGGAGAAGGGTCATGGAGAAGACGAAGAGAGGAGAAAAGAAAGTAAGGGCTGGCTTCTAGGGTTTTTATTTTTGTTTTCGGAAAAAGAAGAAGACAAAACAACGTTATTTTGGGCTTCTTTTTCAACAAAAAAAAAAAACCGTAGCAGCCATCACTCTTATTGAAAAAGAAACCCTAGTTACCGCCTATTAGACCTAAATCGCAGCGGCCAGGGCTGCCTAATGCCTCGTCGGCAGCCTAGTCCAATTTTTTGAACACTGTTTGTAGGATCTAGTAGTACTCTACTTTACAGGTTATCAGGATTTTGTAGAGAATCCTTAAAAGGAAGAAAGGTAAGAGAATTTGAGGAGAATTGGGAGAAACATCTATGAGAAATTATTTGTTTTATTTTTATTCTTTTATGTCTGCCCGTGATACCTATTTGTCGTTGTCAAAGAAGAATACCAAGGATTCAAAATCAAACTAAAGGAGTTAACAATCTACCTTCCAAATTTATAAAGATTTATCTTTCAAGCATGGAAAAGAAATCAATATTAAACTAAAGAGAGTAACAATCTACCTCCCAAAACTATAAAATCTATCCCCGAACAAGGAAAACATAATTAAAAACTTACCCAAAAGTGGAGAAACAAAATGCTTAATTAAATTGAATTCATCCATCTAGGTCTCACATATGTGCATAGCTCCATAGGATGTTTTTAGGATGTTTTACATCTCTTATTGGAAAAATAAATGTTAGGGGACTTTTGGTTATAAAAACAATCTAGATATTGTGGTTACTTGTACCATGACTAAATTTTTTATTGGAAACTTTTATATTTCACTGTTAGTAGAAACTGAAATTCAATGACAGTCTGTAGATTAGATTTTTATCTTATTGATTCATAAATATGAGCTTACATTTGTTCATAGTCTCTTTTATATGTAGTTCCAGCTATGTCTGGTGAAGAAGATCGATTATGGAGCATTGTGAAGGCTAATTCTTCAGACTTCAATTCATGGACTGCCCTACTTGAAGAGACAGAGAAGCTGGCTGAGGTATGTTGTTTCTGGATAGACAGATGAATGACCAATATTGTTGATCATGTTTATTTTTTGTTTTTTTTTGTTTTTCTATAACCAGAGAAGTTGACTCTGGTTGCCTGTATGGGTTGAGTAGGACCAAACAAATTTACATGTTCATAATCTTAGTCAACATGTGAGTCAATTAGTACCCTTTTTTGGTATCTGTTGTGTACGTCAAATAGCTAACCTCAAAATAAGTTAATTTGGTATTTGGTTAGTTATTTGTGCTTATAGCTGTTTATTTGAGCTATACTTTCAACATCAATACACATTGAATATCAGTAGTACAAATAAAAACAGCTTTTGAAATTCAGAATGCTTTTTATGTGCTTCTGCTCAAGTATTTATCTTTTTTTTTTTTTTTTTTTTGGATTTGGGAGGGATTTATATCAAGTTGCAAGCAATGGGCCTAGGCTCCTAGCAGCAACTCTCTTAACACCTTATAAAATCAGGCCTATAAGACGGAAAATTAAATTTCAACTTCCTTGGAATTTCTGTACCAGGGTCCATCATATCTGAAAGATAACATGTTTTGTATTAAAGGATTGAACAATGAGACGATCAATCTTCCAAAGACATACTACTGAATTAGAGAATGGAGTTCTTATTAAAAAAAAATAAATTAGAGGGTAGAGTTACTTTTTATGAAATTTCTCCAGTAGGTGGTGTTATTATTGGTTTTATATGCCTTTGATTCAATTTAAATGTGTGTTTCCTATTGAACTAATATTTTAATTAATGCCTCTTCTGCAGGACAATATAATGAAAATACGAAGAGTTTATGATGTGTTTTTAGCTGAATTTCCATTGTGTTATGGTTATTGGAAGAAGTATGCTGATCATGAGGCACGTGTGGGTTCTATGGACAAAGTCGTAGAGGTTTATGAACGAGCAGTTCAAGGGGTGACATATTCGGTAGACATTTGGTTGCATTACTGCATATTTGCCATACACACATATGGAGATCCAGATACCATTCGAAGGTAAGAGTTGTTCATTTATCCAATTGTTATTGTTGGTCTGCATTGGGGAGATGTTGACTACGTCTTTTTTTCAGTCACAAAGATCTGGTGATCTATTTTTGTTTCTTTCTAACATTATTTCAGTATGCCTGCTACAGCAATTACTCTGGCGGAGAGGTTTGATGGGGATGCACTTTATAAGTTATTTATTTTTACTTGAAAACTCTTGAATTTGAGATCTGTGTCATGGTCATCTAGTTATCAATGCTATAAAACGTTTTTGGCCTCTTAATTCCCCCTCTTATTTTCTGGAGGCCTGTGTCATAGTTGAGTAGTTATTACATATTCTGTTTGTCTTCAAATGTGACACTGTGAGGTGCATCATTTTGCAAAATGCTGTTGGGAAGATCTCGTCCAGTTAAGGGCTATGATGGCCTCTGTCACTGCTCCATTTCGGACATAGTATGGTTTTTATCAGGAAGGTAAATGCAGCGTTTGGAAGTGTCATGCTGTTAAGAGTGAATTTTCTCCTTCGTGATTGGTCCTGCTGTCTCCATTTGCTGATGTGTTTGCATCAATTGAGTCGATGTTTCTACTTATGTCATAACCATAGTTTTCATTATGATTGTGCTTCAGGCTTTTTGAACGAGCGTTGGCCTATGTTGGAACAGATTACTTGTCTTACCCCCTGTGGGAGAAATACATTGAATATGAATACATGCAGCAGGAGTGGAGCCATGTTGTCGTGATATACACTAGGATGCTAGAGAATCCGATTCAACAATTAGATCGATATTTAAGCAGGTAATTTCTTGTTATGACACGAGTTGATTATTTTATGTTTGGACCGCATATGAATTTTATAAGCTTTAATTTATGAAGTGCTTTTTTTATTCAGTTGCCTTGTACTTCTATATTAAATCAGTCGTGTGATTGGTCTTGCAGTTTTAAAGAGTTTGCTGGAAGTCGTCCTTTGCCTGAATTAAGGTTTGCTGAGGAAGCTGCTGCCACTGTAGGATCACAACCGGAGGCTAGTGGTGAATTAAAAGGAAATGAGGATGAGGTTCAGGATGCTGCTGAAAATTCTCCCAAACATGAAAGTGCTTGTTCAACAGAAGCTGAGGAGTTGGAGAAGTATATCTCCATTAGAGAAGAGATGTATAAGAAAGCTAAAGAGTTTGATTCTAAGATCATTGGTTTTGAAACTGCTATCAAAAGGCCCTATTTTCATGTCAAGCCACTAAGTGTTGCTGAGCTTGAAAATTGGCATAACTACTTGGATTTTATAGAAAGAGAGGGAGATTTCAACAAGGTATCTGGGTTTGCTTGTAGTCTGTCCTTGAGTTTTGTGGTTTGTAGTTTTTAGTTGTCCTCTTGATTGTAACCTGACTTACAGTAAAGTAATATCTGCTGCATCATATGCTTTGTTGGCTAAATCGTTGGGTGAAGCAACTTTTTAAACGGGAAATTGAACTGAGACTAAAGCATGGACCTTCGATTTGGTTACTTTAAGGCTAAGTACTTCAAACCCTCATTTGTTAGTGGACAGTTTAGGTTTGTGATCTGTTGTATAGCAAATTTTATTCTTTTTAAAGTTCCAATGTTATGCATGCAGGTGTGTTCTTGTCTTCCTAACCATCTGTCTGTCAGGCAAGGAGGGTCCCTCCTCTCGTATTTGAGGGGCCTCTCTATTCCACTGATGGAGTATTTCTTATGCAAATCTCTTTTGTGCTTTGTATTACCTTTTGGTTCTCCTTTTGGTGGATGGGATAATTTTTAATCTATGAGGTGCAATTTTTGCAAATCAGGTGGTCAAGCTGTTTGAAAGATGTTTAATAGCATGTGCAAATTATCCTGAGTATTGGATTCGCTATGTATTATCCATGGAAGCCAGTGGAAGTATGGACCTTGCAGATAATGCACTTGCTCGTGCGACCCAATGTTTTGTTAAGGTATGGTATATGCATCTGTGGGTATTTCTCTAAAAACATTACTAGATTACTTTAAGTGATTTAGTTCCGGTTTAATTGAATTATTGACTTTGAGTTATGAGTTGAGCATTTTTGTTCTGATATTCTACTGTTTTTATTTGTTTGTTGGTAAGGAATTGACAACTGATGTCTGCATACATAAGAACCGCATTTAGAGCATTCTGGGCGGGAACGTTCTTTAGAGTTTAGACATTACATCTTGGATGACGCAGAACGGAAATAAAAGGGATTACCAACGTAAGCCCTAAGAACGCAAAGCTGGAATCCACCAGAAAAAGAACTCGAAATTCGACTAAAAATTTTATTCTATCCCTCAAAACAAAGAACAAGAGGTTTAAATAGCTTCTGAAAACCCTAACTAAAAACAAAAAGACCAAATTGGACATCCACTAAACAAATAAAAGCTAAAACGAAAAATCTAAAAAATTAAAATAAAATTTCAAATGTCCGACAACCTGCCTTAATCAGCTATTTTGAGGGTGCAAACGATCTCAACCGGGGAATCCTGGTTGCCACAATGTAGACCGTGAAAATCCCTTTCCGAAAACATATTATAATAGGCAATCAGACAACCGAGCTAAAAGTTATGTCCGTTTCTTCGAATCAGCTCTTTTAGCCGTGCCTATTTCTTTTTTTGCCAATTTTCTATCCAACTCTTTTTCAAACTCCAAGTCTAGTTGTCCTACATCAGTTTTTCCCACCTGTGAAAAACTCTACCTCGAGTTATATTCTGGATAAAGCGGAACATCGTCACGAAACTCATATAGATCAGCTATATTGAAAGTTCGCGAGATATTCATATCAGTAGGCAAGTCGATCACTTAGGCGTTATCATTGATCTTCTTGATCACCTTGTACGGCCCATACTTCTTTGGTTTCAATTTGTTGGAACCAACTGGGAACCTTTCCTTACGCAAAAACACCATAACCTGATCACCCTCGACAAACAGTTTCTCATGCCTCTTGACATCAGCTGAGGTTTTATACTTCGCATTCTTCTCCTCCAACCGAGCTTTCACCTCAGCCTGAGCATTTCGGACCTGCTCAGCCAAATTCTCGGCTGCAACACTTGCTCCAGCAACCTTGGGAAGACGTGCCAGGTCTAACGCATGCTTAGGAGGTTGCCGATACACTAAAGCAAAAAGAGATGTGCATGTAGCAGTATGAACTGCATTATTATATGCGAACTCGGCTTGTGCTAGTGCCACGTCCCACTGTTTAGGCTTATCACCACAAATGCTCTGAATTAAATTTCCCAGTGTTCGATTCAGATTCTCAGTCTGCCCATCAGTTTGCGGGGGTGCAGTGCTACTGAACTTTAGAGTAGTATCCATCCGCCGCCATAAAGTAACCCAAAAATGGCTAAGAAATTTCGAATCCCTGTCAGAGGTGATATACTGAGGTACTCCATGTAAACGAACCACCTCACGAAAGATCAGTTGAGCAACATGTGACGCATCAGATGTCTTCCGACAAGGTATAAAATGTCCCATTTTAGAGAATCTGTCAACCACAACAAACACAGAATCTACTCCACGGAGTCCGTGGAAGACCCAAAACAAAATCCATCGACAAATCCTCCCATATGGCACTCGGTACAGGAAGAGGCATGTAAAGACCGATATTCTGAGCTTGCCCCTTAGCAGTCCGACAAACATAACACTTGCGAACAAAATTACCCACGTCGCGTTTCAACTGAGGCCAGTAATACCGCTCCGCTACCCCACTGATAGTCTTGTCACGTCCCAAGTGACCACTCAAACCTCCACCATGCAACTTTCGAATCAGTTTCTCCCTCAAAGAACTCCGAGGAATACATAACTGATTTCCGTGGAACAAATAGTTATCAATCACATGAAATTCTCCCTCTGTTTGTTTACGAATACACTTCTCCCATACTTCAGCGAAATCTTCATCTTCCGAATACAACTCTTTTAGGAACTCAAACCCAACAATCTCTTGCTGCAAAGTGACCAGTAAATTCACGTGTCGACTCAATGAATCTGCCACTTATTCAGAACCCCAAAGATTTGTGTTTCAGAACAAAAGGAAACTTCTGCAGATAGGTTGCCTAACGAGCATGCATATTACTTAAACTCCTCTGACTGTTTAGATACTTCAAAGCTTGGTGATCAGTGTACAGGATAAATCTCGTTGAATCAGATAATGTTTCCAATGCTTCATAGCAAGGATAATAGCATAAAATTCTTGGTCATAGGTACTTCACTTTCGGCGTGCATCACTGAGTTTCGCACTGAAAAATGCCACTGGTTTCTTCTCTTATGACAAGACTGCTCCAATTCCAATTCCAATTCCAATTCCACTAGCATCACACTCCATCTCGAATAATTTCCCAAAGCTCGGTAAAGCCAGAACAGGAGTAGTGCACAGTTTTTCTTTAATTACTGCAATAGCTGTGTCAGCTTCTTCACCCCATTGAAACTTACCCTTCTTTAAACACTCAGTAATGGGAGCCACAATACTGCTGAAGTCCCTAATAAATCGAAGGTAAAACGTCGCCAAACCATGGAAACTCCTTACCTCTCCTACCGTCTTTGGTGTAGGCGAATCACGAATGGCCCTTACCTTTTCGTCATAAACCATTATTCCTTCCGAACTGACCACATACCCAAGAAACAACAATCTTCCTGTCAGCCAACTGCACACTTTAAAATTAATAAACAGCTTGTTTTCGGACAACACTTCCAACACAGCTCGAAGATGCCCCATATGTTCTTTCTCACTCCGACTGTAAACCAGAATGTCATCGAAATAAACGACTACAAATTTTCCAATGAAAGGTCGCAATACCTGGTTCATGAGCCGCATAAATGTGCTAGGCGCGTTGGACAGTCTGAAAGGCATTACCATCCACTCGTAAAGCCCATCCTTTGTTTTGAAAGCTGTCTTCCATTCGTCACCACTCACTAGGTTAACCCAAATTTGATGGTACCCACTTCGCAGATCAATTTTGAAGAACAACTGTGAACCATCCAACATATCTAGCATGTCATCTAATCTCGAAATCGGAAAACTGTATCTGACAGTGATCTTGTTAATTGCACGACTATCAACGCACATCCTCCAACTGCCATCTTTCATTGGGACCAGTAACGCGGGAATAGCTCATTGACTCGTACTCTCTCGAATAAACCCCTTCTTCATTAATTCCTCCACATTTTCCTGTAAAATCTGAGTCTCCTTAGGACTCATCCGATAGTGTGGTAGATTTGGTAAGCTTGCTCCTGGAACTAAATCAATATGGTGCTGAATTTCTCTTAATGGTGGATGGTCATCTGGTAAATCTTCTAACACCAACTCTCTGAATTCGGTCAACAAGGACTGTACCTTCTCAGGTATCTCAACTCTTTGCTCTTCCTTGCCTTCTATCACTAGAGCACGTACAACCACATGTACCTCTTGTGCCTCCTTAACCTCATATTCCAAATTAGTTACTGATGTGACTAAAGAGACTAAAGACTGCTCTTCTACCGTGGCCTTAGTTGAGTCACCACCTACAATCCGTTTCGGAACCGTTGCAATCTTCTTACCTTCCCAATTAAAAGCACGAACATTATCGCGCCCCCTGTAGGTGACATCCACATCAAACTGCCATGGGCGTCCCAATAACACTTGACTAGCATCCATATCGACTACATCGTAGACAACCTTATCTCGGTAGTCTGCATGATTGAAATAGGAACTTTACACACTTCTGTCACATTCGCCTTTGGCCCTTTTTGAATCCACCCAATCGCATAAGGCTTTGGATGTTTGTCTACCCGTAGCTTCAGGTGTTCCACCAGTTTTTTGGACAAAATTCTCAAAACTCCCATTGTCAACGATTAAATCACAGACCTTCCATTGGACGCTGCAGCAAGCCTTAAAAATATTACTTCTTTAAGAGAAATCCTCCAGTTTCGTTGAACACATGACTCGCTGAATCACACAGTTTGCATACTCTCCCTGTTCCTCCGCAATTTCTGCACCATCCAATAATTCATCCACACCTACCTCTTCTTCACCATTCTGTTCGTACTCATCATCTTCTTCAGTACCTACGAAATTCACTGGTTTTCTAGCGGGGCACTCATTCGATCAAAGGCCTGGTTGGCCACACCTGTAGCACTTCAAACCTCCTGGTTTAGCATACGGATTTGGTGCCATCAGAGGGGCTTCCTTTGTTTCTGCTGTCGAACGTGTCCCAATAGGGTTATTACTAGGAATCGAGCCCCTTTGAGTTTGATCTGCGGCAGTTTTAGAATGATTCTGTCCATCGCTCGCTGAAAACCTGCTTTTGTTCGCAATTGCATTGGATGTCTCAGCCATATCCTTGTAGTGGGAAAATCGATCGGATGTTTTCTCCATTAACTCAGCCTTCAAGGCCATATTATGCGCTTCATCCACTGTCCAAACAACTTGCAGTCCAATTTTGTCTCGAATGGTAGACTTCAATCCCACCAAATATCTCGAAACCTGCTGTCCCTCGGTCTCATTCAGGTTGTTATGAACTGACAGCCTTGACCATTCCTCAGTATAATCTGCGACAGTCTTGTTACCCTACACACAATTCTGATAATTTTGAAAAATAAATTGCTCAATCTGGGGGTAAAAACCTGCTTATCATGAGTTGTTTCATTCGCCTCCAGGTTCGTACAGGAGTCTTGCCTTGCCGTCTACTATCCATCTGTAACTTCTCCCACCAAACAGCAGCCCTGCTTCTCAACTTATACAGTACCAGTTTGACTTGTCGATCTGCTGTAACTTCAGTCATCTCAAAGAATCTCTCAACCTCAGAAATCCAGTCCAGATACTCTTCGATCTGCAGTTTACCATGGAACAACGGTATATCTGCCCGTATTCTATAATCAGGTTGATTTTGGTTCCGGTTTGGTTGAAGAAACCCTTGGAAACCCGCAAAATCCTCATCAGAGTCTTCATCACTCAGATCTTCGAATTGCTAGTGTCTCGCCGCTCTAGGCGGACATTCACCTCCAGGGAAGACAAGGGCAATTCCCTCGACTCCATCTTTGTTGGCAGGGGCAGGAGCGTTGGCAGTAGGGGTGTTGAGATTAGGTCGCTGCTCCAACAGTTGCTGAAACATGGCTTCCAACTTCGCTATCGATCGTCGCTGCTCATCAATCGCTGCCCAAACATCGTCATCCCTATGACCAGCGTCGTCAGGGTTAGCTCTTCCGGCTTCGTTGTTTGACATCGATCAAGGCAAAAATCCTTGCTCTGATGCCACATGACGCAGAACGGAAATAAAAGGGATTACCAACGTAAGCCCTAAGAATACAAAACTGGAATCCACCAGAAAAAGAACTCGAAATTCGACTAAAAATTTTATTCTATCTCTCAAAACAAAGAACAAGAGGTTTAAATAACCTCTGAAAACCCTAACTAAAAACAAAAAGACCAAATTGGACATCCACTAAACAAATAAAAGTTAAAACGAAAAAACTAAAAAATTAAAATAAAACTTCAAATGCCCGACAGCCTGCTTTAATAAACTATTTTGAGGGTGCAAACGACCTCAACCGAGAAACCCTGGTTGCCACGATGTAGATCGTCAAAATCCCTTTCCGAAAACATATTATAATAGGCAATCGGACAACCGAGTTAAAAGTTATGTCCGTTTCTTCGATTCAGCACTTTTAGCCGTGCCTATTTCTTTTTTTGCTTATTTTCTATCCAACTCTTCTTCAAACTCCAAGGCTAGTTGTCCTACATCATTAGAGTTTTTTTTTTTTAATATATATAAGAAACAAAATTTTAATGCAAAAGAAGGGATGAAACAAAAGAGTCCTATACAAACATCCTAGATAATAGCAACACATCCCTATACAAGAGTGAATAAGCAGTCCACCTAGGCTGACGAAAACTACAGGCCTAGGATAACAAAGATAGCTGTCAAGACAAAAATAAGGCCTAAAAACAAAATATAACTCAAAGTGGAACAAAATTATCCCACGACACCTTCCCAATTAAACTGAATTATGAAAAAAGTAGAATCCCTGTCTGTATTTGACATTGAAGAAGGCTATAAGGAAGCAAAGTAGTGAACTTATACTGCACGCCATCAATATTCTCCTCAATCTTCCTTTTAAAAATTCTATTGTTTCTTTCTTCAATAACCCACGATAAGGATAAGACAGCGCACTTCAAAGGGTTTTAGCTTTCTTTCCCCTAGCAAAATCACAAAAACATTCCACAAAACTTGATTACAAGAAGTCGGAGCCCCCCTAAGCCACCGTCCACCACACTAAGAAGGTTTTCAATATTCGACTCCTCCCCGGATTCGAATGATAACATATCATCTGCAAATTCAAGTTTTCGGGCTAGTATTGTAGTTAATATGGCAAAAAGAAAAAATGTATCCTAGTTAAACGCGAACCATGCTTTCTGGATGTGTCTATATTCTTGGTTTCACCATGAAAAATTGTTGAGTCTGAGATTGGTAGAGATATTTACTTAAATGCCTTGTGCTAACACATGTACAACTGATGATTGTGATTAATTTTCCGATAAAAATAAATAATTGTAAATAATTAATGTCATTTATTTCTTATTTCAATTGATATGAACTGATAATGCTCAGTTGGCCCTTAGCATCCTTTTATGAACAATATTCTTGTTCTTGCTTTATGGGTTTGCTGTGTTTGGTCTGATAATGGCTTGTATTTAATTAATTAAATTATAAAGTATACTTTCTTAGTTTCTTATATGATTGATATCGTTGAAAATGGAAACATAATGAAGAGAAATCTTGCATAAGAGATTTGAATGTTGATATTAAGACATTATATGTAGCAGTTACCCCTTATTGTTTGCTTCTGCAATTTCCTTACTAGAGTTTTTTGTTTCTCACCAAAATATGAATAGAGACTACCAGAGATTCACCTATTTGCTGCTCGATTCAAAGAGCAGAATGGGGATATAGAAGCTGCTCACGCTGCTTATCAACTTGTACATACTGAAATTTCACCCGGTCTTCTTGAAGCAATTATTAAGCATGCAAACATGGAACGCCGGCTGGTATGATTTTGTAAGCAAGTTGTTGATTTTAGGTTTCAATAAAGATATTGCGTCATATGACTGGGATGTTTCTCTTAATGTTCCAGGGGAAGCTAGATGATGCTTTTTCTTTATACGAACAAGCCATTGCCATTGAGAGAGGAAAAGAGCATTCACAAACATTACCAATGTTATATGCTCAGTACTCTCGATTTTTATACTTGGTAGGTTGGTTTACTTACATGCTAGCATTACCAATGTTGTATATATATTTATATGTATGTATGTATGTATGTATGTATGGTCTATTGATTGCTATGATTTTGTAATTAGTCATTCGGTCTACTGATTGCTATGATTTTATAATTAGTCATTGACGTCTTTTGACCATATTGATTTAAGGGAGTAATTTTGAATTTGAGAACAGTTTTATGTATTTTGTGAGACAAATATATTTTGTGAAATTGTTGCCTAGCCTAAGGTCTATTGATGGCTATGATTTTATAATTAGACATTGACTTCTTTTGACCATATTGATTTAAAGGAGTAATTTTGAATTTGAGAATAGTTTGATCCTGTGTGCTTCTACGGCATGATGCTTTATTTTCTTAGGAATTATTTTTAGGCTGTGTAATTTGATTATATAATTTATTTTCATTGTTTTTTTAACTTTCAAGTCCTATTCCATCAGCAGCACATTTTGTTCTTTGAATTTGGATAATTACATTAGCATTTTGATCCTGTGTGCTTCTATGGCATGATGCTTTATTTTCTTAGGAATTATTTTCAGGCTGTGTAATTTGATTATATAATTTATTTTCATTGTTTTTTTACACTTTCAAGTCCTATTCCATCAGCAGCACATTTTGTTCTTTGAATTTGGATAATTACATTAGTAGCATTTATTGTCTCTATTTTATACTTGTACTCTTTATTACAATAAGTCATTATTTATTATTAAACAGAATTCTATTCTTTGCATACTAGCTTTACTTCCAGAATGTTATCACCATTTTATCTAAAGCACATATGTTGTGGTCACATTTTCCATTTTAAAAGATTTATGCTTGCATTATTTTCCTGGAAAACTGAGTTCATTGTGATAACACATCCAATTGTGAGTAGCATGTGCAAAGTTATCTACAACAGAGTAGATGGGTTTGAAAAATTCCTTAGGATGTGACCAGTGGGTGTCTTTTCCTTTTTCTATTACATATGCTTTAGTATATGAATAACTACTTACTATAATTTATTTTATTTAGTAAGAAACGTATTGTCATAATCATTCTTGAATTATGAATGCTTGTTAGCCTGTTTACAAAGATTATCGATGCCTTTTAACTAGATATTCATTGGATTACTCTTGGTTCTATTGTTAGGTTTCTGGGAATGCGGAGAAAGCTCGGGAGATTCTTGTTCAATCGCTTGACAATGTCCAACTGTCAAAACCACTTCTTGAGGTTTTCTCTCTCTCTGGCTCTCTCTCGTGCATGTATTTTCACACTCGTGTGTATTACTTGAGCTCGTGGGATGTCAACTTTTTGGTTTTATTCATACAAATCATTTATGTAGCTAATATATTTTAGTTTTGCGTTCGTTATCATTTAGGCCTTGATACATTTTGAGTCAATTCAGTCTCCACCAAGGCAAATTGAAAATTTGGAGTCATTGGTTGATAAGTTCATTGTGCCCAACTCAGATAATCCCAATATTGCAAATGCTGCGGAGAAGGAAGAGCTATCTTGCATTTTTCTAGAGGTAATCAATTTGGGATCTAGATCTAGATTACGCTAGAGTATACTTGGTTCATCTGAAAAGTGCTTTCCTTAAGAATGCAATGCTATCATCATTGAGATATTTGCATTTTTTATCTGTCTGGAGTTGAAAAATTACGGGAATTTAATTTTTTCTTATCTGTGAAACAAGGGGAGGGGGGAGGGAGATGTTTATAGCATTGGAAATCTGTGATTGCTTACTTTTTTTAATTAGAACAATAAGATTAGAAGTCTCATGCTTTGAAATGATTTGCAGTTCTTAGGTCTCTTCGGAGACGCACAGTCTATCAAAAAGGCTGAAGATCGGCATGCCAAATTTTTTTTACCTCGTAGGAGCATGTCAGAGCTTAAAAAGCGTCATGCAGATGATTTTCTTGCTTCAGAGAGGGCAAAATTGCCCAAATCCTACTCTGGTGCCCCTTCTCCTGCCCAGTCTTTGATGGGATCTTATCCAAGTGGACAGGTCCCTTATACAGCTGGTTATGGTGGACAGCCCCAAGCTTGGCCACCAGTTACACAAGCACAAGCACAAGCACAGCAGTGGAACCCTGGTTATGGCCAACAGGTAGATTCTCTTCATTCGAGTTATATTTTAGGATCTCTCTGTTCTTGATTTATACTAGGCTGTGAAGAAAATGTTCTAAACTTTATTTGTTATAAGCATTGGATTTCTTGGACTGCTGGTTTCTGGTTAGATTTGTATGCTTATGGTCTCAAAACTGCTCTATTACCAAGATCCATAGCTATGCTCTTCAAAACTTGCTTCCCTTTATCTGTTCTTAGAGTAACAAATTTTTTGGTGGGGACTTGCTTCCCTTTATCTGTTCTTAGAGTAACAAATTTTTTGGTGGGGTGAGTGTAGTACTCATCCATATTATACCGTAAATTTTGCTATCATGTCTGTATGTTTAGTTGCATAATATAAATTTATTGGCTGTTGATTACCTGACACCTTTCTTTCTTTCTCTTGCTTTTTTTTTTTTTATTATAAAAAACTCTCTTATTAACAGGCTGCATACGGTGCATATAGTGGTTATGGTAGTAGTTATGCTATGCCACAAGTAACCACATCGGTCCCCCAAAGTGCTACTTATGGTGCTTATCCTTCAACATATGCTGCCCAGGTATTAAAAAAATTACCGATAGATTCAATGCATAACTATTTTCTATTGGTTGTTCTTCACTCTTCTCTACCTGTATTTTACCTTTTTTTTAAAGAATTATGGTGGCGTTTGGTTACCGTGGTGGAATGGTAATGAGAGTGGGAATTATATTGGAAAGGCATGGAAAACTAATTGTTTTGTTTTGTTGGGACTTTAGAATCCATATCTGAATCAGTATTATTTTGTTTGGTTAACAACCGAATGGAATAGAATTAATTGTATTTTGACCAAAAGACCTCGAATTACAAAACATTTATAATAACATGATATAATATATACTATTACAATATATATATATAATATTATATATTATATGTAAGTAATATTAATACTGTTATATATTATATAATATAAATATATTTAGATAATAATATATATAATATAAATATTATTATATATATATTAATATATATTTATATATAATATATATCATTATAATATTTATAATAATATATTATTTTTGGAAAGAAGGTATTTTTATAATAGAGTTAGGGCATAGAGGGTTATTTTTGAAAGAGGATGCGTTAATGGAATAGAATGGACATTCCAGTGGTTTTTGGATGGAATTCCCATTCCAATTTATTTTAACAAGCCAAACAAATGAAATGACTTCCATTCCATTCCATCCAACCAATCATGACCTGATTCGTATCTTCATAAAATTTTAAGCACCTGGTGATGTCTTACTCTTTAACTAAAGGATGCCAAAAGCCATGTTGGCTGAGGCATGATTGTCAGTAGTTAGCTTTCTGGGCAGAATGTAATGTAGCGCCCCCAGCTTGACTGACCTGGGGTCATGCTTTGTTCTGTCTTACACTGTTGAGTCGTTTCATTGTTAGAATACCTCATTGGTCGGGAAGCACAAATACCTCTGCCAGATTGCTGCCTGAGTCAGTTTACCATTCAAGGGTAGCAACATCCAATGCAGCAACATTGCTCGAGTCTAATTGGTTGCATCTTTAGAAATGTACTGAACTATGTACTATTGAATGATAAATTCCTATGCAAATGACTCCCAACTGCAATTTATGCATATATATGAACTGAACATATGTCCTGTTTTGCCTTCAACTAATTGGTTGCTGTATTGGAATGGAAATAACTATGTTTTGGGGGTTAGTTGGCATTTTTTTTTTTTTTTTTTTATGTTGAGAGCTGATAGTGAGTGTATTTGTATTTTCAGCATGCTTTCCCTCAACAAAGTAATGTGCAACCAACTGCAGCAGCAGCAACATTAGCCCCTGCACAGCAACCTGCATCTGGACCACAAGCTTACTACGGAAGTTATTATTGATAGCTAGCTTGATTAAACTTGTTCACCCTTGGCTGCCTGTAGCCCACCATTCTTTCGCTGTGCTCTTTTTTATGTTGTGGCTGACTTGTAACCTAATTGTAAAACATAGAATGGTGTTACCTGAAGCAAAGCAGGAGGGAGAGAATGTTGAGAGCGGATTGGTTGAGGGTGAGAATTTGTATTTTAGCTAATGTTTTCTATTTTCACACATAATTTTTACAAATTTGTAAACCTGGCTTTGGTAGTTAATCTAAATGTAGTTGAGATTGAGGTTCACTAAAGAATGTTACTCGTGCCTTGAAATTTTTGTGAAAGAGCTAAGTTTTGCAAAGCGTGCCCTTGCCCCACCTTGAACGGCTGAGATCTGGAAAGTTTCCTAACTAAACGGCGCCATGTGAATTGGGGCAAGTAATGTAATTGTTTGTTGGGCTAAAATTCCTTATTAATGGTTTACACGGGATTTGATGTTTGAATTTCATGGAATTTATCTAAGTTTTTACATTTTAATAATTGCTTGACTTCTCTACTCTGCACAATATTTAAATTATCAAAAATAACAGAATAATTTATATAAATTTTGTTTTTAATCGCATAGGAAGTTTTAAATGTTGTTATATAGTTGTTCGGAAGAAAACCAGATATTGGATTTAAATTTAACAGTAGAAGGTTTGAAAAATAATTAAAAGTAAAATTCCTTTAATAACTATCCAACATCAATGTAGCTAAACCCATAAATATGGATATAAAATTACTCGAATATGAATTCGATTTACACCATATATAAGCATGGACATGACCATTATTTAAAAAACTGGGATTGATTCATGCAATGTTTAAATGTGCAGAGGTTTCGGAGTCAGACGAATTGAAACGAAGATAGGGATGTAAGATTGCAACACACAGGAGTATGAGAAGGCCAATTATTCGCCTCCACGTGCTGGTTGATTGATTGATTCCGTAGCGAGCAGCTTCAAACGTTCTATTTCCTATTGTTTGTCATCTTGCTGTTATGGCATTAGAATTTGAAGTACCAGCACACACAGATAGATACATTCCATGTATTGGTGGGGCTTACTGGCTTGTCTGATATGCAGGTGTTTATATTATTTCAATATGTTTTCTGGAATTCTGCAGTTGTAACTGCAGATGATTTGAATATATGTAAAGCTTGGAAGAACAGAGAAGATATGGTTTTCTAAGAGTTACACTTCAGGGTTACATAAATCAGAAAATCAAACTTGTTTTTCATTCTCTTCATCATCATCAGCAATGGCTAAAACTTTTATGAGATTATATCGTATTCTGGGTTCGGTCTTTTCATGCCAAGTAGATGATGAAGGTCGGATCCTGCTATCAGTTTTGTGGTAGCAACAATGGAATGGAGTTTAAACGTGTGATGTTATAGAATTTCTCAACACTCAACAAAACCTAAAATTTATGAAACTTATCATCTAGATAAACTATTTCGAGAACATACAGAGTTGCTATAGATAATGACTTTTGAACAGGTTTCACCAAGCTTGAGCTGAACATTCAACCGGTGTTCCAGCCACGACAAAGAGAGTGAACCTTGGCAAGAGAAGCCATATAATCATCGGACCTGAAATAAGAAACCCATGAAATAGAAAGGAAGTGTTGCCTGATTGAGCTGCTGAAATAATGAGGATATGTTCTGAATTCAGGCCCTTGTCCGTAAGGTGACTTAGATGCAGCTAGTATGCGGAGCTTGGCTTCTGCTTCCTTCTGCAAATACAAAATTGTTGTTGAGTAACGGTCAGCAATACCAGATTTCATTGACGGTCTTCAATGCACCATAAGAAAATTCGGCTAAATACACCTTAATAATTATAAGAAATGATGACAGCAGATGTAATGAGGGTATGAATAACTTCATACAAGTCCTCTAAATCTTACTTTGTGAGATAAAAGAGAGCGACTCATTTTGAATGAAGTAAAGATATTTGGAATATTGATTTTCATTGACAATAGTTTTCCTCACTGTCAGCAGTAGTACAATGGAGTTGAATGACAGTATTGGATTTAGTCCCAAGCAAGGACAAAGGATGCTATTTTGTCAGGCTCATTCTTTTCTTTCGAGTTCTGTTTCTACCGGCACTAGGCTCAAATAAACCAACATTGTTAACTATGGAAACAAAAGAAAGGGTGCAAGGTTCATATCAGATCAAGTATAGTGAGGTTTAGAACAAACCTGAGATTCATAATAAAGCCCGGCATATAGAGAAGAATAGCAGTACTATTCACCGGACCGCTTGAAAATTCAGCAACAAGCTATACAAAAAAGATTATTGCTTTAGTCAATTAAATTCTTGCAACAAATGCAACTGATAAGGTCTAAAAAATAAAAAGGCAATGAACACCTTCTCCGGATCACCACCATCTTTGAACATGTTATAAGCTCCCCTCATAACAGGCTGAGGATCTCTACCGACCTGCATTCAACGTTTATGCGACGATTAGACTAATTTGAATTTGAACATTTCACTTGAAAACACCACAATAGCCATAGTTAGGAAGTCTCTGTGTTGAACATTTTTAGTTCAATGCCACAGTGCACCGATTTATCCCTTAAAAGCTTAATGTAGCAACCTAATCGTTCGGTCACTGATGCTTTAGCGTCAATAACTTTCCATATCATCAATTCATTGGAATAAATGTCATCAGCGATCTCATTGGTTATTGAAGGGGCCTAATCAAGTTTCGGCTATGATCAGTGTCCTACTCTAATGGATTCTAGAATTCACTTAGAAAAAAGTTGACTAACTTGCCTCAAGAAACCGTTCCCTCGCCCCATCGACTCCACATAGTTGAGCTTTACAGAGAAAGCACCAAATTGACTCCTCTGTATCATTTGGATTCTGAGCAACAACTGCTCAGCTCCTTCTTCAAACCTATAAAGTGCAAACCAAATTGACTTCTATTACTAAACACAAAATAAGCATTATATTAAAACAATTGTGAATGCTGATATTCAAAATCACTGTTCTTTTCCATTGCTACCTACATTTTCCCAGCAATCAAACATCATTAAAAAAAAAAGAAAAAAGAAAAAAAAAAGGTGATAAATTAGTACCTATCAAGATACTAAAGTGAAAGCGCCCTATGCCAAAGAACTAAACAACAAACAACACACTAAGATCATCATCTACACATAAAAATCAAAACTTGACAACCATAAAGTTGACAACAAACATACATTCTTTTTGTCGAGGATCCAACTCTATTGCCTTGTCAAATTCCACTAAAGACCCCAAAACGTCACCCTTAACAATAACAACAAAACATCACCAAATTAAACAAGAACCAAAGCTTTTTGACTAGTAATAATGAAAACGAAGCAAAATCAGAAATTTGGACCTGTCTAAAGAGTGACATGCCACGTAGAGTGGCGACAACAGCTTCACGGACATTGTTGTTGCTGCCAGTTAAAGCATCCCAGATTGAAGAAACTGAAGGAAGGAACAATCTTCTGGAGAGAAGGGGAGACGGGTTTTGAAGACTGTGAATTGTTGAGCTGAAGAAGAAGACCTTGTTTGTGTTGGTGTTAGTGTGTGTTTTTGTTAGAAATTTTGTGATAATCTCTCGGTTTGAGAGCAAAAATTGAGTATGATAAATTCTATGAAAATAGAAGATTAAAGTGGATTCGAATTCTCCTCAGTGAGAACTTTGAAATGGTGTACTCAAATTCACAAAATAGTTAATGGGTGAATGATAAATTGAGTCTCAAAGTGGACCCATTGTGTAGGGATTAAAAAGAATCCCACATTGCTTAGGGAAATCATTTATAAGTAGTTTATAAGTGAATGTGTGATATGAGCTTTCAACATGTGTTGCATAGAGGCTCTCTCTCGCGCGCGTAAGGAGGGTGCAAATCATGGACCTCGAACCTTCGAATGCACGACTCGTGTGTGGGCACGAATGCTGCTCCGATTGGACCATAACAGTTAATTGACTTTTAATTGTTTGGATTCTGATTTCTTACTTGATCACTAAGAATACAGAATCGAGTAATATTATCTAATTAAATTATTTCTTTATCAAAATCAAAAACGATTTTTCCAAAAATAATCCTGAATTAATCCCAAAACCCTACTATTTCGGTTTGGGTATTTAATATCTATAATATTCTGTTCAACATATACAAAAAAACAATTCCAGTTTTCTTTTGAGCAGCCGAATTCTTTTATTCTCTGTTTTCTTGGTAATTTCAAAACTCGGTTTGAGTTCGCTAGTAGTGGATAGTGCTTAGAACCGTTGTATCCTAGGAGACAATCGCCTAATACACATACGGTGTTGTCCGACGAAATTTTCTTAAGGACACCGTGTGAAACACGGGTCTCGGGTCAAATTCTATTTTCTAACGTTACTTTCTGTTTTTCTTGATACCAGTCAGGTTTGATTGCAAATTACGTTTTACAATCTTAAGACAAATTCTTTTCTTTCTAAAATTATTTTCAAACAACGTCTGCTTATTCAAACTTTCTGGTATCTGAGTTCTGGTTCAGATCGTAACAGACTTGAAAAATAAATCATTCATTTAGTTTTCAATTGTGGTAATCGGTGATTCAATTTGGAATTCGGGTTCTTTGGAACACTGATTTCAATTTTATATACATACGTTACCTGTGGAAATCTGGTTCTTTGGAACACTGATTTCAAATTGAAATATATATATATATATATATATATATAGGTCATTAATCTGTGGAAATTGGGTCTATTATTAGACACTGATTTCGAAATCAATTGCGATTCAATTGTGTTATCGGGTCTGCAATATCAGACACCGATTGTGATTTCCATCGTGAAATCTGATTTGATATCAACTGATATCTGTGCTA
The DNA here is from genome assembly GCA_032871835.1 of Dipteronia dyeriana. Taxonomy (NCBI): domain Eukaryota; kingdom Viridiplantae; phylum Streptophyta; class Magnoliopsida; order Sapindales; family Sapindaceae; genus Dipteronia; species Dipteronia dyeriana. Next base: position 40,322,298 of record CM065299.1, read on the forward strand.
TTAATTCTGTGATACTAAAACGATTTTGTTTTTGTTTCAGATATTATGAAAAACAAATCGAATGTGAACTCCAGTGTTCCACTAGAGACTCCAGAAGTTAATCAAAGTATGGGATTAGATACTTCAGCTGTAAACTCTGTGCTTGTGGGCCAGGTACCAGTAGTAGTATCTACTGTGGCTACAACGACTCCGGCCATCAACTCCTTCATGAGAAACTTGCCTGATCCGGTGATGAGCCAGTATATGAGTCAAGGGAATTTTCCCATGGCAAATCCCTACATGAATTCGGTACCTTTACCAATGAATCATATGGAGAAACCTGATAAGTTCAGTGGACCGAATTTTAAACGATGGCAGCAAAATATGATGTTTTATCTGACCACATTGAACCTTGGCAGATTTTTGACTGAAGATGCTCCTAAACCTAATAATGGTGAAGAGCGAGATGTTCAGGTATGGAATGCTATTGATGCATGGAATCACTCGGATTTCCTGTGCCGTAATTACATACTGAACGGGCTGTCAGATTCGCTATATAGCGTTTATTCTTCAAAGAAAACAGCCAAAGAACTGTGGGAATCATTAGACCACAAATACAAAACTGAGGATGCTGGTTCTAAGAAGTTTATTGTCGGCCGGTTTCTTGATTACAAGATGGGGGATTCCAAGACAGTTATGAGTCAAGTCCAAGAGCTACAGGTGATTCTGCATGAGATACATGCCGAAGGGATGACCCTGAGTGAAACTTTCCAGGTGGCAGCAATCATTGAGAAGCTTCCTCATTCATGGAAAGAGTTCAAAAACTATCTCAAACACAAGCGAAAGGAGATGAAGATCGAGGATCTGATTCTCAAGCTTCGTATTCAGGAAGATCACATGAAGTATGACAGGAAAGATGTCAATGCGCCTGAAGCGAAGATCAATGTGGTTGAGCATGGGCAAAGTTCTAAACCAAAGAAGAACAAGCCTGGGAAAGGATCCAAATTGGGTTCTAAGGGAGGAGTCTCTAAGAAGCCAAAATTCCAAGGGAAGTGCTTCAACTGTGACAAGCTGGGTCACAAATCTTCTGAGTGCAGGTTGCCAAAGAAGAAGAAGAACCACGAGGCAAACGTGGTTGCTGGGATCTCAAGAGATGTATCCGAGATCAATCTCTCTACAGTTGTGACAGAAGCAAACCTTGTTGGGTCAAACCCAAGGGAGTGGTGGTTGGATACTGGGGCCACTCGTCATATATACTCTGACAGGAAGATGTTCAATATATTTGAAGAAATGAAGAATGGAGAAAAGTTGTATACGGGCAACTCAGCCACATCTGACGTGAAGGGACGTGGTCAAGTCATTCTCAAGATGACCTCTGGTATAACCAAGAACTTGGTTTCCGGTTCGTTGCTCAATCAACATGGGTTCAAGATGGTGATTGAATCAGACAAAGTGGTTTTAACCAAGCAGGGAACTTATGTGGGTAGGGGATATGTAACTGAAGGGCTATTTAAGCTTAATGTATCTATTGTCAAAAGAACAATCAATAAAGATAATTCTTCAGTTTATTTGCTTGAGTCTTCCAATCTATGACATGGTAGACTAGGACACGTTAATTATGATACCCTGCGTAGATTAATTAACTTAAATCATATTCCCACATTCAATATTGATCCTAAACATAAGTGTGAAGTTTGCGTTGAAGCAAAACTAACAAGGTCATAATTTCAAACTATTGAAAGGAAATCTGAACCTCTTGATTTAATTCACACAGATATATGTGATTCAAAATTTATTCAAACAAGAGGTGGCAACAAATATTTTATCACATTTATAGATGATAGCACCAAATACTGCTATGTATATTTGTTGAAAAACAAGGATGAAGTTATAGAGAAGTTTAGTCTCTATAAAACTAAAGTTGAGAATCAACTCAACAAGAAAATCAAGGTACTGAGAAGTGACCGAGGTGGTGAATATGTAGCACCGTTTGGTGAATTTTGTGCTCAACACGGAATCATACATCAAACTACTGCACCATATTCCTCTCAACAAAACGGTATTGCAGAACGTAAAAATCGTACCTTAAAAGAGATGATGAATGCAATGCTGATAAGTTCTGGAGTGCCTCAGAACATGTGGGGTGACGATATATTGTTTAGCAATTACCTTTTAAACAAGGTACCCCGAAAGAAAGAAGACAAGACACCATACGAACTATGGAAAGGAAGAAAGCCTTCCTATAAATTCTTACGAATGTGGGGGTGTCTTGGCAAAGTAGCAGTACCTATACCTAAGAAGGTGAAAATAGGTCCAAAAACTTTTGACTGCATTTTCATTGGATATGCACAAAATAGTAGTGCTCATTAATTCTTGGTCTATAAATCTGACATATCAGATATATACAAAAACACGATAATGGAATCTAGAAATGCAATGTTCTTTGAACATGTATTTCCATGTAAATCCAATGATGAAGCAAGTTCGTCAAAACGAACACATACTGATAGTTGTGAGGATCAAGAACAAGGAAATGAAGCAGAGGATGAACCTAGACGTAGCAAAAGAGCAAGGACGGAAACGTCTTTTGGTCCAGATTTTATGACCTATTTGCTAGAAGGTGAACCTCGAACTTTCAAAGAAGCGGTAAGATCTTCTGAAGGACTCTTGTGGAAAGAGGCAATTAAGAGCGAAATTGATTCCATCCTTCAAAATCATACTTGGGAATTAGTGGATCTTCCTCCAGGATGTAAACTGCTAGGATCCAAATGGATTTTCAAAAGAAAGATGAAAGCAGATGGATCAATTGATAAGTGTAAGGCCAGACTTGTAATTAAAGGTTACAATCGAAGAGAAGGCCTAGACTACTTTGATACATATTCTCCTGTGACGAGAATAACCTCCATTAGAATGATACTAGCAATCGCAGCTTTGCAAAATCTTGAAGTACATCAAATGGATGTGAAAACGGCTTTCTTAAATGGAGATTTAGATGAAGAGATTTATATGGAACAACCTTAGGGTTTTTCTGCTCCAGGACAAGGAAAGAAAGTCTGTATATTGGTGAAGTCTTTATTTTAAAGCAAGCACCAAAACCATGGCACGAGAAATTTGACAATGCTATGATGTCAAACGGATTTAAGATCAACGAATGTGACAAATGTGTTTATGTCAAGGACACGAAAAATGGCTATGTCATTATGTGCATTTACGTTGATGACATGCTCATTGTTGGTAGTTATGATAAAGTGGTCAAATCTACCAAGGATATGTTGAAATCAAGATTTGATATGAAAGATATGGGACCGGCTGATGTAATGTTGGGAATGAAAATCTCAAGGACATCTTACAGACTCATACTAAGTCAATCACACTATATTGACATGATTCTTGAGAAATTCAACAAAAATGATTCTGGAATTTCTAGAACACCAGTAGATACAAATCTACATCTATCCAAGAATAAGGGTGAGAGCATCTCTCAACTAAAATATTCTCGAGTGATAGGAAGTCTGATGTACTTAACCAGTTGTACAAGACCAGACATAGCGAATGCAGTCATCAAATTAAGCAGATATACAAGTAATCCAGGCACCGATCATTGGAGATGAATAGTAAGAGTACTGAAGTACTTACGATTCACTCGTAATCATGACTGCATATACCAGATATCCAGCTGTCCTAGAAGGATACACTGACGCTAACTGGATATCTGATATGAAGGATTCAAAATCCATTAGTGGGTTGTTCACACTAGGTGGTGCGGCGGTATCTTGGAAATCCTCCAAACAAACATGTATAGCCAGATCCACCATGGAATCTGAGTTTATGGCATTAGATAAATGTGGAGAGGAGGCTGAATGGCTACGCCAATTCTTAGAAGATATTTCAAGATGGCCAAAGCCTGTGCCGGCGATTTGCATTCACTGTGATAGTCAATCAGTAATAGGAAGAGCACAGAGCAATATGTATAATGGGAAGTCTAGACATATATGTCGAAGACATAATACCATTAGACAACTAATCTCAACTGGGGTTATTACTATTGACTATGTAAGGTCAAAAGATAACATTGCGGATCCGCTAACTAAAGGGTTAAACAGAGAATTAGTTGAGACATCATCGAGAGGAATGTGACTAAAACCCATTAGATAAAAGGTCGATACAATGGACACCTAACCTAGTTGACTGGAGATCCAAAGATCTAGGTTTAATGGGACAACCAAGTTGTAAGACTCAGTTGGATCACTGTGGGGGGTTACCCTCAAGTCCATTCCTATGATGAAACAGTGATGCCCGTAGGGAAAAGGTTAAACTGTAGTTTTTAATGATTCTTATGCGTCGAAATTCCTAGCTACGGAAATCCGAGCAGAGTAAAGCGGGTTACTCTTAATTAAGAAATCACCTATGTGAGAGGGAAGTGGGGCCGCTTCTAAAAGAGAATAGTGAAGGGCTATATTCTCCAGAGACTGTCACAGAACCAGACACATGCTCATGTCAAAAACGAACATAAAAATGAGAACTAAATCGGGTCTGGAAGATACCTGTGTAAGGTGTGTGATCGTTTACACAAAATGGCAGAACAGTTCAAGGATATCACATCTACTGATCAACCAGTAAAGTAAGCATACATTTACAAGGGAAGGTTCAAAGGGTAACACCTACCTATCCTATGCAGGCTTCGACCGTTTGAACTTACCAAACATCTTCTTTGTGTCCCCTAGGTCAATTTCATTCATGTAGGGGATTGTTGGAAATTTTGTGATAATCTCTCATTTTGAGAGCAAAAATTGAGTATGATAAATTCTATAGAAATGAAAGATTAAAGTGGATTCGAATTCTCCTCAGTGAGAACTTCAAAATGGTGTACTCAAATTCACAAAATGGTTAATGGGTGAATGAGAAATTGAGTCTCAAAGTGGACCCATTGTGTAGGGATTAGAAAGAACCCCACATTGCTTAGGGAAATCATTTATAAGTAGTTTATAAGTGAATGTGTGATATGAGCTTTCAACATGTGTGGCATAGAGGCTCTCTCGCACGCTAACGGCTGAGTACAATATAATTGCTAAGAGTAGAACCGAGGACTTGGGTTTCATCCCAAGCCTTGGCCAAGGCAACCATCTCCAACATTGCAACCTACATAATATGCTTATTAGAATTGAAAATATGAAAAACCGAGACATTTTGTTAATTTCTATTTATTAGTTTGTTTAACATTCTAAATGATCTTATATATATATATATATATTATAGCACCATAACTGACAGTAATTTTCAATATATAATAAGCAAAATTTAATACAACATTGACATTTATTTAGAGAATCGATTCATGCTTGTTGAGTTATTTGAATGCATGAATCTTCTCCGAGTATCTGTTATGTTTCTTTAAAAACGTTTAAAAGTCTCAAAAATCACATATTTCTATAGAAGGTCGTGAACACTACATTTTATATATTATATAATGTAATTAATAACTAATTAATAGAGTATTAAATACGCATTATAGTTATATAATTATAGGGACACTTAATATTATCGGATTATATCTCTTATAATTAGAAGAGACTCTATATATTATATATAAGTGGAAATGGTAAGTAATGCCGTCTTTTTTTGTTGTTGTGTTGTAATTATGTCACCAGTTTAATAACTTATGTTTAAAAGACACCTATTATGGTGAACTATCCAAATTGCCCTTAAAATTTATCTTTTTGCTTCCATCTACACTTTAAAAAAGAAAAGTTATATTCTCTTTCCAAAAACGTTGTCTGAAAATCGTTCTCCTTATTTTCTTTCATGCATTTGTGACTGGTTTAACAATGTATCAATTCGTATATGAACATGTAGTCTCCAGAATTTGTACAAGCTTTTTTTTATTCTTTTCCGACATTTTCTTAATTTTTTTCCGAGTTTTTTTTCTATTGGTTTGAGCTTTTTTTTTCTAATAGTTCGAATTTTTTTATTGGTCCGAGCTTTTATTTTTATGATTATTTCCTGGCTTTTTTGGAAAAAAATCGAGTTTTTTTTTTGTATTGGTTCGAGCTTTTTTTGTACTGTTTCGAGTTTTTTTTCTATTAGTTCGAGCATTTTTTCATTAATCCGAGCTTTTTTTTTTTTTTACTATTTTCGAGTTTTTTTGGAAAGAATTCGAGCTTTTTTTGTATTGGTTCGAGTTTTTTTTTACTATTTCTAAGCTTTTTTAGAATGAATTCGAGCTTTTTATGTATTGGTCCGAGTTTTTTTTTTACATTGGTCAGAGTTTTATTTTATTAGTCCGAGCATTTTTTCCATTAGTTCGAGCCTTTTTTGTATTGGTTCGAGCTTTCATTTTTGACTATTTTCGAGCTTTTTTTTTGTATTGATTAGAGTTTTTTTTGTATTGGTCCGCATTTTTTTTTGTATTGGTCCGAGCTTTTTTTTCCATTAGTTCAAGCCTTTTTTGTATTGGTTCGAGTTTTTTTTTTTTTTTACTGTTTCAGAGTTTTTTTTGGAAAGAATTCGATCTTTTTTTGTATTGGTCCGAGTTTTTTTTATATTGGTCCGAGCTTTTATTGGTTCAAGCTTTTATTTTTTTGACTATTTTCCAGCTTTTTTGGAAAGAATTTGAGCTTTTATCAACACACAACATATCAAAAATTGGTTTAGTTAAATCGAGTGAGTTTAGCTCGAACTCTGAATGCGTCTGAGTTTCAATAAAACTTTTTCTCTCTATTTCACAACTTTCACTGTAAAAAAAATGAAAGAAATCTGATGGAGCAACTATTGGGGACATTTTTGTCTGTTCACCATAATAGGTGCATTTTAAACATAAGTTATTAAAGCAATAATAATGTTGAAATGCCACCTCCAAAAAGTGCTATTTAATTTTTGAACCCTATTATATAACTAAAGAACATTATTACATAAGGACACTCCATATAAGTTGAAATGGTGAAGAAAGTCACCTTTTTGTAGTTGAGTTGCGATGATGTCACTCATTTAATAACTTATGTTTAAAAGAAACCTATTATAGTGAACTGTCCAAAATGCCCTTAAAAGTCTTTGTGCTTCAATCAACTCTTTAAAAACGAAAAGTTGTTTTGTTTCTCCAAAATTGTTGTCTGAAGATGGATCTACAACTCCAATCTCTTTTAAAAAAAAATTGTTGAAGTCTTTCGAATCTGTAGGTAACATTCCTTTTTGATATTATTTTTTCATGCATTTCTGAGTGGTTTTACTATGTATCCATCCGTATATGAACTTGTAAAAACCCAGAATGTGGTCGAGATTATTTTCCTTTTCGCGAGGTATTTCTGCTTTTTCCGAGCTTTTTTGCCACTGTTCCAAGCTTTTATGACATTGGTTCGAGTTTTTTTTAACGGTTCCGAGCTTCTTGTTGCATTTTCAAAAAGGCTCGGAACCATTTATAAAAAGCTTGGACCGAGGAAAAAACTTCTTGGAAACTTGAAAAAAAGCTTGACAAAGGCCTTAAAAAGCTCGATCATACAGTTGACAAAAAAGCTCGATCTGTTGCCAAGAAAATCTAGAGAACTTCTGAAAAATGCTCGTTCGGTTGCAACAAAGTCTCGAGTACTTCTTAAAAAAGATCGAGGTTTTTTAAATTGTTATTTTAATTTTAATTTAGATGTTTTTAACAGGAGAATGAATCAGGTCCGAATAGTCATATCCTACAACGGTCGATGAGAGCAGTTACCCGATGGAAGTCAGAGGCTTTTAGGCTCCGGTAACCTAGGAATGTATGTGTCAAAGAGTATAACTTATGAAGAACTGTTGTCGATTGTGGAAACCGTTGTGAAGTATGATGTGAGCAAATACATTGTTGATCTACAATCTATATCAATCGTTCTTGGGACTACGTGTCGCACTTTTAAAAGAAACGCCGATGATGCTCAGTTTATGCTAGGGAAAGATAGAGTGATCTCTCAAGTATGTGTTAGTCCAATTGAGAGGGCAACATGAGGTGTCATTGGTGAAGATATCCCTCTTCGTGAAAACAACTAACAATTTCGATCTTCATATGGAAGCAACCAATTGTTCATAGAAAGAAGTGGGATTGAAGGTCTGGAAAACATCCGTGGTGCCCTACTGGAAGTAGCCGACCATGCTGATATAGTCGGACCTCAATTCGACGATTTGTTTGGTTGTCAAATTGAGATGAATGATAGGCAGTACAACCATTAATACAATGAGATCTATAATGACATGAACAATGAGCAGAACACTGAACCAAATGTTGGGCAGATTAATGAGATGGGTAATAAGGTAAATATTCATTCGCTAGATAATGTAACGAACAACGATGAAGATGAGGAACCTGTCAAAATGGAAAGGCGTGTAAGATGTGTACATAAATTTAGTTCCAATGCACCAGATATAGCTGGGGACCTCCGAGATCCGGTCTAATGTAACTCCATATGATTTTGATAATGCCACAACATGGGTTATTCAAGGAGCGGAATCATACTCGTTTGGCATGGGTGAAAGCAGGAACTTGGTAGAAGCTGAACCTACAAGCATGTTATGTAAAGGTAATTTTTTCCTACTAAAAACGATTTGATGAGACTAGTTGGCCATTTTGCAATGCGTCAAAACTTCGAGTGGAAGGTAAAAAGATCCAATAAGACAACGTTACATCTGATTTGTTTGATATACAACTGTACGTGGAAGTTAAGAGCTGTAAGGAGAGATGAAGGAACATACTTCTAAGTAAGAAGTTTTATCAACGAACACACTTGTCCATTGGAGGAGATTCACTGTCGCCACCGATAAGCTAGTGCAGTAATAATCGGAGAAGTTGTAGCACCTAGACTTCAACAACAAGATGGTCGACTAATGCATCCAAAGGACATAATCGCTGACATAAAAACAATGTATGACATCCAAATCATGTACAATAATGCACATCAAGCCATGCATTATGCATTGTCACTGACCATTGGAACACATGAAGAAAGCTTCCAACTACTGCCATATTTTTGTTACGTGTTGGAACAGCAGAATCCTGACACAATCACTAACTTACAGTGCGGCGAAGATGGTAAATTTCTCTATTTTTTCATGTCATTGGGTACCTCAGTCAAAGGATTTCGGAGGTGTATGCGTGCAGTTATTGCAGTAGATGGTACCCATTTGAAGGAAAGATTCGAGGGTACAATGTTTGTTGTAACTGCACAAAATGGGAATGAACAGGTGTATCCAATTGTTTTTTGGTACAGCGACTCAGAAAACAACCTTTCATGGGAGTGGTTTTTGGATTGCATGAAGGGCACCCTAGGTCATATTGATGACCTGGTTTTCATTTTCGATCGACATGGAAGCATTGAAGCTGGGATTTCCAAAGTGTTTCCCAATGCAACCCATACGATATGCTGTTGGCATTTTACTAAAAATATAAAGAAGCGATTTCATAGAAAGGATGTATCTAATTGTTTTTTGGTACGGCGACCCAGAAAACAACCTTTCATGGGAGTGGATTTTGGATTGCTTGAAGGGCACCCTAGGTCATATTGATGATCTGGTTTTCATTTTCGATCGACATGGAAGAATTGAAGCTGGGATTTCCAAAGTGTTTCCCAATGCAACCCATACGATATGCTGTTGGCATTTTACTATAAATATAAAGAAGTGATTTCATAGAAAGGATGTATCAACCATAATAGATAAAGCAACTAGATCGTACACTGAATTGAAATATAACCACCACATGGAAGAGTTACGTTACCTACACCAAAATACATATGATTATGCCAATGATGCCGATCCCCACAAGTGGTCCCGTGTACACTATCCTAAAAGAAGGTATAGGGTAATGTCAACAAATGTTGCTGAATGCATAAACTCATGCCTAAAATTTGCACTGCAACTACCTAATTTGACACTGGAAGAGTTCATTAGAAATATGCTACAAAGGTGTTTTCATGATCATTATCGAACTGCACAATCCATGTGTCATCAGTTGACCGACGCAACACATCTGGTGATTCTCAAACGTGTTGATAAGTGTGGTTATATGACCGCCAATCCAGTTGACTGGAATATATTCCCCGTCAAAAGATCCAGGAAGTAGTGGACTATTAACTTGGCCTGGAAGACTTGCACGTGCAACAAGTTTCAAATGGACATGTTTCCATGTTCGCACACGCTTGCAGTATTAAGGTACAATACTTGGATTTCACATCTTTGTGTTGTTGGAAATGGATTTTATATATGACTATTATGTTCTTCCAGGGAGCAAAACTTAGGTTTCATCTTTTTGTGTGCAGACTTCTATAAAAGACATACATTTATCGATGCGTACCTGATTCCTATTATGCCTATTCGCCATCCTTCTTCATGGGTAGTGCCAGCCGACATCGCTGAGCATGTTGTATTGAATTCATTATCTAGAAGGCAAGCAGGATGTCCAAGGGGAAGGGGCGAACATGCCTCGTCTTTAGAGAGGATAACCACTCAATTGTGTAGAAGATGTGGACAATCAGGTCATAATGCTAGGAGGTGTCCTAACCCACATTTGAAAAATGATGGTCCGCGCAGAGTTGTTCTTTAGGAATATCGGTGCAAGTGTAGCATTTGTCTTTCAGTTGGACACAACAAACAGACGTGCCCTGAGAAAGACTCCACCGTAGTATGAATAGACGCATTTAGTTGGGAGTCATTTTCATTAGTTGTAATTGTACAACTTGTATCTCATTTCCATTTTCAAATTAAATGGGAATGTTAATTTTAAGTTTCCTTTTTAAGATCGGTATGCAATGTGTTGTTGTGCAACGTAAACAATTTTAAATAATCAAAGAATGAATAATGTTAAAAAAATGTATACAAAAAAAATTATGTACAGTCACTACTATCAGAATTGTGGATTGGAGTTACAAAACACCTCCATAGCCATCTTCTCCCGTATAATGGGTATATCAAGTTCTGTCCAGTCGTACTACATTGTCTACCGGTACGTACTCTATCAACCTCAACGTATGCACCACACAGTTACCACTGCAATGCAGGACATGGACAACTGTTAAGTTGATAATAAATTACACAGGAAGTTTTTTTGATGTTCGAACACGTATACCTTTTCTGCTGTTGTGGCAAAACTGATCTCGACAGCAGGCTCACCCTAAAGAGCCTATTCCGCCTCTGGAACTTCTCCTCGACAGGTTTCCTAGCGTCGTTAAACCCGGACTGATATAACATCGAGAGGAGAAACCATCTCAGTGGCCGTACCTGGCATTTCCTGTTGCTGATGGAGACGTCATGTCTGAAGGGGTCTAGGATATGTATCACCCCGGTAGTTAGGTCCATGCTAGCCAGAAGCCAATGCTGGTGTCTGACGTTGCATAGAATAAGAACCTATACAACACATATACATATTATAAAATGATATTGTTCACTAAAGTTATGGGAGAAACATATTGAGCCCTTCATTTTATAACACTTACCATGTCAACCTCGTGCCATGGCCGGTTTCCTACCGGGAGTAATCCACGTACGGTTATAAAGTTATCAGCGGACCACTTGTACTACAACACCTTCCACCCCAGTGCCTTCACTTTCCCGTCAGTATCACAATACATTTTTCTATCCCACTGATACTCCAACAATGGCTGTAGATATTTTTTTTCAGCGGAGTTAGGATCACACAAAACACCGGAGTTATGAAGACTAAAAAACACTTACAAAGAGCTGGGTGCCCAGAATGTTCATCCTCTGGTTGTACACAGTGGGGTATGCTCGCTGACGTTTCCTTAAGATATTCAGGTATGCGTCCATAAGCTGAAAAATAATTACAAAAACAACGTTAGAATTGGAGTGTGAAGAAAGCCAAACACAGTTAAAGTCAGGTGCCCACCGTGTCAAACAACTCCATATAGTTCTCTTGGAACCACTTGAACCAACCCACGTCTCCTGGCTAAATGAAATCAACATCGTGCCTTAATTTTTTTTTTTAAAACATCAGAACAATGACTGTAAAATAAACTAAAGGTGCTTCAATTAAGTTAAAAGTCTGATACTTACAATTCCTCCGTCTTGTTCCTCTTATATAATTTGCAGGCCTCTAGCTGCCCAACATCTACTAAAGCAGTAAGAGTGAATGTATGCTCTGATACTGCCGACACTGTCCTTTGCCTTTTTGGGCCAGTAGGGTCCGTGTATGGGCTCAATAGCTGCCACTTGTGCTTGCGAGCACGGGGGATACAATGGTGTAGGGGATCCCATGGGATGGTCCGGATGTGTCGATCAGAGGAGGTAGGGTCCCACGGGATGGTATGGGCCTGTCCTTGAGAGGTGAAGGGGACCTACATGATTGTCTGGACCTGTCCCTGATAGGTGCAAAGGACCCACGGGAAGGTCTAGACCTGTCCCTAGGAGGAGGGATCCGACGGGATGGTCCGGAGGTGTCCATAAGAGGAAGGGTACTGTGCGGTCTAGCCGTAGAGCCAACTCCGATGGAGGAAACACTCAGACGGTGTGATCGATTGAACGAAGTCTCCTGGACCTCAATTAGCAAGGGAAAGTCAGGTAAACCTTCAATACGAGTCTCCTGTTGTCGTTCTGTAACTCCAATCCCTGTACCCTGTGTCTCGGGTCTGGTACCCTGCATCTAACCTACACTCCCAGGGTTTGTCCCCTCGATATAGCTATGTCACCTGTCTTTGTCTCTGGGACTAGAGTCTCGTTCATAGAACGGTGAACCCTCTTTTGCTGTCTGTGATGTCGAACCCTACCGCCCTCGGACCTGTTGGAACCCCGTTCACCGGTCACGTAGTGGAAGTAAGGTTTTAAATTTTTTAATACAGATTATAATCTGTATCTCGGACCAGTGAACTTGGGGTCATAATTATTTTTGGAACTCATACATACAATATGTATACACAGGAAATTGTAATCAATATAATCAGAAGAAGAAAATCTTACTAACGTTTGGAAGCTCCTTCACTTTACGATATGCTCCTGTTTGAACCAATCTTACCAAAGCTTGGAAGCTCCTTCAGTTTACGATGTGTTCATGTCTAAACAACTCGATCTTCCACTCTATCTCCCGGAATGGTAACTACACGTGAGCGAGTCACGGTCTTAGGAACTTGAATGGATGATATAGAGAAAAGATTTGAAGAAACTCTTTCTTCTTAAAAGAAAACTACGTAGAAAACTACGTAGAAAACTTCAAGTAGTTAAATAAAAAAAGAAGTTTATTTATATTTTCTTCGGTGCAACAACTTGCTCACACTTAATGAAAGTGTATATATTTTTTTATCTATTTACGCACACCAAACCAAACAACCCCTTTTTTATTCTGTTAATGCGTGTGTGGTGTCTTACACATATAATTGCTTTTTAATTGCAATTCAAGAGACCTGATGTGTATATATCTCTTTAAATTTGTGTTGATCGTTTTTTATCTTATCTAAATATTTAAAGCATATATATCATACACACACACACACACACACACACACACATATATATATATATATATATATATATATATATATATATTGATAAAACTAATCAATTTAAATCTTTTAAGATATCTCATATCTTTAAAGATATTAATCAATTTGTTTTGAATTCAAACTCTTTAAATTCAAAATTAAATATCTAATTTAATAAAAACAAAATAATCAAATTCTCTTATCCTTAAAAAAATTAAATATCAATCAACACCCTCCATTTAGTGATTAATAATATAATTAAATAATCCAATTTTTTAATTTATTTAATCACCTTTATTCATTAATTAAATAATCTCATTATTCAATTAATTCCCGAATAAATACGTGTCACTTTCTTAACTCAATTAATTGGATAATCCAATTAATTAACCGTGACCCTTGTTACCTAAATCGATCGGGCTAGTAAGGGGACCTAATGGACCCATAGTATTTTGAACTCCAATAATCCTCAGAATCATTAATTAAACTCTTTAATTAATATTCATTGATTATTAACTTCGGTGTTATTCCATTAAAAACCTGAAGCTGCACTCTCTCAACTGCAGACGCTTTTACACAGATCGATATTACGAGGTGTCCATCGATATAGCTATTACACATGGTGTGATCCTCTATAGTAGTTCATAATTAGAGCTGGGTCATAATGTCCATTATACCCCCCTAGTTACATATATCCTTTATGTACTGTTGATTCTCTAATGGACAATAAATCCTATTTTCTCACGGAATTAGAAGAACGCTCATATTGTCCAAGCCCCGAATCAACCCTTAAGGGAACTACCATCTACTTCTCACAAGAAGGAGTTGATTCCACTATTGTGTACAAACCTTCCAAACCATGGGTCAAACCACAATCCCAACATACGAAGTATATTGTTCAGGAAATGCATCTGACCTCAACCATGGTATATCAAAGACCACGATCTAACCTGAAGGAGTCGATATGACACTCAGGATTAAGATCACCCACATATAACTATCATTACTTGATATATACGAATCTCATCAGTAAACGGATCTTGGTGTGAGATTCATATAGATCATGACCCAGTCCTTTATGATCACATCATACAAGGTACCTCCATTCCCATGTCTCATATGAATGATTCAGAATAGAATCACCGTACATTACGGAATGGACCGCAACTATAGATTAACTGCAAATAAAGTACCCTGCTTTATTTGCTATCTATGGACAATTTAGATTGCACATCTCTTACTGTATCCATCAGTATATGACACTCATATACATAGTTCGAGATTACATCTGGCAATCTAGGATGTTTATATATCCACAAGTTATAAAATAAACAACACAACAAGAATGAATTGAAATTTTCTTTTGTTTATTTCATTAATCCATTTACAAATTACATCTTTAGGGCGTAAACCCCAACACTCTCCTACTTGCACTAAAGCTTGTGAGGCATGTCTCATAACCCTAGACCATCTAGTTGACCCGAAAACACTTTACCCGGTAAGGTCTTCGTAAATGGATCAACATGATTGTCTTGTGAGGCTATCTTGATGATGATCACATCTCCTTACTGCACTATCTCTCAAATGAGATGATACTTTCTCTCTATATGCTTCTCTCTTTTGTGACTTCTTGGTTCTTTGGAATTAGTCACAGCATCACTGTTATCACAATAAAGTGTGATGGGCTTATCCAGATCTGGAACAACTTCCAGATCACTCAAGAACTTGCGGAGCAAAATAGCTTTTTTTAGCAGTTTCACAAGTGGTTACATATTCGGCTTTCGTAATGGAGTCAGCAATGCAAGATTGCTTGATAATTCTCCATATAATGGCTCCACCACCCAAGGTGAATACTGATCCAGATGTGGATTTCATAGAATCTCTGTATGACTGAAAATCAGAATCCGTGTATCATAAAGGGTTCAAATTCTGCCTGAAATACACTAGCATATAGTCTCTCATTCTCCGAAGATACTTGAGAATTGTCTTGACAACAACCCAATGATCCAATCCTGGGTTAGATTGATATCTGCTGAATACTCCCACCGTTTAGCAAATGTCCGGCCTCATGTATAACATAGCATACATGAGACTACCTACTGCCGATGCATAAACTACACCTCTCATATCTTTAACTTCTTAAGGTGTCTTAGGACACTGTTCCTTTGACAAGTGAACTCCATGCCTGGTAGGTAAATTACCTTTCTTGGAATTCTGCATCGAAAATCGCATAAGAATCTTATCGATATTTGATACTTGAGACCGTGCTATGAGTTTGTTCTTACAATCCCCTATAAGTTTGATCCCTAGAACATAACTCGTCTCTCCCAAATCTTTCATTTGGAATTAGCTAACTAGCCAACCCTTTACATCAGACAACACTCCCATATCATTCCTAATGAGTAGGATATCATCTACGTATAGGATCAAGAAAACTACTTTCTTCTCAATGATGTGCTTGTCGACACAAGACTCATCGACGTTCTGCTCGAAGCCATAGGTTTTGATTACTTCATCAAACCTAATGTTCCAAGATCAAGATGCTTGCTTAAGTCCATAAATGGACCTTTGCAGCTTGCAAACCTATTGAACTTGATCTGGAGACACGAATACCTCTGGTTGCATCATATAGATGCTCTCGTCAAGATTGCCATTCAAGAATCCAGTCTTGACATCCATTTGCAAAATTTCATAATCGAAATAGGCAGAAATGGATAAGAGAATCCTAATAGACTTAAACATGACTACTGGCGAGAAGGTCTCTTCATAATCGATCCCCTCTTTCTGGGTATAACCCTTGGCCACTAGCCTTGCTTTGAAGGTTTCTACCTTTCCGTCTACTCCTCTTTTTCTCTTGTAGATCCTTTTATACCCTATTTGTTTTACCCTATTCGGTAAGTCTACAAGATCCCAGACTGAGTTAGAGTGCATGGACTCCATCTCGAGATTCATGGCTTTAAGCCATTCCTCTTTATCAGGCAATTCTATTGCATTCTTAAATGTCAATAGAGCATCCACACTATCAGTAGAGACAACACCTTGTCCCTAACCTATACCTAAATAGCGTTCAGGTTGTCTCACAACCCTTTCACTATGTCTAGGTGGTAGTGTATTCTAATAAGGAACCATTTGACTCTCTGATGTTTATGGATCAACAACTCTTATTGATGAAGCACTGGTCTCACCAGGCTCAAACTAATTTAATACAATCTTAGAACAAGGTTTATGGTCACTAATATAATTGTCCTCAAGAAACTTTTCATTTATCGATACAAATACTTTGTTATCTTCGGGACTATAGAAGTGTCCCCCTCTGGTCTCCTTGGAGTATGCTACAAATAGGCAGACAATAGACTTAGAGTCTAGCTTTCCACTTATGTTCTTCAGCACGTGTGCTGGACACCCCATATACGGAAATGTCGTAAACTAGATTTACGACCATTCCAAAACTCTAGGGGAGTCTTAGGAACATATTTGGATGGCACTACATTCAAAATATATGCCGCTGTTTGTAACGCATATCCTAGAAGGAATTTGGTAATGATGAGAAACTAATCATAGATCTCACCATTTCCATTAGGGTTATATTTCTCCTCTCCGCTACACCATTTTACTGAGGTGTACTAAGAGCTGTGAGTTGGGAAACTATCCCATGATCGACCATCAAGTCTACAAACTCTTAGTCAAGGTACTCACCTCCACGATCTAATCATAGTAACTTGTTAGTCTTACCTAATTGATTCTCTACTTCAGCTCAATTTTTTTTGAAATTTTCAAATGTTTTTGACTTCTATTGCATCAGGTATACGTATCTGTATCTTAAGTAGTCATCTATAAAGGTGACATAATACTCATAACCACCCTTAGCTTTAACATTCATCGGTCTGCAGACGTCTGTATGTATAAGCTCTAGCGGTTCTTTAGCTCTAAGCCTTTTTCTAGTAAAAGGTCTCTTATTCATCTTACCTTCTAGACAAGATTTGCAAACAAGTAAGGTGTCAACCTTTAACTCACTTAAAGGTCCACTTTTTACTAGTGGTCAAGGTTTATATGGCCAAGCCTTAGATGCCAGAGATACGTGTCATTCTCTAGAGAAATTTTATGTCGTTTAGTTTTTGGTTTTTCAACCTTAAACATTTCGGTGTTGAGCAGTGTAGTATGTAGTAACGGTCTTAACACATATAATTTTTTTTCATTAATTTCTGAACAAATATTCAGACCATTCTTTCCAATAATAACTCACTTATTATTAAAAGAAACAGAATACGATTGTTCTAACAATTTAGAAACGGAAATCAAATTCCCAGTAAATTCAGGAATATAAAAAACATTTTTCAACAATATATAATTATTACAAAAAATATAATCTAATTACGCCCACTGCTAGTGTCGACACGACATCCGTTTACCCCACACGCATTGAGAAGGCTCCCTTCTATAGCTGTGTCCAAGAATCAGTCCATTGCAAAGAAAAGCATATAGGGAAAATACGCGCAGCGGAAGCGTGAAAATTTAATAATTATAGTTTCAGTATAAATAATTTTTTTTTCTTTTTAAATAACAAGAACCTTAACCCTAGATTAATTGATGTATATAAAAAGTGTCGTACCTTTTTCTCGTGAAGATTGAAGAAGCGCCGAATTGAATCCGCAAGATCTTCCAATCTAATCACGAATGTGAATCACCTAAGAGTGTGGGCTCCCTTTTTTTAAATTGTATACCTGAGGTGGAAACAAACAAAATCTTTTTCTTTGTTAGTTACAATTATAATCCAAGAGAAAAATCCAAGAACATCCGGTAACTTGTGAATTATCAATCTAATTGATTGAAACTCACGTGAACCTTATTTGATTTTGTACACAAAACCCTTTTTTTGATGTAAAGGATACTAGTGTACTATCAAAAACAAAAACGTTCTCCTTTTCTCTTTTCTCCTTGGCCGAATTCTACACCCTATATCTATGAGTTGATCGAATTTTGTCTAGAGTAAAAACTAAATTTTTCTCCCTCAAAATTCTCTCTTGCTAGGCCGAATTTTCTCTTGAAAAGTACCTACTCTTGGCCGAAATTCACTCATAGAAAACCCTAGGGCTGGCCGAAATTCACTATGTTGTATATATAAGATCACAAATCCTTTCCTAAGAAGTACTTACTTGGTTGTTAAGAATCCTTTCCTTAGATGGATTTACTTGGTAGTTAAGAATCCTTTTAAAAGAAGAATTCTACCCTTAGGTAGATTTTCTTGGTGACCAAGAATCCTTTTCAAAAAAGAATCCTTTTCAAAAAATAATTCTTTCCTACACCAAGACTCCTAATCCAACTCAATATTGTATTTGTAACCATATTAAACACTTCCCAATTTGATTAGATCAATAATTCCTTTTATTTATCTACTTATCAAATATAGTCTTTAATATTAATTATACTACCAACAATAGTATAATTTTAGGAGACCATCTTCTACTAGAAAAAAGATTTTGAATTTTAATTAAAAAATTAATTAATTACCAAATTAATTAATTTCCATTTAATTAAATAACTAAATAAAAAACAATGTAATAAGCCATTTTGTATAGCCTTACCGCCCAACACATATACACGGGCCAATATATTATTTTTCTTATTTTATTAAATCCACTGGACCTTGAAAAAAAAGTCCATATGTGAACTAGACCTATTTTTACAAAAAGAAACAAGTTCACATGCTTTAATACAATTCTAGATGAACCCCTAAATTGGTCCAGTAGATTATATCAAGTGATCTATGCAAGTTCGTGTGGATTGAGGATCTTGGCGGGCTATCTAAATTTAAGCTCCAATAGACACAACCCAGTCACAATCAACAAATGATTCACTTAGATTCGATATATTAATTTTAGATCATTCCACTAAAGAACTAAAACTGAACTCTTAAATAAAGATAGAATAAGTTGATGTTACTCATTCATACCCTAGACAACCTTATTGGAGAAAGTGTATCCTCGTGAAGAATATCAGTAATCGTAAAGAGCTCATAGACCACATATAAATCTCTAAGATACCATATTTACTCATATGACCACATTTTGAACTTGGATATTTTGACTTGTCCTGAAGCCATGTTTCAATAGACACTATTGAAAACTTAACGTTAAGATTTAATATCTAATACCTCAAAACATCCATATGATGATATTCTACTCTCAATTAATAAATGGAGCCACGATGTCCATATCTATAAATGAAGTCCTCTATCGATTAACAAGTGAATACCACCAAACTATCAAGGATAGACTATGCTATATAATCGTACTCATTGATAGCTCAAATGATAACACTTGCAACCATAAGTCCATCATTTATCTCAGGATTGAGATAGACTCCCCGATTGTCTTCAAATGAAAACTTTTATCCGTTGGCGGTTCTAGATAAAGTATTTCATTGTGATCCAATTCAATGCACCCAGTGCACTAGA
Organism: Dipteronia dyeriana; assembly: GCA_032871835.1. Lineage (NCBI taxonomy): Eukaryota > Viridiplantae > Streptophyta > Magnoliopsida > Sapindales > Sapindaceae > Dipteronia > Dipteronia dyeriana. The sequence goes on from CM065299.1 coordinate 40,342,167, forward strand.
TTCTTTTGTCCAAAGACACCACACTTTGATGTTTTTAGACTCATCATAACACATTTGATCCCACTCAAATGCTAGCAAAAGAATCTACAACTTTAACAAGATAAAGGCGCCCAACCTTTATCTTAAGTTGTGAATATTATTCAAGACTAACTAAAGATTTGTGTCTACCTCATACATATCAAGATGTATGAACAATTCTTCTAGTCGTCTGACCTTATGATTATTTACTTTTGACAATTATAATAATTAAACCATAAATACTATAAGATTTGTTAAACTAGAAATCACTTTGTTAATATGAAAAGATTTTCAAATACATTATTATACTCTTGCTATCGAGCATAATCCCAACATACTAACCCTCCCTCTACGGCGAGGTATGGTAGATTGGTGATCTTGTGTTGGTATGGAACTTACAATTGGGCTTGGTTGTGAAACCTCTTGTGGAATTGTATCTCCTAAAAGCTCATTCAGCACAATTCTACTTTTAGGCATAAAATTATTTATATAGTCCTTTTCCAGAAATTTAGCATTTGTCAAAACAAATACTTTAAGATCTGAAGGACTATAGAAATAATATTCTTTTCTTCTTTTTGGATACCCTACAAATATGTATGTTTCTGAACGAGACTCTATCTTTTATCTTTCTTTTTAACACGTGTGCAGGACATCCAAATATCCTTAAGTGTTGTAAACTATGCTTTCGCCCGGTCCACAACTCATGCGGTGTTTTAGGAATCGACTTAGATGGTACATCATTTAGAATGCACATAACAGTTTATAAAGCACATCCTCAAAAAAAATTAGGAAGCATTGAGTAACTCAACATTTACCTAACCATTTCCAAAAGAGTTTCATTTCTCCTTTTTGCCACCCCATTTTGTTGAGGTTTACTTGGTGCAGAAAACTGAGAAATTATCCCATTATCAATAAGATATTGCTGAAACTCACCAGATAGATATTCTCCACAACGATCAGGCCTCAATATTTTTATGCGTTTCTCAAGTGTATTTTCTACTTCAGCTTTAAATTCTTTGAACATGTTAAAAGCATCCGACTTATGTCTCAGGAGATACGTATAGCCAAATCTTGAGTGATCATCCATGAAAGTGATGAATTACTCATATCCACCTCTAACTTGAATGCTCATAGGTCCACACACATCAGTGTGTATCAATCCTAAACATTCGATGGCTCTTGTGCCTTTGGTCGTAAATGATCTTTTGGTCATTTTACCTTCCAAACAAGATTCACAAGTTGGTAGATCATCAACCTTTTAGTCACTTGGAGGTCCGTCACTAGCCAATCTTTTAATCCTATTAAGGTTAATATGACCGAGGCCTAAATGCCATAGGTAGGTTTCATCTTTTGATAATTTTACTCTTTTATGATTAGTTTTTGTTGATTCTGTGTCTAACTAGTGAGAGATATTTCTATGCAAGTAGAATAAACCGTTTTCCAATGTACCCTTACAGACAAATTTGTTTTTCTTACTAATAATAAAACCTTTATTAAAAGTAACCGAATATCCAAATTTATTTAGATAAGAGACCGAAATTAAATTCTTCTTGAATTGTGGTAGATAATAAACGTTTATTAAAACTAAATGCCTAAAAGAATCTAAATTGATTATAATATCTCCCACTACACTAGTAGACAACAACGCTCCATTGCCTAAATGCAAGTTGAATTGATTCTTATTAAGTCTATTCCTTTGACCCTTTTCACCACAAAGGAAACACTTCCCTTTGATCTTGGTTACTTTCTTGGTCTCTTTCTGAGAACGCCCAAGTTTCTTTTTCTTCTGTTGTCTCTTAATCTTCTTTCGGGTCTTTAACAGTAGCAACTTTCCAAGCATATGAATCTCTTGACCCTTGCCTTTCACAAGGATTTTCATGGCACTTTAAACATCTTTCATCAGGTCTTGCAAGGTGTATTCCTTATTGTTCAAGGTGTAGTCCAACTTAAACTGATCAAAAGAATCTTACAGTGAGTTGAAGATCATGTCAATTTTCATCTCATCATCTATCTCAGTACCATTCAGTTCAGCAATGTTAAAATGTGCTATGAATTTCATCATGTGATCTTTCACAGCCTTTCCAAGTTTTATCCTAAGATTTATGAAAGCAGTCACTGCCTCTCTCTTAGTCGTCCTAGACCTCATAGCTAACATCTCCTATAGACACATCATTATATCAGCAACATTCTCCATTCCTTCATGTTGCTGTTGCAACACATCGGAGATGATGGCCATAATGTAACGTACATTTAGCCATCTCATCAGAAGATTTCCACTATTGATACTCATCTCTTTGCTCCTGAGTAGATTCATTAGTTTGGCGGTTAAGGAATAGACATAACGAATTTATGTTTTTCAGCTTGCAAAAACAACCCAATTTTCCTTTTCTATGTGACATAATTATCATCAGTTAAAGTATTATCTTTTAGGATGTTGATTAGGGATGGGGTCATGATTTCCTTTTAATAACAAAAATTATATAAGTAAACAGTCATGATAAAACACTTTCGAATATTTATCTTGAATTAAATAAAATAATTCAATCGTAAAAATTCAACGGTGATCCAACACCCATAAGCATCACGCCTCATTTGGGAGTTCTCACCATTTACTAGTTGGACTAGGTACCACCTAATTGTTAACATAACAACCAGCGTTTTCAATTTTAGCCTTGCAATTTTATTAACAAGAACTATTGGGAGGATATTAATAAAATCACATTGAGTGTGTTACCAAGTTATCGACCTTCAATATATTCCCCCATGAATATCCCTCCTTTGGGAGTATATATCGTTTTGGTTAATTGTCTAGTCTATCCTTGTAAGAAAGTATCTTGCTAAAATCCATTCATGAATATCTCTTGGGAGGTTGTTGCTTGAAACATAAAGCTCAACTAAACTTCGAGGCCCTAGGTGTTCCAAAACACCTTCTCCCACTCAATTATTTAAGGCGTGTGATCGAATTCCAAAGAATAATCTACCAAGTTATCTAGATGCCAATTAGATACCTAAACCATTCAATGCATGTTCATACCAAAAGAGATATATGAGTGGCGCTCCTATTCTATATGACATGTTATCAAACAATGACAAACATTGCAATATCTATAAAAACTAGAAATTACTTTATTATTACGAAAAGATTGTCAAATACATTATTATACTCTTGCTATCGAGCATAATCCCAACAATCTCCCACTTGCTCTATAGCAAATGTGTCATATCCCCTTTGGGATTATGCTCGATAGCAAGAGTATAATAATGTATTTGACAATCTTTTCATATTAACAAAGTGATTTCTAGTTTAACAAATCTTATAGCATTTATAGTTTAATTATTATTATTGTCAAAAGTAAATAATCATAAGGTCAAAAGACTATGAGAAAAGAAGAATTGTTCATACATCTAGATATGTATGAGGTAGACACAATTCTTTAGTTAGTCTTGAATAATATTCACAACTTAAGATAAAGGTTGGGTGCCTTTATCTTGTCAAAGTTGTAGATTCTATCGCTAGCATTTGAGTGAGATCAAATGTGTTATGATGAGTCTAAAATCATCAAAGTGTGGTGTCTTTGGGTAAAAGAATCTAGTGCACTGGGTGCATTGAATTGGATCACAGTGAAATACTTTATTTAGAACCGTCAATGGATAAAAGTTTTCACTTGAAGACAATCGGAGAGTATATCTCAATCCTAAGATAAATGATGGATTTATGGTTGCAAGTGTTATCATTAGAGCTATCAATGAGTACGATTATATAGTATAGTCTATCCTCGATAGTTTGGTGGTATTCGTTTGTTAATCGAGAAAGGACTTCATTTATAGATATGGACATCGTGGCTCCATTCATTAAGTGAGAGTAGAATATCATCATGTGGATGTTTTGAGGTATTGGATATTAAATCTTAATGTTAAGTTTTCAATAATGTCTAGTGAAACATGGCTTCTGGACAAGTCAAAATATCCAAGTTCAAAATGTGGTCATATGAGTAAATATGGTAACTTGGAGAGCTATAGGCGGTTTATGAGCTATTGGCGATTCTTCACAATGATACACTTTCTCTATTTAGATTGGCTAGGGTATGAATGAGAAATATTAACTTATTCTATCTTTATTTAAGAGTTCAATTTTAGTTCTTTAGTGCAATTTTAGTTCTTTAGTGGAATGAACTAAAATTAATAGATTGGACCTAAGTGAATCATTTGTTGATTGTGATTGGGTTGTGTCTATTGGAGCTTAAATTTATATAGCCCGACAAAATCCCCAATCCTCACGAACTTGCATGGATCACTTGATATATTCTACCGGATCAATTTGGGGTTCCATCAAGAATTGTATTAAGGCATTGGATTTGTTTCTTTTTGTAAGAATGGGTATAGTTCACATGTGAACTTTTTATAAAGGTCAAATGGATTTAATAAAATAAGAAAAATAATATATTGGCCCATGTATATATGTTGGGCGGCAAGGCTATTTAAAATGGCTTAGTATATTGTTTTTTATTTTATGGTTTAATTACATGGAAATTAATTAATTTGGTAATTAATTAATTTTTAAATTAAAAGTCAAAATCTTTTTTCTAGTAGGAGAAGGTCTCCTAATATTATACTATTGTTGGTAGTATAATTAATATTAAAGACTATATTTGATAAGTAGATAAATAAAAGGAATTATTTATCTAGTCAAATTAGAAAATCTTTAATATGGTCACAAATACACTAATGTGTTGGATTAGGAGTCTTGGTGTAGGAAAGAATTCTTTTTGGAAAAGGATTCTTGGTCACTAAGTAAATCCACCTAAGAATAGGATTATTGTCTACCAAGTAAATCCTCTTTAGGAAAGGATTTGTGACCCTATAAATATAGGTTGTAAATTTCGACCAAGCCTTAGTTTTTGGTATAAGAAGTTGTTTTTCATTTATTTTTTTTTGTTATAAAAAAAAACTTTGTCCAACTCATTATGTGAAGAATTCGGTCAAGCATAGAGAAAAGAGGGAACGTTTTTGTTTTCGATAGTACACTAGTATCCTCAGCATCAAAAGGGTTTTGTGTACAACATCGAATCAAAGGTAACGCGAGTTTCAATCAAATTGAATGATAATTCACAAGTGACAGGACGTTCTTGGTTTTTCTCATGGAGGATTATTGTGACTAGCAAAGATGAAGATTTTGTTTTTTTCCATCCTCAGGTATACAGTTTATAGAAAAGGAGCCCACACTCCTAGGTGATTCGTGATCGTGATTGGGTTGGAAGATCTTGTGGATTCAATTCGACGCTAGTTCAATCGTCACGAAAAAAAGGTACGCTACTTTTTATATACATCAATTAATCTAGGGTTAAGGTTATTATTAATAAATGGGATTTTTATTTATTTATATCAAACCCTAATTTCTTTTTTTCATACATCCGTTGCGCGATTTTCTCTACAATTGGTATCAGAGCCTGATTGTACCGTTGATTAATTGATGTATATGTACGTGAATCTTTTTCTTTTTTATAGTATGTATGCATGTTTAAGAAAGAGTTGACACTCTAGGTATTCACATATATATATATATACATATATATATATATATATATATATATATATATATATATTTAGATTGGAATGTATGGATATATATATGTTTTATATGTGGTTTTTTATTGCTCAATTTTGGTACTAGAATTTCAATGTATTTTTGTTTTGGGATTTTAACAAGAAGGGTGGCCTATCATCGCCTTAATTTCCTTCTTGGTAGTTGCTATGTTTTTTCTTGTAATAAAAAAAATCTGCACTATATTGTAATAAAAAAAAACTGCACTTTTTTTAAAATTCCTCTGTAATACATTCAAAATGGACAACGAATGAGTTTGAGGTCCCTAAATGACATCATCGTGCTATGAATGCCATCTTTGGAGGAGTTGATGGGCATCAATTCTCCTACATTCAAAATCTTGAATCCACAAAAGAGGCTTGGGATACTCTCCAAGTTACTAATGAAGGAACCTTAGCGGTGAAGAAATCAAGGCTTCAAATGTTGGCATCACAATTTGAAGGTTTAAATATGGATGAAGAAGAAAAGTTTGAAGACTTCCAATTCCGGCTTCTTAACATTGCTAACCAGCGTCAAGCACTTGGAGTACCTATCTCAAGAGAGCGTTTAAATTTGAAAATCCTTAGGTATCTTCCTAAGAGATTTAAATCAAAGAATTCAGCCAAAGAGAGCCTAGTACATGTGAGAGACTATTTTTCACAAAATCAATCAATTAAAGATCATCAAATAGTCCTAGAATCAAAGCTAGCACAATACAATCCCAAACAGGTGAAAACATAGGCAAAATCAAAACCTAACTCAACATGTGAGATTTCAATTGAAACTCAATCTAGCTTTAAATGAGTTCAAAAAACAAATCAAAACAATCACAAGACACATATATATTGAAGAAGAAAACCCAAGGCAATTGACCAAGTTTTAAAAGAAAACTTTGAGAAAAAATCAATACCTTATTTGATTTGGTGCAGTCCCATTTTTGTGAGGTTATACTCCAAAAATAGAAATAAAACAAACTCAAACCTTCAGATAAAAGATGGAGGATGAATAGAAAAACACTCTCAACTTTCAATCACTCAGATCGGAGTTCAAATGATGAAGTTATGGTGTTTGGAAGGTGAGCAAATTTGGGAGAAAATTCTGCACTCAAATTTTGAATCTCTCTTCTTAGAATGAAATGTTAGAGGGAAGGGATATATAAAGGAGAGGGAAAAAGGACATGTGAAATGACCAAAAGGGACAAGAAGCATCCAATCTTTCTTGCTGCCCGAGATGGCACGTGGGCATCTCGGGGCAGCAAGCCTTCTGACCCGAGATGGCCACGCGCCATCTTGGGAAAGAAGACCTTTGTGCTGTCTTCTATTTCCCTCGACCTCTCTTCGCGTTCTTAGACCATTCTCCTGCCTCCGAACTCAAAATTTGTATCCGTTTGTGGATTATTATTATTATATATGCAACATGAGTTGAAAGTGTAGTAACTTTTGACATAGAACTTGAAATTGAAAAGTGTGAGTAACCAAAATGTTCGGAACTCAATCAAGAATGATTTAAGACTAAACTCAAGTTAAATATCCATGTTATACAAATATTTACACATACAAACACAATTCACACTAGAATGCAAACTACATAGAGATAGTCTCCAATCATGCATTTTCCAAAACATGCTATTTTCATACCAATGCATGAGCATTCAACTTCAAGTGTGTGAATGAATGTGTTAAAAATGGTGCACAATGATGTAGGGACACAAATGTATGATATGTTTGTGTGTGCCTATAATGGTGCACAATTATGCAGGGACACAAATGTATGAATTGTGTGTGTGTGCCTTAATGGTGCACAACTATGCAGGGAAACAAATGTATGGATTGTGTGTGTGTGCCTAAAGCTTTGTAAGAGAAAGATAAGGTCTTAATATACCTTTGTAGAACCACATAACATCCTTTCTCTTTGAAGACTTTTAACTTGCTTTGACTAGTTGTTATTTCTTCTTTGAAGCTTGAATCATCATGAACCTAAACATCTAAATCATTACAAGTAAACATCATTTTGATATGGAATTAATGCCAATATAATCTAAAACCTAACAATCTCCCCCCTTGGCGAATTCCATGTCAAAACATCTATACATTTGCTACAAATACAAAAATGAAGATAGGTCACAAAATCACTCCCTCACATTACAATGAGTAAGATTCCTAGAACTAATCTTCATCAACTGTTGAACTTCATCTTGATATTCTCTTGAAGCAACCTACAAATCATCTCAAAGCACAATGCATATACAAGAGAAAAACAACAAATGGCAACATATAATATGGATAAGAATATACAATTAAAGTCCACAAATACATGTATCTCCCCTTCAATACATACCAAATCACAAAATTTTTTTAACCAAATCTTAAGACTAATTATTACATGCCATTAAGTTCAAAAGTTCACAAAAAAAACATAGAAAGAAACTAAGCAACTAGCATATACTCTTTCTCCCCCTTTTTAACATGAAATGACATCAAAAGGTCAAGAAATGTACCTAAAAGCTCAAATACTAGCCAGTTGTTCCACCAAAGAAAGTTGTGCGAGTAGTCGATTTAACATAATGCATGAGAGGTGGTCTTGAGCTTGAAGCAATGTACTCCTCCAACTCTTTAATCCTAGCATCTTGTTGAACAACTTTTCACTAAGTTCATCAACCTTCTCCTTCAATTGTATAGCCCAATCCGGAAGAATACTTATGCTAATCACATGACTATCAACTTGAGAACTACTAAATAGTCCAAAAGTATCACAAGTCTTACCCTTATTCTTATAAGACATGTAAGACAAACGCTTATCACAATATTTCTCCAAGGGTTGAACTAACACATCATCTTCTCAACACTTAATCCCACGAGCTAAACACAATGAAGTAATAAACCTCGGTAATGCAAGCTTTTTATCACCAATAGTAGAGAAAGCCGCACTATCAATGTAATACATGAGAAGATCTCTATGATTTATCGATTGATTAGTGACCAAGGAATACACTATTTTAATCTTGTCCTTATTCAACTCGGTTGAATTCGAAGATCCAGTAATGTTAGTGCAAATGAATAGATGCCAAAATGCACTAGCCTTAGTTAACTCATGTTGACTAATGTATGCCCTATTTTTCCACTCAAAGGAAGCATTGTCACAAAGAGTTCTACCCATGATATTTAGATTCTCAATAACATCCACATCTAGAAAATTAGAATCTATATCATTAGATAACTAAGAAACTTGTTAATGTTCTCCGGGTTAACTCTAAACACACTACCCCGTATCATTTACAACTCTCTAACAAAAGTATCATTTACAACTCCTTACATGCCCACCCAAGATTCCCATTTTCTATCCTTTAAGCACTTAAGAAAATAAGTATCTTTACACTTACCAAAGTCAATGCCTCTCTCTTGAAATATCTTCTTTGTTCCAAAGATCCCTAAATCTTTTGTCCTTGAAGCTTTGGATCCTTTTGAGGTAGACTTGGCTTTCACAACGGGATTCAATTGATTTCCACTTCCGATAATCTTAGTTCTTCCCATTTTTCTTGTGTTATAAGATGCTATATACATACAACCAAAGTGAGTGAAAACAAAACAAACTCGTTAGTCACAAAAATATAAAAACAAAGACATATGACTTAAGAATGAATCATCATGCAAGACAATGATAATGAGTAATAGCTTACAAGTATCATTAAGTCAAAATATGCCAACATGTAACAAAATGAAGCATGTGAACATATCATAAAAGAGAACAATGTCTAGCATACAATGCTCCCCCTTGATAAATGCCATAACTAAAATCAATGATAGCATACAGTTCACAAAGATGTTCACATAATCACACATTCAAGCAATTTGAAGAAATCTCAATAAAATAAGCTTCATATGCAAAGAGAGATACACAAAAAATTTCAAGTTCTCTCATAATTCTTCAACAATTGCTAAAATATCAACATACTCATAAACAAAGTGTGTGTGTGAGAGATATGCTTCAAATATATATCAAGAAATAGTTTGATAGTCAACATGTAAACAATTTCCAACATCTATTCATCTTAAGCTTTTTCCATAAAAAGTCAAACCGATTATCATCTGGAATTTTTTCTTTTAAGAGAGTAGATTTCAACATATGAGCGTGTGTGTACATGTGGCTCGTCATCCCATTTATGTTTTTCAATCCTAGCTCATTTGATTTTTCAACTGTACTTCTTTGTAAGTCTTCTTTCTTTTCTTTTTAGGCTTTGAATCAAAGAATTTTCTTTTCATGATTCCATTCAACACTTATTTGATTTTTCCAAACAAAAAAAAAAATCATTGCATGGCGGCTTTCACTCATCACAATGGTGTAGCTCTTTCCAACATTGGGTAGCTTTCACAACCAATGCCTGTATCCCTTTCCATGAAAGTGCTCGTTGAGTTCTATGTATTTGCCAAAGAAAAATGGATACTAACCATAGGTCATTTTAAATGTACTTAAGCATAAAAACTTTAAGGTGTATCCAAAGTTTACATATTAGTAAACTCAACCTACTAGCAAAACATTTAAGGGAAGCAAAGTGCAATTTTAGAAAACCAAGATTTTATGGCTCATAAGCACATGATCTAAAACCAATAAGTAGAGACTTATTCAAGATCATTACTTCTCTAATGAGTAGCTTTCAAAGAATAAGAATCTCATATTTTCAAAAGTAATGCCACTTAATATATTATACACAAACAATCATCAAAGTTAAGATCAATGTGAACAATATCACTATTAGATCCTAAAATAGCAAACGTCAATGAGAATCATATGTATGCTATACAAAATTCTCTAATATGACATGCTATGAGATATATATAAAACATTGAGTCAAAAGATGAATATCTAACAGAACATGCATTAGAGTATAGAGATACCTTTTGCACATTATATTCACAAATATCATACTTCCGCCCTTTTTTTGAGCACTCTTGCCTTGAATGTCCTCATGACACCAAGTTGACCATGTTTCACAAAAAGAGTATAAATAGCATAATACCTCAACTAAATCGATACATATATCAAAAGAACTTCTTAAAAGTTAACCAAAATTTTTTAACCATCATAACAAACATGATGTGAGATAACCAAGTTCATATCAATACATGGAGTATTCAAAGCTAGCAAGCAAGAATTCTCAACACAATTGATATATTGCCTTAAAGCTACCTCACATGTGCTTCTTACATTAGTGATAAGATCACTCACCGTTGGACCACTTGTTCTTGGGTGTACCTACACAAACATTTCCAATATCGTCCTTGACAACAATGTTAAATCTAGAGTAAAGTCCTTCAATGACTTGATTAACAAGAATAACATTAATACACTCTTCCTTAACATTTTCAACACAAGCTTTGTCAAGTTGAACAAGATTAGCTTTCTTTCTACTCCATAAATTCTTTTCATGCTTAGCAATATTAACATGTTTTTAAACTTTCAAAGCCTTAGCTTGTTCAATTTTAAGTTTAATCCCCTTATCTCCAGATTTATTTCCTAATTTCCATTTTTCAATAAATTTATAACACCTAGGCTTAATGTGACATATTGTGTTACAATAATCGCAAGTTGGAATAAAAAATGAGATTGTACCTTTTGGAGTTTGTTGTATGTAAATTTTACCAAGCATACACGTCATTGACAGGAAGGAAAAAATAGCCAGGTTTATGCTTAGATGGACATCCGGGAAATATCCTACAAGGCATCGTTAAAGAGGAGCAAGCCCGAGTAAGCATATACCGAAATAAAGACCTACTCGGGACTGGCTAAAACAATGCATTCACTCTGGCTCAAACGGCACTACTCGAGACCATCAGGTAACAGTCTTACTCTGGAGTAAATACAACCCGAATAAGAACTTATCGTACGGGTTAAGTCATTAAATACGCTAAGATATTCTTCATGAAGCAATCCCAAATAATGGACCTCTGAGTTAGAAGAGTCCCCCAATCAGGAAAATACTTGATTCCTTTTCGAAGACTACATTCTTATAAGGAAACAAGTAAAATTGAACTACGCTTCTAGAATCCCACTCAATTTCCATAAAGAGACTCCGAAACCAGAAAGAAGACAAATCAACCTCAAACAAGTAACCAAAACATAATAAAATACAAATATCTTGTATTACTTGTACAAAGCAGATTAGGGTTCTATAAGCATATAAATAGACCCATAATCTGGCTCGAAAAGATATAGACAATATAGCATACAGTAATCACAAATAATACAGAGAGAAAAAGGGAGATCGAGAGCTTGTAAAAACATCTTATTCTCTTAGTGGATTTTGGCTTGGTTGATCTTTTAACCACCCGTCGGAGTTTTACCACGTAAACCTTGTCTTTTTTACTCTCTGCATCTCTTTCTCTTTGAATCAATAGCCAAAATCCAGTCCTTGTTGGCTTTTCTGGCATAATCCAGAAATCGACGTCAACAATTGGCGCTAGAAGAAGGGGCTTGAACCTCCGAACTTGTTAGAAGGCAATAGCTGGAAGCAGAAGTAGTTCGGGGAACGGCCAAAGATCATCAGGCGATTTCCATACTGGCAATACGTCACAAAATCCTGCAACAAACATAGAAAACCAACCTGCGCACCTGGCAGGGATCCAACAAGTTCCTCCAACCAGCAGAGATTTTACGCTGCATTTCCAAGAGGCCCTACAGCAATTAGTGATGGACGCAGCAAAGGAAGGGATTGACCTACTGGTCGCAGAAGCCCATACTCCCAATCCTCCACCCGTGAGGCTCCGTTCAATGGTGGTAGGACTAGGAATAACTATACCGGAAACCAAAAGGAACTTTTCCCCAATCAATCCGGTTGGACAGAAAACTCTAGAGGAGGAGAATCACCAAAAGCTGGACCGCAATCAAACAGTATGTGCCAGACATCGTAAATACGATCTGCGCAGAGGACGATCATCATCAGAAGACAGTGATCAACACCATCGTAAACGTCATCATGGAGTCACACGATGGTTCCGGCATCAGAGTGAAGAATCTGAGGAAAGAATGACAGTCACCCAACGGTTCGACCGCCAGGGAAGCCCAGTAGGGGACAGAGATATTACAATCCAGAGCCTGACTCGAGAAGTAGAGAATAATAGGCGACAGATGGAGGCACTTGTCAGACGTTACAGTTACAACGATCTATCCGACGACGACTCCGACAGTCCATTTACCAGGGAAATTTTGGACCCCTTTCCCTAAAAGATTCAGGATGCCGTATGTGGACCAATTCAAAAAAGATACAGATCCAAAGGAGCACGTTAGGCGCTACAAAAGCTCCATGGCTCAATATGCCCGCAGTGACCCCCTGTTGTGTCTCAACTTTCCACAAACACTCGGGGACACAGGCTCAAGATGGTTCGGAAGACTACCTCCAGCGAGCATCGAAAATTTCAGCGAGTTGAGTAAGAGCTTCTCAAGGCAATTCCTGAGCAACGTTCACAGAAAGAAGTCGGTGGCCTACCTCTCTCAAATAAAACAAGGGAAGGACGAGTCATTTAAAAAATTCTTAGGCCGGTTTGGCCAAGCAGTATCAGAGATCGGCAGCGCTAATGATGAAGCCATTATTGTTGCCTTCACCAATAACTTACAGAATGGACGATTATCCTTCGATTTGAGAAGAGCACGACTGACAAGGTATGCCGACATGATGGATATGGCGGGAGGATACGCTCTGGCTGAGGAAGAAGAGTTAGATATAGGAGGAAGCTATATGCATGGAGGAAAGCCCTAACAGAGAAATACAGAATCCAAGGGGCAGAATAAAAAAGAAAAATAGAAACAGAACAGCAAGGAGAAAAATAAGGATGGGGGTAATGGACGCAACGCCTAACGGTCCACAGAGAAATACCGCGGCAGATATACGAATTACACCCCTCTTCGGAAGAAACAAGAAGAAATTATAGCCATCCAAGAAGAAAAGAATATGGTGCAAGAACCGCGGTGACAATCATAGTTCGCACGGAGAGATACAACCAAGTATTGCAGGTTTTATAAAGAGACCGGGCATGAGACTTCGAAGTGTTTTCAGCTCAGAGATTACATAGAAACCCTTATTCGGGAAGGGCACCTACGAGATGTAATCTTAAAAAAAGATGAAAGATCAGAAGTCAAGAAAGCCAAGGCTGATCACAACCCTGGTCAAAATCGAAGAGCCAGCTCCGAAGCCAATGAAGTAATACATACAATATTCGGAGGACCTTTTACTGGGAGGAGCAACCGAGAACGGACTCAGGAAGTCCGATAAGCAGTAGAAGCCAGGAATAACTTCGATGTGAATTCAGTTGAACCAGACCCGAAGAGGATAAAGGAAGGATGGGATCCGATAGTCTTCACAGAGGCAGATTCCCACGGCATCGATGTTCGACCTAATGACGCTTTGGTTATAAGTGCCCGGATTGGCCATAGGGAAGTCTGGAGAATTTTAATAGATAATGGGAGTTCAGCAGACATCTTAAGCGTGGCCGTATACGACCAATTAAGATTGGACTGAAAAGATTTACAACCTTTCCATACTCCATTAATAGGATTTGGGGGAATAGAGGTCAGGTCACTCGGGACAGTCAAATTACCTGTGAAGATCGGAACGGTACCATGCCAGAGGACTGTCCTGGTCGACTTCGTGGTAGTTGATTTGGATAATTGGCCGTTATTGGGTCGGCCATTCCTAAATAAAACAGGAGCCGTGACGGCCACTTACGCATTAATGATCAAATTCCCAACAGAACAAGGGGTTGGGATAGTCAAGGGATCCCAAGAGATAGCCCGAAGAGCAAACCTGTAGGTATACAGAGACAAGCATGATGCCGAACAAGTGTGCACCGTAATGCAGCCATATGAGAATGAAGAATCCTTGTCATTCGAACTAGATCCAAGGAGGGCTCAAATGAATACAAGACAGAAGTGGACGAAATACTACTCAAAGAAGACAAACCAGACAGGAAAGTGAAGATCGGGGCAAACTTGGAAGAAAAAATCAAGCGAGAATTGACCAATTTGCTCAGAGAATACAAAGATGTATTCGCCTGGAGTCATGAAGATATGATCGGAATAGATGCCTGAATAATATCCCATCACCTCGTAGTATGCCCGAATGCAAAACCGGTAGTACAAAAGAGTAGATCTTTCAATCCTGAAAGAAGTCAAGCAATCAAACAAGATGTGGAAAAGCTACTAGCGACGGGATCAATCAGAGAAGTCAGCTACCCCCAGTGGGTCGCTAACGTAGTCCTCGTCCAGAAGAAAAATGGACAGTGGAGGATGTGCGTAGATTTCAAGGATCTAAATAAGGCATGTCCAAAGGACAGCTTCCCACTCCCAAGAATAGATCAGCTGGTGGATGCCATAGCTGGTCATGAACTGCTCAGCTTCATGGATGCTTACTCGGGATACAATTAGATCCGGATGAACAAAGTTGACGAAGAAAAAACAGCTTCCACAACGGATCAGGGTTTATATTGCTACACAGTGTTGCCCTTCGGTTTAAAAAAATACAGTAGCCAAGTACCAAAGGTTGGTCAACAAGATCTTCACTCGGCAAATAGGAAGGATCATGGAGGTCTACATTGACAACATGTTGACTAAAAGCGTCTCAGCAGATGACCATGCCCGCGACCTCCGAGAGACATTTGATGTATTAAGAAGATATCAGATGAAATTAAACCCAAACAAATGTTTATTCGGAGTCCACTCGGGAAGATTCTTGGGTTTTCAAGTCCATCAAAGTGGAATCGAAGTTAATCCAGAGAAGATCCTGGCTTTGCAGGAAATGACTTCACCTAAAACATTGAAAGAGGTACAACGCTTAACAGGGTGTTTAGCCTCCTTGGGAAGGTTCATCTCAAAGGCTACAGACAGGTGCGCGCCTTTCTTCAAAGTGATCAAAAAAGGAAAAGGCCTGGAGTGGAATAAAGAGTGCGAGCAGGCATTCTTAAAGATAAAAGAATACTTTGGGGCAAGCTCCCATCTTCTCAAAACCATAAAAAACGGGAAATACTTCAACTGTATCTATCAATAACCGAGCTTGCAGCAAGTTCAGTCCTTGTCAGGACAGAAGATGGAGTACAAAAACCAGTGTATTATACAAGCAAGGCACTCCTACCGGCCGAGACCAGATACTCACAAGCAGAGAAGATGGCCTTAGCATTGGTTTCAGCTGCAAAAAAGTTGAGACCATACTTTCAGGCTCATACGATCCAGGTTCTCACCAATTGCCCATTAAGACAAATCTTACAAAAACCAGAGATATCAAGAAGACTTACTAAATGGGCAATCGAGTTGAGTGAATTCGATATATATTATGTCCCCAGAACTTCCCTCAAAGGACAAGCAGTGGCAAACTTCATAGCCGAGTTCACAGAACCGAACCTGGAGGCAAAAAAATTGTTGGATAGAAGCTTCTAATGGAAATTATATGTTGATGGTTCTTCGAATACTCATGGCAGCGGGGCAGGGATCGTAGTTCGCACCCCAGAAGGAGATGATGTTGAATGTGACATGAGATTCGATTTCAAAGCAACCAATAATCAGGCTGAATACGAGGCATTGTTAGCTGGACTTAGAGTCTGCATAGCTCTTGGGGCAGACAAAGTGGAGATATTTAGTGATTCACAGGTAGTTGTCAACCAGGTTATGGATGAATACCAGGCTAAAGATGAAGGAATGGTTGCCTACCGTGACATCGCAAAACAGCTCCTCCAAAAATTTAAAGGATACAAGATCGCTCAGATCCCCATAGAAGAAAATGAAAAGGCAGACGCTTTATCTAAATTAGCGTCCGCAACAACCTCGATCAGACCAAAAACCATTCCAGTTGCACACCTCCTTAAACCGAGTACGGCTGAACTTAAGCATTTGGAAATTTTAGAAATCCGAACACCGCAAGACGGTTGGATGGTCCAGCTGAGAAGGTTTCTGGAAGAAGGCATACTCCCGAAAGATCCGATATTAGCAAAGCGCATCAGGTATCGATCGGCTAGGTACACCATGATCGGAGGAGAATTATACAGAAGAGGGTTTTCTCGAGCTCTCCAGAGATGTATACCAAAAGAAGATGCACATCTAGTACTTCAAGAGATCCACGGAGGATTTTGCGGAAACCATACTGGGGTAGGAGTCTGGCGCATAAGGTACTCAGGCAAGGCTATTATTGGCCTACACTTTTCTCAGATGCACAGCAATGGTCGGAAAGTTGCAATACCTGTCAAAGAATTGCCAACGATATCCGACAACCCCCACAAAAGCTCAGAAATCTCACTGCCCTGTGGCCATTCGCCATGTTAGGCCTAGACCTGATCGGGCCAATGCCAGCTGGAACAGGGGGTGTAGCGAAGCACACCATAGTAGCTGTCGATTATTTCACAAAATGGGTTGAAGCTGAAGCGTTGGTGTATATCACGGAAGCCAACACCATGAATTTTGTAAAGAAAAACATACTTTACAAGTTTGGAATTCCGGACACTATAATCACCGACAATGGAACTCAGTTCGATAACCAAAGGTTCAGACAATTGTGCGAGAAGTATCATATTGCCAACTACTATGTAACACCAGCTCATCCACAAACAAACGGGCAAGTAGAGGCAGTAAATAAAATTATCAAGAACATAATCAAAGCAAAATTAGATAACAAGAAAGGAAGCTGGGTTGGTTGTGGGCATATCGGACGACAGCAAGAACTTCAACAGGAGAAATTCCGTTCAGCCTAGCGTTCGGAACAGAAGCTGTCATCGTATGCGTCCCCCCGGGTCAGGCTGTACGATGAAGGAAAAAACGTCGATACACTGCTACAAAATTTGGATGAGCTAGAAGAAAAAAGGGAAAATTCCCGAATAAGAAATGCAGCTTATCAACAAAGAGTGGCACTCCACTACAACTCTCGTGTTCGGATCAGAAAATTTCAGTTAGGAGACCTGGTGCTCAGGAAGGTGTCACTAAACACAAAGAATAGAGCCGCGGGATCCTTGGCTGACAAATGGGAAGGTCCATACAAGATCGAGGGGATAGCTGGCCATGGAGCTTATTGGATTGCTCGACCCAATAGAGGGATGTTACCCCGACCGTGCAATGCCCAATATCTGAAGATTTTCTATCCTTAAAACATATATTTATATAAATATTTTATTCTTTTTCTAGTCAGGATAGTATTAGTCAGAATAAATACTAAAACTGTAATATTAATCTTTGTTGATTTTTCGCAGTAATAAATAAAACTAAGAATTCTCAAAAGGAAAGCACCTAGCTCGAGATCTCCAAAAAGCATACGACAATATGAAATAGAAGAAGAACATGATAATAAGAACATGCAAATAGAATTCTCGGGACCATCAAATCCCGAAACGGAGGAGAAGCTCGTAGGAGCATGCCAACCGAGCAGGGTCAAAATGATCTTCGCAAAAAAGCAAACCCAGTGCACCAAACTGAAAAAATGCTCGGGACGCTATCGGGAGAAATTCCGATGAAATACGTAGTTGTGTTGAAGCAACTTTTAAAAAAAAGAGCTCAACGATTCGGCAAACCCTTTAGCATAAAAACTAGGGAGACGTCCTTTGTATTGCGTAAGGATTCGAACGCATAATCATGGTGAGCCTTGATATAACGTTCGGGTAGCAACCGGGTATGAAACACAAGTGCAAACTTTCCTGTTTCAAGATGACTCGGTTAATAATAAAGAAGCCAGTTTAATAAGATACTTGGCAATTGAAGTCATTCGGGTAACAACCGGTTTAATAAGATACTCGGTTAAGTTACCCGACCACCAGCCAGTTTAATAAGATACTTGGCAATTGAAGTTATTCGGGTAACAACCGGTTTAATAAGATACTCGGTTAAGTTACCCGACCACCAGCCAGTTTAATAAGATACTTGGCAATTGAAGTTATTCGGGTAACAACCGGTTTAATAAGATACTCGGTTAAGTTACCCGACCACCAGCCAGTTTCATAAGATACTTGGCAATTGAAGTTATTCGGGTAACAACCGGTTGAATAAGATACTCGGTTAAGTTACCCGACCACCAGCCAGTTTAATAAGATACTTTGCAATTGAAGTTATTCGGGTAACAACCGGTTTAATAAGATACTTGGTTTAAGTTACCCGACCACCAGCCAGTTTAATAAGATACTTGGCAATTGAAGTTATTCGGGTAACAACTGGTTTAATAAGATACTCGGTTAAGTTACCCGACCACCAGCCAATTTAATAAGAAACTTGGCAATTGAAGTTATTTAGATAACCGGTTAAATAAGATACTCGGGTATGATTTCGACCATCAGCCGGTTTAATACAACCTTCGGCAACAAAAATAAAGACAAACCATTCAAACTCAGAAAATCGTATTCTATTGCTCTTAAGAAGGTTTTGAAGCGAAGCAACCTTCTCCTCTGCCAAAGATGC
This sequence comes from Dipteronia dyeriana, assembly GCA_032871835.1. Taxonomy (NCBI): domain Eukaryota; kingdom Viridiplantae; phylum Streptophyta; class Magnoliopsida; order Sapindales; family Sapindaceae; genus Dipteronia; species Dipteronia dyeriana. Next base: position 40,361,176 of record CM065299.1, read on the forward strand.
CTTGTCTTCAGCTTCAACCTGCTTTGCCAGGCAATTGTCGGTAAATATCTGCATCGAACCAACCTCTTGCTGGTAAGCATGCTCAGCTCGAGCACGACCCTCCTCACTCGCCTTTAGCTGAGCCTCTAGTCGCTTTATCCTATCAGCCTGACATTGCTGCGCCTGAACAAGCTTAGCAAATTTGGCCACCATCTGCAAAAAAAAATAAAAAAATACTTAGAAATCCAACGAAGGCAAAACAGTAAAGGAGTCAGAATTAGCTACTTACATAAGATGCGCCGTTGAAAACGTTTTGGAGACGTTTGGGCAGTGAACCATCTCTAAAACCGCTCCAGCGGTCTTCCCCGATATATGCCCGACCAGAGGACATATCCTGGAGCATATCTTTCGGAGAAAGGGATAAGGGAACCCTCGAGGGTTGAGTTCCCAGAGTTCCAGACTCGGGGACAGGAGAAGCTCTATTTGGCTCTAGGGATGGAGAGGAAACCCCGAAGGTTCAGCCCCCATATCTCCAACCTCGGGCGTAAAGGAAGTCCTACTTGGACCTGAAGTGACATCTACCAATACTCCGGTACCTACACTCCGGGCTATCTCATCCGTAACATCTTCGTCGCTGGAGTCAATGAAAGTGACTACCCGAGGAACTTTGAGAAGATGAGAAGGCGAACTAACTGCCTTTCGCTTCTCACCCCGAGAACGGTGGAAGAGATCAGCAGCAGGATCTTCCAGCAAACTATCCTGAAAAGACTCAAAAAGCTCGGTAATGACAGACATTTGATCCGACAGGACGCTACCACCATCGCCAGCTTCAGACAGTCAAACAGGCTCTCCACTTGGACTCTCACACTGCCTCTCCCTATTTTCAGGCAGTTGTGTCACTGTCGGCTCCCCTTGGCCACTTGAACCAGCGAGATCCTGAGCAGAAGACTGAGCACCCCGATCAACGCAGTCGGGAATTTGCTCAGCAGTATCAATTTCCTCATCAGGCTCGGGTGGAGCAATACCCTCATCGCCCTTACGGGAAGCCTCCTTCCTGCTCGCTTGAAGAATTGCATTCACCTGACGAGCCTGAAAATCGCAGACAACGTCCGTATCGAACACTAAAAAAAAAAAGTAATAAGAGGGTTAAAAAAGGAAATGGAAAAACAAAGAAACACAACAGAAAGAGCGCTGGGTTACTTACAACGCCTGCGATGGCTCGAAACCTGTTCGAAGAAACCGAGTTTGATTAAGTCGTCCTCTTTGAAAAGATAGTTCTTGCTTCTCTTTTCCAGAGTACAGATAGCAGCCCGGGCCAGCCTCTTCAACTATGAATCGCTATAATCAATTGTTTTCTTATTCCACGCCTTAGGGGAACAGAAGAAGCGGAGAACATTCAGCACCATTTGGGAATCCCCAAATCGAACAGTAACGTCCAGCCCGAGAGCCCCTCCAGCAAAAAACTAACTGTTCTTCCAGAACTTGTTGGATGTGGGGAATCCCAATATAAAGCCCTTCTTTTTCGGGTCATCAGAAGCCTCGACCCCCCGATTCACCTTCACTTCTTTAGGGATCCAACTTTTCGAAGGAGTAGACGCAAGAAAGTAGGTCCCCATTTTACTAACCTGCCTCAGCGTAAAGAAATGTCTGATTTCATTCGGGGAAGGCGGTGAAAGGTTCATTCGGCTGAACATGTGCCACATGCACATCAAGACTTTATAACTATTCGGGGCCAACTGAGCTGGGGCTATCCCTGCATCAGCTAAAAACCAGGCAATAAAAGGCTGAAGTGGAAGTGTGACGCCGCAGCAAAGCATCGATCTGTAAATCGCGATCATCCCCTCATGAGGATTCCGTACTGCTCTACTCCCCGCAGGAACCAAAGTGACTGAGTCGGGCAAATCAAATTGGGATCGGTATTTCTCTATCTCAGTTGGCCCGACCATATTCGGTTTAATATCAAAACCACTCGTACGAGTGTTAGAAAATGAAATGCGAGACCCCCTGTGTACATCAGCGTCCCCCTCAATAACAGTTTGTTCCCCAGTCTGAACACTGCTCGAGCCATGCTTGTATACCTTGCTTGTGCTTTGATGTTTACCCATCCTTCTAGAAGATACCCTGTGATCAGAAATATCAGAATCAGAACTAGAGGAAGAACTTGATACGGGCTGAAAGTGACATCAGGGTAAAGCCCAAAAATATCGACCTCTAAAAATGGAGGTTCATCTATTGGGATATCCCCCAGTAATCGTCTAATGCAAGATACTAACTGGAAATCCCCACGCTCTAATGCATAAAAACCAATTTTAAAGAGATGATGACAGGAAGATGGCCCCATTGAAACTAACCTTGAATTGAGACTGACGCAAGATCTTCAAAGCGGAGAGTCGCGAACTTCTGAATGAAGAAATTTGAGTTTAAAGAAATTTCTGCTGGATTTTTTAGAATAAACCAACAGTCGCTCAATGAAGGATTTAAAGGCTAGATGGCACGAAACCCTAGGGTTTCAAAGCAGGAAAAAGTTATGACGAAACCAGATGACGTTGGCAGCGTTTGGATAAACGCAAAAGTCACTTCTCATAAACGATATTGAAAAACGAAGAGACAAGGAACACGTGTCAAGACAAGAAGTAGCCCTCAACCGTCAAAACTTTGAAACGTCGCTATCATTTAAGATCTTGCGTGACAAAGCAAATCAAAATTACAGAGTCACCATTAAAATACATCATTATGACAAGACGGTTTTTCTGACAAAAGGAATTCAAAACGATTAAAATATTCTTGCCCGAAATAAAGTCTTCTCGGTAAAAATATTTTAAGGGGGTATTGTTGTATGTAAATTTTACCAAGCATACACGTCATTCACAGGAAGGAAAAAATAGCCAGGTGTATGCTTAGATGGACATCAGGGAAATATCCTACAAGGCATCGTTAAAGAGGAGCAAGCCCGAGTAAGCGTATACCGGAATAAAGACCTACTCGGGACTGGCTAAAACAACACATTTACTCGGGCTCAAACGGTGCTACTCGGGACCATCAGGTAACAGTCTTACTCAGGAGTAAATACAACCCGAAAAAGAACTTATCGTACGGGTTAAGTCATTAAATACGTGAAGATATTCTTCATGAAGGAATCCCAAATAATTGACCTCTGAGTTAGAAGAGTCCCCCAATCAGGAAACAACTTGATTCCTTTTCGAAGACTACATTCTTATAAGGAAACAAGTCAAATTGAACTACGCTACTAGAATCCCACTCAATTTCCATAAAGAGACTCCGAAACCGGAAAGAAGATAAATCAACCTCAAACGAGTAATCAAATCATAATTAAATACAAATATCTTGTATTACTTGTACAAAGCAGATTAGGGTTCTATAAGCATATAAATAGACCCATAATCTGGCTCGAAAAGATATAGACAATATAGCATACAGTAATCACAAATAATACAGAGAGAAAAAGGGAGATCGAGAGCTTGTAAAAACATCTTATTCTCATTGATATTTCAACCACCCGTGGATGTTTCTCCGACCATCGGAGTTTTACAACGTAAACCTTGTCTTTTTTACTCTCTGCATTTCTTTCTTTTTGAATCAATAGCCAAAATCCAGTCCTTGTTGGCTTTTTTGGCATAATCCAGAATTCGACGTCAACAGAGTTGAACTAGCTTCGCTAAGGAGTTTGTAAAGATACCTTGTTTGCCAACTTCTTCTTGGCTTTTGATGTTATCTTCTTGTGTGGTTTCTTGTCAATCACGACTTCATCCAAGTGAGTAGGAAGTGGTGCTTCCAAGGGCTCCTCTTCAACTACTAGGTCATCTTCACCACTATGAGAGTTAACAAGATTCCTAGCACTAGACACACTTACCGAATCATTCACTAAGTCCTTGAGGGTCTCCTTAGCCATGTCTATCTCTTTATTAGTTTTTGTTCTCTCTTCTTCGAAGAAGATATTATTTCATCCTTCTCAAGGTTTATCTTTTCAAGTTCTTTAAACTTCTTCATAATATCACCTTTTTCACCAAGAAGTCTACGAGTAACAATCAAAAACTCGTCTAGTTGTTTCTTGATCAAATCATCTTTCTCAACTACCTCTCTTAAAGCATTATCTCTAGTTTCTTCAAGCTTCTCTATCTTAGCCAACAACTCAAGATTGGTAGGAATGGAACTAGTGCTTCCATGAGTATTTGCATCAAATTTCTTGTTCAAATATATTGTGCCATCAACATCTAGTGGAGAATGAGAGGTCGTTAGAGCTACAAAGTTGCTCACCAACTCTTCATCACTTGAAGACTCACTACTAGAGCTCTCATCATCACTAGAGTCATCATCACCCCAAGTAACTACCAACACTTTACCCTTCTTGTCTTTCTTAGATGGCTTCTTGGTGTACTCACTAGCAAAGTTACTGAAACCATGACAATTGTAGCATTGAACACCTTTCTTGTTCATGGCTTAACTATTCTTCTCATTCATTGGAGATAATGATGACTCTAGTGACTAAGACTTCCTTACTTAACAATTCATGGTCTCTTACCTCTTGTTGAGACTTCCACTTGCTTAGCTATCCGAGCCCTCCCAACTCTAGCTAAGACTTCCAATTTCTCAAATCAAAGAATCACTCTAAGATATGAGACTTCCAACCTTTTCACAAGGCATCTAAGTGATCATGAATGCAAAACACAAACAAGCACTCAATATCATCATTTTTTTATCATCATTTTCTATGTTGAGTGCTTGTTTACGTTTTGCATTCATGATCAATTAGATGCCTTGTGAAAAGGTTGGAAGTCTCATATCTTAGAGTGATTCTTTGATTTAAGCAATTGGAAGTCTTAGCTAGAGTAGGGAGGGCTCGGATAGCTAAGCAAGCGGAAGTCTCAACAAGAGGTAGGAGACCTCAGATTGTTGAGCAAGGAAGTCGTAGTTAGAGTTGGGAGGACTCGGATAACTAAGCAAGGAAGTCTTGCCTAGGGCCAGGAGGATCCAAATAGGTGAGCAAGGAATCTTCCCAGAGACATGAGGTCTTGGATAGGAAGTCGGTATAGTAGATCACTAGGTTCAAGGGTAGAGTAAGAGTGATAGCTTGGGGAGCATGTGTTGATTGCTTGAGTGTGTAACTCTTATTTGAAATAGTGGATTTGCTTTTACCGGTGGTTGTAATATCAACCCGTGGATGTTTCCTCTTTGGAGGTTTACCACGTAAATGTCTTGTGTCATTGTTTGCAATTTTCATTTAGCATTATTAAAAATTGCATTGTTTTAAAAAAAGACGAAAATTGGAACTTATACCTATTTACCCCCTCTCTAGGTATATTTACACTATAAAGATAAAGGGAAATTCAATTGGTATCAAAGCCGGCGTCTAGACGCACTTAGATAGATCTTCTTTGTAGTGTTTGTTATCTTCTTTTGTTTGTTTCATCATGATTAAAGAAATGTATTATTTTGTGGCTTCTCTTATTGAAGGTGAGTCTATTGACTTAGATGATCAAAAGATCAAAGATCTTATTCAAGAAAATGAAAGGATCTCTAAGATCAGTAAGTCTCTCACTATGAGGTTAGAAAATCATGAATGTAGCTCAAAATGTGTTAATGATCTTAATGACAAAATTCTTAATCTTGAGAAAAACTTGATTGATAGCAATGATAGATTACGTATTTTGAAGCATGAAATTGAGCAAAGAGATGAATCTCTTGATCGTGCTAGGAGAATTGAAAATGTGCTTGGAGCAAAACTTAATGAGCATCAGAATCAAGAGAAAGTGCTTAATGACAAACTTAATAAGGCTAAAGAGATGATTAATAAGATGTTATCTAGTTTTAACAAAGTGAAAGCTCTCATTAAGGTTGAAAAGTCTTCAAAAGACAAAAGAGGTTTAGGATATGTTAATGAAAGATCAACTCCTTCATCTAACAAATCTACTTTTGTCAAACCTTGTAGCAATTTAATTGTTTGTACACTCTCTAACGGTAAAGCCATGAATGCTACCGGAGGTGCCTCAACATCAACAATGAAGGTCAAGGAAAACACTCAATAATTCCAAAGACAAGCTACATCATCATCAAATACAAAAGGCAAGACATCTGGTGTTGCACGCCAAAAAGGTAAAAATATGAGAAGGTAAAATGAGTTGAATGCTCAAGCAAATAGTAAATTTCTCAAATTCATACCTATATGTCATTATTGCAACATGGTAGGACACAAAAAACCTAGATGTTTTTAACACATTCGTAAATGTAGAATTGCAAATGATTTGCATGATATGTCTTTGAAAGGTCCTAGACAATCATCCATGTATGGATCTAGAATTAGACCTAAAAAGACCTTGGAAAAGCATGTTGAGAATAAATGTGTTGATGATTTGTTTGTTAAATCTTGTGTTGTGCCTTGTTTTATTATGCATAAGAAAGTTGATAATGCTTTGTTTGATTTGTTTGAAAATGTGACTAATGGAGTCAATGTTTCTAAAAACAAGTCAAACCATGTTTGATAAAAGTAGGAATGAGAAACTTGTCAAGAAAGTTTGGGTTAAGAAAAACACAACACAATGTTTGGTTGCACAATATGCTTTAAGAGCTAATTCATCCTATTGTTGGTACCTAGATAGCGGTTGCTCTAGGAATATGACCGGTAACAAGGAATTCTTTAAGAATCTTGTTATGAAAGATGATGGATGGGTTACATTTGGTGATGGCACCAAAAAGCAAGTTCTAGGCAAGGGAACAATTTGTATCCCCGGATTGCCTAAACTTCGTGACACCTTGTATATAGATGGTCTACAAGCTAATCTAATAAGCATCACTCACTTGTGTGAAATTTTTAAAGAAGTTAGCTTTAACAAGGATGTGTGCATAATAATCGATAAAAAGGGAAAATTGTTTTAAAAGTCAAAAGGTCATCGGAAAATTGCTATTGTCTAGAGATTGATCAACTAACATGTAAAATGACACATGAGTGCAACAAGCTTGAATTATGGCATGAAAGATTGGGCCACATGAATTATAAAGATTTAAAGAAGCTTGAGAAATATAACATTGTTAGAGGTCTTCCTAGTCTTGGTAAAAAGCTTGATGGTGTTTGTGAACCATGTCAATTAGGTAAACAAACCAAAGTGTCTCATAAAGAACACTAATTTTGCTACCAAGAAGCCCTTAGAACTTGTGCATATGGATCTAATGGGACCAATCCAAACCGAAAGCATAAATGGTCAGAAATACATTTTTTTATGTGTTGATGATTTTTCTCGGTTTGCTTTGGTGTATTTTCTTATAGATGAAACCGAAAATTTTGGTTACTATAAGAAGTTTTGTAATCAAGTTCAAAATGAAAAAAGTCTTGGTATCAAGAAAATATGTCGCATTAGGGGTGATCATGGGAATGAATTTGAAAATGCTAGATTTAGTGAGTTTTGTGATGATTATGGGATTTCACATGAGTTCTCGACTGTTATAACTCCTCAACAAAATGGTGTTGTTGAGAGGAAGAATCATGTCTTGCAAGAGATGGCTAGGGTCATGCTCAATAGCAAGAAAGTCCCTAGAAATCTTTGGATCGAAGTGGTCAATATTGCATGCTATGTCACTAATAGAGTTTCAAGAAGGCCCGACACAAAACAAACCTCCTATGAGCTTTGGAAGGCTAAGAAGCCCAATGTGAGTTACTTCCACACTTTTGGGAGTAAGTGTTTTATTTTGAATGATAAAGGTAACTTAGGAAAGTTTGATGCTAAAAGTGATATTGGTCTCTTTCTTGGGTATGCTAACAATAGTCGTGCATATAGAGTGTTCAATTTGAAAACCAAGACTATCATGGAATCTATTACCACTTGAAAATACAAACACGGTTAAATGCTCGAGGCTAACCTAGAGGGGGGGGGGGGGGTGAATAAGTTAGACACCTTTTTCCACTCCCTTAGAAACAAACAAAAGTTTGTCCTTCTTGATTGCTTGTATATATATATATATATATATATATATATATATATATATCAATTAAAGACACTTAATCAATATATAAAACATGTAAAGTGTGATAAAAACAAGCAACCATACAAATACACAATTGATATTATAATAAGGAAGTCAACTGTTAACCGAAAATTTGTCCGGGGTGGAAAATTTCTGATAGCACCCTCAAGACCATTACCACGGAGGTGGCGGCCCGGGTTGATACCTTAAGCACCTAACCTATTAAACGATGGTGGATATTGTAAGAACGAGAATGTGAATTTTTATTATTGGCTATATAAGTAATACAGGAAACACTCAAAACAATATATCTCCAATAGTCTCAACCTCACAAGGACATCAGGAGGTAGTAATCTCGTGCTAGTCGAATAGCGGAATACCTTTTGTGGTCATGTTGTTATTACAAAATTTAGGCAAAGAACTCTCTCTTTCTTTCTGTAAATATTCTGCTCTCCCCTTTTTTCTTCTCTTTTTCTTCATATTTATACATGGTCTAAGCCATTTGAACTGGTGTATCTCCAGCCACGATTCTCTGAATCTATTCTCTCCTTATCTGGCGGGATCCTCTATTTAAAAGTCATTGACTTCGAATAAATAACGAACTCAAGAATATCGCTCAAGAATATTGTTGGAGGAGATAAGTTTGTTTCCTCTTTGGAATCAATCTCTTGTCTTACACGTAGGTAGAGTTTTAATGTTCGGTGGGGTGTAGATATGATCTTGTGCGTATTCATGGCATGATTCTTTATGGAGGTCGTCAAGTTACGTGCTCGTTGCTTCATAGGGCGAGGTAGACCCATGCTTTAGTTCTGGTCTTAGAAGCTTGGGATAGCCTTATGGGCACTTACTGGTAGTGTAGATTAGGTGAGATTATTCTTTCATGTCTAGGTAGGTTACAAGAATCCCTTAGCGAATTGGAACATTAGCTATATCATGAATCTGATCCACTTAGAGGTTCTCTCTTCATATCTGATGTGGACAACGGGCTTCTAGAGAGGTTGGTGGGCTTCTGACTTGGGATACGAGTTAAATTTGACCTCGGAAAGCCTTGATCTGGAAGGGGCTCACTCTTGTTTGTGTCGGGCTTCACTTCGAGTGCTTCCTGAGCTCGGTGACCTTTCCTTGCTTTCGTGGGGTGGTTTTGGAGGCAATCCCCAAAAACCGTGGCTTGAGGAAAGGTGATCTTGAGAAGCCCGGATATCAGCACATTGAGTTTTTCCCGAATTCCAATGTTTGTGTGAGGGCTCGACCTGGTCATCCCGAGCTTCATTCCTAGTAGCTCTGAATTCCTATGACCCTTCCTTGCTTCGGCGGGGTAGCTTTGTGACTCACCCGGGGTTCAAATGGTGAATCCAGGCTTTGATTCGAGCTAAGAGAGGGGAAAATTCCTGTTTGGTTCCTTAGCAAAATTTTGCTATTAACAGAAGTCCCCTCTAACTTGAACACCGGTGGTAGAGTTGGGGTTGGAGTCAGATTCCTTGTTTTTTATTTGGGAAATTTTCCTCTCTTATCATTACCAAATATGGGTGGAAATCTTCACATTTAATGTGCGAGTGACGTGGTGTGCGCGGACTGATATGTCTTTCAAAATAAACCTGCTACGTTATGGCTATCCTCGTGTTTTGAGGTGATCTTATCGAAGATTTTGTTGACGTCAATGGCTCTTCCACCTCTATTTAATCCCTGCTTCCTCTTCCCTTTGATCACGCTTCACTTTTAAATCTTCAAAACTCCCTCTCTTTAGCGAACTTCTTTAGCTACGCCTCTGTTCTTTCCCTTTTTTCTCAGCCTCTATTATATCATGTTAAAGATCAGTCATGACTTTGTTGACTCCCTCGTTGATGGTATAGAGGTTTCCAGTCTTGCCCAAAGAAAGCGGGTTAGACAAGACCTAGACGGGAACAACTTGCCTCTGACCCCAAAACGTTGTCGATCGAATAGGAACGTGACAATCGGGACTTGGTTTTCTAATCGACCAGATAACCCCATGAGCTTGGTTGATGAGGATTCTGGCGAGGAAAATAGGGATGACGTTGTTGGAAAGGACAAAGTCGTGGTTACAGGTCCTGCTCTGGAGAGGCATCTCCCTTACGACTTAAAAGTCATTCCAGACTCCGTCGTTGACCCGCAGTCGATCAGTCAGATGAGGTAGAGATATGGCATTCCTAACAGCGTCTCCCTCATAGTCCCTCATAGGAATTATGACGTCTTTAATCCACTCAAAGGCATGCTCACCTTCCACGTTGCGGCCTTCGAGAACTGGGTAAGGTTCCCCCCTCATCCTATCCTTTAGTGAGCTCCAAACGCCCTCCAGTTGACATCTGGCTTCTTAAGGCATCTGATCCACTTCCACCTGTTGTGGAAGGAACAATGTGAGTTAAGCAAGGTCACCCAGGAGTCAGGAGCCAGAAGTCAAGGAACTAGCTTACCTTTTTTAGATTGGGAGCTTGTCCAGGGTTCTTCGAGATCAGTTCTATGTCAAGGCAAAAAACAAACTCAATTTTATCATCCATGGCGCCTCGAAAAAAGATCCTACTTGGAAGAAGAAGTGGAACCTAGTGGGCAAGGATTGGGGGAGCTTGACCTTTATAGGCAGGCATAAGTTCACGGTACCAACCACTTACAATGATAAGCTCTCGTGGGGCCGAGATTCCTTGCCCACCGAGTCCGGGGTGTTGCTGAATGCCATCCTTGCCAGAAACTATTTGATCCTGAAGTTCCCGACTGCTAAGCCTTTTGATTCTCGCTGGGTAAACTGCTATCTGCGAATATCTGATACTACTCCTCGTAAGTACTTTGAACCATTGTTAGGTCCTAAGGGAGATTGTTAGGTCCTAGATTTGTGTTGGCTTGATTCCATAATAAACTTCATTTCTTTGTATTGCTTAGTTGCTTAAGTGGTTCGTAATGATAAGAGCTTCAAGGAAGAAAAGCAACTTCTCATGATACAAAGTTTATCTTCAAGAGGATTGGTACTATTCTTGGATGCTAAGGTATCGAGATCCTTCTTCCTCTTGCAAGGCGTAGGCGCACACATAAAAAATTCATTCATATGTGTCCCTGCTTAGTTGTGCATCTTTAAGTGCACACACATACAATTCATTCATATGTGTCCCTGCTTAGTTGTGCATATTTATTTGTGCACACATACCATTCATATATTTGTGTCCTTGCGTCATAGCCCATCATTTGGTATAACACATTCACACACTTGAAGTTGAATGCTCATGCATTGGTATGAAAGTAGCATGTTTTGGAAAATGCATGATTGGAGACTATCTCTATGTAGTTTGCATTCTTGTTTGAAATGTGTTTGTTTGTTTATATGTTTGTATAACATGGATCTTGAACTTGAATTTAGTCTTAAATAATCCTTGATTGAGTTCCGGTCATTTAGGTTACTCATACCATTGATTTCGAGTTCTAAGTCAAAAGATACTACACTTTCAACTCATGTTGCATATATTGTCTTCGTCTTCATATATCGAGTCAAATTATTATTTTCTGGATTGATTATTTTATATTTCCATGTCCGTGAGGGAGTCTCGGTTTATAATCTTCAAACGGATTCGAATTCGGAGTTTGGAGGCCAAAGAACGATCGAAGAACGCGAGGAGAGCGCAAGGGGTGAGGTGCGATGGCTTAAGCCATCATCATGCACCAACCCGAGATGGCACGTGGCCATCTCGGCCCCAAGAGTTTTCTGCCCCGAGATGCCCACATGCCATCTCGGGGAGACACTAAGGAAGGAGGGTGTTTTGTTCATTTGGTCTTTTCACTCTTTAAAACCTCTCATTCCCTCTCATTTCAAAAGATAAGAACAAGTTGAGAAATTGAAGAACAATTGCAGAATTATTCTCTCAACATTTTGATTTTTTTTTTTTGTGATAACTTCTTCATTTCTACTCCGAATCACTTGATTCAAAAACCGATTTCGAGTGTCTTGAAGAGTTATACAAATTCCAAGCATTTCCAAAACCAAAGGATGTCCACATTTTTCGTTGTGATCTGATCTTCAGTTCGTGATTGCATCCTTGTTGGTAAAATCATCTTCAACTTAGTTTTCTTCTTAGATCTTCTTATTGATTGATGTTATTTGATTAAGAAGCAGCATGACTAGGATGATTTTGATATCATTTTTTGGTTTGTTGATTTGATTTTCAAGTTTAGCTAGATTTGTGATATATTGAATGCTTTGTGCTAAACTTGATAAAAATGAAATTGTTTCTAGAAATCTTTTGTTCTTATTCTTGATTGACTGTTTCTAGATTTAATTTCATTTTCTAAGAACTTGATCTACATCAATTGGTATATTCATTTCATTGATTTGGTTCTTAGTTGATAACATGCTTAAGTTTTCTAGATGCATTTGTGATTGATCTTTGAAGCATAATCTAGTCATCTAGTTGCATGTCCATAGAATTTGTTGATCATCATTTTCTATGTTGAGTGCTTATTTACGATTTGCATTCATGATCACTTAGATTCCTTGTGAAGAGGTAGAAAGTCTCATATCTTAGAGTGATTCTTTGATTTGAGCAATTATAAGTCTTAGCTAGAGTCGGAAGGACTTGGATAGCTAAGCAAGTGGAAGTCTCGACAAGAGGTGTGAAACCTCGGATTGTTGAGCAAGGAAGTCTTGGCAGGAGGTGTGAAGCATCGAATTGTCAAGCAAGGAAGTCTTGGCTAGAGGTGTGAAGCCTTGGATAGTCAATCAAGAAGTCTTACCTAGGGTCGGGAGGAATCGGATAGGTGAGCAAGAAATCTTCCTAGAAACCGGGGGTCTTGGATAGGAAGTCGGCTTAGTAGATCACTAGGTTCAAGATAGAGTGAGAGTGAGAGCTTGTAGAGCATGTGTGATTGCTTGAGTGTGTAACTCTATTTGAAATAGTGGATTTACTTTTGCCGGTGGTTGTGGAATCAACCCGTGGATGTTTCCTCTTTGGAGGTTTTACCACGTAAATATCGTGTCTTTGTTTGCAATTTTCATTAAGCATTTAGAATTGCATTGTTTTTAAAAACAAGATAAAATTGGAGCATATACCTATTCACCCTTCCCTCTAGGTATATTCACACTAAAAAGTTAAAGGGAATTTCAATTGGTATCAAAACCGGTGTCTAGACGCACTTAGATAAATCTTCTTTGTAGTGTTTGTTATCTTCATTTTGTTTCATCATGATTAAAGAAATGTATTCTTTTGTGGCTTCTTTTGTTGAAGGTGAGTCTATTGAGTTAGATGATCAAAAGATCAAAGATCTTATTCAAGAAAATGAAATGATCTCTAAGATCAATAAGTCACTCACTAAGAAGTTAGAAAATCATGATTGTAGCTCAAAATGTGTTATTGATCTAAATGAAAAAAAATCTTAATCTTGAAAAAAACTTGATTGATAGCAATGATAGATTAAATATTTTGAAGCATGAAATTGAGCAAAGAGATGAATCTCTTGATCGTGCTATGAGAATTTAAAATGTGCTTAGAGCAAAATTAATTGAGCATGAGAATCAAGAGAAAGTGCTTAATGACAAACTTAGTGAGGCTAAAGAAATGATTAACAAGATGTTATCTAGCTCTAACAAAGTGAAAGCTCTCATTATGGTTGGAAAGCCTTAAAGCGACAAAAGAGGTTTAGGATATGTTAATGAAAAATCAACTCTTTCATCTAACAAATCTACTTTTGTCAAAGCTTGTAGAAATTTAAGTGTCGGTACACTCTCTAACGGTAAAGCCAGGAATGCTACCGGAGGTGCCTCAACATCAATAATGAAAGTCAAAGAAAAGACTCAACAATGCCAAAGACAGGCTACATCATCATCAAATGCAAAAGGCAAGACATCTAGTGTTGCACGCCAAAGAGGTAAAAATGTGAGAAGGCAAAATGAGTTCAATGCTCAAGCAAATGGTAAACTTCTTAATTTCATACCTATTTGTCATTATTGCAACATGGTAGGACTCATAAGACCTAGATGTTATAAATACATTCGTAAATGTAGAATTGCCAATGATTTGCATGATATGTCTTTGAATGGACCTAGGCAATCATCCATGTATGGATCTAGAATTAGACCTAAGAAGACCTTGGAAAATCATGTTGAGAATAAATGTGTTGATGATTTGTTTGTTAAATCTTGTGTTGTGCCTCATTCTACTATGCATAAGAAAGTTGATAATGCTTTGCTTGATTTGTTTGAAAATGTGACTAATGGAGTCAATGTGGCTAAAAACAAGTCAAAGCATGTTAATAAAAGTAGGAATGAGAAGCTTGTCAAGAAAGTTTGGGTCAAGAAAAACACAACACACTGTTTGGTTGCACAATATGCTTTAAGAGCTAATTCATCCTATTGTTGGTACCTAGATAGTTGTTGTTCTAGGAATATGACCGGTAACAAGGAATTCTTTAAGAATCTTGTTATGAATGATGGTAAAAGAAAGTTCTAGGCAAGGGAACAATTTGTATTCCCGGATTGCCTAAACTTCGTGACACCTTGTATCTAGATGGTCTACAAGCTAATTTAATAAGCATCACTCACTTGTGTGAAATTTTTTAAAAAGTTAGCTTTAACAAGGATGTGTGCACGATAATTGATAAAATGGGTAAAATTGTTATGAAAGTCAAAAGGTCTTCGGACAATTGCTATTGTTTAGAGGTTGATCCACTGACATGTAATATGGCACATGAGTGCAACAAGCTTGAATTATGGCATGAAAGATTGGGCCATATGAATTATAAAGATTTAAAGAAGCTTGAGAAATATGACATTGTTAGAGGTCTTCCTAGTCTTGGTAAAAAGCTTGATGGTTTTTGTGAACCTTGTCAATTAGGTAAATAAACAAAAGTGTCTCATAAAAAGAACGATAATTTTACTACCAAGAAGCCCTTAGAACTTATGCATATGGACCTAATAGGACCAATTCAAACTGAAAGCATAAATGGCAAGAAATACATATTTGTATGTGTTGATGATTTTTCTCGGTTTGCTTGGGTATATTTTCTTAGGGACAAGACCGAAACTTTTGGTTACTTTAAGAAATTTTGTAATCAAGTTCAAAATGAAAAAGGTCTTGGAATTAAGAAAATATGTCGCATTAGGAGTGATCATGGGAGTGAATTTGAAAATGCTAGATTTAGTGAGTTTTGTGATGATTATGGGATCTTACATGAGTTCTCGGCTCCTAGAACTCCTAAACAAAATGGTATTGTTGAGAGGAAGAATCGTGTCTTGCAAGAGATGGCTAAGGTCATGCTCAATAGCAAGAAAGTCCCTAGAAATATTTGGGCCGAAGCTGTCAATACCGTATGTTATGTCACTAATAGAGTTTTTAGAAGGCCCGACACAAAACAAACCTCCTATGAACTTTGGAAGGGCAAGAAGCCCAATGTGAGTTACTTCCACACTTTTGGGAGTAAGTGTTTTATTTTGAATGATAGAGATCACTTAGGAAAGTTTGATGCTAAAAGTGATAATGGTCTCTTTCTTGGGTATGCTAATAATAGTCGTGCATATAGAGTGTTCAACTTGAAAACTAAGACTATTATGGAATCTATTAATGTGAAAATAGATGATCTTAGCATACTTGATTTGTGTGATAATCATGGTGTCAATAAACCTAAAGAACATTTGTTGAATGACACTAAAGCACCTATTGATGTGACTAGTTATGATGAAAGTGAATCTAGTCATAATGATGATAATGGTAGTGTTGCTAGAGAAGAAAGTCAAGAGTTAGAAAATGGTTTAAATGATGACCAACAAGATGTTGAAAATTCTAATTATAGACTTAGGAATATGCATTACCAACAAGACATCATAGGTGATTTGAATGAATGAGTTAGAACTAGAAGGCAACTAGCTAACCAAATTTCATATGCTTGCTACACTTCTCAAATTGAGCCCAAGAATATTAATGAAGCAATTATTGATGAATATTGGGTTAATGCCATGCAAGAAGAACTAAACCAATTTAAGAGGAATGAAGTGTGTTCATTAGTTCCTAGACCAAAAGATATCAATGTGATTGGTACAAAATGGGTGTTTAGGAATAACACCGATGAATGTGGCAAGATTATGAGAAATAAAGCAAGACTAGTGGCTCAAGGATACACTCAAGTTGAGGGTGTAGACTTTGATGAGACTGTTGCACCCGTTGCATGTCTTGAGTCCATTAGGCTTTTGTTGTCCATTGCATGTCTTAAGAAATTCGAATTGCTTCAAATGGATGTCAAAAGTGCTTTTCTCAATGGATACCTTCAAGAAGAAGTGTATGTTGAACAACCTAAGGGTTTTGTAGACCCATACTCTCCTAATCATGTGTTTAAGTTGAAAAAGGCTCTTTATGGCCTTAAGCAATCTCCTAGAGCTTGGTATGATAGGTTGACTCAATATCTTATTGACAACCAATATAGGATAGGTGGTATTGATAGAACATTATTTGTCAAGCATTATAACAATGACATTTTTGTTGCACAAATATATGTTGATGATATAGTGTTAGGGTCTACATGTAAAACCAAGGTTGATGATTTTGTGAATGTGATGTCAAGAGAATTTGAAATGAGTATGGTAGGTGAACTCAATTATTTTCTAGGCATGCAAGTGAAACAATCTAGCAATGGTATCATGTTGTCTCAATCTAAATATGCTAGAAATCTTGTTAAGAAATTTGGCCTTGAAAGTGGAAAAAGATTTGAAACACCTATGAGTACAACATTAAAACTTGACAAAGATGAAAATGGAAAAAATGTTGATCAAAGTCTCTATAGGAGCATGATAGGTAGCCTTTTCTACCTAATGGAAAGTAGGCCGAATATTTTTTTTAGTGTAGGTTTGTGTGCTAGGTTTCAAGCTAATCCAAAAGAATCTCACTTGAAATCTGTTAAAAGAATCATTAGGTATATAAAAGGAACACATAATCTTGGTTTATTCTATTCCTTTGATACTAATGATATTCTTATTGGCTATTGTGATGCGGATTGGGTGGGAAACATTGATGATCGTAAAAGCACATCGGGCGGTTTCTTTTACTTGGGGAATAATTTGATTGCTTGGCTAAGCAAGAAACAAAATTCAGTTTCTCTTTCATCATCCGAAGCCGAGTACATTGCGGTCGGAAGTGCTTGCACACAACTTCTATGGATGAAAAAAATTCTTAAGGATTATGAGATAAATCAAGGTCAAATGACTCTCTATTGTGATAATATGAGTGCCATTAACATCTCTAAAAATCCTGTTCAACACTCACGCACAAAGCATATAGACATTAGGCATCATTTCATTAGAGAACTTGTTGAACATTCAATAGTAACTCTTGAACATATGCCTACTAAGAATCAACTTGCGGACTTGTTCACAAAGCCCTTGGACAAAGAGAGATTTGTATCTCTTAGAAGATCCATTGGCATGATTTGTGTTGATTAATGCTTGTGTGTGGTTATGAGTGGCTTGATAAGCAAAACTATATTGTATATCTATTTCTTTGAGAGCTACTCATGTGAGAAGTAATGACCTTGATAAAATAGCTTTTATTGCTTCTAGATCATGAACTTAAGTTTTTGTAAATCTTGTTATTAAAAAAAAAGGTGCACAAATGCTTCTCTTATATGTTTAAGTTTGAGTAATTGAGTTTGAAAGTATGTAGATTATGGATGCATTTTGAAGTTCATTGTCTAGTACATGATAGATGACCTATGGTTAGTATCCATTTTGCTTCGGCATCTATATAGAACTCAATGAGCACCTTCATGAAAAGGGCTACACACCTTAATTGTGAAGCCGCCAAATGT
Organism: Dipteronia dyeriana; assembly: GCA_032871835.1. NCBI lineage: Eukaryota > Viridiplantae > Streptophyta > Magnoliopsida > Sapindales > Sapindaceae > Dipteronia > Dipteronia dyeriana. The sequence continues at coordinate 40,378,912 of CM065299.1, forward strand.
AGGAAAGGGCTACACCATTGTGATGAGTGAAAGCCGTCATGAAGAGTGTATGTTTATGTCAAAAAAAATAATCAAAGAAGTGTTGAAAAAGAATCAATTAAAAAATAATAATTTCTTTGATACTAAGCCTAAAAAAATGGAGGAAGGCTTAAAATGGAGTATAGTTAAAAATTGTGATTGCTCAGATTGAAAAACAGAAATGGAATGACGAGCCATATGCACACACATGCTCATATGTTGAAATCTATTCTCTTTAAAGCAAAAAATCCGGATGATAATCGGTTTGACCTTGATTGGAAAAGCTTTTGATGGATAGGTGTTGAAATAGTTTGCATGTTGATATCACAATAACTCCTTTTATATATGCTTGAAGCATTTTTCACACACACACATTTTTGCTTAATGTGCTTGATTCATTAGCAATGAGGGATTATTTTTGAGAGAATAATGAAAATCTATGATTCTCTTGTTTAATGGTGAAAAATAATGATTTACTATCTTTTATTGCTTGAAATGTGTGATTTTGTAAGTCCCTTGTGAACAAGTTACCTTGCTTATTAATATGTGGAGCATATGTTAAGGGGGAGCTTAGTTTGTTAAGCATAGTTCTCTATACAACTTGTTTACTCACTATCTCATCATTTCATTGTGCATCCCTTATACCCTTGTAGACATTTTCAATTGGCATTTATCTCTCTAGGTTGTGTACTTTGTTTTTGTCTATTCCTTGTCAAAAAGGGGGAGAAAGTGTTTCCTCACCATGTTACTTGCTTTTGATATAAAGGGGAGACAATCCATTAAGGGGGAGAAATTTTGGCTTAAGGGGGAGAAATTTTTTGTGTTTGCATGAGATAAGAAGTGTTAAGGGATCTTTTGTTTTGTATTTGTATATTTTTTTGTATATCTCACGTATCTTCTTTGTAGAAGATTTCTTTTGGTTGTTCTTGTCCCACAGGTGTGTTGAATGTGTGAAGATATTCTTGAAGACTCATGAAGACATTTTAGTATAGGAATGTCTCTTTGTAATGTGAGGATGTGAGAATGCAATCAACATTGATTATGAGAGATCATTGTATGGTGAGGTAGAGGTTTTGTCATGGAATATCCAAAGAGGGAGATTGTTAGGTCCTAAGGGAAATTGTTAGGTCCTAGATTTGTGTTGGCTTGATTCCATAACAAAACTTCATTTCTTTGTATTGCTTAGTTGCTTAAGTGGTTCGTGATGATAAGAGATTTAAGGAAGAAAAGAAACTTCTCATGATGAAAAGTTCATCTTCAAGAGGATTGGTACTATTCTTGGATGCTAAGGTATCGAGATCCTTCTTCCTCTTGCAAGGCATAGGCACACACACACACAATTCATTCATATGTGTCCCTGCTTAGTTGTGCATCTTTAAGTGCACACACACACAATTCATTCATATGTGTCCCTACTTAGTTGTGCATCTTTATTTGTGCACACATACACAATTCATATATTTGTGTCCCTGCATCATCGCACATCATTTGGTATAACACATTCACACACTTGAAGTTGAATGCTCATGCATTGGTATGAAAGTAGCATGTTTTGGAAAATGCATGATTGGAGACTATTTCTATGTAGTTTGCATTCTTATGTGAAATGTGTTTTTTTTGTTTATATGTTTGTATAACATGGATCTTGAACTTGAATTTAGTCTTAAATCATTCTTGATTGAGTTCCGGTCATTTCGGTTACTCATACCATTGATTTCGAGTTCTAAGTCAAAAGATACTACACTTTCAACTCATGTTGCATATATTGTCTTCGTCTTCATATATCGAGTAAAATTATTATTTTATGGGTTGAGTATCTTATATTTCCATGTTCTTGAGGGAGTCCCGGTTTGTAATCTTCAAACAGATTCGAATTCGGAGTTCGGAGCCCAAAGAACGGTCGAAGAACGCGAGGAGAGCTCAAGGAGTGAGGTGCCATGGCTTAAGCCATCATCATGCACCAACCCGAGATAGCACGTGGCCATCTCGGCCCCAAGAGTGTTCTGCCCCGAGATGCCCATACGCCATCTCGGGGAGACACTAAGGAAGGAGGGTGTTTTGGTCATTTGGTCTTTTCACTTTTTAAAACCTCTCATTCCCTCTTATTTCAAAAGATAAGAACAAGTTGAGAAATTGAAGAACAATTGCAGAATTTTTCTCTCAACATTTTGATTTTTTGTTTTTGTGATAACTTCTTCATTTCTACTTCGAATCACTTGATTCAAAAACCGATTTCGAGTGTATTGAAGATTTATACAAACCCCAAGCATTTACAAAACCAAAGGATGTCTACATTTTTCGTTGTGATCTGATCTTCAGTTCTTGATTGCATCCTTGTTGGTAAAATCACCTTCTTCTTAGTTTTCTTCTTAGATCTTCTTATTGATTGATGTTATTTGATTAAGAAGCATGACTAGGATGATTTTGATATCATTTTGTGGTTTGTTGATTTGATTTTCAAATTTAGCTAGATTTGTGATATATTGAATGATTTGTGCTAAACTTGATAAACATGAAATTGTTTCTAGAAATCTTTTGTTCTTATGCTTGATTGACTATTTCTAGATTTAATTTCATTTTCTAAGAACTAGATCTACATCAATTGGTATATTTATTTCATTGATTTGGTTCTTAGTTGATAACATGCTTAAGTTGTCTAGATGCATTTGTGATTGATCTTTGAAAGCATAATCTAGTCATCTAGTTGCATGTCCATAGAATTTGTTGATCATCATTTTCTATGTTGAGTGCTTGTTTGCGATTTGCATTCATGATCACTTAGATGTCTTGTGAAGAGGTAGAAAGTCTCAAATCTTAGAGTGATTCTTTGATTTGACCAATTGTAAGTCTTAGCTAGGGTCGGAAGGACTTGGATAGCTAAGCAAGTGGAAGTCTCAACAAGAGGTGTGAAACCTCGGATTGTTGAGCAAGGAAGTCTTGGCAAGAGGTGTGAAGCCTCGAATTGTCAAGCAAGGAAGTCTTGGCTAGAGGTGTGAAGCCTTGGATAGTCAAGCAAGAAGTCTTGCCTAGGGTTGGGAGGATCCGAATAGGTGAGCAAGAAATCTTCCTAGAGACAGGGGGTCTTGGTTAGGAAGTCGGCTTAGTAGATCACTATGTTCAAGATAGAGTGAGAGTGAGAGCTTGTAGAGCATGTGTGATTGCTTGAGTGTGTAACTCTATTTGAAATAGTGGATTTGCTTTTGCCGGTGGTTGTGGAATCAACCCGTGGATGTTTCCTCTTTGGAGGTTTTACCACGTAAATATCGTGTGTCTTTGTTTGCAATTTTCATTAAGCATTTAGAATTGCATTGTTTTTAAAAAGAAGATAAAAATTGGAGCATATACCTATTCACCCCCCCCTCTAGGTATATTCAAACTATAAAGATAAAGGGAATTTCAACCATCATGCTTTGTGTCGTTGAATGGTTCAGTTCTGATGGCTTTATCTTCTGCTCTTGTTTTTTTAGCAGCTTTTATTGTTGCTCCAGCTTCCCATGAAGCCCACCAAGCTCGCACTCCTCCCCCATCTGCCAAATCGAATCGGGAATTCCTTCTGGCTTCCTCAGTGGAAAAGAGGCCGACCGTTCCAGCTGGAGATTCATCTGCTCTTGCTTCACCTTCTTCCCAGCACAGGTCCAAGTTGTCACTCCTCGTATCTCGGGCTGTCAAGGTACTGGGTAAAGGTGCCTCCGTTTCTCAAGCTGTCGATGCCGTTACGTCAGCTCCTGCTATAGTTACCCCTACATCTGCCTCTATTCCTGTCGCCCTTGCTCCAAGCTTGCTAGACTCCTTGGCCCTTCCATCTACATTCTCAACCTCTTAGGCTTCAAAGGACCCCGAAGCTAGTGTTGAAGGGGTTTCCCCTATTTTCCCACAATCTGGCTCTACCTTTCAAGATGAGGTTATAGAGCAATTCGTTGCTTTCTACCCCGGGGGCAGTCTCTCTTTGATGGCTTTAATGCCTATAGATATTCTGGTTACTAAGGTTTCTGCCCTCTTGGCTGTGGTAGTCATCGCCTTTTATTTTCTCTTGTAATTGTTTGATTTGTCGTTTCCGAACTTGAATTCCCTTTACAGGCCTTTAAATTCCAAGTAACCATAGGCCACCAGGTCGTTTCTCTCCGCGATCGGGTAACCAGGGCTGAAGCTAAAGTTGAGCGGGACAAGGAATTGTTGGCACCGGCTCAAGACTTGGTACAAGAGATGGCCTCTAGCCAGAGGGGAATGGAGGCAGACTTAGCCGAACTTCGGTGCCACCATGAAAGGTTGAGGCAGGTTCTTTGACCAAGAAACCCCCCGTTCTCAACGTCGAGCCAGTCAACGGGATTCTTGGAAATGGGAAGCCAATGTGCTTGACATTTATAACAAAGGTCTGCAAGCCCAAGTTTCCAAGCTTCAAGCTGAGGCAGATGCCTCCTTCAGCGAAGGATATTTCTATGCTTCCTACCAGGTTGCTGAAGCCCTCCCTTCCCCCTTCGACCTATCAGTTATTGCCAACTGGGACAGGGAAGAGATTATAACGAAGGCTGTAGAGATTTCCCATCCTGAAAGTGATGGGGTTGGAGCTGGGAAGCAAACAGTTGCAATAGATCATCCTCTTCCTCCTCCAATCCTTCCAGTTTTGGGTCCCGGGAGACCTCTAGTGGGGTCCGGTCAGGACAACCCGAGGGGGATCTTTCAGAAGTCTGAGGTGAGATCCGCAATAGCCTAGACGAAAGCCCTAAAGAGGAACTAGATGTTGAACCAAGTCAGGTAAAATCTCTGGGAAACCTTCTTGACGTGGCCATCCCTCCTGAAGTGATGGCAGTGGTTAATAAGGTATTGAAGAAGGACCCCGCAGAGCAGCAAGCAATCGGGAATCCTCCGGTGGTAGGGGTAACAAAGATGGCTTTCCAAGATGATCCACCACCGGAATAAGAAGCAAGGGGCGAGGTTCACCAGGAAAGGGGAGCAACAAAAGGGAACTAGGAGGAATCAGGAATCTGATGCGATTTATTCCAATTTGGTTTCGCAGCCCGAAAAATGGGGTTTGCACCCCGTTATATTCATGCCATGTTTAACTAGCTTTTTCTCCTTCATTTTTTTTATAGCTTATGTATCCAGAAACTGGGGGTTGGGCTCCCATTCCATTAATGGAAACTGACTTTAGATCTCGTTCATGCTTTCCTCAATGAATTTTGACTTGATTGGCATTTACTTGCTTCATTTCTGACCTCAATCTAGGTGCAGCCTCTAAAACAACTTGACTTAACTCAACTTGGAAAAGCAACAAGATAGAGAAACTGCTTAAGTTTGAAAGTAGATAGTTAGCTCGAGCTTTCAACTCTCAACAGAAACTTATAGCTCGGTGACTTCAGTAAATAGTCCCCTTGTGTGATTGCAGGCTAGTTCGCACATGTCACATCAAGCAACCACATATACACGGATAATTAGCAACCAGTAATAACTGGGACATTGGAGTTTATGTAAAAAAGATTTCCATTCTCGAGTCCCTCTAGGGACTTATAGCCCGATCGAGACATCAAGGAGGGCTATCTAGCCATCTCCTAGTCTTAAGATCGGGATGGCAATTGTGAAAATACAATCACGGTTAAATGCTCAAGGCTAATCTAGAGGGGGGGGGGGGGGTGAATAGGTTAGACACCTTTTTCGACTCCCTTAGAAACAAACAAAAGTTTGTCCCTCTAGATTGCTAGTATCACAATATATATATTAATTAAAGACAATTAATCAATATATAAACACAAGTAAAGTATGATACAAACAAGTAATTATAATATATACACAATCTATTCTATAGAAAGGAAGTCAACATACATAGAGAGTTCTATCCACAATACAAATATTAGAGAGATAGGGATAGAGAAAAGTTGATACACTATATAAAGTGGTAAACATCCGAAGAGGAAGCATCCACGGGCTAGCAGCCACTGGCAAACAAAATCCACTAGTAGATAAGACAAGTACAATCTCTCAAGTGACATCTTCACCAAGAAACTACCCTCCTATCCTACTCTAGAAGTTGTCACCATATGCTCAACAATCTGAGGCTTCACACCTCTTGTCAATACTTCTTTGCTCACCTTATCCAGATCCACACGACCCAAGGCAAGACTTCTTGCTCAACTAATTCCTCACGACTCTAGTCAAGACTTCTTGCTCGACTATCCAAGGCTTCACACCTCTAGCCAAGACTTCCTTGCTCGACAATCCAAGGCTTAACACCTTTTGCCAAGACTTCTTACTCAACACCATAGGTCTCACACCTATTGTCAAGACTTCCTTCTCATAAGGCATCTAGGTGATCATGAATGCAAAACGCAAAAAAGCACACAACATAGAATGCTATGATCAACACATCCTACAGAAAATACTAGACATGAGCATGAATGCACAAATCACATATAGTCTAGGTAATCATGCATGTGTAATCAAATCTAGATCATGTAAGATATGTTCAATATTAATCACATCCTAGATACATACATATATCTAAACTTGAATCACAAGATATGTTCAACAAATCACAAGATCAAGTTTAAATCACACAAACATGCTTGCTGTCCCAGATGGCGCATGGGCATCTCGGGGCAGCAAGCATTCTGTCCCGAGATGGCCATGCACCATCTCGGGAAAGAGTGCTTGGATGCACTTCTTTACCTCTCGCGCTCCCTTCACGTTCTTCGACCGTTCTCCTGCCTTTGAACTCAGAATTCGAATCTGTTTGCAGATTACGAACCGTGACTCTCACACAAACATTGAAATATAAGATGCTCAACCCAAAAAACATGTGTTGAAAGTGTAGTATATTTTTACTTAGAACTTGAAATCAATAGTATAAGTAACCGAAATGACCGGAACTCAATCGAGAATGATTTAAGACTAAATCCAAGTTCAATATCCATGTTATACAAAACATATACACACACAAACACAATTCACACTAGAATGCATACTACATAGAGATAGTGTCCAATCATGCATTTTCCAAAACATGTTATTTTCATACCAATGCATGAACATTCATCTTCAAGTGTTTGAATGTATTTTACATGGTGCACAATGATGCAGGGATAGATATGAATGAATTGTATGTGTGTTCCTATAATGGTGCACAATGATGCAGGGACACAAATATATGATATGTGTGTGTGTGCCTAAGCCTTGTAAGAGAAAGATAAGGTCTTAGTATACCTTTATAGAATCAAATTGCATCCTTTCTCTTGAAGACTTAGAACTTGCTTTGACTTGTTGTTTCTTCTTCCTTGAAGCTTGAATTATCATGAATCTAAACAACTAAATCATTACAAGTAAACATCATTTTGATATGAAATTAATGCCAACACAAACTAAAACCTATCAATCTTCCCCTTTGGCAAATTCCATATCAAAACACCTATACATTTACTACAAATATAAAAATGAAGATAGGTCACAAAATCACTCCCTCACATTACAATGAGTAAGATTCCTATAACTAATCTTCACCAACTCTTGAACTTCATCTTGATCTCCCCTTGAAGCAACCTACAAATCATCTCAAAGCACAATGCATATACAAGAGAAAAACAACAAATGACAATATATAATATAGATAAGAATATACAATTAAGTCCACAAATATATGTATCTCCCCCACAATACATGCCAAATACAAGAGTTCTTAACCAAATCTTAAGACTAATTATTACATGCCATTGAAAGTTCAAAAGTTCACAAAAACAACATAAAAAGGAAACTAAGTAACTAACAACTCTTAACAACTCTTTCTCCCCCTTTTTGACATGAAATGATGCCAAAAGGTAAGAAACATACCATGAGACTCAAATACTAGCTACTAGATCCACCAAAGAAAGATGTGCGTGTAGTTGACCTAACATAATGCTTTAAAGGTGGTCTTGAACTTGATTCAATACACTCCTCCAACTCTTTTAGTCTAGCAACTTGTTATTCAACTATAACACTAAGCTCATCAACCTTCTTCTTCAAATGTAAAGCCCAATCCGGAAGAATGTTTATGCTAGTCACTTGACAATCAACTTGTGAACTACTAAATAGTCCAAAAGTATCACATGTCTTACCCTTATCCTTATATGACATGTATGACACACGTTTATCACTATACTTTTCCAAGGGTTGTACCAACATATCATCTCCACTACTTTGAACACCACGAGCTAAACACAAAGAAGTTATAAACCCCGGTAATGCAAGCTTCTTTCTCCTCTAGTTAAGAAAGCCGTATTATCCAAATAAAACATAAGCAAATCCCCAAGGTTTATAGGTTGATTAGTCACCAAGGCCTATAATATTTTGATCGTCTTTATTCAACTCTGTTGAATTCGAAGATCCAATAATATTTGTGCAAATAAAAAGATGCCAAAATGCACTTGCCTTAGTTAACTCATGTTGACTAATATATGCTCTACCTTTCCACTCAAAAAAAGCATTGTCACATAGAGTTCTACCCATGATATTAAGATTCTCAAAGATATCAACATCTAGAAAGTTTGAATCAATATCACTAGATAGCCCAAGAAACTTGTTAATGTTAACTCTAAACACAACACCCCTAACATCCATCAAAGCATCCAATAAGGTGGCACTCTCTCTATATTCATGATAAAATTCTCTAACAATAGTGTCATTCACTATTCCTAGCATGCTCACCCAAGATTCCCAATTTCTATCCTTAATGCATTTAAGAACATAAGAATCTTTACATTTACCTAAGTCAATGCCTCTCTCTTGAAATATCTTCTTAGTTGCAAAGATCCCTAAATCCTTTGACCTTGAAGCTTTGGATCTCTTTGAGGTTGACTTGGCTTTCACAATGGGATTTAATTGATTTCCACTTCCGGTAACTTTAGTTCTTCCCATTTGTTTTTCTGAATTAAGATGCTATAAACATACAAAAGTGAGTGAAAGACAAAACAAGCTTATTAGTCACAAATATATAAAACAATGACATATGACTTAAGAATGAATCATCATGCAATACAAAGATAGTGAGTAATATCTTACAAGTATCATTAAGTCAAAATATGCCAACATGTAACAAAATGAAGCATGTGAACATATCATAAAAGAGAACAATGTCTAGCATACAATGCTCCCCCTTGATAAATGCCTTGACTAAGATTCATGATAGCATAAGGTTCACAAGGAAGTTCACACAATCACACATTCAAGCAATTTGAAGAAATATCAACAAAATAAGCTTCATATGCTAAGAGAGATACACAAAGATTTTTCAAGTTCTCTCATAATTCTTCAACAATTGCAAAGATATCATCATACTCATAAACAAAGTGTGTGTGTGTGAGATATATGCTTCAAATATATATCAAGAAGTAGTTTGATAATCAACATGCAAACAATTTCCAACAACTATTCATCTTAAGCTTTTTCTATAAAAATTCAAACCGATTATCATCCGGAATTTTATGCTTTTAAGAGAAAAGATTTAAACACATGAGCGTGTGTTTGCATGTGGCTCGTCATCCCATTTTTGTTATTCAACCCGAGCTCATTTGATTTTCAACTAAACTCCTTTTTAAGCCTTTCTCCTTTTCGTTTTAGGCTTTGAATCAAAGATTTTTTTTTTTAAGATTTCATTTCAACACTTCTTTGATTTCTCCATTTTTTTTTCTTACATAAACAAAATTCACTTTATGACGGCTTTCACTCATCACAATGGTGTAGCTCTTTCCAACATTGGGTAGCTTTCACAACCAATGTGTGTAGCTCTTTCCATGAAGGTGCTCGTTAAGTTCTATGTAATTGCCGAAGCAAAATGGATACTAACCATAGGTCATTTTAAATGTACTTAAGCACAAAAACTTCAAGGTGTATCCAATGTTTACATATTAGTAAACTCAACCTACTAGCAAAACATATAAGAGAAACAAAGTGCAATTTTACAAAACCAAGATTTTATGGCTCATTAGCACATGATCTAAGAGCAATAAGTAGAGTCTTATTCAAGATCATTACTTCTCTAATGAGTAGCTTTCAAAGAATATGAAGCTCATATTTTCAAAAGTAATGCCACTCAATATACCATACATAAACAATCATCAAAGTTAAGATCAATGTGAACAATACAACTATTAGATCCTAAAATAGCAAATGTCAATGGGAACCATATTTATGCTATACAAAATTCTCTAATATGACATGCTATGAGATGTATGTCAAAAATTGAGTCAAAAGATGAATATCTAAGAGAACATGCATTAGAGTATAGAGATACCTTTTTGCACATTATATTCACCAAATATCATACTTCCGCCCTTTTTATGAGCACTCTTGCCTTGAATGTCCTCATGACACCAAGTTGATGATGTTTCACAACAAGAGTATAAAAAGCATAATATCTCAACTCAATCAACACATATAACAAAAGAACTTCTTCAAAGTTAATCAACAAATTTTGACCATCATAACAATCGTGATGTGAGATAACCAAGTTCATATCAATACATGGAGTATTCAAAGCTAGTAAGCAAGAATTCTGAACACAATTGATATATAGCCTCAAAGCTATCTCACATGTGCTTCTTATATTAGTGATAAGAACACTCACCCTTGAACCACTTGTTCTTGGGTGTACCTACACAAACATTTCCAATATCATCCTTGACAACAATGTTAAATCTAGAGTAAAGTCCTTCAATGACTTGATTAACTAGAATATCATTAACACATTCTTCCTTTACATTTTCAACACAAGCTTTGTCAAGTTGAACAAGATTATAATTCTTTCTACTCCATAAATTTTTCTCATACTTAGCAATATTATCATGTTTCTCAACTTTCAAGGCCTTAGCATGTTCAAGTTGAAGTTTAATCTCCTTATCCCTAGATTCATTTCCTAATTTGCATTTTTCAATATATTTATAACACCTAGGCTTAATGTAGCCTATTGTGTTGCAATAATGACAAATTGGAATAAAAGATGAGATTGTACCTTTTGGAGTTTAACTAGCTTCACTAGGAGTTTGCAAAGATACCTTGTTTGCCAACTTCTTATTGGCTTTTGATCTTCTCTTCTTATGTGATTTCTTATCAATCACGACTTCATCAAAGTGTGTAGGAAGTGGTGCTTCCAAGAGCTTCTCTTCAACTACCAAGTCGTCTTCACCACTATAAGAGTTAACAAGATTCCTAACACTAGACACACTAACCAAATCATTCACTAAGTCCTTGATAGCCTCATTAGCCGTGTCTATCTCTTCCATCAATTCTTGTTCTCTCTTCTTCAAAGAAGATATCACATTATCCTTCCCAAGGTTTATCATTTCAAGTTCTCTAAACTTCTTCACAATATCACCTTTCTCACCAAGAAGTCTACGAGTAACAACCACAAACTCATCTAGTTGCTTCTTGATCAAATCATCCTTCTCAACTACTTCTCTTTGAGCATTGTCTCTAGCTTCTTCAAGCTTTTCTATCTTTTTCAACAACTCAAGATTAGTAGGAATGGAACTAGAGCTTCCATCATGATTTGCATCAAGGTTATTGTTCAAAGATATTGTACTACCAACATCTAGTGGAGAATGAGAAGCCGTTAGAGCTATAAAGTTGCTCACCAACTCTTCATCACTTGAATACTCACTACTAGAGCTCTCATTACCACTAGAATTATCATCACTCCAAGTAGCCGCCAACACTTTGCTTTTCTTGTCTTTCTTAGATGGCTTCTTGGTGCACTCACTAGCAAAGTGACCAAAACCTTGACAATTATAGCATTGAACCTCTTTCTTGTTCATGGCTTGACTATTCTTCACAATCCCTGGAGATGATGTTCTCTTGACTTCTTTTTCCTTAAAAGACTTGCCTTTAGGCTTGGCATTCTTCTTTAGAAACTTCTTAAACCTTCTAACCAAGAGTGCCATTTCCTCATTTTCATTATCACTCTCCACCTCTATAGCATTGAGAGCGATTCCCTTACTCTTGATCTTTGGCATCAAACACATCTCATAAGTTTAGAGAGACCCAAACAACTCATCAATATTCATACTATCCACATCCTTGCTTTCCTTATTGACAGTCACCTTTGATTTGAATCTCTTAGGAAGAGACCTAAGGATTTTCCAATTTAAACGCTCTTTTGAGATAGGTTGACATTGGTTAGCTATGTTAAGAAGCCAGAATTGGAAGTCTTCGAACTTTTCTTCCTCACCCATACTTAAACCTTCAAATTGTGATGCCAACATTTGAAGCCTCGATTTCTTCACCGCTAAGGTTCCATCATTAGTAACTTGGAGAGTATCCCAAGCTTCCTTTGCAGATTCAAGATTTTGAATATAGGAGAATTAATGGCTATCAACTCCTCCAAAGATGGCATTCATAGCACAATGGTGCCATTTAGCAACCTCAAACTCATTGGTTGTCCATTCACTCAATGGTTTGAGTATCATGGTCCCATCCTCTAAAACCTTGGTAGGAGGACTATAACCTTCTCCCACTACCATCCAAGCCCTTTCATCAATAGAGCGGATGTAGGTTGTCATCCTCAACTTCCAATACCTATAGTTAGTGCCACGAAGTAATGGTGGCCTAGTATTTGAAGCTCCTTCCGCCATTACATTATCTTGTAAACCCATGACTTCAAACACCTTGCAAAAACAGTGAAAGTATCACCCCGGACTCACACTAAGTGCAATCTAGTGTCCTGCTCTGATACCAATTGAAAATACAATCACAGTTAAATGCTCAAGGCTAACCTAGAGGGGGGGTGAATAGGTTAGATATTTTTTTCGACTCCCTTAGAAACAAACAAAAGTTTGTCCATCTAGATTGCTTGTATCACAATATTTATATTAATTAAAGACAATTAATCAATATATAAACACGAGTAAAGTGTGATACAAACAAGTAATTATAATACATACACAATCTATTCTATAGAAATGAAATCAACATACATAGAGAGTTCTATCCACAATACAAATATTAGAGAGATAGGGATAAAGAAAAGTTGACACAAGATATAACGTGGTAAACCTTCGAAGAGGAAACATCCACGGGCTAGCAGCCACCGACAAACAAAATCCACTAGTAAATAAGACAAGTACAATCTCTCAAGTGACCTCTTCACCTAGAAACTACCCTCTTATCCTACTCTAGAAGTTGTCACCCTATGCTCAACAATCTGAGGCTTCACACCTCTTGTCAAGATATCCTTGCTCACCTTATCTGGATCTTCATGACCCAAGGCAAGACTTCTTGCTCAACTAAGTCCTTACGACTCTAGTCAAGACTTCCTTGCTCACCTATCCGAGTTCTCCCAACTCTAGGCAAGACTTCTTCCTCGACTATCCAAGGCTTCACACCTCTAGCCAAGACTTCCTTGCTCGACAATCCAAGGCTTCACACCTCTTGCCAAGACTTCTTGCTCAACACCATAGGTCTCACACCTATTGTCAAGACTTTTTTCTCACAAGGCATCTAGGTGATCAAGAATGGAAAACACAAATAAGCATGCAACATAGAATGCTACGATCAACACATCCTATAGAAAATACCAGACATGAGCATGAATGCACAAATCACATATAGTCTAGGTAATCATGCATGTCTTATCAAATCTAGATCATGTAAGATATGTTCAATATTAATCACATCCTAGATACATGCATATATCTAAACTTGAATCACAAGATATGTTCAACAAATCACAAGATCAAGTTTAAATCACACAAACCAAAAACATGCTAAAATCATATGACAATGCCAATTAGATTTAAGCTAAAGTTCTAGTGCATATTCCTAATCATAGATTCATCAAAACACATGAATAGCTCAAAAGAACATAAGCACATATATTATGTGAGAAATTCGGCCAAGAGAGCCTAATACATGTGAGGAACTATTTTTCACAAAATCAATCATTTAAAGATCATAAAATAGTCCTAGAATCAAAGCTAGCACAATACAATCCCAAACATGTGAAACATAGGCAAAATCAAAACCTAACTCAACATGAATGATTTCAATTGAAACTCAACCTAGCTTTGAAAGTGTTCAAAACACTCACAATATACAAATATATGTAGAAGAAGAAAACCCAAGGCAATTGACCAAGTTTTAAAAGAAAACTTTGAGTGAAAATCAATACCTTAGTTAATTTAGGTGCAGTCCCGTTTTTGTATGATTAGACACCAAAACCAGCAGCAAAATTAACTCAAACCTTCAGAGTAAAGATGAAGGATGAATATATGAACACTCTCAACTTTGAATCACTCAAATTGGAGTTCAAATGAAGAAGTTATAGTGTTTGGAATGCGAGAAAATTTAGAGAGAAAATTTCTGCACACTTGTTTGAATTTCTTCTTAGAATGAATTATGAGAGGGAAAGAGATTATAAAAGAGTGGGATAAGAAAAAAGCATGAAAAGACCAAAATGCCCTTAAGTACCCAAGAATTCTCTCTTCCTGAGATGGCGAGTGGGCATCTCGGGGCAGCAAGCATTCTGTCCAGAGATGGCCACGCGCCATCTCGGGAAAGAGTGCTTGGATGCACTTCATTACCTCTCGCGCTCCCTTCGCGTTCTTCTATCGTTCTCCGGCCCCCGAACTCAGAATTCGAATCCGTTTATGGATTACAACCCATAACTCTCACACGGACATAAAAATATAAGATACTCAACCCATAAAATAATAATTCATCTCGATATATGAAGACAAAGACAATGTATGAAACATGAGTTGAAAGTGTAGTATATTTTTACTTAGAACTTGAAATCAATAGTATGAGTAACCGAAATGACCGGAACTCAATCGAGAATGATTTAAGACTAAATCCAAGTTCAATATCCATGTTATACATAACATATGCATAGACAAACACAATTCACACTAGAATGCAAACTACATAGAGATAGTCTCCAATCATGCATTTTCCAAAACATGTTATTTTCATACCAATGCATGAGCATTCATTTTCAAGTGTGTGAATGTGTTATACATGGTGCACAATGATGCAGGGACACATATGAATGAATTGTATGTGTGTGCCTATAATGGTGCACAACAATGCAGGGACACAAATGTATGATATATGTGTGTGTGCTTAAGCCTTGTAAGAGAAAGATAAGGTCTTACTATACCTTTGTAGAATCAAATTGCATCCTTTCTCTTGAAGACTTAGAACTTGCTTTGACTTGTTGTTTCTTCTTCCTTGAAGCTTGAATCATCATGAATCTAAACAACTTAATCAATACAAGTAAACATCATTTTGATATGGAATTAATGCCAACACAAACTAAAACCTAACAAATTGTGCTCTTAAACTCGAGTTCTTCTTGGGGGTGGTGGCCTGACCAAGGCATCGGGAGGGTTAATTAGTTGTTTCCTGGTCTTGTGATCTGGACGACAACTATGCTCTTATACTCAGATCCTTCTTGTGGGTGTAGGCCGACCAAAGTTGCTCACCAACTCTTCATCACTCGAAGACTCACTACTAGAGCTCTCATTATTACTAGAGTTATCATCACTCCAAGTAGCAGCCAACACTATGCCTTTATTGTCTTTCTTAGATGGCTTCTTGGTGCACTCACTAGAAAAGTGACCGAAACCATGATAATTAAAGCATTGAACATCTTTCTTGTTCATGGCTTGACTGTTCTTCTCATTCCTTGGAGATGATGTTTTCTTAACTCCCTTTTCCTTAGAAGACTTGCCTCTAGGCTTAGCATTCTTCTTTAGAAACTTCTTGAACTTTTTAACCAAAAGAGCCATCTCTTCATTTTCATCATCACTTTCCTCCTCAATAACATTGAGAGCGATTCCCTTACTCTTAATCTTAGGCTTCAAGCCCATCTCATAAGTTTAGAGAGACCTAAGCAACTCATCAATATTCATGCTATCCACATCCTTGCTTTCCTCAATGGCCGTCACCTTTGATTTAAATCTCTTAGGAAGAGACCTAAGGATTTTCCAATTTAAACGCTCTTTTGAGATAGGTACTCCAAGTGCTTCACATTGGTTAGCAATGTTAAGAAGCGGAATTGGAAGTCTTCAAACTTTTCTTCTTCACCCATACTTAAACCTTCAAATTGTGATGCCAACATTTGAAGCCTTGCTTTCTTCACCGCTAAGGTTCCTTCATTAGTAACTTATAGAGTATTCCAAGCTTCCTTTGCAGATTCAAGATTTTGAATGTAGAAGAATTGATGCCCATCAACTCCTCCATATATGGCATTCATAGCACGATGATGCCACTTAGCAACCTCAAACTCATTCGTTGTCCATTCACTCATTGGCTTGAGTATCATGGTTCTATCATATTGAACCTTGGTAGGAGGACTATAACCTTCTTCCACTACCATCCGAGCTCTTTCATCAATAGAGCGGATGTAGGCTTACAACCTCAACTTCCAATACCCATAGTTAGTGCCTCAAAGTAATGGTGGCCTAGCATTTGAGACTCCTTCCACCTAAACCCATGACTTCAAAAACTTTGCAAAAACCGTGAATGTATCACCTGGACTATCACTATGTACAATCTAGTGTCCTACTCTGATACCAATTGAAAATACAAACACGGTTAAATACTCAAGGCTAACCTAGAAGAGGGGGGGATAGGTTAGGCACGTTTTTTGACTCCCTTAGAAACAAACAAAAGTTTGTCCCTATAGATTGCTTGTATAACAATATATATATCAATTAAAGACACTTAATCAATATATAAAAAAAGTAAAGTGTGATACAAACAAGTAATCATAACACATACACAATCTATATTATAGAAAGGAAGTCAACTTACATAAAAAGTTATATCCATAGTATTTAAATAACAAATAAAAATATAAGAGAGATAGGGATAGAGAAAAGTTGACACAAGATATAACGTGGTAAACCTCTGAAGAGGAAACATCCACGGGTTAGCAACCACTGGCAAACAAAATCCACTAGTAGATAAGATAAGTACAATCTCTCAAATGACCCCTTAACCTAGAAACTACCCTCCTATCCTACTCATGAAGATGTCGGCCTCTTGCTCAACAATCCGAGGCCTCACACCTCTTGTCAAGACTTCCTTGCTCACCCTTCCAGATCCTCACGACCCTAGGCAAGACTTCTTGCTCAACTATCCGAGTCCTCCTAACTCTAGTCAAGACTACCTCGCTTACCCTTCCAGATCCTCACAACCTAATGCAAGACTTCTTGCTCAACTATCTGAGTCCTCCCGACTCTAGTCAAGACTTCCTTGCTTGACAATCTGAGGTCTCCCACCTCTTGCCAAGAATTTCTTGCTCAACAACATAGGTCTCACACCTATTGTCAAGACTTCCTTCTCATAAGGCATCTAGGTGATCATGAATGCAAAATGCAAACAAGCACGCAACATAGAATGTTATGATCAACACATCCTACAGAAAATACTAGACATGAGCATGAATGTACAAAACAAATGTAGTCTAGTCAATCATGCATGTTTAATCCATCTAGATCATGTAAGATATGTTCAACATTAATTACAATCTAGATACATGCATTGATCTAAAACTTGAATCACAAGATATGTTCAATTAAAACATAATCAAGTTTAAATCTAATAAACCAAAAACATGCTAAAATCATATGACAAAGTCATTTAGATTAAAGCTAAAGTTCTAGAGCATATTCCTATTCATAGATTCAACAAAGCACATGAATAGCTCAAAAGAACACAAGCACATGTATCATTGTGAGAATTCGGCCAAAGAGAACCTAATACATGTGAGGAACTATTTTTCACAAAATCAATCAATCAAAGATCATCAAATAGTCCTAGAATCAAAACTAGCACAATACAATCCCAAACATGTGAAAAACATAGGCAAAATCAAAACATAACTCAACATGTGAGATTTCAATTGAAACTCAATCTAGCTTTAAAAGAGTCCAAATCTCAAATCAAAACAATCACAAGACACATATATATGTTGAAGAAGAAAACCCAAGGCAATTGACCAAGTTTTAAAAGAAAATTTTGAGAGAAAATCAATACCTTAGTTGATTTTGGTGCAGTCCCGTTTTTGTGAGATTCGACTCCAAACATAACAATAAAACTAACTTAAACCTTCAAAAATAAGATAGAGGATGAATAGTCAAACACTCTCAACTTTGAATCACTCAAATCAGAGTTCAAATGAAGAAGTTATGGTGTTTGGAAGGTGAGAAAATGTAGAGAGAAAATTCTGCACTCAAGTTTTAAATTTCTTTTTAGAATGAAATGTGAGAGGGAAGGGAAATATAAAGGAGAGGGAAAATGGGCATATGAATTGACCAAAAAGGACAAGAATCAGCCAAGCTTTCTTGCTGCCCGAGATGGCGTATGGGCATCTCGGGCAAGCAAGCCTTCTTATGAATGACTCAGGATAGAATCTCCGTACATTACGGAATGGACCGCAGCTATAGATTAACCACAAATAAAGTACCCATCTTTATTTGTTATCTATGGACTCTTTAGATTGCACGTCTCTTACTGTATCCATTCGTATATGACACTCATATATACAGTTCGAGATTACATCTGGCAATCTAGGATGTTAACATATGCATAAGTTTATAAAATAAATAACATAACAAGAATGAATTGAACTTTTCTTTTTTATTTATTTCATAAATCCATTTACAAATTACATGTGAAAATCCATTTATAAACCCCAACAATCTCCCACTTGCACTAAAGCATGTGAGGCATGTCTCGTAACCCTAGACCATCTAGGTGACCAGAAAATACTTTAGCCTGTAAGGTCTTTGTAAATGGATCAACATGATTGTCTTGTAAGGCTATCTTCGTGATGATCACATATCATCTCTATATTAACTCTCTAATGCGATGATACTTTCTCTCTATATGTTTCCCTCTCTTGTAGCTTTTTGGCTCCTTGGAATTAGCCACAGCTCCACTGTTATCACAATAAAGTTTGATAGGCCTATCCAGATGTGGAACAACTTCCAGATCACTCAAGAACTTACGGAGCCAAACAACTTCTTTAGCAGCTTTATAAGCGGCTATATATTCGGCTTCCATGATGAAGTCAGCAATACAAGATTGCTTGATACTTCTCCACACAATGGCTCGACCACCCAGGGTGAATACTGATCCAGACGTGGATTTCCTAGAATCCCTGTCTGACTGAAAATCAGAATCTGTGTATCCTAATGGGATCAAATCCTACCCGAAATACATTAGCATATAGTCTTTCGTTCTCCGAAGATACTTGAGAATTGTCTTGACAACAACCCAATGATCCAATCCTAGGTTGGACTGGTATCTGCTGACTACTCCCACTATATAGCAGATGTCCGATCTCATGCATAATATAGCATACATGAGACTTCCTACTGCCGATGTATAAGATACACATCTCATATCCTTAACATCTTGAGGTCTCTTAGGACACTGTTCCTTAGACAAGTGAACTCCATGTCTAGAAGGTAAATTACCTTTCTAGGAGTTTTGCATCGACAATCGCATAAGAATCTTGTCGATATATGATGCCTGAGACAATGCTATGAGTTTGTTCTTATGATCCCTTATAAGTTGGATCCCTAGAACATAACTTGCCTCTCCCAAATCTTTCATTTGGAATTGGCTAGCCAGCCAGCCCTTTACTTCAGACAACGCTCCCACATCATTCCCAATGAGTAGGATATCATCTACATATAGGACCAAAAAAACTACTTATTATCAATGATGCGCTTGTAGACATAATGCTCGTCAACGTTTTGCAAGATCTAGATGCTTGCTTAAGTCCATAGATGGACCTTTCCAGTTTGCAAACCTTTTGCTCTTGATCTGGAGACAAGAATCCCTCTGGTTGCATCATATATATGCTCTCATCAAGATTGCCATTCAAGAATGCAGTCTTGAAGTCCATTTGCCAAATTTCGTAATCGAAATAGGCAGCAATGGATAAAAGAATCCTAATAGACTTAAACATGGTTATTGGCGAGAAGGTCTCTTCATAATCGACCCCCTCTTTCTGAGTATAACCTTTGGCCACTAGCCTTTCTTTAAAGGTCTCTACCTTTCCGTCTACTCCTCTCTTTCTCTTGTAGATCCACTTACACCCTATGGGTTTTACCCTATCCGATAAGTCTACAAGATCCCAGACTGAGTTAGAGTACATGGACTCCATCTCGAGATTCATGGCTTTAAGCCATTCCTCTTTATCAGGATCTTCCATTGCATTCTTAAATGTCAATGGATCATCCACAATATCAGCAGAGACAACACCTTGTCCCTCATTTATACCTAAATAGCGTTTAGGTTGTCTCACAACCCTCTCACTACATCTAGGTGGTAGTGTATCCTGATCAGGAACCATCTGACTCTTAGATGTTTATGGATTAACAACTCTTGTTGAAGAAGCACTAGTCTCACCAGGCTCTAACTCATTCAATACAATCTTAGATCGAGGTTTATGGTCACTAATATAATTGTCCTCAAGAAATGTTGCACCTGTCGATACAAATACTTTGTTATCTTCGGGACTATAAAAGTGTCCACCTATGGTCTCATTGGAGCATCCTATAAACAAGCAGACCACAGACTTGGAGTCTAGAATTCCACTTCTGTTCTTTAGCACGTGTGCTGGACACCCCTATATACGGAAATGTCGCAAACTAGCTTTACGACCATTCGACCACTCTAGGGGAGTCTTAGGAAAAGATTTGGATGGCACTACATTCAAAATGTATGCCGCTGTTTGTAACGCATATCCCTAAAAATAATTTGGTAATGATGAGAAACTAATCATAGATCTCACCATTTCCATTAGGGTTCTATTTCTCCTCTTCGCTACACCATTTTGCTGAGGTGTACCGAGTGCTGTGAGTTGGGAAACTATCCCATACTCGACCATGAAGTCTTTAAACTCTTGGTCAAGGTACTCACCTCCACAATCCGATCATAGTGACTTGATAGTCCTACCTAATTGATTCTCAACTTTAGCTCGGAATTCTTTGAGCATTTCAAATGTTTTCGACTTCCGTTGCATTAGGTAGACGTATCAGTATCTTGAGTAGTCATCTATAAAGGTGACATAATACTCATAACCACCCCCAGCTTTAACATTCATCAGTCCGCAGACGTCTGTATGTATAAGCTCTAGCGGTTCTTTAGCTCGAAGCCCTTATCCAGTAAAAGGTCTGTTAGTCATCTTATCTTCCAGACAAGATTCGCAGACAGGTAAGGTGCCAACCTTTAACTCACTTAAAGGTCCATTTTTTACTAGTCTGTCTATCCAGTCAAGGTTGATATGACCAAGCCTTAGATACCAAAGATACGTGTCATTATATGGAGAAAACTTATGTCGTTTAGTTTTTGGTTTTTCAACCATAAACATTTCGGTGTTGAGCAGTGTAGTATGTATTAATGGTCTTAACACATACAAATTGTTTTCATTAATTCTTGAACAAATATTCAGACCATTCTTTCCAATAATAACAGACTTATTATTAAAAGAAACAGAATTATTTTGTTCTAACAATTTAGAAACGGAAATTAAATTCAGTGTAAATCCAGGAATATAAAATACATTGTCCAACAATATATAATTATTACAAAAACGTAATCTAATTATGCCCACTGCTCGTGCCGACACAACATCCCCTGACCCCACACGCATTGAGAATGCTTGCTCCTCTAGCTGTGTCCAATAATTAGTCCATTGTAAAGAAGAACAAACATGGTTAGTGGCCCCTGAATCAACTATCCAAGTTGAAGAATCATCTTCCACTAAACACAACTCAAGAACAAGTAAATCATATTTACTTTTCTTGGACTTCTTTTTGCTTTGGGCTTTCTTGGGTTTGGGCTTACCATTTGCTTTCCCAATAGACCTCTATCTCTTCTTATTATTTGAGGAGGAAGATGGTTCGGCAATATTTGCCTCACCGGTCTTACCCTTGTTGTCCTTAATTAAGGACTCAAAGGTAGCAATCTCATTGAGCAACTGTGTAAGACTGAACTTTAACTTGTTCATCTCATATTTGCTCTTAAACTGATCGAAACTCTTCGGAAGAGTCGTCAGTATGATGCTCACTTGACTGGGTTCGTCAATGGCCCCGGCATTGACTTCTACCATGTTGAAGTAGGACATCATGCTCAGGACATGTTCCCGAACTGACGTACCTTCCTTCATACGAGTGAGCATAGTGGAACGAACAGCTTCATGTCGCTTTTGCTCGGAGGGCTGCCCAAACAAAGCTTGTAATGACTCTATGATTTTGAATGCTGAAGTCATTGCTTTATGCTTTGTGACAAGCAGGTCTGTCATTGAAGCCAATAGATATGTTCGGGCCTTCTCATCATATGAGACCCATCACTGGTATGCCTCACGAACATTTCGTGTGGCATTAGCAGCAGGCACTGGAGGACTTTCCTCCGTAAGCACAAACTTGAGGCCTTTGGTGACCAAAATTGCATTAATGTTAAGTTTCCGCTTAGTGTAGTTATCACCAGTTAATTTGTCATTTGCGAGAATTTGAAGTAATACAGAAGACATTATTGCTGAAATAAATAAAACATTCATTCAGTCATTTATTTAAAACAAGTGCGAGTGCTTTGGCATAAATTTAAACATGATGCATGCACATGTTTAACGAACTAGAACTACCCTAAAACTAGTTGCTATACCACCACAATCCAACATACCACAAAGAAGTGCCGCCTTAAGGTCGGTCAAGTCTTTGCACGTTGGACAGAGACATTCTTAATCAAATGATATTCTAGAATAACTCTTATTCCATATCACTCAACCATCATTCATTCAGTCAGATTTTTAATTCACAAACTTAATCAAAACCTTCGTGAGTGTAACCCACCATTTCAGATCTCACGAGCTTAACTCGAGAATTGCCGCCTTAGGGTCGGTCAATCAATCCCGAAATACCCTAAGAAATCCTATCCGTTAGGAAGTCAACCTTGGTATTGACCTTTATGGAAACCCTCCTTAGGGAGGACGAAAGCAAAGCAGTCATGAGGCCACACTCGGATCTCACGGTGTTGAACTAATGATGTAAACCGCGAGATATATATGTCATATATCCCTCTTCCACTCACTATTTTAAAATTAGGGTTTTCTATTAACCGTTAATGTACTTAGACTCTACAGGATTAAACGACTAACTTTAATCAAGTTATCTAGCGAATTAACTAATTAGAAACAAATTCTAATTAACTAATAAATTATTAATGATTTTTAACAATTAAAAATCTAATCTATTAGTGAATAATCTAAACTTTTGTAAACTATTTACTAAGGTCAGATTATTATGTCAGTGTTTACCAAGTTTTAACTATTAAAACCCTATCTCTTTATATGGTTCATTTATTATTAGGTTATTAATCCTATTAATCCTAATAAAAATAAATGAGAATTACCAAGTTTTCTAACCATTAAAAACTAATCTCATTATTCATAGCCATTTATGTATTTGCCCATTTTAATCACATTTAAAAAAAATACATAAAGTATCAGGCTATGATGCATGTATCACATATCAAATATATTTGTGTAGGCATATCTAATCTAAATGACATACGTATGCATGACAACGCTTTTATAATCACATATTATAAAGCATACATGAATTGGCCGACTACTGTGGATTATTTAACCTAAAAAATTGGAATCTAAAATTACAAAAAATTCCTCAAAGCATTCCTTGGTCTTCTAGTAACTTCAGATTTCTTTCAGTCTCTTCATCTCATGAATCCAAACGGGAAATCTGCACGGAACGCACTAGGCAACACTTGCCAACGGAACCGTGCATGAACAGTACCGGTGAACAGTACCCGTGTGAAAAGTGTTCGGTGAACAGTACCCCCTGGTGAACAGTACAACCGCCGTGAACAGTACCGCCATCGTGCGCATTTCCAGTTCTTCGTTTACAGGTTACATTTTTTTTAATTTACAATACAATAACTGTAAAATAATAATAATAATAATAATAATAATTATACAACCCATAAACCCTAAATCCACAGTACCATAAAAATTTATGATCAATCAAGTTTAAATTAAACAATTTAATTATAAACATTCATACAATCATAAAGATGGTGCATACACATTCATACATGTAGGAGCATCGAAAACAATTCCTGGATCGAACCCAGGCTCTGATACCAATTGTTGAAACCCCGTTCACCGGTTACCCTACGGAACTAGGTTTTAATTTTTTTAATACATATCATAATCTGTATCTGGGACCGGTGAATTTGGGATCGTAATTATTTTTTGAAATTAATACATACAATATGTAAACACAGGAAATTGAAATCGATATAAAATCAGAAGAAGAAAATCTTACCAACGTTTGGAGGCTCCTTCACTTTACGATATGCTCCTGTCTGAACCGCTCGATCTTCCTCGCTATCTCCTGGGATTGGTAATTGCGTGTGGGCGCATCACGGTTTCAGGAACTTGAATAGAGGATGTAGAGCAATACTTGAAGAAACTCTTTCTTCTGAATTTGGTGTGTTGATTTCACGAACACATAAATTACATCTCATGCAGAACTTATGTTTTTTTTTCTTTTTGTGTGTGTATCAGGTACACAAAAAAAAAATCGATTTTAAAAATAAAAAATAAAAAATTACGTAACACTTGCATGTATAAGTATGCGTTAATATCTTTTCATCAGTTGTCTCTTCTATTTTAAACATATATCACATGTCTATTTAAAACCAAATTAACTGATGATGTCATGTTCTCTACTTTTAGTGTTGTTACACACTTGCACGTACACCAGTTTGTATTCCATACAAATTTTAAGTTGTACTTTTTTATATCTAAATATATAAAACATATATATCATATATATATATATATATTTGTATTTTGATAAAACTCATTAATTAAAATCTTTCAAGATATCTCATATCTCTAAAGATATTAATCAATTTGTTTTGAATTCAAACTCTTTAAATTCAAAAATTAAATATATAATTTAATAAAAAATAAAATAATAAAATTATTTTATCTTAAAAAATTAAATATCAATAAACACCCTCCATTTAGTGATTAATAATATAATTAAATAATCTAATTATTTAATCTACTTAATCACCATTATTCATTAATTAAATAATCTTATTATTCAATTAATTCCCGAATAAATACGTGTCACCTTCGTAGCACAATTAATTGGACAATCCAATTAATTAACCGTGACATTTGTTACCTAAATCGATCGGGCTAGCAAGGGGACCTAATGGACCCACAGTATTTTGAGTTCCAATAATCTTCGGACTCATTAATTAAACTCTTTAATTAATATTCCTTGATTATTAACTTCGGTGTTATTTCACTAAAAACGCAAAATTGCACTCTCTCAACTGTAGACGTTTTTACATAGACCAATACATCTCTTTGTCCATCGATATAACTATTACACATGGTGTGATCCTCCACAGTAGTTCATAATTAGAGTTGGGTCATAATGTCCGTTATACCTCTTTAATTACATATATCCCTTAAGTATCATTGATTCTATAATGAACAATAAATCATATTTCCTCACGGAATTAGGAGAGCGCTCATATTGTCCAAGCCCCGAATCAAACCTTAAGGGAACTACCATCTACTTCTAACAAGAAAGAGTGGATTCCACTATTGTGTACAAACCGTCTGAACCATAAGCCAAACCGTAATCCCAACCTACGAAGTATATTGACTAGGAAATGCATCTGTCCTCACCCATGGTATATCAAAGACCACGATTTAACCTGAAAGAGTATATAAGGCATTCAGGATTAAGGTCACCCACATATAGCCACCATTTGTTGATATATATGAATCTCATCGGTAAACGGATCTTGGTGAGAGATTCATATAGATCATGGCCCAGTCCTATATGATCACATCATACAAGGTGCCTCCATTCCTATATCTCATATGAATTATTCATGATAGAATCGTCGTACATTACGGAATGGACTGTAGCTATAGATTAACCACAAATAAAGTACCCATCTTTATTTGCTATCTATGGACTCTTTAGATTGCACGTCTCTTACTGTATCCATCCGTATATGACACTCATATACACAGTTCAAGATTACATCTGGCAATCTAGGATGTTAATATATGCACAAGTTTATAAAATAAATAACATAACAAGAATGAATTGAACTTTTATTTTTTATTTTGTTCATAAATCCATTTACAAATTACATCTTTAGGGCATAAACCCCAACACTGTCCTGGGAGGAGGCGAAGCCCGCGGAGGAGTTCGTTTTACTGGATACCTTTCTGGTATGGGTTGAGAAATGGGGAAGCTATACGTCGACCTGTTGGGGTGTTTGTTCTGGCTTTTCTGAGCTTGCTCTGGTTTGGGAGCTTTCTTCTTCTGTCACTTTACGACTCTCATATCGTCGTGTTCCATCTTGACCTTGAGCTGTTCGTCGACTTCAATTTGCTCAAGAGCCCGATCATAGGCTTCTTGGTAGGTCTCTGGAGGCCGATTGGCAAAAGATAGAAAAAGCTTGCCTGCCCACAGGTTCCTCCTAAAATTGGCGAGGGTTTCTTTCTCTGTAAAGACCCACATCTGGATGACTTCCTTATGGAAATGCTCTACATAAGCTCGGAGGGTAACCCCTCTCTCCTGGATCACATACTGTAGATGGATTGGATCCTTCAATAGGGGTTTAACTCCCTGGACTTGCGAGCAGAAATCAATTGACAGCTTCGTGAAGGAATCCACACTACCAGTGGGTAGCTTTTTGAACCAGGTCTTAGCATAATCTGTTAGCGTAGTTGGGAACATCCGGCAATCTATTGGACAAATCTCTCCAAGTGGCTCAAGGGATCCTTTGTTTCAGACAATCTATCAGCCGGCGTTTTAAATTTTGGCAAGAGCTTCGCCTCCCGGATCCTTCTGGTGAAGAGGGCATTCATCTCACTTAGAGGATTTTTCTTGTCCTCCTTGCACGTCCCCTTCTTCATCTACTGGATCTCTTTCTAAAGCTCTGCCATTTGGTCTCTCAAGCACATGCCCTTGGGTTTATTTGAATTAATCTCGGATTCCTCACTGTCAGACCCTTCTGATGAGCAGGCGACCTCTATCTGACTCTTTTTACGGATGGGATCTGCTTGGGGACTTTACTGGCTTTCTTCCCCTCTAGCCCGAGCTTCCCCTTGAAGTCATTGGGTGAAGAAACTCTCGCCGCTCTCGGGGAAAGACGTTCACTGCAGACTTAAGTTGCCTGGGTTTGTAACGTGGCAGTGCTTCGGGAACATAGGGCATGGTCCATAACCTATCCCAGATTGAGGACTAGAGTCTAGTTCTATTACGAGCTGGCTCCGGAGGGGCAGGTCCCCAGCGATCAAAGGTGGGTTACCGAGTCCCGGGTCTGCTTGGTTCTCCTCGATTACAGAGGATTACTTGCTGGATAGTAATACCCTCAGCGAGCAGTCGAAGGCGGAAGTTTTCTACGAAGGCCGCCGTTTGTTGGTCAGCGTGGCCTGGCTTACCATACGGGGATCCAAAGCCTACATAGTGGCTGGTTGGTCTGGGACCTGGCTATGGAGCCTAAATTTTCTTCCTTTCTTTGGGACCTTTCGTGTCGACGCAGATGAAGGTTGTTCCGATACGTCGGGTTGTCCTTGGGAGGATCGAAGCCTCATGATTACTGTAAAACAATGAACTTATGAATATTTCCTACAGACGGCGCTAGAAAGTGTTAACCGAAAATTTATCCGGGGTGGAAATTTTTTGATAACACCCTCAAGACCACTACCATGGAGGTGGCTGCCTGGGTTGATACCTTAAGTACCTACCTATTAAACGATGGTGGATATTGTAAGAATGAGAATGTGAATTTTTATTATTGGCTATATAAGTAATGCAGGAAACACTCAAAACAATATATCTCCAATAGTCTCAACCTCATTGGGACATCACGGAGTAGTAAGCTTATGCTAGTCGAATAGTGGAATACCTTTTGTGGCCATGTTCTGATTATAGAATTTAGGACAAGAGCTATCTCTTTCTTTCTATAAATATTATGATCTCTTTTTTTTTCTTATATTTTTCTTTGTACTTATACATGGTCCAAGCCATTTGAACATGTGTATCTCCCGCCACGATTCTCTGAATTTTTTCCCTCCTTATCGGGCAGGATCCTCTATTTAAAAGTCTTTGACTTTGAATAAATAGCGGACTCAAGAATATCGCTCAAGAATATCGTTGGAGGAAATAAGTTTGTTTCCTCTTTGGAATCAATCTCTTGCCTTGCAAGTACGCAGAGTTTTAATGTTCGGTGGAGTGTAGATATGATCTTGTGTGCAATCATAACATGATTCTTTATGGAGGTCGTCGAGTTAGGTGCTCGCTGCTTCATAGGGTGAGGTAGACCCATGCTTTAGTTCTAGTCTCAGAAGCTTGGGACGACCATGTGGGCACTTATTGGGGCTAGTGTAGATTAGGCAAGATTATTCTTTCATGTCCAGGTAGGTTACAGACGTCCCTTAGCGAATTGGAACATTAGCTATAGCATGAATCTGATCCACTTAGAGGCTCTCTCTTCGTATTTGACATGGACAACGGGCTTCTGGAGAGGTTGGTGGGCTTCTGGCTTGGGATACGAGTTAAAGCTGACCTCGGGAAGCGTTGATCTTGAAGAAGCTCACTCTTGTTTGTGTCGAGCTTCACTTCAAGTGCTTCCTAAGCTCGGTGACCTTTCCTTACTTTAACGAGGTGGTTCTGGAGGCGAGCCCCAGAAACCGGGGCTACAAGATATGTGATCTCGAGAAACCCGGATATCCGTACATCGGGTTTTTCCTGAATTTCAGCTTTTGCATGAGGGCTCGACCTGATCGTGTCGAACTTCATTCCTGGTAGCTCTGAATCCCAATGACCCTTCCTTACTTTGACGGGGTATCTTTGTGACTCGCGAAGGGTTCAAATGGTGAATCCGGGCTTTGATTCGATCTAGGAGAGTGGGAAATTTCTCTTTGGTCCCCTAGCCAAATTTTGCTATAAAAATTTGGCTATGGGACGAAAGAGTATGATACAAAACATGTAAAGTGTGATACAAACAAACAACCATACACATACACAATCGGTATTATAGTAAGGAAGTCAACTTACATATAAAGTTCTATCCATAGTATTGAAATAACAAATACAAATATAAGAGAGATTGTGATAGAGAAAAGCTGACACAAGATATAACGTGGTAAACCTTCGATGAGGAAACATCCACAGGTTAGCAACCACCAACAAACAAAATCCACTAGCACATAAGACAAGTACAATATCTCAAGTGACCCCTTCATCTAGATACTACCCACTTATTTTACTCATGAATATGTCGCCCTCTTGCTCAACATTTTGAGGCCTCACACCTCTTGTCAAGACTTTCTTGCTCACCCTTCCGGATCTTTCCGACCCTAGGCAAGACTTCCTTGCTTGACATTCCGAGGTCTCCCACCTCTTGCCAAGAATTCCATGCTCAAAAACATAGGTCTCACACCTATTGTCAAGACTTCCTTCTCACAAGGCATATAAGTGATTATGAATGTTAAACGTAAACAAGCACGCAATATAGAATGTTATGATCAACACATCCTATGGAAAATACTAGACATAAGCATGAATGCACAAACTAATTGTTGTCTAGTTAAAATACATGTTTAATTCATCTAGATCATGTAAAAGATATTCAACATTTATTACAACCTAGATATATGCATAGATCTAAAACTTGAGTCACAAGATATGATCAATTAGTGCATAATCAAGTTTAAATCTCATATACCAAAAACATGCTAAAATCTTGTGATAAAGTCATTTAGATTAAAGCAAGAGTTCTAGAGCATATCATCTATTCATGAAATCAACTAAGCACAAGAATAGCTCAAAGAACACAAGCACATGCACTATTAGAATAATTCGGCCAAAGAGACCCTAGTACATGTGAGAGACTATTTTTCACAAAATCAATCAATTAAAGATCATCAAATAGTCCTAGAATCAAAGCTAGCACAATACAATCCCAAACATGTGAAAACATATGCAAAATCAAAACCTAACTCAAAATGTAAGATTTCAATTGAAACTCTATCTAGCTTTAAAATTTGTTCAAAACTCAAACGAAAACAATCACAAGACACACACACACACACACACACACACATATATATATATATATATGTATTGAAGAAGAAAACCCATGGCAATTGACCAAGTTTTAAAAGAAAACTTTGAGAGAAAATCAATACCTTAGTTAATTTGGTGCAGTCCCGTTCGTTTTTGTGAGGTTAGACTCCAAAAACAGCAATAAAACAAACTCAAACCTTCAGAGAAAAGATGGAGGATGAATAGACAAACACTCTCAACTTTGAATCACTTATATCGGAGTTCAAATGGACCGCATGAGTTATTGCATGTTGATTATCAAACTATTTCTTCAAATATATATATCAAGAAATAGTTTGATAATCAACATGCAAATAATTTCCAACATCTATTCATCTCAAGCTTTTTCCATAAAAAGTCAAACCGATTATCATCCGGAATTTTTGCTTTTAAGAGAGTAGATTTCAACATATGAGTGTGTGTGCATGTGGCTCGTCATCCCATTTCTGTTTTTCAATTCGAGCTCAATTGATTTTTCAACTATACGCCTTTTTAAGTCTTCCTCCTTTTCTTTTTAGGCATTGAGTCAAAGAATTTTCTTTTCATGATTGCATTTCCACAATTCTTTGATTTTTCCAAACCTAAATAAAAATAACTTCATGGCGGTTTTCACTCATCATAATGGTGTAGCCCTTTCTAACATTGGGTAGCATTCACAACCAATGTGTGTAGCCCTTTCCATGAAGGTGCTCGTTGAGTTCTATTTATTTGCCAAAGCAAAATGGATACAAACCATAGGTCATTTTAAATGTACTCAAGCACAAAAACTTCAAGGTGTATCCAAAGTTTACATATTAGTGAACTTAACCTACTAGCAAAACACATGAGAGAAGCAAAGTGCAATTTTAGAAAACCAAGATTTTATGGCTCATAAGCACATGATCTAAAAGCAATAAATAGAGACTTATTCAAGATCATTACTTCTCTAATGAGTAGCTTTCAAAGAATATGAAGCTCATATTTTTAAAAATAATACCACTCAATATGCTATACACAAACAATCATCAAAGTTAAGATCAATGTGAACAATATCACTATTAGATCCTAAAATAGCAAATGTTAATGAGAATCATATGTGCGCTATACAAAATTCTCTAATATTACATGTTATGAGATGTATATCAAAAATTGAGTCAAAAGATGAATATCTAAGAGAACATGCATTAGAGTATAGAGATACCTTTTGCACATTATATTGACCAAATATCATACTTCCACCTTTTTTATGAGCATTTTTGCCTTGAATGTCCTCATGACACCAAGTTGACGATGTTTCACAACAATAGTATAAAAAGCATAATATCTCAACTCAATCAACACATATATCAAAAGAACTTCTCAAACGTTAACCAATAAATTTTGACCATCATAACAAACATGATGTGAGATAACCAAATTCATATCAATACATGGAGTATTCAAAGCTAGCAAGCAAGAATTCTCAACACAATTGCTATATTGCCTCAAAGCTACCTCACGTGTGCTTCTTACATTAGTGATAAGAGCACTCACCCTTGAACCACTTGTTCTTGGATGTAACTACACATACATTTCCAATATCATCCTTGACAACAATGTTTAATCTAGAGTAAAGTCCTTCAATGACTTGATTAACAAGAATATCATTAATACACGTTTCCTTGACATTTTCAACACAAGATTTGTCAAGTTGAACCAGATTAGCTTTCTTTCTACTCCATAATTTCTTTTCATGCTTAGCAATATTATCATGGTTTTAAACTTTCAAAGATTTAGCATGTTCATGTGAAGTTTAATCACCATATCTCTAGATTCATTTCCTAATTTGCATTTTTCAATAAATTTATAACACCTAGGCTTAATGTGACCTATTGTGTTGCAATAATGGCAAATTGGAATAAAATATGAGGTTGTACCTTTTGGAGTTGAACTAGCTTCAATAGAAGTTTGCAAAGATACATTGTTTGCCAACTTCTTCTTGGCTTTTGATCCTCTCTTCTTGTGTGGTTTCTTGTCAATCACGACTTCATCCAAGTGAGTAGGAAGTGGTACTTCTAAGGGCTCCTCTTTAACTACTAAATCATCTTCACCGCTATGAGAGTTAACAAGATTACTAGGCACACTTACCGAAGCCTTCACTAAGTCCTTGATGGCCTCCTTAGCCATATCTATCTCTTCCATTAGTTCTTGTTCTCTCTTCCTCAAAGAAGATATATCATTATCCTTCTCAAGGTTTATCTTTTCAAGTTCTCTAAACTTCTTCATAATATCACCTTTCTCACCAAGAAGTCTACGAGTAACAATCATAAACTCATCTAGTTGTTTTGTGATCAAATCATCCTTCTCAACTACCTCTCTTAGAGCATTATCTCTAGCTTCTTCAAGCTTCTCTATCTTGGCCAATAACTCAAGATTGGAAGGAATGGAACTAGTACTTCCATGATGATTTGCATCAAAGTTCTTGTTCAAAGACATTGTACTATCAACATCTAGTGGAGAATGGGAAGCCGTTAGAGCTATAAAGTTTCTCACCAACTCTTCATCTCTTGAAGACTCATTACTAGAGCTCTAATCAACACTAGAGTCATCACATCATCACTCCAAGTAGCCACCAACACTTGCCTTTCTTGTCTTTCTTAGATGGCTTCTTGGTGCACTCACTAGCAAAGTGACAGAAACCATGACAATTGTAGCATTGAACACCTTTCTTGTTCATGGCTTGACTATTCTTCTCATTCCTTGGAGATGATGGTTTCTTAACTTCTTTTTCCTTAGAAGACTTGCTTCTAGGCTTGGCCTTCTTCTTTAGAAACTTCTTGAACTTTCTAACCAAAAGAGCCATCTCTTCATTTTCATCATCACTCTCGTCATCAATAGCATTAAGACTGATTCCCTTACTCTTAATCTTTGGCTTCAAGCATATCTCATAAGTTTGGAGAGACCCAAGCAACTCATTGATGTTCATGCTATCCACATCTTTGCTTTCCTCAATGGTCGTCACCTTTGATTTAAATCTCTTAGGAAGAGACCTAAGGATTTTCTAATTTAAAGGCTCTTTTGAGATAGGTACTCCAAGTGCTTGACATTGGTTAGCAATGTTAAAAAGCCGGAATTGGAAGTCTTTAAACTTTTCTTCTTCACCCATGCTTAAACCTTCAAATTGTGATACCAATATTTGAAGCCTTGATTTCTTCACCGCTAAGGTTCCGTCATAGCACGGTGGTGCCATTTAGCAACCTCAAACTCATTCTTTGTCCATTCACTCCTTGGCTTGAGTATATTAGTTCCATCCTTTTTAACATTGGTAGGAGGACTATAACCTTCTTCCACTACCATCCACGCCCTTTCATCAATTGAGTGGATGTACCTTTCATCCTCAACTTCCAATACCTATAGTTAATGCCTCGAAGTAATAGTGGCCTAGTATTTGAGGCTCTATTCGCCATTACATCATCTTATAAGAATAAGGGTAACGACTTATTTGCTAATAATTAGTTTTTATTTCTTGAAGGTTGCAGTCAAAGGCAAGGAAGAGGAGTTGGCAATCATGAAGGCCAAAGTGTTTGGTAATCTTCATGGAGATTCAAGTGACTTAAGCATTGTAGATGAGCAAGTGAAGTCTCCTACAACTAAAGGCAAGTCACTAAGGTACAAGAGAATTTCAAAGGCCATGTATTCCAAGGTCAAGTGCAAAATCAAGGAAATTAAGGAGTCTTCACCATCGGTACACTCTCACATAAATAGTAACATCTCAAAATTTATTCCGGTTTGCTATTTTTGATATGTTGCCTTGAGTATATTAGTCAATGCAAACTATGAAATGTGATGCATGATAGTGAGATGAGAAAATCTTCTATGAATTTTTCTTCCATGATAACACTTTGAATTTTTTATGTGATTATGATATTCATGTGAAGAAAATTGTTGACAAGATTTGGGTGAAAATGAGTGTTTCACATGATCATATGTATAGTCTTTGTTGATGGCAATAATGATGTGTTGACATGAGTAATAACTTTATAGAGAAGATTATTGATGATTTATCTTCTAGATATAATATTGCCAAGAGAAATGATCATGATTTTTGTGAAATTCAACCCAAGAACAAATGGTTCAAGGGTGAGTGCTCTTACCTCTAGTGTAAATAGCACATGTGAGTTAGCTTTAAGGCTAAGTGTCAAGTGTGTTGAGAATTCTAGCTAGCTAGCTTGGAATACTCCACGTCTAGACAAGAACTTAGCTATCTCACTTAACTTTGTTTTGATAGTCAAAATCCATTGATTAACTTTTGAGAAGTTATTTTTATGAAATCTAGTTGGCGATTATCTTGTTAAGACTTTTGGAGAAAGTCATTTTTATGCTTGCATCGCATCATATAGCATGTCATTTTAGAGAACTAGTATAGCATTCATATGGTTCTTGTTGACATTTGCTTTCTAAAGATCTTTTAGTGATGTGTTCACAATGATCTTATTCATGATGCTTGAAATGCTTGTTTGAATGATGAGTGGCATACTTTTTGAAAATATGAGGTTCATATTCTTTGAAAGCTACTCATTAGAGAAGTAATGATCTTGAATAAGTCTCTACTTATTGCTCTTAGATCATGTGCTAATGAGCCATAAAAAAACTTGATTTTCAAAAAATTACACTTTGCTTCTCTTATATATTTAAGTTTGAGTAGTTGAGTTTGAAAATGTGTAGATTATGGATGCATCTAAAAGTTTATTGCTTAGTACATGATAGATGACCTATTGTTAGTATCCATTTTGCTTCGGCAACTACATATAACTCAACAAGCACCTTCATGGAAAAGGCTACACACATTGGTTGTGAAGCCACCCAATGTAGAAAAGGGCTACACCATTGTGATGAGTGAAAGTCGTCACGGAGAATTTATGTTTATGTATGCAAAAATCAAAGAAGTGTTGAAATATAATCAATAAAAGAAAATCTTTGACTTAAAGCCTTAAAATAAATGGAGGAAGGCTTAAAATGGAGTATAGTTGAAAAATATTGTGAATGCTCGGGTTGAAAAATAGAAATGGGAAAATGAGCCACATGTACACACAACGCTTATATGTTGAAATCTATTCTCTTTAAAGCAAAAATTTCTAGATGATAATCGGTTTGACTTTGATTGGAAATGCTTTAGATGGATGGGTGGTGATGTGGTTTACATATTGATATCACATTTGCTTCTTTTATATATGCTTGAAGCAAAATTCACACATGCACTTTTGCCTATAAAGTATTTTGATATTCTAGCAATTTTTAGAAGAATTATGAGAGATATTGAAAATCTTGGTGTATCTATCATAGTTTGTGGAGCTTATTTTGTTGGATTTCTTTAAAATTGCTTGAATGTGCGATTGTGTGGATTTATTGTGAACATTATTCTATCTTGATCTTAGATAGATCATTTATCAAGGGGGAACATAAAATGCTAGACTTTGTTCTCTTTTATGATTTGTTCACATGTTTCAAGTTGATATTTGTTCGCATATTCTTTGGTTGATATGATGAATCTTGTAGATGCTATTTCATATTTCTTGATTTGCATGATGATTCTTTGTATTACCATATGCCTTTGTATTGTTGATCACAAATAATGCATTAAACATTTTGTAATAATTGTATGATTGTATTTACAATCAACTTCTACTTATTTGGGGTTGTATAGTAGTTGAGATTGCAATCAATTCCTTCATTCTTGAAATTGAAATGAGAATAGTTGCAATGAATTCTTCTTTGTTTTGGAGTCGATAGTAATTGTAATTGTAATTAATTCTATTGATTGTAGTTACAGTGAATTCCTGTTTGTTTGGGGTCGATAGTAATTGTAGTTTTAATCAATCCAATTGGTTATAGTTGCAGAAAATTCCTCCTTGCATATGGTGATAGTAATTGTGGCTTTAATCAATTCAATTGGTTATAATTGCAGAAAATTCCTCCTTGCTTTGAATGATAGTAGTTGTGGTTGTAATCAAATCTTTTCTTGTTTGAGGTTGATATGATTGTCGTTGATACCAATTCCTTCATATTTGGGGCTGATATGATTGTTAATGCAATTGTTGAACTTGGTAGAAATGACCTATGAACCTAAGAGTAAAAATTATGCATTTGTGATTCACTATACCTTGATGAGTTTGTTGTGGTGTATAGATTTGAATAGCCTTTGCTAGGTTAACAAGTAAAAGCAAACTAGAATCAAGGGAGAATATATGGGAGCTAGATGCTTGAAATAAACCAATCCTTCAAGTAAGGCATCCATCTCCAAACATTATGTGAGATCACCAATTGTTTCACTATTTGATCTCAAGATATTATTTTTTTCCTTTGGCATCATTTTATATCAAAAAGGGGGAGAGATACAATATTGTTTTAGTATATCTTCTTTGAATATTTGTCAAGTATTGAACTTCTTATGGCATGTAATATTGTGATTTCATTTGGTTAAGAATATCTTTGAGATAGCATGTATTGAGGGGGAGATACATGATTCATTTTGATTTAAACGTTTAATTCTTGCAATAATTATATATTGCCATATATGTCTTTCTCTTGGATATGCTTTGTGCTTTAAATTGATTTTAGGTGGCTACAAGAGAAGTTCAAGACTTGTTGAAGATTAGTCTTAAGGAACTAACTCATTGTAATGTGAGGGAGTGATTTTGTGACCAATCTTCATTTTGTGTGTTTTAGTATTTTGTATAGGTGTTTTGACATAGAATTTGCCAAATGAGGAGATTGTTAGGTTAGTGAGTTTTGTTGGCATTATTCTATATCAAAACAACATTTACTTTGTATTGTTTAGTTGTCTAGGATCCATGATGATTCAAGCTTCAAAGAAGAAATGACAACTATTCAAGCAAGTTCAAGTCTTCAAAGGGAAAAGTGTTTCATGATTCTACAAAAGTATATTAAGACCTTATCTTTCTGTTATAAGGCTAAGGCACACACACATAATTCATACATTTGTGTCCCTGCATAGTTGTGCACCATTATAGGCACACACACACATATCATACATAAGTGTCCCTGCATCGTTGTGCACCATTTATAAAACATTCACACACATGAATTTGAATGCTCATGCATTGGTATGAAAATAACATGTTTTGGAAAATGCATGATTGGAGACTATCTCTATGCAGTTTGCATTCTAGTGTGAATTGTGTATGTATGTGTAAATGTTTGTATTATAGGGGAAATCGCGCAACGAAAGAGTGAAAATTTATAGAATTTAAAATTAGGGTTTCGGTATAAATAAAATTTTTCCTTTTTAATAACAAGAACCTTAACCCTAGATTAATTGATGTATATAAAAAGTGTCGTATCTTTTTCTCGTGATGATTGAACAAGAGCCGAATTGAATCTGCAAGATCTTCCAATCCTATCACGAACGTGAATCACCTAAGAGTGTGGGCTCCCTTTCTTTAAATTTTATATCGGAGGATGGAAACAAACAAAACTTTTTCTTTACTAGTTACAATTATCCTCCAAAAGAAAAATTCCAAGAATGTCCTGTCACTTGTGAATTATCAATCTAATTGATTGAAACTCACGTGAACCCGATTTGATTTTGTACACAAAACCCTTTTGATGTAAAGGATTCTAGTGTACTATCAAAAACAAAAACGTTCCATTTTCCTCTTATCTTTGGCCGAATTCTACACCCTTTATTTATGAGTTGACCGAATTTTGTCTAGAGAAAAAACCTAAATTTTTCTCCCTCAAAATTCACTCTTCCTTGGTCAAATTCTCTCTTATAAAATCACCTTGCTTGGCTGAAATTTTGCTCATAAAATCATAGGGCTGGCCGAAAATTATGAGGTGGTATATATAGGATCATAAATCCTCTCCTAAGAAAGATTTACTTGGTTGACAAGAATTCTTTCCTTAGGTGGATTTACGCGGTAGTTAAGAATCATTTACAAAGAAGAATTCTACTCTACACCAAGTCTCCTAATCCAACTCATTAGAATATTTGTAACCATATTAAAGATTTCCTAATTTGACTAGATAAATAATTCCTACTATCTATCCACTTATCAAATATAATCTTTAATATTAATTATACTACAAAACAAAAGTATAATATTATGAGACCATCTCCTACTAGGAAAAAGATTTTGACGTTTAATTAAATAAAAAATTAATTAGAAAATTAATTAATTTCCATTTAATTAAATAATAAAATAAAAATAATATAATTAAGCTAAACTATATAGCTTTGCCGCCCAACACCATTATATAGGCATATATATTATTTTTCTTATTTTATTAAATCCATTGGACCTTAACAAAAAGTCCACGTATGAACTAGACCCATTGTTACGAAAAGAAACAAGTCCACATGCCTTAATACAATTCTAAATGGACCCCTAAATTGGCCCAGTAGAATATTTCAAGTGATCCATGCAAGTTCGTGTGGATTGGGGATCTTGGCGGCCTATCAAAATTTAAGCTCTATTAGAAACAACCCAATCATAATCAACAAATGATTCACTTAGGTCCGATCTATTAATTTTAGTTCATTCCACTAAAGAACTAAAATTGAACTCTTAAATAAACATAAAATTAGTTAATATTTCTTACTTATACCCTAGACAACCTTACCGGATAAAGTATATCCTCGTGAAGAATATCAGTAATCGCCAAGAGCTCATAGACCGCCTATAGATCTCCAAGTTACCATATTTACTTATATGACCACATTTTGAACTTGGATATTTTGACTTGTCCAGAAGCCATGTTTCAATAGACACTATTGAAAACTTAATGTTAAGATTTAATATCAAATACCTCAAAAAATCCATATGATGATATTCTATTCACATTTAATAAA
The DNA here is from genome assembly GCA_032871835.1 of Dipteronia dyeriana. Classification (NCBI taxonomy): domain Eukaryota; kingdom Viridiplantae; phylum Streptophyta; class Magnoliopsida; order Sapindales; family Sapindaceae; genus Dipteronia; species Dipteronia dyeriana. The sequence goes on from CM065299.1 coordinate 40,417,912, forward strand.
TGGAGCCACGATGTCCATATCTATAAATGAAGTCCTCTATCGATTAACTAATGACTACCACCAAACTATCGAGGATAGACTATGCTATATAATCGTACTCATTGATTTCTCAAATGATAAAACTTGCAACCATAAGTCCAACATTTATCTCAGGATTGAGATAGACTCTCTGACTGTCTTCAAGTGAAAACTTTTATCCATTGGTAGTTCTAGATAAAGTATTTCATTGTTATCCAATTCAATGCACCCATTGCACTAGATTATTTTGCCCAAAGACACCACACTTTGATGATTTTAGACTCATCATAACACATTTGATCCCACTCAAATGCTAGCAAAAGAATCTACAACTTTAACAGGATAAAGATGCCTAACCTTTATCTTAAGTTGTGAATATTATTCAAGACTAACTAAAGAATTGTGTCTACCTCATACATATCCAGATGTATAAATAATTATTCATTTCTCATAGTCTTTTGACCTTATGATTATTTACTTTTGACAATTATAATAATTAAGCTATAACTATAAGATTTGTTTAACTATAAATCACTTAATTAATATGAAAAGGTTATCAAATACATTATTATACTATTGCCATTGAGCATAATCCCAATAATCTCCCACTTGCTCTATAGTAAATGTGTCATATCTCTCATCCCCAAGTTCTCTAGATGTACATCAAAACTCTTTTGTGGAAGAGCCTTTGTAAATGGATCCACTAGATTATCTGCTGACGTGGTCTTTGCAATCGTCACGTCACTCCTATGCACAATTTCCCTCAGAAGGTGATACTCTCTTTCAATGTATTTCCCTCTCGTATGAATTCTTGGTTCTCTCGAATTAGCCACTGCTCCACTACTGTCATAATAGATAGTGATCTGCTTATTTGCATCAGGAACCACTTCCAAGTCAATCAAGAATTGGCGGAGCTAGACAGCCTCTTTAGCAGCCTCACATGAGGCAATATACTCGGCTTTCATAGTGGAATCGGCAATACAAGATTGCTTGATACTCCTCTATATGAATGCCCCTCCTCCAATATTAAACACATATCCTGATGTTGATCTCCTGGAGTCAAAATTTGACTGAAAATCAGAATCTGTATACCCAATGGGAATTAAATCCTCTCTAGAGTATACAAGCATATAATCGCTCGTTCTCCTAAGATACTTGAAAATATGCTTGACTATCGTCCAGTGATCAGGATTACGTACAGAGGATTACATACATGAGACTTCTAACTGCCGATGCATATGGAACCCTACTTATGAATTGATCTTCATACTCATTCTTAGGAACTTGTTCCTTAAAGTTTGATTCCATGTCTGAAAGGTAACATACATTTCTTAGAATCTTGCATGGAAAACCTAGACAAGATTTTATCTATGTATGAAACTTGGGATAATGCAATCATTCTATTCTTTCTATCCATTATAACATGGATACCAAGAACATAATTTGCTTCTCCTAAGTCCTTCATATCAAATTGTTTTGCTAACCATTCTTTTATTGATGTCAATACACCTATATCATTTTAGAAGAGTAGTATATCATCAACGTAAAGAATTAGGAAAACCAACTTGTCGCTTTTAATCCTTTTGTATACACAAGGTTTGTTAAGGTTTTGAATAAATCCAAAAATTTTCACGGATTGATCAAACCTTATGTTCTAGGATCTGGATGCTTGCTTCAATCCATATATGGATCTTTGCAACATGCATACCCTTTCCTCTTGACCTTTTTCAATGAATCCTTTTGGTTGCATCATGTAGGTGTTTTCGTCAAGACTTCCATTAAGGAAAGTTGTCTTGACATCCATTTGCCAAATCTCTAAGTCTAGAGATGCTACAATGGATAAGAGTATCCTAATGGATTTAAGCATAGCCACGGGAGAGAAGGTTTCTTCATAATCGATACCTTCCTTCTGTGTATAACCTTTAGCTACCAATCTAGCTTTAAAGGTTTCCACCTTTCCATCCATTCCTCTTTTCCTCTTGTATACCCATTTGTACCCGATGGGTTTTAACCTTTTAGGCAAGTCTACAAGAGACCAGACTTTGTTTGTGAACATATATTCGATTTCGGATTGCATTACCTTTTGTCAATGGCGACAATCAACATCTTCCATTGCTTCCTTGTACGTATAGGGATGATCATTGTCCGGAAGATTCTCTACAAATTCTCCTAGACCGATTTATCTCACGGTTTGTCTACTACACCTCCCACTACGATGAGGTGTAGTAGATTATTGATCTTGTGTTGATACAGAACTTACAATTGGGCTTGGTTGCAAAACCTCTTGTGGAATTGTATCTCCTAAAAGCTTATTCAGGACAATTCTAATTTTAGGCACAGAATTATTCATATAGTACTCTTCCAGAAATTTAGCATTTGTCAAAACACTTACTTTAAGATCTGAAGGACTATAAAAATAATATCCTTTTGTTCCTTTTGGATACCCTACAAATATGCATGTTTTTGAACGAGACTCCATCTTTTGTCTTTCCTTTTAACACGTGCGCAGGACATCCAAATATCCTTAAGTGTTATAGACTAGGCTTTCACCCAGTCCATAACTCATGTGGTGTTTTAAGAATCGAATTAGATGGTACATCGTTTAGAATATACATGACAGTTTGTAAAGCATATCCCCAAAAAGAGTTAGGGAGCGTTGAATAACTCAACATAGACCTAACCATGTCCAAAAGAGTTATATTTCTCCTTTCTGTCACCCTTTTTTTTTGAAGTGTACCTGGTGTAGAAAATTGATAAATTATCCCATTATCAATAAGATATTGTTGAAACTCACCAGATAGATATTCTCCACCACGATCAAACCTCAAGAATTTTATGCTTTTCTCAAGCTGATTTTCTACTTCAGCTTTAAATGCTTTGAACATGTCAAAAACATCATACTTATGTCTCATGAGATACACATAGCCAAATCTTTAGTGATCGTCCTTGAAAGTGATGAAGTACTCGTATCCACCTCTAGCTTGAATGCTCATAGTTCCACACACATCAGTGTATATCAATCCTAAACATTCGATGGCTCTTGTGCCTTTGGTCGTAAACGACCTTTTGGTCGTTTTACCTTCCAAAAAATATTCACAAGTTGGTAGATAATCGAACTTTAAGTCACTTAGAAGTCCGTCACTTACCAATCTTTTAATCCTATTAAGGTTAATATACCCTAGGCGCAATTGCCATAGGTAGGTTTCATCTTTTGATAATTTTACTCTTTTATGATTAGGTTCCGTTGATTCCATGTCTAACAAGTGAGAGATATTTCCATGCAAATAGAATAAACCTTTTCCAATGTACCTTTGCAAATAATTTGATCATTCTTACTAATGATAAAAGCTTTATTAAAAGTAACCGAATAACCAAATTTATTTAAATAAGAAACTAAAATTAAATTCCTCTTGAATTGAGGTACATAATAAATGTCTATTAAATCTAAATGCCTATAAGAATCTAAACTAATTCTAATATCTCCCACTGAACTAGCAGACACCAACTCTCACTTGCCTAAACGCAAGTTGAATTCGTTCTCATTAAGCCTTCTTCTTTCCTTGAACCCTTGTAAGGAAAAACAAACATGATTAGTGGCTCCGGAGTCTATGACCCAAGAATACAAATAATCCGCCAAAAAACATGTTTCAAGATAATTAATATTACCTTCTTCCTTCTTGTCTTGAGACTTTAGGCAATTTCTTTTCCAATGTCCTTTTCCACCACAAAGGAAACACTTCCCTTTGATCTTGGTTACTTTCTTTGTCTCCTTCTTAGTAGGTCTTAGTTGCTTTTTCTTCTATTGTTTCTTGACCTTCTTACGGGTCTTAACGGAAGCAACTTTATATACGGTATGAATCTCTTGACCCTTGCTTTTCACAAGGATTTTTTCCGCGCTTTGAACATCTTGCATCAGGCCTTGCAAGGTGTATTCCTTATTATTCAAGGTATAGTCCAACATAAATTGATCAAAGGAATCCAATAGTGAGTTGACAATCATGTCAATTTTGGTCTCACCATCTATCTCAGCACCATTCAGTTCAGCAATGTTGAGATGTGCTATGACTTTTATCATGTGATCTATCACACCCTATCCAGGTTTTATCCTAATATTCATAAAATTAGTCACAACCTCTCTCTTAGTCGTCCTATACCTCATAGCAAACATCTCCTCTAGATACATCATTATATCGGCAACAATCTCCATTCCTTCATGTTGCTGTTGTAACATGTCGGAGATGGTGGCCATAATGTAACATTTAGCCGTCTCATCAGAAGACTCCCACTGCTGATACTCATCTCCTTGCTTCTGAGTAGATTCAATAGTAGGAGTAGGTGGTTTAGAAGTGCACAGAACGAGCTTATGCTTTTCGAATTGCAACAAAAGCCCAATTTTCCTTTTCCATGTGACATAATTATCACTAGTTAAAGTATTATCTTTTAGGATGTTGATTAGGGATGGGGTCATGATTTTTTAACAATAACACAAATTATATAAGTAAATAATCATGATAAAGCACTTTCAAATATTTATCTTGAATAAAATAAAATAATTTAATCTTAAAAATTCAACGGTGATCCAACACCCATAAATGTCATGCCTTCTTTAGGAGTTCTCAGCATTTACTAGTTGGACTAGGTCCTACCTAATTGTTAACATAACAACTAACATTTTCAATTCTAGCCTTGAAATTTTATTAACAAGAACTCTTGGGAGGATATTAATAAAATTACATTGAGTGTGTTACAAAGTTATCGACCTTCAATATAATCCCTCACGAATATCCCTCATTTTAGAGTAGATATCGTTTGGGCTAATTGTCTAGTCTATCCTTGTAAGGAAGTATCTCTCTCAATTATTTATGGAGTGTGATAGAATTTCAAAGAATGATTTACCAAGTTATATAGATGCCAATTTAGATACCTAAACCATTCTATGCATGTTCATACCAAAAGAGATATATGAGTGGCACTCCTATTTTATATGACATGTTATCAAACATTGACAAACATTGCAATATTTACAAAAAATATAAATAGCTACAAATTTGGTCCATCCTAGAAAAGCAAGTAAATTACACGTCTTGGAATACAAAAAAAAAAACTCCTTTCTTGGTGAACAAGTCTTCAGGCGACCTACATCGTTTGAACTCCATCAACTGCCTCCCAGGGGCATGCGCACCCTTGGCCCCTACCCGTGGGCGTGCGCATGCCACAACCTCATAAAGGGCTGCACAGCCCATGGCTTCCATAGGGCTGCCGTGTGCAGCCCATGCCACAACAAAGGTGGCCGCGTGCTCTTCGCATGCACGTTTGTTGCTATGGCTCGTACGGTACCAAACTTGTTCTGGTTGCTTCCAATTCTTCAAACCTTCGAGTCTTCGATACTTGAATGTATTACAGAAGAATTTTAAATAAAAAATACTGCAGATTTTTATTATTATTACAACAACAAAATAAATAAATAAAACTTAGCAACTACCAAGAAAGAAATTATGGCGATGATAGGCCACCCTTCTTATTACAATCCCAAAACAAAAATACATTGAAATTCTAGGACCAAATTTGAGCAATAACAAACCACATATAATATATATATATATATATATATATATATATATATATATATCCATACATTCTAATGTAAATATATATGTGTTGACGTCGATTTCTGGATTATGTCAGAAAAGCCAACAAGGATTGGATTTCAGCTATTGATTCAAAGAAAGAGATTCAGAGAGAGTAACGAAGACAAGTTTTACGTGGTAAAACTCTGATGATCGGAGAAATGTCCACGGGTGGTTGAAGGATAAACCAAGCCAAAATCCACTATGAAAATATGATGTTTACAAGCTCTCGATCTCTCTTTTTTCTCTGTATTTGCTATGATTGATATATGCTATATTGCCTATATATTTTTTGAACCAGATTATGGGTCTATTTATATGCTTATAGAACCCTAATCTGCTTTGTACAAGTAATACAAGATCTTTTTATTTAATTGTGATTCGGTTACTTGCTTGAGGTTGATTTGTCTTCTTTCATGTTTCGGAGTCTCTTATGGAAATTGAGTGTGATTCTAGTAGTGTAGTTCAGTTTGGACTTGTTTCCTTATAAGAATATAGTCTTCGTAAAGAAATCAAGTTATTTCCTGATTGGGGACTCTTCTAACTTAATGTTCCATTTTATTTGAGATTCCTTCCTGATAGATATTTTAGCTTATTTAATGACTTAATCCGTGTGAAATAAGCACCAAGTTCTTACTCGAGTCGTATTTATTCCCGAGTAAAAGTAATGCCTGATGGTCCCGAGTAGCGCCGTTTGAGCCCGAGTGGAAGCGTTGTTTAACCAGTCCCGAGTGTTGTTAACTGATCCCCGAGTAGGTTTCATTCAATATATGCTTACTCGGACTTTCTTCTTTTTAATGATGCCTCGTAGGATATTTCCTGAGTACCCATTTGGGCGTCCACCTGGCTATTTTCTCCTTCCTGTCAATGACGCGTATGCTTGGTAAAATTCACATACGACAATATGCAAATACCTAGAGTGTCATCTCTTTCTAAAACATGCATATATACAATAAAAAAAAGATTCACGTACACATACATCAACTAATCAAGGGTAAAACCAGGCTCTGATACCAATTGTAAGGAAAATCGCACAACGGAAGCGTGAAAATTTATAGAATTTAAAATTATGGTTTCGGTATAAATAAAATTTTCCCTTTTTAATGTCAAGAAACTTAACCCTAGATTAATTGATGTAAATAAAAAAGGGTCGTACCTTTTTTTCGTTATGATTGAATAAGCGCCGAATTGAATCCGTAAGATCTTCCAATCCTATCACGAATCTGAATCACTTAGGAGTGTGGGCTCCCTTTCTTTAAATTGTATACCTAAGGATGGAAACAAACAAAATCTTTTTCTTTGTTCGTTACAATTATCCTCCAAGAGAAAAATCCAGGAACGTCCGGTCACTTGTGAATTATCAATCTAATTGATTGAAACTCACGTGAACCCGATTTGATTTTGTACACAAAACCCTTTTGATGTAAAGGATTATAGTGTACTATCAAAAACAAAAACATTCCTTTTTCCTCTTATCTTGGCCGAATTCAGCACCTTTATTTATGAGTTGACCAAATTTTTTCTAGATCCAAAACCTAAATTTTTCTCCCGCAAAATTCTCTCTTGCATGGTCGAATTCTCTCTTAGAAAATCACCTTGCTTGGCTGAAATTTTGCTCATAAAATCATAGAGCTGGCCGAAAATTATGAGGTGGTATATATAGGATCATAAATCCTCTCCTAAGAAGGATTTACTTGGATTGGAATAATCCTTTCCTTATGTGGATTTACGTGGTAGTTAAGAATCATTTTTCAAAGATGAATTCTACTCTACACCAAGACTCATAATCCAACTCATTAGAATATTTGTAACCGTATTAAAGGTTTCCTAATTTGACTAGATAAATAATTCCTATTATTTATCTACTTATCAAATATTAACTTTAATATTAATTATACTACCAACAATAATATAATATTAGGAGACCATCTCCTACTAGGAAAAAGATTTTGACTTTTAATTAAATAATTAATTAATTTCCATTTAATTAAATAATAAAATAAAAATAATATAATTAAGCTAAACTATATAGCTTTGGTGCCCAACACCATTATATAGGCATATATATTATTTTTCTTATTTTATTAAATCTATTGGACCTTAACAAAAAGTACACATGTGAACTAGACCCATTCTTACATAAGAAAAAAGTCCACATGCCTTAATACAATTCTGGATGGACCCTTAAATTGGTCCGGTAGAATATATCAAGTGATCCATGCAAGTTCGTGTGGATTGGGGATTTTGGTGGGCTATCTAAATTTAAGCTCCAATAGACACAACCCAATCACAATCAACAAGTGATTCACTTAGGTCCGATCTATTAATTTTAGTTCATTCCACTAAAGAACTAAAATTGTACTCTTAAATAAAGATAAAATAAGTTAATATTTCTTACTCATTCCCTAGACAACCTTATTGGGGAAAGTGTACCCTAGTGAAGAATATCAGTAATAGCCAAGAGCTCATAGACCGCATATAGCTCTCCAAATTACCATATTTACTCATATGACCACATTTTGAACTTGGATATTTTGACTTGGTCAGAAGCATGTTTCAATAGACACTATTGAAAAATTAACGTTAAGGTTTGAGTTAGTTTTATTGCTGTTTTTGGAGTCTAACCTCACAAAAATGGGACTGTACGAAATCAACTAAGGTATTGATTTTCTCTCAAAGTTTTCTTTTAAAACTTGGTCAATTGCCTTGGGTTTTCTTCTTTAATATATATATATATATGTGTGTGTGTGTGTTGTGTTTTTTTTTATTTGAGTTTTGAACTCATTTAAAGCTAGATTTTGTTTCAATTGAGTGGAAAAATAGGGCATACATTAGTCAACATGAGTTAACTAAGGCTAGTGCATTTTTTCATCTATTCATTTGCACTAACATTATTGGATCTTCGAATTCAACCGAGTTAAATAAGGACAAGATCAAAATAGTGTATCCCTTGGTAAATAATCAATCGATAAACCTTGGAGATCTTCTCATGTATTACATTGATAGTGAGGTGATAAAAAGCTTGCATTGTGTTTAGCTCATGGGATTAAAGGTAGAGAAGATTATGTGTTAGGTCAACCCTTGGAGAATTATTGTGATAAGCGTGTCTAACATGTCTTATAAGAATAAGGGTAAGACTTGTGATACTTTTGGACTATTTAGTAGTTCTCAAGTTGATAGTCATCTGATTAGTACAAGTATTCTTCCGGATTGGGCTATACAAGTGAAGGAGAAGGTTGATGAACTTAGTGCAATAATTGTTCAACAAGATGTTAGGATTAAAAAGTTGGAGGAGTGCATTGCTTCAAGCTCAAGGCCACCTCTCAAGCATTATGTTAAATCGACTACTCGCACAACTTTCTTTGATAGAACAAGTGGCTAGTATTTGAGCTTTGAGGTACATTTATTAACCTTTTGAAGTCATTTCATGTCAAAAAGGGGGAGAAAGAGTATATGCTAGTTGCTTAGTTTCTTTCTATATTGTTTTTGTGAACTTTTGAACTTAATGGCATGTAATAATTATTCTTAAGATTTGGTTAATAATTTTTTGTGATTTGGCATGTATTGAGGGGGAGATACATGTATTTGTGGACTTTAATTGTATATTCCTATCCATATTATATGTTGCCATTTGTTGTTTTTCTCTTGTATATGCATTGATCTTTGAAATGATTTGTAAGTTGCTTCAAGAGAAGATCAAGATGAAGTTCAAGAGTTGATGAAGATTAGTTCTAGGAATCTTACTCATTGTAATGTAAGGGAGTGATTTTGTGACCTATCTTCATTTTTATATTTGTAGTAAATGTATAGGTGTTTTGACATGGAATTTGCCAAAAGGGTAGATTGTTAGGTTTTAGATTATGTTGGCATTAATTCCATATCAAAATATTGTTTACTTGTAATAATTTAGTTGTTTAGGTTCATGATGATTCAAGCTTCAAAAAAGAAATAACAACTAGTCAAAGCAAGTTCAAAGTCTTCAAAGAAAAAGGATGTTATATGGTTCTACAAAGGTATATTAAGACCTTATCTTTCTCTTACAAGGCTAAGGCACGCACACAATTCATACATTTGTGTCCCTACATTTGTGTCCATGCATAGTTGTGCCTCATTAAAGGCACACACACACAATTCATACATTTGTGTCCCTGCATAGTTATGCACCATTATAGGCACACACAAAAATCATACATATGTGTCCCTACATCATTGTGCACCATTTATAACATATTCACACAATTGAAGATGAATGCTCAAACATTTGTATGAAAAAAACATGTTTTTGGAAAATGCAGGATTGGAGACTATCTCTATGTAGTTTGCATTCTAGTGTGAAATATATTTGTTTGTGTATATGTTTGTATAAAATGGATATTGAACTTGATTTTACTTTTAAAACATTCTTGATTGAGTTCCGAACATTTTGGTTACTCACACTTTCAATTTCAAGTTCTATGTCAAAAGATACTACACTTTCAACTCATGTTGCATACATTGTCTTCGTCTTCGTATATTGACTCGAATTATTATTTTCTGGGTTGAGTATCTTATATGTCTATGTCAGTAAGAGAGTTATAGTTTGTAATCCATAAACAGATTTAATTTCCGAGTTCGGAGGCCGGAAAACGGTCGAAGGCGCAAAGGGAGATCGAGGGAAAAAGAAGACAGCCCAAAGCTCTTCTTTCCCGAGATGGCGCGTGGCCATCTAGGGCAAAAAGGCTTGCTGCCTCGAGGTACCCACCCATTATCTTGGGAAGCAAGAAAGCTTTGCTGATTCTTTTCCCTTTTGGTCATTTCACACTCTATTCGTTCCCTCTCCTTTATATATCTCTTCCCTCTCACATTTTATTCTAAGAAGAGATTCAAAATTTGAGTACATAATTTTCTCCCAAATTTTCTCACCTTCCAAACACCATAACTTCTTCATTTGAACTCCGATTTAAGTGATTTAAAGTTGAGAGTGTTTTTCTATTCGTCCTCCATCTTTTCACTGAAGATTTGAGTTAGTTTTATTGTTGTTTTTGGAGTCTAACTTCACAAAAATGGGACTACAACAAATCAACTAAGGTATTGATTTTCTCTCAAAGTTTTCTTTTAAAACTTGGTCAATTGCCTTGGGTTTTCTTCTCCAATATATATATATATTGTTTTGATTGTTTTGATTTGAGTTTTAAACTCATTTAAAGTTAGATTGAGTTTCAATTGAAATCTCACATATTGAGTTAGGTTTTGATTTTGCCTATGTTTTCATATGTTTGGGATTTTATTGTGCTAGCTTTGATTCTAGGACTATTCGATGATCTTTAATTGATTGATTTTGTGAAAAATAGTCTCTCACATGTACTAGGCTCTCTTTGGCCGAATACTTCTAATAGTGCATGTGCTTGTGTTCTTTTGAGCTATTCTTATGCTTAGTTGATTTCATGAATAGATGATATGCTCTAGAACTCTTGCTTTAATCTGAATGACTTTGTCACATGATTTTGGCATGTTTTTGGTATATGAGATTTAAACTTGATTATGCATTAATTGATCATTTCTTATGACTCAAGTTTTAGATCTATGCATGTATCTAGGTTGTAATCAATGTTGAATATCTTTTACATGATCTAGATTAATTAAACATGTATTTTAACTAGACAACAATTGGTGTGTGCATTCATGCTTATGTCTAGTATTTTCCATAGGATGTGTTGATCATAACATTCTATGTTGCGTGCTTATTTACATTTTGTATTTATGATCACCTAGATGTCTTGTAAGAAGGAAGTCTTGACAATAGGTGTGAAACCTATGTTCTTGAGCATGGAATTCTTTGCAAGAGGTGGGAGACCTCGGATTGTCAAGCACGGAAGTCTTGCCTAGGGTCAGGAGGATCTAGAAGGGTGAGTAAGGAAGTCTTGCCTAGGGTCGTGAGGATCCGGAAGGGTGAGCGAGGAAGTCTTGACAAGAGGTGTGAGGCCTCGAAATGTTGAGCAAGAGGGCAACATATTCATGAGTAAGATAGGAGGGTAGTTTCTAGGTGAAGGGGTCACTTGAGAGATTGTACTTGTCTTATCTACTAGTGGATTTTGTTTGCTGGTGGTTGCTAACCCATGGATGTTTTCTCTTTGGAGGTTTACCATATTATATCTTGTGTCAACTTTTCTCTATCCTTATCTCTCTTATATTTGTATTTTTTATTTGAATACTATGGATAGAACTTTATATGTAAGTTGACTTCCTTACTATAATATCAATTGTGTATGTGTATGGTTGCTTGTTTGTATCACACTTTACATATTTTATATATTGATTAAGTGTCTCTAATTGATACATATATTGTGATACAAGCAATCTAGAGGGACAAACTTTTGTTTATTTTTAAGGGAGTCGAAAAAGGTGTCTAACCTATTCACCCCCTTAGGTTAGCCTTGAGCATTTAACCGTGTTTGTATTTTCACCAGGCTATCAAGCTGGCCAGGCTCCCACTGAGCCGATAGTGGAACAGCCAAAACTGCACAAATAAATAGTGAATTAGAGTAAACAAGTGCCAAGTAGGAAATCAGAATCAACATAAGTTGAAAGATCCAACATACCTAGGGAAGCAGTGGAGATACGCAAATACCGGTTTACCAGGTTGGGATCATAAGCATCTAAGGTTGGATACTTCAAATTGATGAAGTTCCACTTGACGATAGCCTAAAAAATTACCCTAGATTCAGCTGCGAGTGAAACTTTCCCCAGGTTGGCTTACCACTAAACTAGTTGGGAACCTGGTATTCTATGCCCCCGATAAAGCCCGAGGTCCCCCATTCTCCACTTATCAAAACAAATTCTTCCATTAGAGGATTATCTTTCCTCGTGGCGCCAGAGACTATGAAATTTAAGTTATTTTTGGCATGGAGATAAAATTATCCTTTCAGACTAGGGGAATCGGCAGTAACCTGGAAAAGAAACCCCAACTCGTCCGGTCCCCATTCATTATGAACACCATCCTTCTCACATTGATCCTTCAATAACATGAGAAAACCCACCAGGTGCCTTCAGAACTCGGGTGTCAAATGAAGAGGTGTGAGTTATTGCCCTGCGGAGAGAAGGATTGAGAGGTAACCTAACCTCACTCTCAAAGGCGGTGAGGTGGATAGGAAGCGATCTTGAAGGAGGGGTGAACACGTCGTAGTTCCTATAAGGGACGATGATGGTGATGCTATCAGTAATCCTAAATCTTTCTCTTAAATGATAATGGACTCGACTGTTGTGGTTGACTCGAAGATGATCCTAAAATTATACTGAAGGTTGAGTATCCCTCCTGCTACGATAGTTGCAATCATGGTCTAACCTCCCACAACTTCAACCTCGTCAGATTCCCCTCAGAATCTCCTTCAACTATCTTGAGTGAGGCATCTAGATTGTTTGAAAAACCAAACACAGTGGTGAGGTTCTGATTATAGCGGCGACATTGTAATTGGAGGACATCACTCTCATCGTTATCCTCTTCTCAAGCTCTTTTCCCATGACCAAGAGTCGGAGAGTCACCTTCCATGAGACGGTCTACGCTGTCGTGGTAAGAATTAGACATGGTAAAAGTAGAAAGTCAACTGGAAGAAGACAAGGAAAAGAAGAAAACCGAAAAAACTAGGGATTTTTTGAAGTTTGAAAGCGTGAAAGAGTTTTGAAAGTGTGGAAAAGATGAAGGATGGATGAGTTTAAATAAGCATAATAAAACAATAATCAATGACGGAAGCGTGATCGAAGAGACAAGATTTTTGCCTCAATACTCATATCCATCGAAACCTCTCACATTTCGAACAGGAAATCTCCTCTTTGCTTGACACGTGGCCTCTGTATTTATTGAAAGGATCTCCACCCAGATTCTGGTAACCACCAGAAAATAGAAAATTTCAAAAATAAACTAGGAAATTGATCATGCCAAAATTTTTATATACTTTGGCCCTCATTTCCTTAACCTTTGTCTCATTTTCGGGTGTTTTTGCTTCTCTTATGGCTCTTTATTTGTGTTTTCAGGTGATTAGTTACATTTAGGTTAATTGGACAAAAGATGCGGATTTGTGCAGAAAAAAGACAAAAGAATTGTCAAAAAGCAAAAGGGTGTTTACGCAGGTCTTGCGCGGGTCTTGACCAGCGCACAACTAGCGCATTAAGAATTAAGTAGAAGCTAGGCCATTGCCCTGGTCTACACCTGCGCACCATCGTGCAAGTGGTCGTGCATTTCACTTAAGTCGAGAGATGAAAATGAGGACATCAGGTAATTGCACGGGTCCTACGCGGGTCTAAACCCCTGCACAACCGGTGCACTTGGCACGTCAGGCAGCCACATCAACAATTTCAAGACCTAATCTTGGGACCCTATAAATATATCTTGTTCTTATTATCAGGAGAGGAATTCCAAATCTAAGAATCATTTTTTCTTCACTTCTCCAAACACATCCTCTCTAACCAATAACCTAGATTTAGGAATCATTCCCTACCAAATCTAACCATCCTTTATCATCATCTACTCAAAGACACTTGGAGATTGGTTCAAATCTTCAAGAAAGGAGAAGTATCTCTTCATGGGTCTTCTCTATCTCTTTTCTCCTTGTTATTTTATTGTAATTTTCATGAGTAGCTAAACATCACACTAAGAGATTGATGTGAACACTTGAGGATATTGGGCTTTGTAATGAACTCCATTTTATTCTATTAAATCTATCAATTATGTTTCATTCATTGTTTTAATTGTTTCCCTTGATTGGTTTGTCTTTGATTGTACATTCCTCTCCTAGAAAATTGATTGAGGGAATTAATTTGGTAGTTGACTAGGTATTCATCTATTTGGTCTTCTTAAACTCATTTGCTTATGTGGGTGATTGGGTATGCATCTACTTAATCTCCCTAAGCTAAATTGAATGGAAGGGTCAAACAAGAGTACATCCTCAAGTGAGACCGGGACTTAATAATTTCAAATTTTAATCTAATCTTGAATGGGTAATCAATTCTATACATCTAGGTTGGTTACTTGTGAAAGGTTAAGCATCAACACTATATATCTAGGTTGGTGAATTTATAAAGAGATTAGTCCCTTAATTCGTTAGATGTGCATTCATGAACAATCCTCGTGTGTGGCTAATACAATACATCTAGATTGGAAACTCACGAGGGAATAAAACCGATACTATACATCTAGATTGGTTGCAATCGATTTATGTGCATTCATTTCATGAGAGTTCGTACATTCCCATAATTCACTTGTTGGATCCATCGGTTACTTAGTCTTAACCATCATATTTTACACCCATTGCATATTAACACTAATTGCATTTTAGATTAACTTTGCTAATCCTAGTTTGGATCTTTAGTTATTAACCTTTCAAATTCCAAACCATTTATCTTTACATTTTCATGCTTAGTTATAGTTTAACATTAGTTAACTAGTTTTAGCCCTTTGATTTCCCTTTCTCTATGGACGACACCCAACTTGTCATTGTACTTGTTTTGTAAACACTTTAGGCATTGTTGAGGTTTTATAAATATTTTTTGATAAGCATTTTATAACGACAAAAATAACTCGGTCAAAATGGCGTCGTTGCCGGGGAAAGGTGTTAATTAGGTGGCTAATCCTAGTTACCTATTTTTTCTAGTTAAGTGTCTTAGTCGTTTTAGTTTTCTTTTGTATCTTTTTACTTCTTTTGGTATTTTTGTTTTTCTTTGTTTTAGATATGATGGACTTATATGGGCAAGTAGAGACCGTGGAGTGCAAGATATGTGGTGAAGTTGGACATGCCCTAGAAAGTTATCAGTTAAGAGATAGATTTCTGGATTATTGTAGAAAGCAAGCTCAAACATCAAGTCCTTATTGTTTAGAACCTACAAGCACATCAAGAGATTTCCATAGCCCGGAGGCGGAATATAAGCCAAACGACTACTCTCACAACCAAGATTGGAGAACTTACCAAGACTCCACATGGACTTATAGTGAGGAAAATGCCCTTAAGAAATCCCGATCACTTGAAGACAATCAAAAGAGTTGTTTTGTATTAAATGATCTCAAATGAAGTAACCTTAAGGAGGAACAAAACAAGATGATGAAGATGAACAATGAGTTATTGGACATCCTCAAAGAAGTAGTTTCGAAAATAGGGTTATTGAAGGAAGAGAATGAAGCACCTCAAGAGCAGATGGTAGAAGCTTCCAAAGAGAAAGAAGACATTAGGAAAGAATTTGAGAAGAAGTTACAGCTCAAGAAGAAGGAACTTGATGGCAAAAAAGCATCAAAACTGTCCAAGATAAAAACTCTCCAAGAGCTAAACAATAAGCTCTTACTTGAAGTGCAATCACTTTAAGTGGAAAATATTTCACTCAAGAAGAAAAACGACAAAGTCTTCAACAAGAAAAAGGAATTGGAAGACCAAATCAAGAGGCTTGAGGCCACAAACAATAAAGCATTAGAGGATTTTTTTGGACTTTACAAAGGCATCAAAAGAATTTGAAGAAAAGACAGCTCTCATATCAAAGGAAATGCAATTGGAGATCGAGCAGAAGGTTAACGCTCTAGATGAAGCCAAAACAACTCTAAACAAGAAAGATAAAGCTCTCAAAATAGCAAAGGAAAGAGAACGTGACTTTATCATGAAGTTGGGCAAAGTGGAGCAAGAGGTCAAGGCATTGCAAATAAAGCAACTCCAACGACCTCAAAGTCACTCATCAAAAGGGACTCCTTCTAACCTTAATCATATTTACTATTTTTATTCAAAAAGAGAGCATGCAAGAGCTGAAAAGTACCAATTCAATAGACATGGGAAAACAAAAAGTCCTAGGAATATGAGGAGTCGACCTAGGGTAATGAAAATATGGGTGAGAAATGGTTTAACAGACCAAATGAGAAACATGGGAAATGAAAAGATGGTGAAATTGCCTAAATTTGCTTGGGTAGTCAAGAAGAAAGAATTTCCCAACTTGGTTAAACCACCATTAGCTTCACATTGAACATCTTTGATGCATGTTGAGCTGCACAATCTATTTTTCCTTCTTTATTCTATTATTTCTCTTCCCCTTTATGTGTGAAATTGCGCTTGATAATTGAGAGAAAAGAAAGAAATAAGTTCGGGAGTAAAGTTTATTGTGTGATTTATTTTGTTTATCTAGTTTGTATAGTTTGGTTCTTTTCAATAAGAAGTGGTGGTGCAAGTTTGGGTTGGGAACTACATGTATTATGTGAATCTTATTTGCCTAAACTTTCTAATGAGCTTTATGAGTGTGCAGAGTTTCTATAGTTTCCTAAGGAAACAAATTTTTACAGCTTGTACTTCAAGTGAGGTTTTTTGTCTCTTAGTAGGAAACAACAGCAACCTGAAAGCCCAGGAGGGACAAGCATGCCAAGAGCGCTCATAAAAAGAGCGAGAGCCTTACCTTAATAGGAGAAGTTGCAATGAGGCATCCCACTTTAGATTTTTTTTCTTTAACTCACTTTTAAAATTTATGCATTATTTATATCTTTTAGTTTTTACTTGCTTTCATTGAATAATTATGGAATAAGTGTGTGGAGGAAGATTTAGATGATGATATTTTTTTTTATTTTTGACTTGATTGATTTATCAAATGATAGGGATGAATATTTTTGGCATTTATTGAGGATCTTTTGACTTTGCGTTTATTGGTATATGCATTTTTTAGATGGATGAGCCGAAGGCTCTTGTGAATACATATGTGAGTGTACAGGTTCATATTGTGCATATATAGCCCAGTTTGGTTTGGGGCTAGTACATATACACATACTTGAACAGGTTTTGAGCATATTGTAAGAAATTGGTTTGGGGGTTGTTTCGGCCCTATTCCATTCAATTTTGTGAATCGTTAATGCTTGAAGTTGGTTTATGCTCAAATATTAAATTGCTTGATTGCCTTATTTTATTTAGAGCCTATTTGAGTTTTTTATTTTGTTGGGCATTGATTGTGCATGATTAGTGTCTAGGGTTGTTTGAGTCATGTTAGGTGCACGCCACTAGGCGGACTCTCTTGTCTTTAACATTGAGGACAATGTTGGGTTTTGGTTTAGGGGTATTGTAGACGCCTTTATTGAGTCGTCTTTTATTTTGTTTTTAGTCTTTTTAGTCTTTTTGGTCCAAATTTTTTGAATTGTTGCAATGGCCAAAAATTTGAGCTTTAACTAGCTTATATGTGATGCCTTGAGCGTGTGCTTTTGGTAAGTCTATACATGCATAGTGAGCTTATGTAACAACTATTTGTCACTCGTGGGTCATATTTGCATTGTCATGGGCTAGTTCCATTATTTGCGTGCTTGATTGAGGGGACTCGGTGCTCTTGCGACTTGTTCTAATAGTGAAGACATCCGTGAGTTCACAAACACAAGCCTATAAAAGCGCATTGAGTGTTAAATTCTTTCTATTCATTAAACACTTTTCTCATCATAAGTGTCACATGCCATAGGACATACATTGCAAATATATTATGGATTGCTTGATGGATGCATCCATTCCCTTGATAAACTAACTATGGAAATGATTATAGGCAATGTGTGTAAATAACTACTAAAAATGCCTAAACACATTCATTTATCCCTTATGTGTGCTTCATAGCCAAATTTGCGACCAAACACTTACCTTTCATTTGGAACCAAAATGTAACCATATAGCCATAGCCAAACACAAGCCTACCCTTATTGCCAATCATGTGGGGTGTGTGTGTGCTATGTGATGTGTTTGAATTGTGCAAGCTCTAAGGAAGGAGAGCATGTATATAGGCAATATTGAAATTGTGCGTGAAAATGGCTCAACAATGTAAAAGTGCCAAATTTGCACTTTTGTAGAAATGCAATATGCAAGTGTACAAAAAGAAAAGAAAAGAAAAATTCAAGAAAGAAAAGGCAAAGGAAAATAATACAAAAGAGCCTTGAAAGTGAATGTAAAGTACTCAAAGTATAAAGTACAATTTTGAAACACAAAGTGTTTATAGTGTAAATGCCTAGTTGTTAAAGTGCATAAATGTGTAATAGAGCTTGTGTGGGGTGTGTGAGTATGTTAAGCATGATTGGTGATCTTTGAACTTAAATTTTACCATTTTCTTTGTTTACCACATCTAACCCCATGGCCCCATAACATCCAAAGGGAAAACCCTATTTGATCCATAGCATGTCTAGATGGGGAATGTCTGTTGATAGCTTGATCTTCAACGTTCATGGCATAGTGAATCTTTCCTAGGCTAGTTCACATACACTTATCGGTTTCTGAATGTATATTGTATGCAATGCATTAGATTTCTATGCATAAATTCCATCATTACATACTTTGATTGAGTGGGAACTTAAATCTCTAGGTGGAAAAAGAAGAGCGAAATCGGGTGAGGTTTAGTCAAAGCAAATTATGCTCAAGGTAGGGGAAGTAAGTAGCTCATGGTATGAGAGTGCTCTTAGGCGTGGGATTCGTGGTAGTGGGAATTTCTTTCAAGTGCCTTTGAAGTTGTTTCATATTGTTTTGCACTTTTTTTCTTTTCTCTATCAAACATCCTTGCATCTCATCATCGGTTAGACATACGACTTATTGGATTATTTGTTTTTGGGTCTAGAAGAGTCATTTTTATTTGAGTTTTTGTTTTGTTTTAAGATTGCTCGAGGATGAGCAAAGGTTTGGTTTGGGGGTATTTGATCATGCCAAAATTGTTATATATTTTTGCCCTCATTTCCTTAACCCTTGTCTCGTATTCTGGTGTTTTTGCTTCTCTTATGGCTCTTTATTTGTATTTTCTGGTGATTAGATACATTATGGTTATTGGACAAAAGAAGTGGATTTGTGCGGAAAAAAGACAAAAGAATTGTTGAATCTTTACGCCGGTTCTGACCAGTGCACAACCTGCTCACTAAGAAGAAAGTAGAAGCCAGGCCATTGCACAAGTCTACACCCGCACACCATCGCGCAAGTGTCTCTGCATTTCACTTAAGCTTGGAGATGAAAATCAGGACATAACATAATGACACGGGTCCTGCACAGGTCTAAACCCGTGCATTTGGCGCGTCAGACAACCATATCAGCAGTTTCCAAACCTAATCTTGGGACCCTATAAATATATCTTGTTCTTATTATCATGAGAGGAATTCCGAATCTAAGAATCATTTTTTCTTCACTTCTCCAAACACATCCTCTCTAACCAATAACCTAGATTTAGGAATCATTCCCCACCAAATCTAACCATCCTCCATCATCATCTACTCAAGGACACTTGGAGATTGCTTCAAAGCTTCAAGAAAGGAGGAGTTTCTCTTCATGGGTCTTCTCTATCTCTTTTCTCCTTGTTATTTTAATGTAATTGTCATGAGTAGCTAAATAGACCCCTAAGGGATTGATGTGAACACTTGAGGATATTGGGCTTTGTAATGAACTCCATTTTATTCTACTAAATCTATCAATTATGTTTCATTCATTGTTTTAATTGTTTCCCTTGATTGGTTTGTCTTTGATTGTACATTCCTCTCCCAGAAAATTGATTGAGGGAATTAATTGGGTAGTTGACTAGGTATTCAACTATTTGGTCTTCTTAAACTCATTTGGTTGTGTGGGTGATTGGGTATACATCTACTTAATCTCCCTAAGATAAATTGAATGGAAGGGTCAAACAAGAGTACATCCTCAAGTGAGACCGGGACTTAATAATCTCAATTTTTAATCTAATCTTGAATGGGTAATCAATTATATACATCTAGGTTGGTTTCTTGTGATAGGTTAAGCATCAGCAAAATACATCTAGGTTGGTGAATTTATAAAGAGATTAGTCCCTTAATTCGATAGATGTGCATTCATGAACAATCCTCGTGTGTGGCTAATACAATACATCTAGATTGGAAACTCATGAGGGAATACAACCGATACTATACATCTAGATTGGTTACAATCGATTTATACGCATTCATTGCATGAGAGTTTGTACATTCCCATAATTCACTTGTTGGATCCATCAATTCCTTAGTCTTAATCATCATATTTAACACCCATTGCATCTTAACACTAATTGCATTTTAGATTAACTTTCCTAATTCTTGTTTGCATCTCTAGTTATTAACCTTTCAAACTCCAAACCATTTGTCTTTATTTTTTCATGCTTAGTTTTAGTTTTAGTTTCACATTAGTTAACTAGTTTTAGCCATTTGATTTCCCTTTCTCTGTGGACGACACCCGACTTGCCATTGTACATGTTTTGTAAACATTTTAGGCATTGTTGAGGTTTTTTAAATATTGTTTGACAAGCGTTTTTTAACGACAAAAATAGCTCGATCAGAAATCTAACTCCAACCCCAAATCAATCACCGGTGTTCAAGTCAGAGGGAACTTCTGTTAATAGCCAAATTTGGCAAGGGTCCAAAGAGAAATTTTCTACCTAGTTAAATACCAGGTAGAAAGTACCTCTCGATACCGGCTAAAGCACGCTACAACCAACCTCGAAAGTGCTTGATCCCCATATGATCGAGACACCCCAGCATCATCATCGGGGTAAGATAAGAACTCTCCTCCTCCGTAAAGTACCAAATGAGACCCAAGCACCTCAAAACAATCTCGTCTATCCATCTGGACACTTGTCCTAACTCCCTAGTAGGAAAGATGAGGATCGGAAAGCTATAGCAAGATCATTCAAGCACCGGCACCATGTCAACAGAGAGGTCCCTAAGACACCCCGCTAGCGGACCGAAACTATAGGGTACCTCACAATCAGAATAATCGATCTTCATACGACTAGGTCATTACTTTAGGGTGCCTCTTTACTATATTGGTACCTGGAGATACCTCACCATCACCCCGCCTAGTAGCCTCCATGCAATACCTCATTAGACGATGAGCAAAATAAGAATTATTCTCTAACACATATCAAACTTCCACGTGCATATAAACCGAGTTGAAGAGTCCAAGAAGGAAACAGATATATCTCCCTCTAAAAAATCATCAAAACAGACAATTATCTAGTGTCGACGACATTAAAACATAAAATCCCATCTAAAAAGGGGGAAGATCAGTTCAGAAATTCACAGCTTGTACACCACGAATCAACCCAAAAGGCTCATCATATAAATATAACAGTAAAGGCACGTAGGAGGGATCGACCATTTAGTGATACAAATCCTCCATCCTTCAGTGAAAAGAAGGTTGAGAAGGTTGTTGTTTAGTTCTACCCTTGGAACGAAGCAAAGCCATCTTCATTGATTTTTTATCTACTTGTCGATAAATACGAGTTCACCACCCCCAAATAGTTAAGCAAAAAAGATTGAGAGTTTTATACTACTGTATTATTTACTACTTCACTGTATTTACTGCATTGTTCAATAATAGAATATTACTTAATCCACTATCATTCCTTTGTTCATTTCGCCCATTATTCATACGTGTAACCGGTACAAAAATACCTTCCCCGACCATGATCTACTGAGGTTGTGGTCCTGAGGGTGTTAGCTGAGATCCCTCACCAAGAACGGATTTTCGGTTATAACAACTACCTTTTTTTGAAAAACTTACAAAACTAAGTCTTTTGGGGTTGTTGAAAGAAAATATTGCCCTTGAAATCGACCAAACCTCTCTCAATAAGAAAATCCACAATCTGTCTGAAAAAGATCAAACCTCTCTCAAATTGCAAAATCCATAATCTCTCTCAAATCGACCAAAACGTTCTCAAATTGTGAAATCTCTCTCAGAAAATGCAGACCTTCTCTCCCTCTATCTATGACCTGAATTTTAAAGCAACAGTCTCCAACCACGATGACAACGACGGTGGCGATGAGACGGAAGCTTGAAGTCGACAACGATACGACGGGACAGATGCTTGAACACGACCTTAACTCCGTTTGGCTTCAAGAAAAAAAAAGGTGAATGGTTCTTGAATTTTTGAATTTATGTTTGTGAAAATTCCCTTAACCAATTATAGAGTAAAATGTACCTAGAGGTGGAGAGGGGGAGGGGGGTGATTAGGTATATGTTCAAATTCTTGCAATCTCGTTTTCTTATTAAGAAATGCAAATACACAATGAAACTTTAGCAAGTTGATTGATTCAATCAAGTGAATGAGATTTCAAATAAACAATGAATGAATCAAAACAATTCAAGAAAAATAAAAAGCTAAAATAAACACGAGGATATTTATGTGGTAAAATCTCAAAAGAGGAAACACCCACGGGTTGATACCACAACCACAAGCAATCTGTAGTTCACTATGCTGAATAAGAAACACACTCAAAAATAATCAGCACATGATATATGTTTAACACTGAAAAGTGTATGTTTACTAAAGGATAATATCATCATTTTACACTTCCAATATGATTAATTCCCCAATTTAGACATAATTTTGTTCGTTCGCTTAAATAAATGTGTTGTTTAGTATTCAATGTATTTTTTTTGTATTTCAGAGGTAATTCAATCAATTCAGAATCATGGAGAAGTCATATGGTAAAAAAAACAACGTTTTCAAGTTTAGAACGTCAAAAAACCTTATAAAAGTCAACTGTTAACAGTGAATAGTCAAAATTATGAAAATGCCCTTCGTGATTTTCCTAAGGTTTTTTGACGTTCTAAACTTGTAAACGATGTTTGTTTTGCCATCTGACTTTTCCATGATTCTGAATTGATCAAATTACCCCTGAAATACAAAGAAAAATACACTGATTACTACACAACACATTTATTTAAGCGAGCGAACAAAATTATGTCTAAATTGGGGAATTAATCTTATTGGAAGTGTAAAATGATGATATTATCCCTTAGTAAACATACACTTTTTAGTGTTAATCACACCCCCCAACCAGCTTATTGCTAGTCCCTAGCAATTAAAGCAAAAATAGTAAAAACTCAAATTCAAATCTCTAAACTACCAAATAGACAAACTCTCCCATACATATTTTCTCACCCTTTGACAACTAGTCATCAATCGAGTTATTAATCAAACTTTCTTGTGCTCAATAAATATCAACAATGACTATGATATTCAATTGAAATCAAGCAACATTTGCATTTCGAATTCTCATCAAGGTTTCTTTCTTAGGCAGTAGTTTTATTTCTTTTTATTTCTTTTTTTTTTTTGTTTTTTGTTTTGTTTTTTTTTTCTTTTCTTTTTAATGTAACAAAATTGGAATAAAACATTCCATCTTTAATCTATGTAGCGAGCTTTTGGCCAATGACTCCCAAACTAGTTGGTTTTAGGGCATTAAGAGTTAAAACACTCCTACTGTCTTAATTACTCGGATTACAGATGTTTTTTTTAGTACAATTCCCTTAAACTTTCTCTTTAACCCGTGTAACGAGCTTTCGGTCAAGGACTCCCAAACCAGTTGGTCTTAGGGCTTTAGGTATTGAAGCACCCCTCGGACTTAATTGCTCGAGTTAAAGAGGCTACAAAACTGCACTTTATTCTTATCCAGACTCCACCGTTTTGCACGAACACTCTATGCTTACTGAGGCATGAGGCCCGACTACTAAGTAAGAGTTTTAATCACAACACACAAAGTTATTATTATTATTATTACTATATATATTTTTAAACAAGACCACTGCCTTCGGTTGTTACCCTTGAATGATGTTTCAGAACTAAATATCGTAAAATCTTAACTTACTGCACCTAATCACTTGTCAATGTCCGTGTGTGTCTAGAATAGTTCGAAAAATTTCTCAAGATGACTTAATGAATAAAAGGATTAGTCAATGATATATCACAACGGAAAATTTATAAATTTGAATAGTCAAAAGAGGGGGAAAATGCATCGGAACTACAAAGATTCGTCTCAGATGTATCTAAAAGATCTCCTTACTCGGCCATCTATACAAAAAAAAATGGTCAGAAGTAGGTTTTTTTTTTTTTTTTGAAAAACAAAAGTTATTGAAACAAATATCCCCTCCCCCCAACCAAACCGAGACATTGTCCCCAATGTCATTAGAAAGAGGTAAAGTTTAGAAGATATCACCTGAACAACTTGAAAGACAACAAAATCCTACAAAACAACCGAAGTAATACAAAATATAGAAAAATAAAATGCATAAAAACATGGGACAATCACAAACTTAGATTCAGATCAATTCTGCATTTCTTGTTCTCTTCAAAAATCAAAAGTAAACAACAATAATTACAAAAGACATAAAATGCGGAAGGAGAAAGATAACAAAAACAAAAGGATATTTACTGGTAGTTGTGGTTGTGGCTCACATCTTCCTCTGGTTTTACGTCTAGAAAAGGCTTAAACGCCCTCTATGGTTGGGGATATGCTTCCCATCCAATTTTCTTATAAATTGGCAAACAGGGTCTTTTAAAGTCAGATTCCCAAGACTACAATGTGCATGTTCTCTTTGAAATTGTGGCCATAATCGGTCAATTACAATTTGCAAATATCCACTAGGATGTGCATCAAGAGTCGTTAGGATATTATCCAATGACTCCCTACGCAAACCATGCCTAATAAGTAAAATTCTATCTTCCCGATTATTAGACACTTTTCCTAAAGAATGACAACGTGTGTTGCAAGTTGTACGTACACATTTGTGACAAGTAACCCCTAACTTCTTAGCTCTTCATTTTTTTTGCAAGGTTACTTCTTCCAAAACCAAGCATGTAAGATATAAATGATTCAGCAGACTCACCTGCTAGACGTACCTTAGCTTCGATCAACCAACAAATTTCAACAGGAATGTTGTTTATCATCTGCAAGCGTAATCTTTCGGAACGTGCATTGTAAATCTTTATCAGAGCTTTTTGGGGCAACGATGAAAAATGTTGTCGCAGGTTTTTGAAAATTTCATCCATGCCTTATTTTGGGGATCAGTTATTTGGAAAACTGAATTAAACTGACTTGAATTGTCATGGAGTACCATTATCCGCCACTTAACCGGGGTTATATATCAAAACACACAACCAAAAACTGAACCTAGAAATTAATCCTGTAAAATTTCAAAATGTAAAAGCGAACAAAAACAAAAATAATAATTACAAACACAAATAAAGTCAAAAGCAAAAGATATTTTTACTCACCTTTGTAACAAGGGTCAAAAAGAACGGTAGAGTCTTTTTGAAAATCTGTATTTTCTAATAATGGTTTCACACGTTGTCCATTTACTTTAAACACATTACCATTCCTAGGATTCTCAATGTCAAGGGCACCATATGGATACACGTGTTTCACAACAAATGGACCACTCCATTTTGATTTCAATTTTCCAGGTAATAAATGAAGTCGAGAATTATAAAGCAAAACCTTTTAACCAACTTCAAATGATCTTCTTAAAATTCGTCTATCATGAAAGGTTTTAGATTTCACTTTAAGAATTTTTGCATTTTCATATGCATCATTTCTTAATTCTTCAAGTTCATTTATTTGCAACTTGCGCAATTCACCAGCATCATTTAGGTTAGAATTGAAAGCTTTAATGGCCCAATATGCTTTTTTTCTCAAGTTCAACACGTAAGTGGCAAGGTTTTCCATAAACTAAACGATAAGT
This sequence comes from Dipteronia dyeriana, assembly GCA_032871835.1. Taxonomy (NCBI): domain Eukaryota; kingdom Viridiplantae; phylum Streptophyta; class Magnoliopsida; order Sapindales; family Sapindaceae; genus Dipteronia; species Dipteronia dyeriana. Next base: position 40,444,010 of record CM065299.1, read on the forward strand.
AGACATACCCAAAGATGTTTTGAATGCAGTGCAGTAAGCCCAAAGTGCATCATTTAGTCTAAGAGACCAATCTTTTCGATCAGGGCTAACCGTTTTTTGCAAGATATGTTTTGTCTCTCTATTTTCTAACTCAACTTGACCACTTGTTTGAGGGTGGTATGGTGTGGAAATTTTGTGTGTGACTCCATATTTCTTCATTAAAGACTCAAAACATTTGTTATAAAAGTGTTTGCCTCCATCACTGATAATGGCTCGAGGGATTCCAAATCGACTTAAAAGATTTTCCTTTAAAAACTTAATCACTGTTTTGTGATCATTATTTTGACAAGGAATTGCCTCAACCCATTTTGACACATAATCAACGACACTTAAAATGTACAAAAATCCAAATGATGGTGGAAATGGACCCGTAAAATCAATTCCCCAACAATCAAATATTTCAATGACAAGAATAGCATTTAAAGGCATCATGTTTTGCTTGGAAATGGATCCTAACTTTTGACATTTTTCACAGGTTTTAAAAAATGCATGTGCGTCTTTAAACAAGGTGGACCAAAAAAATCCACACTGCAAGATTTTTGCAACCGTTTTCTTTGACGAAAAATGACCACCACATGCTTCAGAATGACGAAATTCAATAACAAAACTTACCTCATTGCTGGAATACACCGTCGAACAATTTGATCAGGACAATACTTGAATAAGTATGGGTCATCCCAATAAAAACGTTTTACCTCGGTCAAAAATTTCTTTTTGTCCTGTGCATTCCAATCGAGTGGCATCATTCCTGTTGCAAGATAGTTAACAATGTCAGCATACCAAGGCAAAGTTGTGATAGAGAATAAAAGATTATCAGGAAAAGAATTATTGATGGGTGCTTTTTCTTCTGGCTCGTCATCTTTCCGTTCCAATTCTTCAAAATCTAAAGTGTCTCTTTTTTCTTGGGCAACCTGCAAACAATTATCAAGATGTGAATGCGAGCTTGACTCAGGTGAATTGATCAAACAAATTTCAGATGAGTTAAAAGAATCCTTTTAAACATGATCTTCAACAATGGTTTCAATAATGTCTACATCTTCATCTTCATTTTCATTATCAAATGGTTCATTAGACATGCTGAAAACGTTAAGCTTAATTTCCATATTTCCAAAAGACATGCTCATTATTCCATTCCTGTAATTAATCAAGGCATTAGCAATAGCCAAAAATGGTCGGTCCAATATAACAGGAATTGATTTGTGCTCATTAACAACAGGTTGTGTTTCCAAGACAATAAAATCTACTGGGTAGATTAATTTATCGACTTGTACTAACACATCTTCAACTATTCCTTTTGGTATTTTAATTGACTTATCAGCAAGACAAAGTGTGGTTGAAGTCGGCTTTAACTCACCAAGTTTAATTTGCTGATAAAATGAGTATGGGAGCAAATCTACACTAGCACCTAAGTCAAGTAAAGCATGCTCAATTTTACAGTTACCAATTGTGCAGGAAATAGTGGGACAGCAAGAATCTTTATATTTCAAAACATTTTTATTTGAAAGAATGGAACTTACCTGTTCAGCCATAAAGGCTTTCTTTCTGACCTGATGCTTCCTTTTTCACAGTGCAAAGATCCTTCAAAATTTTGGCATATAAAGGTACCTGTTTGATTGCGTTCAACAAAGGGATATTGATCTTTACCTGTTTGAAAATTTTAAAAATCTCTGGGGATGCTTCAATTTCTGTGAATTTTTAAGAGCCTGAGAATATGGGAGTGTAGGTGAGGATTCAATTTTTTTTTTCATCAACTGTGGTTTCATCAACCCCTTCCTTACCCTTGGAAAATGAATCATCATCCTTTTTACCAGATTCAAGAATGGGTTTTTCGATGACCTTACCACTATGAAGAGTGATAATTGATTTGACTTGATCTGAGCATTGGTTATTATCATAGAAACTTGATTGACTCATGGGATTTGGTTTTTCGATGGCTTTACCACTACAAAGAGTGGTAATTGATTTGACTTGGTCAGGGCATTGGTTTTGTCATAAGAACTTGACTGACCCTTGGGATTTTGTTGTGGACAGCTATACATGAAGGTGCTCCAGTACGTGTGGGGTTCATGTAGTCTCTAAAGAGTTCTAGGTGGATTTTGGTTAATGTTTTGGTCATGGTAAACATAAGACGGATGGTTGCTGTGTTGAAATATGTTGTCAAGGGTGTCTAAAAGGTTCTCAGCTTGGTTTCCTACTGGATGTCTAAGTGGGTTTTTAGCCATGTTGTTGGTGAATATGGGTGATTGTGATCTTCTAATTAATTTACCACTAGATGTTCAAGACCAACGTCTCATGCAAATTTAATGAGGGTTAATGGAGGTGAAATACACAAAAATGAAGAAATAAGAGAAAAAAAGATAAAAATAACAAGATGCAAAATTCTAGGGGTGTAAATACAAATATGCACAACTATTGGTGCAAAAGTGCAAATAATTATAAATATAGGGACTAAAGAGAAAATGTGATAATTATAGGGACAGCTATGCAAAAATGAAAAATAAAATGACCTATATGCAAATACAAACTATCTAAGCTTAAATGCAAATAAAAAAAATTGAAGGACTAAAATGTAAAAATGTGATTAATGATTACAAGTGTTTTTTTTTTCAAGTGGATGAAATTTATGATTGGGATGAGTGATGCAAAATGAATACAAAACAAGAACAAAGAAGATAGAAAAAAAAATAACAAAACTAAAATAAAATTAAAAAGAAATTACTTTTACAAAGAAAATGCAGACTTACCTCATCGACAGCGGCGTCAAAAACTTGGGGAAACATTTTACCAATGTTGGGATAGGTTCAAAGAGTTGTTAAATGTCTGTCCACATCACGGTTTTGAAACATGAAGGATAGTGTCACATTTTTATGAGGGACTCACACCCCAAAGTGGACAAGTCAATGAAATGATGTGTAATGGGGAGTTCAGTGACAAAAATCCTGAAGAAACACTTGAATACCTTGACCATATCGCCGAAAGTGCTCAAAATTGGGACACCATTAGTTCCTATGAGTCCATGAGCAAACCACAACCATCTCCATCTAGTGGAGGCATTTACAATCTTAGGGAAGACCATGACCTTTAAGCTAGATTTGCATCCCCAGCTAGGAAAGTTGAAGCTTTAGAAACTAAAAAGAGTGAACATGTGCCATGTTTGTGATTTTGATAATCATATCACTCATAGTTGCCAAACTTTGCCAGCCATAAAAGATTGCCTTCATGAACAAGCCAATGTTTTGTACACTTTCAACAAGCCAAATTCCAACCCATACTCACAAACCTACAATCCTGGTTGGAGAAATCATCCAAACTTTAATTGGAGGAACAACAATCAAGCTCAGTCTTCACAACCACCAGGTCCATCACTGTTAGGTTTTAGTTTGTGTTGGCTTGAATTCCATATCAAAATGATGTTTACTTGTATTGACTTAGTTGTTTAGGTTCATGATGATTCAAGCTTCAAGGAAGAAGAAACAACAAGTCAAAGAAAGTTCTAAGTCTTCAAAGAGAAAAGATTCAATTTGTTTCTACAAAGGTATACTAAGACCTTATCTTTCTCTTACAAGGCTTAGGCACACACACACATATCATACATTTGTGTCCTTGTATCATTGTGCACCTTTATAGGCACACACATACAATTCATTCATATGTGTCCCTGCATCGTTGTGCACCACGTATAACACATTCACACACTTTAAGATGAATGCTCATGCATTGGTTTGGAAATAACATGTTTTGTAATATGCATGATTGGAAACTATCTCCATGTAGTTTGCATTCTAGTGTGAATTGTGTTTATGTGTGTATATGTTTGTATAACATTGATATTGAACTTGGATTTAGTCTTAAATCATTCTTGATTGATTTCCGGTCATTTCGGTTACTCATACTATTGATTTCAAGTTCAAAGTCAAAATATACTACACTTTCAACTCATGTTTCATACATTGTCTTCGTTTTCATATATCGAGTCGAATTATTATATTTTGGGTTGAGTATCTTATATGTTCATGTCCGTGTGAGAGTTAAAGTTCGTAATCCGCAAACGGATTCAAATTCCGAGTTTGGAGACCGGAGAACGGTCAAAGAACGCGAAGGAGGGTCGAAGGAGAAAGAAGCAAGCATTGTCTTCTTTCCCAAGATGGCACGTGGCCATCTCGGGGCAGAAGGCTTGCTGCCCCCACGTGCCATCTTGGGCAGCAAGCTTGCTTGGCTTCATTTTTCCTCTCTTGGTCATTTCACATATCCAAGTCTCCCACTCCTTTATAAACTCTTTCCCTCTCACATTTCATTCTAAGAAGAAATTCAAATCAAGTGTGCAGAATTTTCTCTCTAAATTTTCTCACCTTCCAAACACCATAACTTCTTCATTTGAACTCCGATTTTAGTGATTTGAAGTTGAGAGTGTTCATCTATTTATACTCCGTCTTTTCTCTAAAGTTTTGAGTTAATTTTTCTGCTGTTTTTAGTGTCTAATCATACAAAAACGGGACTGCACCTAGATCAACTAAGGTATTGATTTTCTCTCTAAGTTTCTTTTAAAACTTGGTCAATTGCCTTGGGTTTTCTTCTTCTACATATATTTGTATATTATGAGTGTTTTTATTTGTGTTTTGAACACTTTCAAAGCTAGGTTGAGTTTCAATTGAAATCATTCATGTTTAGTTAGGTTTTGATTTTGCCTATGTTATCACACGTTTGGGATTGTATTGTGCTAGCTTTGATTCTAGGACTATTTGATGATCTTTGATTGATTGATTTTTAGAAAAATTGTTCCTCACATGTATTAGGCTCTCTTGGCCGAAATTCTCACATAATACATGTGTTTATGTTCTTTTGAGCTATTTATGTGATTTGTTGAATCTATGATTAGGAATATGTTCTAGAACTTATGCTTAGATCTAATTGACTTTGTCATATGATTTTAGCATGTTTTAGGTTTTTGTGATTTAAACTTGATCTTATGATTTGTTGATCATATCTTGTGATTCAAGTTTAGATATATGCATGAATTTAGTTTGTGATTAATGTTGATCATATATTACATTATCAGTGATGGAGGCAAACACTTTTGTAACAAACTTTTTGAGTCTTTAATGAATAAATATGGAGTCACACACAAAATTGTTACACCATACCACCCTCAAACAAGTGGTCAAGTTGAGTTAGTAAATAGGGAGATAAAACATATCTTGTAAAAAACGGTTAACCCTAATTGAAAAGATTGGTCTCTTATACTAAATGATGCACTTTGGGCTTACCGCACTGCATTCAAAACATCTTTGGTTATGTCTCCAAATCGTTTAGTTTATGGAAAACCTTGCCACTTACCTGTTGAACTTGAGAAAAAAGCATATTGGGCCATTAAAGCTTTCAATTCTAACGTAAATGATGTTGGTGAATTGCACAAGTTGCAATTAAATGAACTTGAAGAATTAAGAAATGATGCATATGAAAATGCAAAAATTCTTAAAGAAAAATCTAAAACCTTTCATAACAGACGAATTTTAAGAAGATCATTTGAAGTTGGTCAAAAGGTTTTGCTTTATAATTCTCGACTTCATTTATTTCCTGGTAAATTGAAATCGAAATGGAGTGTTCCATTTGTTGTGAAACACGTGTATCCATATGGTGCCCTTGACATTGAGAATCCTAGGAATGATAATGTGTTTAAAGTAAATGGACAACATGTAAAACCATTCTTAGAAAATACAGATTTTCAAGAAGACTCTGCTGTCCTTTTTGACCCTTGTTACAAAGGTGAGTAAAAAAATCTTTTTATTTTAACTTTATATGTGTTTGCAATTATTATTTTTGTTTTTGTTCGCTTTTACGCTTTGAATTTTTGCAGGATTAATTTCTAGGTTCAATTTTTGCTTGGTGTGTTTTGATATCCCCGGTTAAGTGGCGGATAACGGTACTCCGTGACAATTCAAATCGGCTTAATTCAGTTTCCCAAATAACTGATCCCCAAAATAAGGCATGGATGAAATTTTCACAAACCTGCGAAAATATTTTCCATCGTTGCCCCAAAGTGCTCTGAAAAAGATTTACAAAGCACGTTCCGAAAGATTACTCTTACTGATGATAAACAACATTCCTGTTGAAATTCGCTGGTTGATCGAAGCTAAGGTACGTCTAGCAGGTGAGTCTGCTGATTCATTTATATCTTACATGCCTGGTTTTGGAAGAAGTAACCTTGCAAAAAAACGAAGAGCTAAGAAGTTAGGGGTTACTTGTCACAAATGTGCACGTACAACTTGCAACACAATTTCAAAATGAACATGCACATTATAGTCTTGGGAATCTGACTTTAAAAGACCATGTTTGCCAATTTATAAGAAAATTGGATGGGAAGCATATCCCCGACCCATAGAGGGAGTTGAAGCCGTTTCTGGACTTAAAACCAGAGAAAGATGTGAGCCACGATCACAACTACCAATAAATATCCTTTTGTTTTTATTATCTTTTTCTTTCTGCATTTAATGTCTTTTGTAATTATTGTTGTTTACTTTTGATTTTTGAACCATACGGTTCTAATATCATTGACAAATACGCCGCCCTATACACATAGGTGTATCATTGCGTTACCTTTTCAGGATCTATAAATACAAGCATTTGTTTTCCTTTTTGCTTTAAGCACTCATAAACATTCAAAAGAAAAATTCAGAGAGCGCATTAATGGTGTCACCTTCAACTAAATGATTCACAAACATTTGTGTGTTTGGTGGCACCAATTATGGGAAATAAAGAGAGTTTGTTGATGCTGCAACTCATCTTGGTAAGGTTTTGGCTAAGTGAAAAATACACCTAGTGTATGGAGGAGGTAACTTGGGATTAATGAGGTGTGTTTCATGAGCTGCACGAGACGAAGGTAGTCAAGTTCTGGGTATCGTCCCAAAACCTATGGTCGCAGCAGATATTATCGGAAAGACAAACGGCGAAGAGCTAGTTGTTTCAGGTATGCCTTAAAGATTGACTACCATGTTACATCATGCTGATGCGTTTATAGCTTTGCCAGGTTGTTACCTTAGAAGAAATCTTTACAATGGCATTCTGGGCGCAACTACACATCCATGAGAAACACATCGGTTTGTTGAATGTTAATAAATTTTATGATGGTTTGCTTTCATATCTAGATCATGCTCATAAAAATTATTACATTCCACCTTCAATCCGAAAAATCTTTATATCTGCTTCAAGTCCTCATGAGCTGATTGACCAGTTACAAGCTTTCAATTATATGCCAGATCCTTCAACCTCTAAAATTAATTGGTCCACTAATGAAGAGAACAAGAAACACATAATTGATCTGAATCTCTGTTTGTGATTGTCCCATGGTTTTTATGCATTTTATTTTCCTTTATTTTGTATTTCTTTTGTTGTTTTGCAGGATTTTGTTGTCTTTCAAGTTGTTCAGGTGATATCTTCTAAACCTTAACTCTTTCTAAAGACATTGGGGACAATGTCTCAATCTGGTTGGGGGGAGGGGATAGTTGATTCAATATTTTTATTTTTTAAAAAAATTTAATAGTGAAATTTGGCCAGGGGTCAAAGAGAAATGTTCCACCCATAATCGACAATCATGAAGCCCGAAAAGACCGTAAAGCCACCCCGAAGGAGCATGGAAGGCCGGCTCGGCTTCAAACTACCAGAAAATAAGCTAGGCGCGACCAAGACGAGCCCCCACAAGAATACTGGAACCCGGGCTTCTCTAGGCCATCTATCGGGGAACCTCAGCTCTGAGGTCGAGCTCCACAACCGCCCCGTGAATGCCACTAGGCGGGCTCTGGATCCCTCTCTGGGAAGTCAGGTCAAGCTCGACCAACAAGCGGTGGCCTTTGTAGAAAACGTACGCATTCGACTACTCGCTAAGGGTATCACTATCCAACAAGCGGGTCTCTGCAATCAGGGAGAGTCAAGTAGGCCTGGAGCTAGGCAACCCGCCTTCGATCGCCTTATACCTGCCCCTCAAGAATCAACTCGTAATAGAGCAGGGATCCCGACCTCGATCAGTGATAGGCTAGAGCCCATGCCCCATGTTTCTGAAGCGCTGCCACGCTACCAATCAAGGCAAGTCAAATCCGTGGTAGATATCCTTCTCCGGGAACGGGAAGAGCTTCTCCACCTAACGACTTCAAGGAGGGAAGCCGGGGTAGAGAGGAAGAAAGTCAGTAAAGCCCCTGAGCAGACCCCCCCCTCCCCCCCCCCCTCCCGAAGAAGGAACCGGGTATAGGTCTCCAGTTCTTCAGAGGGATCCGATGGTGAGGAATCTGAGATCGACTCAAGGAAATCCGAAAGCAAGCATCTAAGGGACCAGTTGGCAGAGCTTCAGAAAGAGGTCCAATTGATGAAGAAGGGAAAGTACAAGGAGGACAAGAAAGATCCTTTAAGTAAAATGAATGCTCATTTCGCCAAGAGCTCCCGCCTAAGTTAAAAATGCCAACTGACAGGTTTTCCGGGACTGAAGATCCTCTGAGCCACTTAGAGAGCTTGGTTCAACAAATGGAGGTCAAGAACATAACCAGGGCCGCTGTGTGTCTAATGTTCCCTACTACACTCACGAATTATGCTAAAACCTGGTTTAGGAAACTACCTGCTGGAAGCGTGGATTCCTTCACCAAGTTATCAACCGATTTCTACTCACAATTCCAAGGAGTTAAGCCCCGACTGAAGGACCCGATCCATTTACAATACGTGATCCAGGAGAGAGGGGATATTCTCCAGGCTTATGTCGAGCGTTTCCACAAGGAAGTCATCTAGATGGGGGTCTTCACCGAGAGAGAAACCCGCTCCAAATTCAGAAGAAACTTATGGGAGGGAAAACGGTTCCATCTTTTTCCAAGAGACCTCCGGAAACCTACCAGGAAGCCTATGATCGGGCTCTGTAACAGATTGAGGTCAACGAACAGCTCAAGGTCAAGATGGAGCATGACGACATGACAGCCGTAAAACGATAAAAGAAGAAAGCTCCCAGACCCGAGCAAGCTTAGAAAAGCCAGAATAAACCCCCTAATAAATCAACATACGGCTTCCCTCTTCCTCAGCCTAGATCGAAAAGGTATCCAAATAAACGGGCTCCTCTTCAAGCTTTACCACCTCCAGGATAGTGGCCCATATAGCCTGTGAAGAGAGGGGGTACGACCATTACACTCATTTAAATTCTTCCTGAGAAACAGTCTACCTCGCCATTTGGGACAAGGGTTTGTTACAGAAGCTGGCTCCCATGAAAGCTCTGGTCGACAAGAGAAATTGTTTTAAATATTGCGACTTTCACGAGGACGTAGGGCACAACACTTCATAATGCTACAACCTGCGGAACCAGATTAAGGCTTTGATAAGGGGAGGATGCTTGATAGAATTTTTACATCAAGTCAGGGAGAACATTCAAACTGAAAGTGAGGTGCAAGCCGAGATCCGAGAACATGCCGAGAAAAGGAAGGGGGAGCAGGCAGACCTGATGCAGCAGATTCAGATAATACATACTATTAGCTGGGGTCCCACTCTGGCCGACACCTCCAACAATTCGAGGAAAAACCATGTGAGGAAGGTCCCTTATACGGATGAGGGGTGGGATATCTTCAAGGTCGACCAGAGACCGGCCACTCCAACCTAGCTATAGTAGATCATTTTCACTGAGGCGGAAGTCTATAACACCGTGCAGCCTCATGATGACCCCATGGTCATCACGGTATAAATTGCCAACTTTGTGGTGCACCATGTGCTCGTCGACACAGGTAGTAGCGTCGACGTCCTGTTCAAAGACACCTTGGAAAAACTGAACTTAAAGCAGTGGTGCTACAACAGCTGCACTACTCCATCATATGGGTTCACTGGGGACTCCATCACACCCGTAGGATCAAAAATACCAGTGATCATTGGAGTCGTACCTCTCCAGCAAAACATCATGACCGACTTCGTGGTAGTAGACACCCCATCAGCCTACAACGCAATATTATAGAGGTCATTTCTATCATCCCTGAAAGGGGTCCTTTCTATTTACCACAATGTCCTGAAGTTTCTGGTTGGAGACAATGTGGGAGAGATTCGAAGTGATCAGCAAGCAGCTAGGAAATGCTACTTAATGTCAGCTAACCCAGCAGCTCTAGCAAAGAAACTCACCCAGGTGACGACTATCCAAGGTGGGATAACCCCTGCACTAAACCTGGAAGACACGGGCTCAACAGATTGTCCCGAAGAAGGACTCGTGGTACCCGACATGGAAGAAAAGAGAAGAGAATAGGCCAGCGGCCATCCGGTCGATAAGTTAGAGGAGATTCCTGTTCGAATAAGCGATCCCTCTAAGGTCGTCAATATCGGAGCTACCCTTGAGCCAGGAATGAAAGAGGGTTTGATTAGGCTCCTCACGGAGTTCAATGACATTTTCACCTGGAGTCATGCGGAGATGCCGGGGATCCCGATGACATTAGCTGCACATCAATTGCCGGTGGATCCAACCTTCAAGCCCGTCAAACAGAAAAGGTGCCACTTCAACACCGAAAGGAATGTGGCGGTTCATAAAGATGTGGATAAACTAACCCAGGCAAGCTTCATTCGTTAAGCCCGTTACCCCGAATGAATCACCAACGTGGTCAATGTCACAAAGGCAAATGGGAAGTGGCGCATCTGTGTAGATTACATCGACCTCAACCGAGCATGCCCAAAGGACAGTTTCCCTCTGCCAAAAATTGATCAGTTGGTCGATTCCACCTCCGGGAACAAGCTCTTGAGCTTAATGGATGCATTTTCCGGCTACAATCAGATTATGATGCATCCCGTGGACCAAGAGAAGACCAGCTTCATCACCGCGCATGGCTTGTACTGCTACAAGATAATGCCCTTAGGGTCAAAAATGCTGGAGCTACTTACCAGTGGTTAGTCAACCTGTTGTTCAAGCCTAAAATCGGAAGGTCGATGGAGGTGTACATCGACTACTTGATCACTAAATCTTCAACCTCGGAAGGCCACTTGGGCGACCTTCGTAGGACCTTCATGATCCTAAGGGAAAACCAGATAAGGTTGAACCCTTCCAAATGTGTCTTTGGGATAACTGCGGGGAAGTTTTTGGGCTTCATGGTCCATGAGAGAGACATAGAGGCTAACCCGGAAAAAAAATGGCTATTCTGGATCTAGAATCCCCTAAATCTCTTAAACAGGTTCAAGCCTTGACCGGAAAGGTAGCAGCACTCAATAGATTCATCTCTCGGTTCACCAATAAGTGACTACCATTCTTCAAAGCTATCAAGCAGGGAAGAAATATGAAGTGGGATCAGGAGAGAGAACAAGCTTCCCAAGCTTTGAAAAGTTACCTAACAAGCCCCCCACTGCTGGTCAAGCCAAATCCTAGAGAAGAGCTCCAAATATACTTGGCCGTTTCAGAAACCGCCGTGAGCGGGGCATTGGTCAAGGAATGCGGGGATAGGATCTAACGACCTATCTACTATGTGAGCCACGCTCTAACCAAGCCCGAAAAGAACTATACTCTATTTGAGAAGCTTGCTTACGCCTTGGTGACCTCAGCAAGGAAACTTCATCCTTACTTCCATGATCATTCAATAGCAGTGGTGACGGACCAACCCCTCCGTCAATTCTTACAAAGGCCGAATGTTTCTGGAAGGCTGGTTCTATGAGCCTTAGAGCTTACCCAGTCTGATTTAAAGTATAAGCCTAGGACCGTGATAAAAGCTCAGGCACTAGCAGACTTTGTAACCGAGCTCTCAATACCTTCAGATCAGGTAACTCCCACGGTACAGATGTAACTCTAGAGAGGACTCCAGAATTTGACAACCGGCTGGAGGGCTGCGAGTCATAGACTCTCCACACAGACGGAGCTTCTGGGCAATCTGGGGGAGGAGCGGGCATAGTCCTTATCGACCCAGAAGGAACTGAGTGCTGCCATTGTTTTAGGTTTGAATTTAAAGCCATAAACAATGAGGCGGAGTACGAAGCCCTGCTAGCTGGGATAAAGGCTGCCATAGAGCTCGGGGTTGATTACCTGAATATCAAGAGCGACTCTTCAATCGTTGTCAACCAAGTTTCTGGGGATTATCAAGCTAAAAGGGATAACATGATCGCTTACCTAAAATTGGTGCAACAACTCAAAAGCAGATTTAAGAGATTCAGAATCGAGCAGATACCTCGACAGCTAAATCATCGGGCTGATGTCCTTGCCAAGATAGCTGCCTTTGGTTGCCAGACCCTACCTCACGGAGTCCCTCTTTAAGTAATCCCCCTACCTAGCATTATGACAGGTAAGGAAGCTTATACCCTGGACCGACAGCCATGCTGGATGGATCCAATAGCAGAATATCTACAGGACGGGAAACTCCACGGGGAGCCCGACCAAGCTAGGAGGGTTAAAAGGCTCTTGGTCCGGTATTGTATGGTGGAATGTGGGAATCATATTGGTGGAGAGGCATTGGCATATTAGGTTCTCCGTATGGGGTATTATTGGTCGACCATCCATCAAGATGCTAAGGACTTGGTGCAAACCTGCGAGGCATGCCAGAAGGCTGCAAACTTGAGTCACCTACTTCCGAAGCGTTTTTCGTCCCTTAGCTCGCCATACCCCTTTGCTATGTGGGGAGTCGATTTGATTGGACAGCTTCCTACAGCTCTGAGATAGGCCAAGCACGCTATCGTAGCGATTGACTACTTTACAATAGTGGTGTAAAAATAGGCCGGCCGGTGACAGGCCAGTCCGGCCGGCCCAGGAAGTTCAAGGGTGGTGCTGGGAACGGCCCGTGAAGGAAGAGGGTTAGGCCGCGGCATGGACAGGGACAGGGACAGGGACAGGCCGCGTGCCGGGCCACTGAGAGGAGGCCCGGTAGGCCGGCCCGCCTAGCACTCCAATCCGGCGTGACACGCCTGTCGGACCGGCCTGTAAGACCTGTCCGCCGGTCCGTTCGGCTTTTTTTTATTTTTATTTTTTTTTTATTTATTCAAAATTCCTCCAACGGCTGGAATTGTATCAATTTTTTTTGTAGAAGTGAACAAGTGAATTTAAATTTTTTTGTTAGTAGATTATGATTTTTTTGTTTATTTAATTTGTGTTTTAAGTAAATTAATTATTGTAAGTGTCGTATTAGTTATAGTAATTATTATTAGTAAATTAAGATTACTGTTTGTAAATATTTATTTTTAATTTGACTATTAACTATTATAGTGTTCATATTTTTATTCAGATAATGGATTCTTACCAGCAGCCTTATTTTTCGGACGGTTTGAATATGCTCAACGATGAATTTGATATTTCAGAACCAACCCATACTCAAGCGGGACCTTCTGGTTCTTGCATTACACCAACATCACGTCCCAGAAAATTAACATCAGATGTGTGGCAATGTTTCAACATAGTCTAAATGACACTCCCAAATGGGACGTCTGGCCTCAGAGCTAATGTAAGTTTTGTCATAAGGATTATGCTACAAGTACGGGGGGAACCGGACATTTGAGACGGCATATGCACAAATGTATGCCTGCACATGGACAGGTAGACACTACAACCCAGACACAACTTCAACGGCACCCTGACGGGTCCGTTACGACGTGAAAGTTCGATGCCATGCACGCTAGAGAGTGTTTGGCACGATACATTGCACAAACTGATCAACCGATCAGTATTGGTGAGAGTCCATTTTATACAGAATTAATCACATCTGCATATAACCCCCAATATGAACCTGTTTCTAGAACCACCACTAGAAATGATTTGATACGATTGTTTGAAACCCAAAGGGATGACTTAGTTGCTGAAATACAACATTTAAGTGTCTCTGTTGTATTAACTTCTGATATTTGGAATGCATGTTCCAAACAGGACTATTTATGTGTCACGGGACACTATTTAGATTCTGATTGGAGGATAACAAAAAGAATTTTTGGTTTTCGTCCTATGGATTTTGCACATACCGCAGAAAACATTTTTAATGTCATAATGGAAGTTTTTGAAACTTATGAAATCACGCATCGCATTCTTTCAATCACATTTGATAATGCATCTGCAAATACTAGCTCTATTGCATTGTTTGTAGCAAGAAATATCCTGCAAGATGGAGCTTATTTCTTCCATCAACGGTGTGCATGCCATATTATAAATTTAGTTGTACAGGCTGGTTTAAAGCAGGTAAGCGACCAAATAGATCGCATCAGAGATGCCATTTCTTGGATTTGCAGTTCTAATCCTAGATTCAGTAAATTCAATAGACATTGTAAACGGTCTCAAACCCCGACGATTCCCAACTGATATGCTGGTAAGGTTGAACTCTACTTATTTAATGTTGCAAAATTGTTTGGAATATGATACAACCATTACATGTTTTTATAACATGAAATTGACCGAAACAGGACAACTTAGTCCAAAATTACTTACCACAGACGATTGGTATGTGGCAAAGATTTTTGTTCAATTTTTAAAGATTTTTTACATTGCCACTGTAACTCTTTCCGGGGTATATTACCCCACATCTTCCCAGGCAATCCATCAGATAGTGGAAATGTCTGAACTGTTAAACAGTTATAGAGAAGATGAACATCTAGGCGTTGCAGTTGTTGTCATGGAGACAAAGTTGAAAAAATATTGGGCTAACATTCCCCTACTTTATGCCTTAAGTGCTATAATAGATCCCAGGGTTAAATTATCTGGTTTAGAAGTTTTGCTTGAGTTTATTGGTATTAATTTGTCAATAGATTATTCAGAACAAATTACTGACATTCGAACCAAGTTGTTCGAGATTTTTCGTATTTATGAGACCAGGTTTGGCAACATTGACATCCCCCAATCAACACGACCGGAGATAGAGCCGAAGCAAACAAGTTGGAGCCTTCTGAAATGACGAAAAAAAGACAAATCAGCAAGTACTTCTTCAGAGCAAAGATCTAGCCCATCTTCTTGTACCGAACTTATTAGGTACCTTGAAGCACAGTTCGATGTTGTTGAAGACAAGGAAGAGTTTGATTTGTTGTTATGGTGGAAGACCTATACGTACAGGTATCCAGTTCTGTCACACTTAGCACGTGACGTACTGGTTATTCCAGTGTCAACGGTGTCTTCAGAACAAGCTTTCAGCACCAGTGGACGCATAATTAAACCAAGAATAAGCTGTTTGTCTCCAGAGATGGCGGAGGTATTAACATGCCTTCGGGATTGGGAGCATGATAAAAAAAGGTTACAAAATCTAACTGTAGATAAAGAACTTAATCTAAATTTCGACAATCTATTTATTGATGACCCTTCAGGTAGTGGCCAGGGCCAGAACTAGGTTATACTTTTATATATGTATTTATTATTTACTTGTAAGTTGTAAAACGGTTGCTCTCTTTTTCCCTTACCAAGTTTTTATCCCACTGGGTTTTTCTTGGTAAGGTTTTTAATGAGGCAATCATGTAGATATGTATTACTGAATTCCATAAGTGAAAAATAAATAAATAAATAAAAAATTATTCGTTCTCTTTATTCATTTCAAATCCTAATAATTGTTCGTTCTTTTCATTCATTTTAAATTCTAAACCCTTAACTATAAACTATAAACCCTAAACCCTAAACCCTAAATCCAAAAAAACGTAATTTGGAAAAACAATTGAACCAAAAAACTAACCCGGCGGACCAGGCCCGTTAGGCCTGGCCAGCCAGAAGGGCCTGGCGGGCCGGCCTGGCATGGCAGGCAGGCCGATGTGCAATGCCGGATGTGTCAAGTTTTTGACTTGACACGTCTTAAAGAAGTGTTCCTACTCCCAATTATAATAGTGTCATAGTAATAAATTAACCGGTAAGACCGGGTCGAACCACATGGAGGTTGCTCATTTGTCCTTATAGAATTAATTATCTAGATTAATTAATAAGCTTGTTATAAAAATATAAATCAATTAAAATTAATACTAGGGCTAATGGATCCACTGTTGGTAATTCGAATATGATCCAATTATTAATATTTAGTCCATATTAATGGGATGGTATTCCACTCCACTGACCACTCTCTAATAGATGTGAGTAAAAGTACTCACTGTACTAGACAATATCTGAAATTTGTTTGATCAAATCACCTGAGTCAAGCATGCATTCACATCTTGATGATTGTTTGCAGGTTGTCGAAGAAGAATGAGACACTTCATATTTTGAAGAATTGGAACACACAGATGACGTGTCAGAAGAAAAAGCACCTCAACTGGATTGGAAGCTCTTACTAGAAGGACTTGAATATGCTTACCTTAGAGACAACCAGACCTACCCAGTTGTAATCTCTTCTAACCTCATAGAAGAGCAAGAAGGTAAGTTGTTACATGTTTTAAAGAAAAATAAGAATGCAATTGGTTGGACTTTGAAAGATTGAAAGGTATTAACCCATTGATTTGTTCACATCGAATAAATTTAGAGGAAAATGCTAAAACATATCGACAACCCCAATGAAGACTTAACCCACACATGAAAGAAGTTTTCAAGACCGAAGTCTTTAAATTACTTGACATGGGAATTATCTACCCTATCTCTGATAGTAAGTGGGTGAGTCCTACACAAGTTGTGCCAAAAAAAGCTAGAATCACTGTTATTAAAAATGAAAAGGGTGAGTTAATTCCTACTCGTATTCCATCTAGTTGGCGCATGTGCATTGATTATAGAAAATTAAATGATGCCACTAGAAAATATCATTTTCCCTTTCCATTCCTTGACCAAATTTTAGAAAGAGTAGCAGGACATCCCTGCTACTGCTTTCTTGATGGGTATTCAGGATACTATCAAATTCCCATTGCATTAGAAGACCAAGAAAAAACCACATTCACATGTCCATTTGGAACCTTTGCATTTAGAAGAATGCCATTTGGTTTGTGTAATGCTCCGGCCATATTTCAACGATGCATGCTAAGCATTTTTAGTGACATGATTGAACATTGTTTAGAGATCTTTATGGATGATTTAACTGTGTTTGAGAATTCTTTTGATGAATGTCTAAATAATTTGGAAAAAGTCTTAAAACGTTGCATAGAAAAATGACTTGTGCTTAACTGGGAAAAGTGTCATTATATGACCACATCTGGAATTGTTTTGGGTCATGTTGTGTCATCTAAAGGAATCGAGGTTGATAAGGCAAAAATTAAAGTCATTTCAAAGTTACCATCACTACAAACAGTCAAAGATGTACGGTCATTTTTATGGCATGCAGGATTTTATAGGAGGTTTATTAAAGATTTCAGTGTTATATCTAAACCACTTTGTAACCTCTTATTAAAAGATGCAAAGTTTGAATGGACACAAGAGTGTCAAGAGTCCTTTAAAAAAATAATTGACCTTTTAACATCTGCTCCTATCATGCAATCCCCTGATTGGTCATTACCTTTTGAATTGATGTGTGATGCGGGTGATTTTGCTGTTGGAGCTATCTTAGGACAGATAAGAGAAGGTAAGCCTTTTGTGATTTATTACGCAAGTACAACTTTGAATAGTGCACAAATGAATTACACCACCACTGAGAAAGAATTATTGGCTGTGATATTTGCATTGGATAAATTTCGGTCATACTTGATTGGAGCTTCAACCATTGTTTTTATTCATCACGCTGTTTTGAAGTATTTAATGTCTAAACAGGATGCAAAGTCGAGATTGATTCGTTGGATTTTGTTGCTACAAGAATTCAAACTCAAAATCAAGGACAAAAAAGGTGAAAATACAATCACGGTTAAATGCTCAAGGCTAACCTAGAGGGGGGGTGAATAGGTTAGGCACCTTTTTCGACTCTCTTAGGAACAAACAAAAGTTTGTCCCTCTAGATTGCTTGTATCACAATATATATATTAATTAAAGACAATTAATCAAAATATAAACACAAGTAAAGTGTGATACAAACAAGTAATTGTAACACATACACAATCTATATTATAAATAGGAAGTCAACATACATAAAGAGTTCTATCCACAATACAAATATTAGAGAGATAAGGATAGAGAAAATTTGACATAAGATATAACATGGTAAACCTCAAAAGAGGAAACATCCATGGGCTAGCAGCCACCGGCAAACAAAATCCACTAGTAGATAAGACAAGTACAATCTCTCAAATGACCTCTTCACCTAAAAACTACCCTCCTATCCTACTCTTGAAGTTGTCGCCCTATGCTCAACAATCCGAGGCTTCACACGTCTTGTCAAGACTTCTTGCTCAACTATCCGAGTCTTCCCGGCCCTAGTCAAGACTTCCTTGCTCACCTATCCGAGTTCTCCCAACTCTAGGCAAGACTTCTTACTCGACTATCCAAGGCTTCACACCTCTAGCCAAGACTTCTTTGCTCGACAATCCGAGGCTTCACACCTCTTTCCAAGACTTCTTGCTCAACACCATAGGTCTCACACCTATTGTCAAGACTTTCTTCACACAATGCATCTAGGTGATCATGAATGCAAAACGTAAACAAGCATGCAACATAGAATGCTATGATCAAAACATCGTATGGAAAATACTAGACATGAGCATGAATGCACAAATCACATATAGTCTAGTTCATCATGCATGAGTAGCCAATCTAGATTATGTAAGATGTGATCAAAATTAATCATAAACTAGATTCATGCATATATATATAAACTTGAATCACAAGATATGATCAACAAATCACAAGATCAAGTTTAAATCACAAAAACCTAAAACATGCTAAAATCATATGACAATGTCAAATAGATCTAAGCATAAGTTCTAGAGCATATTCCTAATCATAGATTCAACAAATCACATAAATAGCTCAAAAGAACATAAGCACATGTATTATGTGAGAATTTTGGCCAAGAGAGCCTAATACATGTGATGAACTATTTTTCACAAAATACAAAATAGTCCTAGAATCAAAGCTAGCACAATACAATCTCAAACATGTGATAACATAGGCAAAATCAAAACCTAACTCAACATGAATGATTTCAATTGAAATTCAACCTAGCTTTGAAAGTGTTCAAAACAATCACAATATACAAATATATGTAGAAGAGGAAAACCCAAGGCAATTGACCAAGTTTTAAAAGAAAACTTTGAGAGAAAATCAATACCTTAGTTGATCTAGGTGCAGTCCCGTTTTTATATGATTAGACACCAAAAACAGCAGCAAAAATAATTCAAACCTTCAGAGAAAAGATGGAGGATGAATAGATGAACACTCTCAACTTTGAATCACTCATATCGGAGTGCAAATGAAGAAGTTATGGTGTTTGGAAGGTGAGAAAATTTAGAGATAAAATTCTGCACACTTGATTTGAATTTCTTCTTTGAATGAAATGTGAGAGGGAGAGAGTTTATAAAGGAGTGGGAAAGAAGAAAGATGAATAGATATTTTTGCCCTCCTTTGGAAGTGCTTCCCCGAGATGGCGCTTGGGCATCTTGGGGCAGCAAGGTTGTGCGGCCAAGATAGCCACGCGCCATCTCGGGCATGCACACCTCCATGGCCTTTTGGCCATGGTGCATTAACCTCGCGCTCCCTTCAAGTTCTTCGACCGTTCTCTGGCCTCCAAACTCGGAATTTTAATCCGTTTGTGGATTACAAACCGTAACTCTCACACAGACATGGAAATATAAGATACTCAACCCAAAATATAATAATTGAACTAGATATATGAAGACGAAGACAATGTATGAAACATGAGTTGAAAGTGTAGTATCTTTTGACTTTGAACTTGAAATCAATAGTATGAGTAACCAAAATGATCGGAACTCAATTAATAATGATATAAGACTAAATCCAAGTTCAATATTCATGTTATACAAACATATACACACACAAACACAATTCACACTAGAATGCAAACTACATAGAGATAGTTTCCAATCATGCATATTCCAAAACATGTTATTTCCAAACCAATGCATGAGCATTCATCTTAAAGTGTGTGAATGTGTTATACATGGTGCACAATGATGCAGGGACACATATGAATGAATTATATGTGTGTGCCTATAATGGTGCACAACGATGCAGGGACACAAATGTATGATATGTGTGTGTGTGCCTAAGTCTTGTAAGAGAAAGATAAGGTCTTAGTATACCTTTGTAGAAACAAATTGCATCCTTTCTCTTTGAAGACTTAGAACTTGCAACTTGCTTTGACTTGTTGTTTCTTCTTCCTTGAAGCTTGAATCATAATGAACCTAAACAACTAAGTCATTACAAGTAAACATCATTTTGATATGTAATTCATGCCAACACAAACTAAAACCTAACAAAGGGTGCTGAAAATGTCGTGCAGATCATTTATCACGACTCACCGTTGAGTCGTCATTTGATAAAGCATCCATCAATGATTCTTTTCCTGATGATCTTTTATTCTCTATCACAACATGCACAAAATAGTCTTAGGAATCTGACTTTAAAAGGCCATGTTTACCAATTTATAAGAAAATTGGATGGAAAGCATATCACCAACCCATAGAGGGCGTTGAAGCCATTTCTAGACGTAAAACCAGAGGAAGATGTGAGCCACAATCACAACTACCAGTAAATATCCTTTTGTTTTTATTATCTTTTTATCTTTATATCTGCTTCAAGTCCACATGAGTTGATTGACCAGTTACAAGCTTTCAATTATGAGCCAGATCCTTTAACCTCCAAAGTTGATTGGTCCACTGATGAAGAGAACAAGAAAAGCATAATTGATATGAATCTCAGTTTGTGATTGTCCCATGGTTTTTATGCATTTTATTTCCTTTATTTTGTATTTATTTTTTTGTTTTGCAGGATTTTGTTGTCTTTCAAGTTGTTCAGGTGATATCTTCTAAACCTTAACTCTTTCTAAAGACATTGGGGACAATGTCTAGTTCTGGTTGGGGGGAGAGGATAGTTAATTCAATAACTTTTGTTTTTAAAAAAAAACTAACTTTTGACCATTTTTTTTGTAAATATGGTCGAGTAAGGAGATCTTATAGATACTTCTGAGACGCATCTTTGTAGTTCTGATGCATTTTTTTCCTCTCTTCTGACTATTCAAATTTATAAACTCTCCATTGTGATATCATTGACTAATCCTTTTGTTCATTATGTCATCTTGAGAAATTTTTCAAACTATTCTAGACACACACACACACTGACACGTGATTATGTGCAGTAAGTTAAGATTTTGCGATATTGAGTTCTGAAACATCATTCAAGGGTAACAATCGAAGGCAATGGTCTTGTTTAAAAGTTTATATAGTAATAATAATAATAATAATTTTGTGTGTTGTGACCAAAACTCTTACTTAGTAGCCGGGCCTCACGCCTCAGTAAGCATAGAATGTTCGCGTAAAACGGTGGAGTCTGGATAAGAATAAAATGCAGTTCTGTAGCCTCTTTAAATCGAGCAATTAAGTCTGAAAGGTACTTTAACACCTAATGCCCTAAGACCAATTGGTTTGGGAGTCATTGACCCAAAGCTCGTTACACGGGTTAAAGAGAAAGCTTATGGGAATTGTACTAAAAAAAACATCTGCAATCCGGGTAATTAAGCCCGTAGGAGTGTTTTAACACTTAATGACCTAAAGCAAACTTGTTTGGGAGTCATTGGCCTAAAGCTCGCTACATGGATTAAAGATGGAATGTTTGTTTCCAATTTTGTTATATTAAAAAAAAAACAAAAACAAAAACAAAAAAGAATAAGAGAATAAATCTGTTGCCTAAGGAAAAAGCCCTGGTGAGATTTTGGAATAAAAATGTTGTTTGATTTCAATTAAATCTCATAGTTATGTGTTGATCTTTATTGAGCACAAGAAAGTTTGATTGATAACTCAATTGGTGACTGGTTGTCAAAGGGTGAGAAAAGAGGTATGAGAGAGTTTGTCTATTTGGTAGTTTAGAGATTGGAATTTGAGTTTTTACTATTTTCGCTTTAATTGCTAGGGACTAGCAATAAGCTGGTTGGGGGGTGTTATTAACACTGAAAAGTGTATGTTTACTAAAGGATAATATCATCATTTTACACTTCCAATATGATAAATTCCCTAATTTAGACATAATTTCGTTCGTTCGCTTAAATAAATGTGTTGTTTAATAATCAGTGTATTTTTCTTCGTATTTCAGAAGTAATTCGATCAATTCAGAATCATGGAGAAGTCAGATAGCAAAACAAACATTGTTTTCAAGTTTAGAACGTCAAAAAACTTTAGGAAGACCACGAAGGGCATATTCGTAATTTTGACTATTCACTGTTCACAGTTGACTTTTACTGTTCAGAGTTGACTTTCACTGTTCACTCACGAATCCATTACTATTCACTCACGGATGTGTTATTGTTCACTGTCATTGTTCACTATTCAATTCACGGATGGGTTACTGTTCACTGTCACTGTTTACTGATTACGTGGCGAAATCTGGACGTTCCATTCTAAATTCATCCGATGGTCAATTTTCATCTGTATTTTGTATAAATAGGGGGCCTCTCCCCTTTAATTTTGATATTCTAAATCCAAATCTGATGTTAGATTTATGAAATTCTCTCTCTTTTAATCTCAAATTCTCAATTTAAAAAAAATAATTATTTTCTAGTTAAATTATGTCTGGCTAATTTTATATAGCTGGGGCCAAAGGTGATACTGTTGGTATGAGAAATATGATATAGTTATGGTAAGTTTATTTTTTTTATGCTTTCTCCCCTCTGATCTTTGTGGAGTTTTTGACTCACTGTAGATAGACAGATATTGTCTAGCACAATGGGAACTTTTACCCATATCTATCAGAGAGTGGTTTATCCCCTCTGATCTTTGTGGAGTTTTGACTCACTGTAGATAGACAGGCGTTGTCTAGCACAGTGAGTACTTATACCCATATCTATCAGAGAGTGGTCAGTGGAGTGAAATACCATCCCATTAATCTGGACTAAATATTAATTATTGGATCATATTCGAATTACCAACAGTGGATCCCTTAGCCCCAGTTTTAATTTTAATTGATTTTCATTTTATAACAAGCTTAGTAATTAATCTAGATAATTAATTCTACAAGGACAAGGGAAAAAACTATCTGTGGTTCGACCCGGTCTTACCGGTTAATTTATTACTATGACACTCTTATACTTGGGAGTATGAACACTTCTTTAGGACGTGTCAATATACTTTCCAATCTATCAATCTTTATTCTACCCTCAGGCCTAGTGAATCACTTTGTCTATTTCCTATCCAAGATGTGACAAACACACCTCTCGAAAGCAACTTTCTATCCAGGGCACCATTGCCTCTATAAAGATTTCTTGCTTGCCTATCCAGATCCACCAATCCTAGACAAGCCTCCTTGCTTGACTATCCGAACCATGTGTCCTAGCCAAGACTCCTTGCTCGAGTTAAAGCTTCACTCACTCTAACAAGAGACTTTAACCTCTTTACAAGGCAACAATCTAAGTGATGTGCACACATGCAATCATGATGCAATCACAAGCAAATAGAGAATGTTGATCAAACACACTCTATGAAAAATTAGTATTGCACAATCAAGCTCTCAAGAAAATGTAACTAATTCTTATGGACATGTGAAAGGAAATCTAGATTAAGTATTCAAAGATCATTCATAAAAATATCTAGAAACCTAAACATGTCAATCAAAGCTAGAAGAACAAGTCTTCAAAAAAAAAATCATAAAAACAAATGTTAATGGGAAATTTACTCAATATGAGAAATTCTGATTAACACCCTCGAGACCACTACCACGGAGGTGGTGGCCGGGGTCGGTACTTTTGATACCTAACCTGTTTAGATAAAAATGAATGTTTGTATAACAATAGCAAGTGGAGGCTTTATTATTGATTATTTGTGATATACAAGATTCTCTCTCTCATTTGCTCACAATCTCTGTAGAAAGTAGAAATGTGGTAACTTTTTGCTAGTCGAATAGTGGACATTACGGTGGTCGTGTTCTGTTCACAGAATTTTGGTCCCCTTCTCTTTCTGTTTGTCGATCTCTCTCTCTTTTTTCTTCCCCCCTTTATATCATGCTTGACCCTATTTATATTCGGTCCAAGTAGGTTTGAATTCACTGATATCCTGCCACGATCCTATGAATTCGTTCCCTCCTTATCGGGCGGTATCTTTTATTTAAAAGTTGTTGACCCCGAGTAAATAGCGAAAATGATGATATTGTTGACGAAGATAAGTTTGTTTCCTTTTAGGAATCAAACTCTTGACTCACACGTATGTGGAATTAATGTTGGTTATCACATAGATATGATCCTGTATGTTCTCACGGCATGATTTTTCATGGAGGTCATTGAGCTGTCTGTCTGTTGTCTCATAGAGCGAGGTAGATCCACGCTTCGGCTCTATTCTTAGAAGCTTGGGATGGACTTTCCTCGACCCTTTAGAGCTTGAGATGTCCCTGTAGGCATTCCTGGGAGGTAGTAGGGGCAGTGTAGATTTAGGCGAGATTCTTCTCTTATGCCCAGCAGGGACAACAGGCTTCTAGAGAGGTTGGTGGGCTTCTGTCTTAGGCTACAAGTCAAACCTGACCTCGAGAAGCCTTGGTCTGGAAAGGGTTCACTTTTGTCTGTGTCAAGCTTCGCTTCGAATGCTTATTGAGCTCGGTGATCTTCTCTCGCTTTCACGGGGTGGTTTTGGAAACCGACCTTAGGAACCTAGGTGCCTGGGTAGGTGGCCTTGAGAAGCCCGGATTCCAGTGCTCGCGTTTAGGCTCGACCTTATCTTGCCAAGCTTCATCCCTGATGGTTCTGAATCCCAGCGATCCTTCCCTGTTCTGGTGGGGTAGCTTTATGGTCTGCTCGGGGTCTCATGAATGTCGAATTTGGGTTTTGATTTGGGTTAGGAGAGTGGAAAATTTCTCTTTGACCAAATTTTACTATTAACAACTAACTTTCAAATCAAGTGATGAAGTCAACACTTGAATTCCTCAACTTATTCAATCAAATGAGAACTAGATTAAAGTAATAGGTCTCAATCAAATATGACCTAGTTCTTAGAACATGTAACTCAATCTAGAAATCAACAATCAATCACTAGATCACACAAATATTTCTATAATCTAGTTCATGCTTATCAAGTTTAGCTAAAATATATGCAATAGAAAAACACACAAGCTAAACTTAAAAATCATTCAAACAACCCTCAAAATGAAATCAAAATCTTTCTAGTCATTCTTCTTAACCAAATAAGAGCATTCATTAAGAAGATCGTAGAAGAAAAGTAAGAAGAAAATGATTTACCAACAAATGTTGAAATCTCGAGTTGAAATATGAAAACTGTGAAAATGCTTTGGGTTTTTAGCTCTCATCAAGACACTCAATTTCGGTTTTTGAATCAATTAAATCGGAGTTGAATTGAGAGAAATATCACCTAAACAAAAAATGAAAAGTTGTTTTTAAAATTTGCAAGTCAAAAATCAATATATGGAAATTTTCAAGAGACCAGCCCGAGATAAGCCGCACGCCAACAACATCTTATCACGTGTGTTTTTTTAAAAAGAGTGGTGCTATTGGCACACTCACTGCTGAACTATTAATACCCCATTTTTAAAATTATTTAGTACTCATTTTTTTTCCTTATCAAATTATTTAAATAGACATACAATTTTTATTAAAAAGAATATTGTATAAAATAAAACTAATAAATCCCTCACTTTCCTTATTTCAAAACCCTAATAACATATATTATTTCAAATCATTGAATGTTTACTATTTTTTTTTTCATATCTCAAACAAATATTTTCCATATTTAGTATCACTTTTCTTTTTTCAAAACCCTAATAACATCGATTATTTTAAATCATTGAATGTTTACTATTTTTGTTTATTTTTTTTTAGATCTCAATCTCATATTTTCCATGTTGAGTATTTTTTTTCATTTTATTGTTCCACATGTTTGTTTTGTTTTTCTTTTCAAATTGCATATCCATGTTTGTTATTTTTTTCTCTCTGTTTATTTTCTTTCAGAGTAATTATGTATTCAATGATCTGTATCCACATCAAGAATCGCAACCAATAAAACCTTATCACTAACGAAACGAAACTACACCGAAATCCTAATTCAGTCGCTGAAAAAAATCATAAAACGATCAATATCACACTCACAATCTACCACCAACAATTCAATCGATTATAGAAAAAAAAAATCGTCTAATAAGGATGGTTTCACTATAATAATAAGAAGAAAAAATAAATATGGATGTGAGAAAACTGTATATAAACATTAGACAAGTATAATTTATTTTTTTTGAAAAGATTATGGTGTATTAAGTTTGAAAATATATAAAAGGGTATCTAGAAAATAAATTAAAAAATTTAATAAAATAATTTAATTTTATATAATTAAATGAAAATTTTAGAAGTTTTGTAGAGGTGCCGATAAAACTACTGTTTTAAAAAATTCAAAGTAAATTCACATGCAGTGAGCTCACACAAGTGACACTTAGACAATCCAATATCAGACCACGCGTTTAAGCAAAGGGATCACAACGCTTAAGGCTTCACGTGGAATCAACACACTCAATAAAATGCATGACAATTGAAACTATTCCACGTAGTGAGCTCATGAAAGAAGAATGCAACCATACCGATAATAAACCACATTAAGTCCACGCGTGCAGCAAAGGACGCCGAACATAATAGGTTTCACGTCAATTAAATGCACTCAATAAAAAACCCTTTTAATTCAGAGCATCGAATGTTTTTGGCGAGAGCTTCTATTGGACAGAATGACATATTTGGCGAGATGGCCGCGCGCCTCCACGCCGCCACGCCGCCTTCTCTCTTTGGTTTGGCTTTCATGCCATGCCAAGCCAAGCCATCTTTCGTCCCACTCATTCTTAGGTCAAGAACTTGGAATTTGATTTCATCTTCGATATACAAATCCAGACTCAATTGCCGGTATAAAAAACTAAATAACTTTCCATTTGGAATTCGAAATTTAATTTCAATTTTTGACAAAAAAATACGAAATGTCTCAAATATCTCGTAAATCATCTAAAACACATTCGAATTTTCCGAAATACCCCCGAATCTCACAAGTGAACCCGGAAAGCTTCAGAAACAACCACAAACACTTAAACAAGTCTTCGAATTGCTCGAAACTCATCTAGGGACAAATCCACACACGGCTGGAATCGTAAAAAATGAAAAATCTCAAAAATTTAATTCTTTAAAATACAATGAGATTTTACCAACCATATCAAAACAAACACAAAAAATAAAATGCACAACCACATTTGAAATATGCCATTCATTAAATCTATTTCCTAGAACATGATTTCTAATTCATGAACATGAATATTGTGAACGTATGTGCTACAAATAAATGGCACAACAATGCAAGAACACAAATGTATAATATGTGTGTGTGTGTGTGTGTGTGCCCGCGCGCGCGTGCCTACGCCTTGCAAGAGGAAGAAGAATCTTAATATCTTAGTTTCCAAGTAAGCACATATCCTATTGAAGACGAAAGTTTCTTTCCTTCTTTGAAGCCCGATCAAATCACAAACAACCTAAGCAACTAAGCAATACAAATAAAGATCATTTTGTTATGGAATCAAGCCAACACAAATCTAAAACCTAACAGTTTGTGAAGGTAAATGGTGGTTCTTCAATTTTTGAATTTTCTTTGAATTAAAACCCTAAAAGGTTTGTTCAATGTCCGTTATTTGAATTTTTGTTTAATGTTTGTATGAATATTAATTTTGTGTTGCTTTCAGGGAGTGAAAGTGATTATTAGCTGAAAATTCGCTCAAGGTGGGGAATTTCAGTTAACACCCTCAAGACTGCTACCTGGTAGGTCATGGTCGGGATATGTACCTCATACTTAGGTGATTAGAGGGAGAAAAAGAGGTGATTGAATTTAAAAAGAAGATAAAAAAAAGGAGCGAGCAATGTGAATAGAAGCGGGGTATTATTGAATGCTCGATCAGTATGATTACAAATAGGGTACAATAATGATGATGGTGATATTAATCTCATTGTATTTTCCCTAAATCTCTCTACTTCTGAACACTACTGGTGACGGTGAATTCGTTTGTGTCGATAAGTGGCTACTTCTTCAATGGTGAAAAACTCATTGTAATGGCGAAAATGCTCTGATCTTGATATCAAATTTTTCGATGCCTCTTTTTTTGGATTTGGGATGTTGTATTTATACCCTCTGATCGAATCCCTATAATTTATATCAATTGATTGGTAGTGTTATCAGAATTGATTGACGTTGATAGATGGTGTTAATTTACGTAGGAATTGCTCAGGTTGATTACGTCACATTTCTGTTTGAGTCAGAATACGAATAAATGGTGAATCTGTCATTATGGCGCTTTAATGACGAAAGGGTCAACTCTTTAATCCTACGTTACCTGGCGAAGAATTTCGGTGAATTCCTGGTGGCGTGGTATCCTAATGTATCGGTCTTCTAGCTTGGCGCTTGTTCTACCTTGCTGGTGCTTACCTGGTAGTATTCTTCCTACTAGACAGACTGGTACCCCAGATGGGTAATGAACTTGTGTTGAGATGCTCAGGTACCAGATAGATGTCCTGGTACCCTAGTACCAAGTAGCAGGTACCTTGATACCAGCTCTGCCTGATTTCTATTAGTATTGTAGAAGTGGTGCCGAGCTTTTCCCAGGTAGTGGCATCGGGTATCTAGGTTGTGGAAATAGGTCCCGATACAATCTCACAAGGTAGGTTCTACTAGTAACTAGGCAAGTAAAAAATTTCCCTTTGTTCCTTTGTAAAAAATAGCTATTGATAGAAGTCCCCCTGACTTGAACACCGGTGACTGGTTAGGGTTGGAGTCAGGTTCCCTAGAACATTTGAGGAATTTTCCATCTTCAACCGATTATAAGAATCTGGAAGTAGATCTTGCATTAAATGCCTGATCCACTTGTCGAGCTGGGAGACACAACTTATTTGAAAAATGAGGGGATTTCGGCATTGCGCATTTATCAAAATTTTCCTTTCCCACTGCCCAACTATCTTGCCTTATGGATCATATTTCCGTTACTGGTAACCGCCTCTTATTTTCTATTTAAACCCATAGTCTCTCCATATTCTTCACGCTTCATTATCCTCTTCGAACAAGAAAAAACTCTAAGTTGCTTGAACTTCTGCCATCTTCATCTTTTTTTTTCAAAACTCTATCTTTCAATCTCCATCTTTTTCAAATTACCATTCTTCATCTAATAGCCTCGAGAAGATCTTTGACAGTGATTCTACGAGTTTGGCCTATGGTAAGAGCACTTGTAAAGATGAAAATGGCGGAAGCTGTTAGATTTTAGATTGTGTTGGCATTAATTTCACATCAAAATGATGTTTATTGTAATGATTTAGTTGTTTAGATTCATGATGATTCAAGCTTCAAAGAAGAAGGAACAAATGGTCAAAGCAAGTTCAAAGTCTTTAAATAGAAATGATGATATATGGTTCTACAATGGTATATTAAGACCCTATCTTTCTCTTACAAGGCTTAGGCACACACACACAATTCATATATTTGTGTCCCTATATAGTTGTGCACCATTATAGATATACACATACAATTCATACATTTGTGTCCTTGCGTAGTTGTGCACCATTATAGGCACACACATAAAATTCATACATTTGTGTTCCTGCATCGCTGTGCACCATTAAAGGCACACACATACAATTCATTCATATGTGTCCCGATATCATTGTGCTCTATTTATAACACATTCACACACTTGAAGTTGAATGCTTATGCATTGGTATGAAAATAACATGCTTTGGAAAAATGCATGATTGGAGACTATCTCTATGTAGTTTGCATTCTAGTGTGAATTGTGTTTGTATATGTATATATTTGTATAACATGGATATTGAACTTGATTTTAGTCTTAAATCATTCTTGATTGAGTTCCGGTCATTTCGGTTACTCATACTATTGATTTCAAGTTCTAAGTCAAAAGATACCACACTTTCAACTCATGTTGCATACATTGTCTTCGTTCGTATATCTAGTCGAATTATTATTTTCTGAGTTGAGTATCATATATTTCTATGTCCATTAGAGAGTTACGGTTTGTAATCCATAAACAGATCCAAATTCTGAGTTCTGAGGCCGGAGAACGGTTGAATAACATGAAGGGAGGTCGAAGGAAAAGAAGACAGCTCCAAGCTCTTCTTCCCAAGATGGCGCGTGAGCATCTCGGGCAAGAAGGCTTGCTGTCCTGAGATGCCCACATGCCATCTTGGGCAGCAAGTAATCTTGGTTGCTTCTTGTCTCTTTTCGTCATTTCACATGTCCTTTTTCCCTCTCCTTTATATATCCATTCCCTCTCACATTTCATTCTAAGAAGGGATTCAAAATTTGAGTGCAGAATTTTCTCCCAAATTTTCTCACCTTCCAAACACCATAACTTCTTCATTTGAACTCCGGTTTGAGTGATTCAAAGTTGAGAGTGTTTTTCTATTCATCCTCCATCTTTTCTCTGAAGGTTTGAGTTCTTTTTATTGCTGTTTTTGGAGTCTAACCTCACAAAAATGGGACTGCACCAAATCAACTAAGGTACTGATTTTCTCTCAAAGTTTTCTTTTAAAACTTGGTCAATTGTCTTGGGTTTTCTTCTTCAACATATATATATGTGTCTTGTGATTGTTTTGATTTGAGTTTTGAACTCATTTAAAGCTTTATTGAGTTTCAATTGAAATCTCACAATTTGAGTTAGGTTTTGATTTTTCCTAAGTTTTCACATTTTGGGATTGTATTGTGCTAGCTTTGATTCTAGGACTATTTGATGATCTTTAATTGATTGATTTTGTGAAAAATAGTTCCTCACATGTATTAGGTTTTCTTTGGCCAAAATCTCGCTATAATACATGCGATTGTGTTCTTTTGAGCTATTCATGTGCTTTGATGAATCTATGAATAGGAAATATGCTCTAGAACTCTTGCTTTAATCTAAATGACTTGGTCACATGATTTTAGCATGTTTTTGGTATATGAGATTTAAACTTCATTATGTATTAATTGAACATATCTTGTGATTCAAGTTTTAGATCTATGCATGTATCTAGGTTGTAATTAATGTTGAACATATCTTACATGATCTAGATGGATTAAACATACGTGGTTAACTAGACTACATTCATTTTGTGCATTCATGCTCATGTCTAGTATTTTCCATAGGATGTGTTGATCATAACATTCTATGTTGCGTGCTTGTTTACATTTTGCATTCATGATCACCTAGATGCCTTGTGAGAAGGAAGTTTTGACAATAGGTGTGAGACCTATGTTGTTGAGCATGGAAGTCTTAGTAAGAGGTGGGAGACCACGGAATGTCAAGCAAGGAATTCTTGCCTAGGGTCGTAAGGATCCAGAGCGAGGAAGTCTTGAAAAGAGGTGTGAGGCCTCGGAATGTTGAGCAAGAGGGTGACATATTCATAAGTAGGATAGGAGGGTAGTTTCTAGGTGAAGGGGTCACTTGAGAGATTTCACTTGTCTTATCTACTAGTGGATTTTGTTTGTCGGTGGTTGCTAACCCGTGGATGTTTCCTCTTCGGAGGTTTACCACGTAATATCTTGTGTCAACTTTTCTCTATTCCTATCTCTCTTATATTTTTATTTGTTATTTGAATACTATGGATAGAACTTTATATGTAAGTTGACTTCCTTACTATAATATCGATTGTGTATATGTGATGGTTGCTTGTTTGTATCACACTTTACATGTTTTATATATTGATTAAGTATCTTTAATTGATATACATATATATATATATATATATATATATATATATTGTGATACAAGTATTCTAGAGGGACAAACTTTTGTTTGTTTCTAAGGGAGTCGAAAAAGGTGTCTAACTTATTCACCCCCCCCTAGGTTAGCCTTGAGCATTTAACCGTGTTTGTATTTTCAAAAGCGATGTCCTTAATTACCAACGTTGTCATTCAAACCAGAATGTCACCATCGGTGTGGGCTTCTCAAGCAACCCCGACACCCCGGTCAATGTCGACGAGGGATCTAGTGAGGAATCTCACAGAGCAGGGGGGTAGCGGACACCGGGTCGAGGTTACTACTGCAAGCCTACCAATAGGGGTGCTCGCTCTTCCTTATGATTTCCTGTGTTTTCCCGACTCTACTACCACAGTTGATACGATTCGGCGTTTGAAGGTTAATTTTCTGATCCCTGACAGCATCACTATTACCATTTATATCGGGGTATGATGTGTACACATCCCCTCTCTAGCGAGCTTCTGATACACACCGCTGCTTTCAGAAGTGGGGCCAGGCTACCTCTCCACCTTACACTTCACAGGGTGCTTCATACCTTACCGCTCGCCCGCTACAACGGACTTCAGGGTTTCAAAGACACCATTTTGGTTTCCTGGTATTGTGGAAGGAGTAGTTCGAGAAGGATAACCTTGCAAGGGAACCGGGGCAAGATGAGTTTAGGTTTATTTTCTAGGTTGTTGCCAACTCCTCTGGTCCACGGGGAAAATTTTATGTCTGACAAAGAACAACTTGAAATTAGTCATACCAGGGGCCACAAAGAAAGACACCTCCTAGAAGAAGGAGTGAGACGTGGTCGGAGGCGATTAGGGGTATGTTGGTCACATAGAGGGAACAAAGTTTGAGGTCCCCACCTGATTCAGTAGCAAGTCCACTTGGGAGAAGGGCATCCATTTTGTGAATAAGAGGCAATTCTAAAAACTATAATCAACTAGCCTATATCAATCTCAAATACCCTACCTCGGATGCCTTTGATGTTGAGAGGGTAGATCGCTACCTTCATATCTCTTTTGCTTCTCCAGGTGAATCATGTTTCTGACTTTGTTTCTGTTATATTTCTCAGTTGATTTTCGTTGACACTAACCTCTCTTGTGTACTGCAGTTTCTACAGTCCCCTTGCCTATCCAAAGGGATTCTTAGCAATCCGAGGATCTGACTTTTTCTCTACATCTTTCTTCATCTAGGTCTCCTACCACCAGGCCTCCTCTTACTACTAGAACTGCTAATACTCCACCTCGATGGGACATGGCATGTGTGTATCTGTCCCTATTGAGGTACCAAGAGTACCTCATTCTCCACCCCTGCACCTAGTTCTCAGATTGTTGAATTTGCAGCCAAGTTGGCTAGAGTGAAGAGTCAAAACTCTGCTACTCTTGCTGTTGTTACCAGTACCAAGAGGCCGCGGCGTAGGCACTGCACAGACCGCGATACAGAGGAAAAAATCCTCTCTTTAAGGCACAAACATACATTCAACAATCAAAATAAAAATAGGACACACAAGGCACTCAAAATGGTAAATAAGCATGCAAGCAAGATAATTAAAATAAAATGCATGGGTGAGTGTGTGCACTAAATCTCTTCATTGAAGTTAAGCAAGTGATTTTAACTTTGAAGCTTGAGCTTGGTTACAAACAATGAAACCCTAAACTACCCTTACATATTGATCCCAAAATGTGGTTGTCAACGAAATAATCTAATAAAAAACCGAGGAACTTACAATCTCCCCCTTTGGGTATTTCGTGACAAAACCACTCACTCACAAAGTATCCTCACAACAAATAACAAGAAATAAACAAGAGGTCAACAAACAACCATTCTATGTTACAGGAAATACCTAAAGCTAAATCTTCAAATCCTTCATCTCTTGTAGCATGATCAACCGTACAAAACAAAGAACTACACTTTCCAAGACAAGTGTGTGAGTGAGAACAAGAAAAATAAAAATAGGTGCAATGTGTATGAAATAGAAACATGTAACATGCAATCAACAATGCACAATGCTAATGGTCCCCCTAAATAGGTCAATCTACCCCCTTAAAACATGTCAATATCCGCTCCCCCTAAAACCAACATTTCACTACTCCCCCTTTTTGTCACAAGATAGGCAAATGAGTATTCCCCAACCGGAATGTTGTAGCAAAGAGAGATATTTGCAATGTAAATACATCATCATATACAACAACTTTATAGGGTTAGTTAAGAGAGAGTGAGAAATTCAAGGAAGTGTTATTGTGTTGAATATGTGCGAAAGATTTGCCTTGAGTGAAATACATGCAACATCAACTTCCAAAAGCATGGTATTTGGCAATGGAAAATAGCACATGAGGTTCCAAAAGAAGTCAAACCAATTTGCCCCAAATTGTCAATGGAAAACAAGATTTAGATTAACAAAAAAAATGATCAACTATCAAACTTTACAAGTTGAACAAGGCATGAGTGACTATTGCGCCCTATTGGATTTTTCCGAACAAGATGCTCGTATGATAGTAGCCTTGTTCAATAAGTAAAGATAAAGACTATTGGATTGTGAAATCCGGGAAATGGATACAATATCCTTATTGAATGAAGTCTCAAAAGTTACTTGCACACATGTTTGCAATCATTTTGTAAGCATTCAAAATTCAGCATGCATATCACTTTAAGCATGGCAAGATCAAGTTTTGACAATTATAGAGATAAACCTTAGGTCAATCAAATGTACTTCCCAAACAAATTTCCTAGTCCAAAAATACATGTTTGAACACAAATGAGACATGCATTTCAAATAAGGCAAAAACACACTTATTGAATAAAAAGACATATAATAAGATATGCAACCAAAATACTCAAGCAATTAATTAAAGAGCTTAAAATTGAACAATTATATGCTTGTTAAAATTCAAGTTCTACTCAAGCAATTAATTAAAGAGCTTAGAATTGAACAATTATATGCTTATTAAAATGCAAGTTCGCTCTCTTTGCTTGAGCTCCCCTTATTGGGTCAATCACTAAAACCCATCAATGCATATGACAAATCCCAATAGACCTACTAAGAGATTTAAACTTAGTTGAATCTAAAGGTTTAGTAAATAAATCCGCTAATTGATCGTTTATGCCCATATGTTCAAGCGCAATACATTAGCTCTCAACTAGCTCCCTACTGAAATGATGTCTAATGTCAATATGCTTAGTTCTAGAATGTTGGACAAGATTTTTTGAAATATTGACGGCACTCATGTTATCACAATAAAAGGTTAGAGTACCTTGCTCAATGCCATAATCCACTAGCATTTGCTTCATCCAAAGGAGTTGTGTGCAAGCACTCCCAGCTGCTATATACTCGGCCTCGGCTGTGGATAATGAGATGGAATTTTGCTTCTTGCAAAACCAAGACACAAGATTGTTCCCTAGGAAGAAGCAACCGCTCGATGTACTCTTTCTATCATCACAATTACATGCCCAATCTGCATCACTAAAGCCAACTATACTAGCATTAGTGTCAAAAGAGTACCATATCTCATAGTTGGATGTTCCATTCACATATCGAATGATTCTCTTCACAGAAGAGAGATTGGATTCCTTGGGATTGGTTTGGCACCTAGCGCATACACCAACACTAAAAGCTATATAGGGCCTACTAGCAGTCAAGTATAGCAAGCTCCCTATCTGCCACGATATAGACTTTGATCCACACTTTTTCCACTAGCATCCTTGCTAAGTTTCAAAGTGGAACTCATTGGCATGTCACAATGTTTGGCATTCTCAAGACCAAAATTCTTCACTATGTTATTGGCATAATTAGCTTGAGATATGAAAATCCCATCATGCATTTGCTTGATTTGCAAGCCTATGAAGAAATTGAGTTCACCAACCATGCTCATTTCAAACTCATGAGTCATGACATCAACAAATTGTTGAACTTTCAAGTTGTTGGTGGAACCAAAAACTATGTCATCAATATAAATTTGAGCTATGAATAGCTCATCTTTAGTGCACTTGATGAACAAAGTCTTGTCAACACTACCGCTAGAGTAGTCATTGCCAACAAGATAAAGAGTGAGGCACTCATACCAAGCCCTTAATGCTTGTTTCAACCCATATAGCGCTTTCTTGAGGCGATAAACATGATTGGGGCGGTGAGGATCCACAAACCCCTTAAGTTGCTCAACAAACACTTCCTCTTGCAAAAAGCCATTGAGGAAGGCACTCTTAACATCCATTTGATATAATTTAAATTTGTGAACACACGATATGGACAAGAGAAGCCTAATGGACTCTACACGGGCAACGGGAGCAAATGTCTCCTCAAAGTCGATACCCTCAATTTGAGAGTATCCTTGTTCAACGAGTCTAGCTTTGTTCCACACAATGCTGCCATCCTCATCTGATTTGTTTCTATAGACCCACTTAGTGCCTATTACATTAGTGTTCTTAGGCCTAGGAACTAGAGTCCAAACCTCAGTTCCTTCAAATTGATTTAACTCTTCTTCCATAGCAAGAACCAAAAACTTATCACTTAAAGCTTCATCTACCTTTTTGGGTTCAATTTGAGAGGTGTAGCAATTGTGACTAATTTTATTTGCTAATTGATGTCTAGTCCTCACACCTTTATTCACATTTCCAAGAATATCACTCTTCTTGTGGAGATGCCTAACCCAAGGAGCGGGTTCCTTAGAGTCCAAAGTAGGGTCTCTATCAAGAGATTGAGTGATCTCTTTGTGAAGCTTAGATTTTTCATCACTAGAAATCTCATCAATCCTCACCAAGGGAGTATCATCAATCACACTAATCTCCTTATCATGGTTACAAACCTTAGGCCTACAATCATCTATGACCACATTAGATGATTCCATAACACTTCTAGTTTTTAAATTAAAACTCCATAGGCCTTACTATTTAGGGCATAGCCAATGAAAATCCCCTCATCACTCTTAGCATCAAACTTGCCAAGTTGATCACAGTCATTTAGAATGTAGCACTTGCTTCCAAATGAGTGGAAGTAGCTCACATTTGGCTTCCTACCCTTCCACAATTCATAGGAGGTTTACCTAGTCCCAGGCCTAAGAAACACTCTATTGCCTATATAACAAGCCGTATTGACAGCTTCAGCCCAAAGATTCCTAGACACATTGTTACTATGCAACATCACACAGGCCATCTCTTGGAGGACTCTATTCTTTCTCTCTACTACCCCATTTTGTTAAGGAGTTCGAGGATCCAAGAACTCATGAGAGATTCCAAGATTATCACAAAAAATTTCAAAGCAAACATTTTCAAATTCCCTCCCATGATCACTCTTAATTCTCTTAGTGCATTTTATGTGAGAACCCTTTTCATTTTGAATTTTAGTGCAAAGCATTTTAAATGTTTCAAATGTTTCAGATTTTTCTCTAAGAAATTAAGTCCAAGTAAATCTAGAAAAATCATCCACACATACAAAAATGTACCTCTTGCCACTGAGACTCTTGGTTTGCATAGGACCCATAAGGTTCATATGAAGGAGCTCTAAAGGCTCATTGGTGGCAAAGTACTTGTTCTTCTTGTGCACACTCTTAGTTTGCTTTTCTTGTTGACAAGGTCCACAAACTCCCTCAATCCTACTTCCAAACTTAGAAACGCCTCTCACAACTTTCAACCTCTCAATAACTTTCAAGTCTTTGAAATTCATATGACCTAACCTTTGATGCCACAATTCA
This sequence comes from Dipteronia dyeriana, assembly GCA_032871835.1. Taxonomy (NCBI): domain Eukaryota; kingdom Viridiplantae; phylum Streptophyta; class Magnoliopsida; order Sapindales; family Sapindaceae; genus Dipteronia; species Dipteronia dyeriana. The sequence continues at coordinate 40,481,402 of CM065299.1, forward strand.
ATTTGATCAAAACTAGACAAATAGCAAGAGATGCCATTAGAATCAAGACAATAACAATTGTCACTTGATCTCTTGCCTTTCAATAGCACTTGACCATCTTCTCTTAGAATAGAGCAATCAACTTTTCCAAACAAAACCGAAAGCCCTTTATCACTTAAGTGTGATATGCTAATGAGATTAGCTTGTAAGCCATCTACATAGAGAGCATTAGGCATGGAAGGCAAACCGGGGATGGTAATGTTTCTTTTTCCTAGAACTTTCTTACGTGACCCATCACCAAAGGTGACAAATCCACCATCCTCCATCACAAGAGTTCAAAGAAACTCTTGTTTCCGGTCATATGCCTAGAACATCCATTATCAAGGTACCAAGTGTTAGAGACTTTTGCCTTCAATGTCACTTGGGCCACATGGCAAACATACTCATTTGTCCTAATCCACCTAGTAGCAACATTGTCATTTCTAGGAGCCTTGAGTTCATTGGCTCTAAACTTCCTAGGTGCATGCATTTTGGCTCTTCTAAGCATATTCTTCTCAATCATGCTTTCAAACCGACACAAATTAATAAATTTAAAATAGTTCGACCTTATGTGACCTTCAACACCACAATATTGGCAAATGGGAGTAAAGTAAGAGTTCTTACCATATCCTTATGCGAGCATGGAAGACTTCCCTTTTCTTTGAGTTATCCATTGGTGTTGAGCCGAATCTCTCCTTTGAAACATCATTTGTGGTTGAGCCACATTAGCTTCTCTTCTTGGTTGTGGGTGAAAACTTCTTTGTTAAATTTGAGGGCTCCTTGGAAGTTGAGGTCTTGTATGATGTGTTCTAGCTCTTAGTGGATGAGCTTTTGCTTGAGAATTTGTTTGAGCCTTCGTTTGAGCCTTCATTTGAGCTTGCTTTGAAGATTCTCCAACTTCATTAGATCTCATTTATTGGTGTGAACCTTGAGTCTCATTGACCTCTTGACTTTTGACAAATATGGTCTTCTTCAAGGAAGTGGCATCCTTGCCTTCCACATATCCTAGGCCTGTTTTATCACTCGGACTCTTCCCACATGATAGCATCTTGTCAAGTCTCTCGGTTCTGGATGTCATCTTGGCAACCAATTCTTTTGCTTCCTTAAGCTCAATCTTTAAGTTTTCTTCACTCTTTTCAGTGATCACAACCTCCAACTTTAAACTCTCTTCTAACTCTTTACCACTCTTCATTTTCTCACTCAAATGAGTAATCTTGAGAGTCAACTCTAGATTCTTCTTTTTCAATCTAGACTTTTCAAAAAAATTCATGAAGTCTACATAGTCCATTTCCTTATCAATCTCAAACCTAGATTTAGAAGAGGCACTCTCATCACTAGAGTCATCTATTTCCTCCTTGTCACTCACAACTTCCTTGCCATTATGAGATGTTGTGAAGGCAATAAAGTTTACAACTCTATCTTTATCATCCGAAGATTTTTCTTCCTCTTTTAAGTCTTCACTATCATTTCAAGTGGCCGCCATCGCCTTCCCTTTTTTCTTTTTCTTCAAATTTGCACATTCTGGAGCAATGTGACCAAAACCACTGCGTTCATAACATTGAATGCCCTTCTTGGAGTCACCTTCTTGAAACTTTTCAGTCTTCTTTAAGGGAGTTTTCTTCTTCACTTCATGTCTCTTGGACCCAAAACCTTTCCTCTCAAATCTCATGAATTTCTTGAATCTTTTGACCATGAGGGCCATTTCTTCATCCGAGTCCTCCTCTTCTTCTTCAACCTTAGAGGTCTTCAAGGCAATGTTCTTTTGCTTCTTTGGAGAAGTGGGTGAGGTGTTCCATCTTGACTCATAAGCTAGAAGTCTTCCAATGACTTCACTTGGCTTCATATTCTTGTACTCACTATTCTCTTCAAGTGCCGTCACCTTTGATTCGAACCTTGACGGAAGTGACCTCATAATTTTTTGCCTAACTCTCTTGTCAGAATAAGGGTCACCAAGTTGATGGCTTTGGTTGACAATATCCATTAACTTCACTTGAAATACATTGAAACATTCATGTTCCTCCATCCTAATCATCTCAAATTGCATTTGGAGGACTTGGAGCTTTGAGTTCTAGACTACCTCGGTTCCCTCATGTGTCGTTTGAAGAATGTCACAAGCCTTCTTTGCAATCCTAGTGTTTTGGACCAAATGTGTTGATTATCGTCCACGACACATAGGATGGCATGCATAGCCTTGTTGTTCCACTTAGATGCTTCAAACTCTTGAGTACTCCAACTAGACTTGGGATTGGGAGCTTCTACACCATCGTTGGTGATCATTGTTGGAGGAGTATAACCGTCTTCAATAGCCATCCAAGCACGGTTATCTATTTGGCGAAGATAGGCTTCCATCTTGCCCTTCCAAGTAGCTTAATTCACCCCATTGAGCAGAGAGGGTCTTGTGCTTGAGGCTCCCTCATGACTATTTCCATTTCCACTCATTGTGTTTGAGGGTAATGAATGATATGAAGATGCAAATGAAATGTAACACACTAAAATGCAAACAACAAAAAATGCACAGGGTAAAACACATACAATGCACGGATCACCTAAGTATATCTAGGCACCGGCTCTGATACCAATTGGAAATTCCCTAGAAATTGTGTGTCTATTACCTAGAGGGGGAGAGGGGTGAATAGGTTTTAATTCGATAGATTATTAATTTTGTGAATTAATCAAAATTAACAATTCTACCTCATTCTACTTAAATGCTCAAATAAATGCCAACAAACATAAAACACAAACAACACGGAAGATATACGTGGAAACCCTCCAAATGGGAAAAACCACAGGCTATTTGGAGTGCCACCCTTGATCCTCAAAATCCACTATTGAGTAAATGTTACAACCTAGGTTGACCTCCCGTCTAACCCTCCAGTTACTAACCCTTTCACTCTACCCATCAGGCCTTAATAGTTATTTTGGATCCCTAGCCTTGTGCACTAACCACTTAGCCACAAGCAAACACAACAATAAAGAGATAATGACAACCTAAGTGAATATGCGAGAATATTCAATATGCAAAAATGCTAGGTCAAGACATTCATGCTTATCTAGGATTAATGATGGCAATTGAAAACAAATCCTAGATATCAATGTTCTAAATGCAAAGGCAAGAAGAATTAGCTAGGAGGGTAAAATCGTCCTAAATGCTAGCTATCACAAATTAATGCATCTCAACCAATAATCAACATACAAGCATGTCATAAAAGCAATTAAACAACCAAGCAAGCAATTAATATGCAATAAAGACTAAAACCCTAGGTATACATGTCTTAGAAATGAAAACATAAAGTTTAGAACATGTAGAGAATGCCTAGTCATGAACACACATGCTTGGAAGATGCTTGATGATTTGGATTTTAAGGAAGGTTGAGTAAAAATGGCTTCTTGGAGCTTCTCTCTCTAAAGAACCTTATCTCACTCTTAAAATTAGGTTTTTGAAGCTCAATTGAAACTGTGTCGTTTTTGGCAAAACACATCCAAAATGCGTCAGGACTGCTGGCTGTACCGCGGTTCAGGCAAGTGTCCAGACCGCGGCACAGAGAGTGGTGCATTGTGCTAGTCACTCAACATTATAGTCTATTCTCTATATATATTTTGAACTTTTAATGTTGTCAGGTTTCAATTGCACATATATGCATTGGGGAAATGACAAAAAAGCAACGAGCACCTCGATCAGGGTACCAACAGTGTTGTGAGGTATCAGGCTTGGGAAAAATCCTTGTTATACACTTATTTACTATAATTAATCTCTCTAGAATTAGGTATAGATGCAATATGAACAATACCCAAAACCTCGCTTAATTCCTACGGGATCATGCGGGCAGGAGTCCTATATGCCGGAGCTAAACAAATTTTTGGCTAGGTGTTCACAGCCAAAGCTCACTACCTACTTTACTTGGTTTATTATACTTAAAAGTTTTCAAGTTTCCCTTAGAAAATCTAGTTAAGTCAGGAACTGTTTTCAGAAGCCGAAATAAAGTGAGATGCACTCTATCGAGACAAAAGTCAGCTAATTACAGATAAAAAAACATTTTCCATTATTGGTAAAAGAGGGAGTCCATCCCTTTAGTCGGGCTATATGGAATCAAGCAGGAAGCTTATTCCCTATTTCCAGGCAACATTAAATGGAAAAAAGTGAATGATAAACAATTGGTCATGATCTAGCAGGGTACCCATCTCTTTTTCCAAGCAACAAAAACAAGCATCCAGTAGTAAGGTCATGATTCAGCATCCTCATGGTGCCCCCCTCCTGAAGCTCTATCTTTTGATGGCTGCCCACTGGCCTGCTCTCTGATTAGCACTTGGGTAACCTTGACTATGATCTCGAGAGGGACGGACTCAATCTGGGGAGTCGTGGTGACCCCGCCTTAACCTGCTCTTCTGCTAGCTACTCTTTCCACTTGAGTCGGACCGGTTTGGCTTTCGACCACCTCTTTAAAGGCAGACTGGTCTTCCACATCTCCTTAAGCAATAGGAAAGTCTTCTTCTACCTTATTTGAAGCAGGCAAGACCTTTACAATCCCAGGCTGTTGATCTTCACCTTTTGTGCCTTCGTTAGCACTAGCATTTGCAAAGGGACCTGCCCCGTCACTAGTTAGGGTAGACAGTTTTTTAGGCCTCTCCAGGACATTCTTTTAATCCCAGTCCATGATGATGGATAGGACGAAGGGAGAAGGTAACGCCTGGGCTGCTTTGAATGCCATAAAAAAATAACCATCACCAAAGGAGGAGTCAACTTTCATCTCCAAACTGGCCTCCTGAGTGTGTATAGTTTGCTTCTTCACCACTTGCTCCCTGGCTTTTTTCCTCCAAGAGTTTCTTTCTATAGTTTGTTACTCCAACCTGATCAAGAACATACTTTAACCTCTCAAGGTCACAACGAGTATCCTCAAATGCCTTCTCGATCATGTTCAGGTTGAGGTTCAACGCCTGCACCATGCTCTGAGTTTGAACAAGCTCCCCTATGGCAACCTCAATATCAGACTCAGCCTTTTAGCATGATTCCTCGGTGAAGTCATTTGATGGATCACAACAACATAATAATTTTGATAGTCTATAAATCACAGTAACCAAGTTAGCTAACACCTAAGTATCAGTTATGTAAATACCATAACGATTATGAAATAGGATATGATTTTCCGTTTACCTCAGTAATAAGAGCAAAACCCTTGGTGAGCAGAACCTCAAAAGGCAGAGAGGTCATTGGAGCTAAACTCCCACTAGGACAGGAGAGGATGAACTTGTCTAAAACATTGTCTTGACCAGTAATCCTTGGTTGGGGTCAAGTATGCTCTCGAGGAGTCACCAATGTAGTGGCATCAGAGGTCTCAAGACACCCCATTGCTTAGGGACGTACTGAAGCGGGCAAAGAAGTGGAATGGTAGTAGTAACAACATAAGTAGAGGCAACAACAATGGAGCTAGTAGTAGCAGTAGAAAAAGCACCAACAATAGTAACAGCAGGAAAAGCAAAACCCTAACCTCTCACCTTTGTCAGCTAGGATACTAATACATCCATCTAATACGTGGGTCTAGAGGTGAGAGTTTCCTTGAGAATCTCAATGGGTATGCGTCTACCACCCCTAGCCGCGACAGAAGGAGGAAAAGACCTAGCAGTTTGAGTGGTAGGGGAACCATACGGAGAACGAGGTCTTTGAAGGGTCTGGCTCTCAAACTGGCCAAGCTCCTACTGAGCCTGAAGTGGAACAACTAAAACTGTAAAAATCAATAGAGAATTAGAGTAAACAATTGGCAAGCAAGAAATCTGAGTCAACAGAAGCAGAAAGATCCAACACACATAGGGAAGTAGCAAAGATACGCATATACCCGTTCACCTAGCTGGGATCATAAGCATCCGAGGTAGGATACTTCAGGTTGACAAAGCTCCACTCGACGATCGCCTCCAAAGTTTCCCTAGATTCAATGAAGAAGGAAATTTTCCCCCAAGTTGTCTTACCACTGAACCAGGTGGGAACCTGATATTCAATGCCCATGATGAAGACCGAGCTCTCTCATTCTCTATTTATCACAACTCATTCTTCCTTCCATGGATTATCTTTGTCGGTGGCCCCAGGGACTATAAAATTCATAATTTTCTTTACTTAGAGATAAAACTGCCCTTTCAGACCAGGGGAATTAGCAGTAACCTGGAAAAGGAACCCTAATTCGTCCGGACCCAATTCCTTATTAACACCATCCTTCTCGCATTTCTCCTTTCATAACACGAGCAAACCCTACCAAGTGCCTCCAGAACCTGGGTGTCAGTTGAAGAGTGGCGAGCTGTAGGGCATGAAAGGCCCTACGGAGAGAGAGATGGGGAGGCAACATAATGCAGTGATGTGGATAGGAAGCACGTCAGATTGAGGGGTGAACACGTCGTAATTTCTATAGGGGACGGTGATGGTAATGCTATCAAGAATCCTAAATATTTCCCTTATATGATTAATGGACTAGACTGTAGCGGTGGAATCAGGGATAATCATAAAATTATACGGGAGGGTGAGTACCCCTCCTGTAGGGACACCAGTGACCACGACATAGCCTCATACAGCTTCAACCTTGCCTGAATCCCCTTCAGAATCTCCTTCGACTATCTCGAGTGGGGCATCTGGGTTGTTCGAAAAACAAGACCCAATGGTAAGGATCTGATTTGAGTGGCGGCCTTACAATTGAGGGTAATCACTTTTACCGTTATCCTCTTCCCAAGCTCATTTCCCATGAACATGAGTCGGAGAGTCGTCTTCCATAAGATGGTATGCGCTGTCATGGTCAGAATGGGACATGGTAACAGTAGAAAGTAGGTTGGAAAAAGACGAAGAGGTGGAGGAAACAGATGAAGCCTAGGGATTTTTTTTTTGAGTTTTGAAAGTAGAAGATTTAAAAGCGTGAAAAAGAATGATAAGGCTACCGTATTTAAATAGGAGAGATAGAACAATAACCGGTAACACCAATGATGAAAGCGTGATTAAGGGATCAAGATTTTTGACCGGATATGCCTAAAACCTCAAACACCGTCGAAAACATTTCTTTGTTTCAAACAGAGACACATCCCTCGTTTGACACGTAATCTCTACATTTAATGAGAGGATTTCTTTCTAGATTCTGGTAACTTAGTTGGAAACAAAAAAATTTCTAAACGGAATAGGAAATCTAACTCCAACCCTAACTCAGTCATCGGCGTTCAAGTCAAAGAGGACTTTTGCTAATAGTCAAATTTGGTAGGGTCTAAAAGGAAATTTTCCACCTAGTCAAATACTCGGTAGAAGGTACCTCTCAATACCTACTAACATGAGCACGCTATAACCTGCCTCAAAAATGCCAGATACTGTATGATCGAAGCAACCAAACATCATCATCGGGGTAAGGTAAGACTCTGCCACCTTCGTAAAGTACCTTACTAAGACCTAGGCACCTCAGAACTACCTCGTCTGTCCATCAAGGCACTTATCCTACCTCTATAACAGGAAAGAGGAAGATCGTAGAGCTACAAAAAGATCGTTCAAGCGCCACATCAACAGAGGGATACTCAAGATACCCCGCTAGCGAACTGGTACCACAAGGTACCTCGCAACCAGAATAATCAAGCTCCATGTAACTAGATCGACACCTTAAGGTACCACGCCACCATCTGGTACCTATAGATACCTCACCACCATATTGGTACCTATAGATACCTCACCATCAAAAATAACCCAGCCAAATAACCTCCATGCAATACCTCATTAGACGGCAAGCCTAGTCAGAATTGTTGTCCAACACGTATCAACTTCCATGTGCATGCAAACCAAGTCAATGAGCCTAAGAAGAAAACAAAAACATCTCCCTCCAAGATATCTTTAAAACGGCTAATTCTCCGCAGTCAAAGACATTAGAACTTAAAATCCCATCTAAAAGGGGGGAGGGGGATATCAGTTCAGCGAATCACGGCCAGTGAATCAGGAATCAACCCTAAAGACCAATATAAATACATTTGTAAATTCACGTAGCAAGGGATTGGATCCGCCACCAAGAATTAGAAGCTCCATTTCTCAGTATAAATAGAGAAGAGAAGGTGATCGTTGTGTTATACCCTGAGAACGAAGCCTCTACCACTGACCTTTGTCCACTTATCGACAGATACGAGTTTACCACCTCTAGTTTAGTAAAAGAGAGAAACACACAGAGGGAGAGAGAGAAATTGAAAGATAGAAATTCCCTATAAACAGTCACCAAAACTCAATAAAACAGTGTCACATTCTCCTGTTATCATATAGTTAATTGATTTTCTTAACCCCAACTCCATTTTTACACCTAGAACCGGTACTAACCCCGACTGTGACCTCCAAGGTAGCGGTCTTGAGGGTTTTAACTGTAATTCCTCACCTAGAGTGAATTTTTGGTTAACATTTATGATAACTAGCTAGCAAAGCAGCAAGCGCGGGTATCATTCCACATGGTGGTGGGATTCACCGACCATCTCTAGTTCTAGCTATTCTTACAACACTCCAAACGGAGTCATGTGTTGTGTTTACGGAAAGAATATGGAAAAGTAAATGCTAAACTAACTGTTAACTGCCATTTCTGGTAGGGGATCAAAGCAAGAATTTTCACATGTTTTTACCTGGTAAGATGAACCTCCTGATACAGGTAAGGCTTACCTGCTGCGACTAACTCGACACAAGTTACAATTGAGTTAGATCCAGAGGTAACAAGAACGGACTTCAGAATCCAAGATACCTCGAGAGAAGTTGAGAAAGAGAGGTAGAGGTCCCAAATACTAAAAGATAGAGGAAGAAGATAGAGGGTGAGCTAGCGGCCACCCAGTTGATAGATTGGAAGAGATATCGATTAGAGAAGATAACACTTTTAAAGTGGTCAAGGTTGGGGCAATTAGGATTAATATGATTAATTACCTCCATTGTTAGGGTTTATGTCCTAAAAATGTAATTTATAAATGGATTTATGAATTAAATAAAAGAAAAGTTCAATTCATTCTTGTTGTGTTTATTTTATAATTCTTGTATATATTTAAGATCCAAGATTGCCGGATGTAATCTCGAACTGTGTATATGAGTGTCATATACGAATGGATATAGTAAGAGATGTGCAATCTAAAGAGTCTGTAGATAGAAAATAAAATGGGGTACTTTATTTGTGGTTAATCTATAGCTACGGTCCACTCCGTAATATACGATGATTCAATCCTGAATCATTCATATGAGATATGGGAATGGATGCACCTTTTATGATGTGATCATATAGAACTGAGTTATGATCTATATGAATCTCTCATCAAAATCTGTTTACCGATGAGATTCATATATATATCAACTAATGATGGCTATATATGGGTGATCTTAATCCTGAGTGTCTTATCGACTTCAAAAGGTTAGATCATGGTCTTTGATATATCATGGGTGAGGTCAGATGTATTTCCTGATCAATATAATGTTCAATATTACGCAGCGGAACTAGGTTTTAAAATTTTTAATACATATCATAATCTGTATCTGGGACCAGTAAACTTGGGATCGTAATTATTTTTCGGAACTAATACATACAATATGTAAACATAGGAAATTGTAATCAATATAATCAGAAGAAGAAAATCTTACAAATGTTTGGAGGCTACTTCACTTTATGATATGCTCCTGTCTGAACCAATCTTACCAACGTTTGGAGACTCCTTCACTTTACGATGTGCTCCTGTCTGAACCACTCGATCTTCTTCGGTATCTCCCGGGACTAGTAACTGTGTGTGGACGCGTCACAGTCTCAGGAACTTGAATGGAGGATGTAGAGAAATACTAGAAGAAACTCTTTCTTCTCAATTTGGTGTATTGATTTCATGCACACGTAAATTGCATCTCATGCAAAACTTATACCTTTTTTTTACGTGTGTATCAGGTACAAACACAAAAAAAAACAAACAAAGTCAATTTTCTTTTAAAAAAAACTCTATTTCTGACGCCTGCACTTGTATTATATTTATATATATATATATATATATATATATATATATATCTTTTTATATCACGCCTCTGCTTCTTTTATATATATATATTTATATATTATGTGTGTATCAAGTATCTGCATCCTATGCAAATTCTTCTTTTAACTAATGTTTCATATGCACACACCAATTTGCATCCAATGCAATCTCTTGTGTTATTAATTGATATATATCTTTTAATTATCCTTTTCAAATATATCTAATATATTAAAAGTGATAATAAGTATTTTAAATTTAAACTTAAATTAAAATACTTAGATAAATAATTTGGTAAAATAAAATAATCCTATTATTTCATCTTCACCTAAATCCATATATCAACTAACACCCTCCAATTAATAGTTAATAAATAATTCATAATTATCAATATAATTAAATAATCTAATTATTTAATTAATTTAACTATTAACATTCATTAATTAAATAATCTCATTATTCAATTAATTCCCGAATATATACGTGTCACTTTTGTAACACAATTAATTGGACAATCCAATTAATTAACCGTGACCCTTGTTACCTAAATCGATCGGGCTAGAAATGGGACCTAATGGACCCACAGTATTTTGAGCTCCAATAATCATCGGAATCATTAATTAAACTCTTTAATTAATATTCCTTGATTATCTGCACTCTCTCAACTGTAGACGCTTTTACACAGGTGTGATCCTCCATAATAGTTCATAATTAGAGCTGGGTCATAATGTCCGTTATACCCCTCTAATTACATATATCCTTTAAGTACCGTTGATTCTCTAATGGATAATAAATCCTATTTCCTTACGGAATTTGGAGAGGGCTCACATTGTCTAATCCCCGAATCAATCCTTAAGGGAACTACCATCTACTTCTTACAAGAATGAATAGATTCCACTATTGTGTACAAACTTTTCCAGCCACAAGCCAAACCGCAATCCCAACATACGGAGCATATTGATCGGAAACAGCATCTGACCTCACCCATGGTATATCAAAGACCATGATCTAACGTGAAGAAGTCGATAAGATACTCAGGATTAAGATCATCCACATATAGCCATCATTAGTTGATATATATGAATCTCATCGGTAAACGGATCTTGGTGAGAGATTCATATAGATCATGGCCCAATCCTATATGATCACATCATACAAGGTGCCTCTATTCCCATATCTCATATGAATGATTCAGGATAGAATCATCGTACATTACGGAATGGACCGCAACTATAAATTAACCTAAATAAAGTACATAACTTTATTTTCTATCTATAGACTCTTTTGATCGCACATCTCTTACTATATCCATCCGTATATGACACACTTATACACAGTTCGAGATTACATCCGGCAATCTTGGATCTTAAATATATACACAAGTTATCAAATAAACACAACAAGAATGAATTGAACTTTTCTTTTATTTAATTAATAAATCCATTTATAAATTACATCTTTAGGACATAAACCCCAACATATACTCCGTATGTTGGGATTGCGGTTTGGCTTGTGGCTAGGAAGGCTTGTACATAATAGTGGAATCCAATCTTTCTTGTGAGAAGTATACAGTAGTTCCCTTAATGGTTGATTTGGGGCTTGGATAATTTGAACGCTCTCCTAATTCCGTGCGGGAAATAGGATTTATTGTCCATTAGAGATTCAAATATACTTAAAGGATATATGTAATTAGAGGGGTATAACGGACATTATGACCCAACTCTAATTATGAACTAGTGTGGAGGATCACACCTTATGTAATAGTTATATCGATGGACACCGAGTTGTATCGGTATGTGTAAAAGCGTCTACAGTTGAGAGAGTGTAACTTCGGGTTATTAGTGGAATAAAACCGGAGTTAATAATCAAGGAATATTAATTAAAGATTTTAATTAATGACTCCGAGGATTATTGGAGCTCAAAATACTGTGAGTCCGTTAGGTCCCCCTACTAGCTCGATCGATTTAGGTAACAAGGGTCACGGTTAATAAATTGGATTGTCCAAATAATTGTGTTATGAAAGTGACATGTATTTATTCAGGAATTAATTGAATAATGAGATTATTTATGTAATGAATAATGGCGATTAAATAAATTAAATACTTAGATTATTTAATTATGTTATTAATCACTAAATGGAGGGTGTTAGTTGATATTTTATAGAATAAGATAATATGGGTCATACCCTAAAGAAAGGTGCCCCTAGCGGGGAAGTCAGCAGCTAAGGCTAGGTAAGGCAAGATGCGAGACCCTCCCTTTTATAACTCTCTAGTATTTTATTTTATTAATTATTTGAAATTGAATTTATAATGTTTATATTCAAAAAAATAATTTTTTTATTATTTTAAATAAAAGATATGAGATATTTTTTATTTGACAGTTTTTTAAAATCAAACATAGATTTGATCAGTTTTTTTTTAAAAATAAATATATATGTGATATATATTATTATTTAAAAAAAATAAATCAAAGATTTGATTTTGAAAAACAAAAGATATAAAAGAGTTTTATATTTTTTACAAAGTTGATCTGATATCAATAAAAAAAAACACAAACACATATCAACGCAATCAGCTAATTCATTTTTAGATAGAGTGCATATGTGTGAGACGCATGTCAATACACTGTGCTTTTGTTCTTTTGTGCAAGTGTGTTAATAGAGAGAGAAAACGCATCAGCCAATTATTTTTATATGATATGCAATTTATATTTGTGTGTGCGTGAGACGCATCTGTATGTGATTTTGTGTGTAAGTGTTGTGCACAGATATAAAAGAAAACGTTTCTTATCTTCTCTACATCCTCCATTCTAAGATCTTGAGTTTGTGACGCACCCACACGCAGTTATCAATCCCAAGATATTGTGAGAAAGATCAGTGGTACAGATCAGGAGCATATCGTAAAGTGAAGGAGCCTCTAAACGTTGGTATGGTTTTACTAATATGTTCTGATTATATTGATTACAATTTCCTATGTTTACATATTTAATTATTATTGTAATAATTTATATGTATTAGTTCTGAAAAATTATAATTCCAAGTTCACTGGTTCCAGATCGTTTACGATCTGTATTGAAAAATTTTAAAACCTATTTTCACTGCATTACTAGTGAACGGGATTCCAACAATTGGTATCAGAGCCAAAAAAAAATTGGAATAAGAAATTGTCTTCGATACTCCTGTATGTATGATTGTGTAGGTATGATTTAAATTGAATGTATGATGTTTTATTATGTATATTAAATTTTTTAATTTATAAAAACATGATTGATCGTTAATTATATGGTACTATGGATTTAAGATTTATAGGTTGTATAATTTTATTTTTATTTTACTGTTATTATATTAATATATAAAATTAAAATGTAACCTATACATGAAGGCCCGGTGAAATCAAGCGAAGCAAATAAACATGTGTTGGACACACATGATGCGGCACATAGGCACAAAGATATCGTTGCGATTGAAATTGCTTGTGCAATTGTTGCACTGATGTGATTCAACATGATTAAATTACACGTGATTGTGTTGGCATGTGTGAGTGATGCAATCAATTGCCAATAATATAATCATTGGATGTGTTTTGGTTGCACAGATGTGCATGCAATTTAAAATTGTATGTTCATGCGTGGTAGAACCACAAGCAACACCATGTGCATGTGATACATGCGTGGTGACAGTACAAGCAACGCACACATGACATGTGCATCTGTGCGTTTACATTTCCAAAGGCAATTGTTCCCCAGTACGATCCGTGCAGATTTCTTGTTTTGGTTTTATAAGATGAATCATAATGATCTAAAGAGACTGAAAAACTCGAAAATTACAAGAACATCAAGGAATGTCTTGGGGATAATTTTGTAATTTTAGATTCTAATTTTTTAGGTTAAATAATCTACCGTACTCGGTCAATTCATGTATGCTTTATATTATTTAATGATAAAAGTATTCGCATGTATACTATGTCATTTAAATTAGATGTGCCTACACAAATATATTTGATATGTCACACATGCATCATAACCTGATATTTTAAGTATTTTTTTAATGTGATTTAAATGGGCAATATACATAATCGGCTATGAAAATGAGATTAATTTTTTAATGGTTTTAAAACTTGGTAATTCTCATTCACATTAATCTAGTTATTAAAGAGTTCAATAAGTTAGATTAATATAGTCATTTATTTTTATTAGGCTTAATTTCATTAATAACCTAATAATAAATAAACCGAAAAAAGTGTTAGAGTTTTAATAGTTAAAACTTGGTAAACACTATCATAATAATCTGACCTTAGTAAAAAGTTTACAAAGTCTTAGATTATTCACTAACATATTAGATTTTTAATTGTTAAAAATCATTATTAATTTATTAGTTAATTAGAATTTGATTCTAATTAGTTAATGCGTTAGATAACTTGATTAAAGTTAGTCGTTTGATCCTGTATAGTCTAGATGCATTAATGGATAATAGAAAACCCTATTTATATAATAGTGAGTGGGAGAGGGATATATGACATATATATCCCGCAGTCTTCATCTTTAGTTCAACATCATAAGATCCTAGTGGGGCCTTGTGACGGCTTTGCTTTCGTCCTTCCTAAGGAGGGTTTCCACAAAGATCAATACTAATGTTGACTTCCTAACGGATAGGATTTCTGAGGGTATTTCGGGATTGACCGACCCTCGGGAGGTAATTCTCGAGTTAAGCTCGTGAGATCTGAAATGGTATGTTACACTCACGAAGGTTTTGATTAAGTTTGTTAATTAAAAACCTGACTGAATAAACGATGGTTGAATGATATGGAGTAAGAGTTATTCTAGAATATCATTTGATTAAGAATGTCTCTGTTCAACATGCAAAGACTTGACCGACCCTAAGGTGACACTTCTTTGTGGTATGTTAGATTGTCGTGGTATAGTAACTAGTTTTAAGGTAGTTCTAGTTCGTTAAACATGTTCATGCATCATGTTTAAATTTATACAAAAGCACTGGCACTTGTTTTAAATAAATGACTGATTGAATAATTTATTTACTTCAGCAATAATGTCTTCTGCACTACTTCTAATTCTCGTAAACGATAAATTAACTGGTGATAGCTATACTAAGTGGAAACTTAACATTAATGCATTATTGCTCACCAAGTGTTTCAATTTTGTACTTATGGAGGAATGTCCTCCAGCGCCTGCTGCCAATGCCACATGAACTGTTCGTGAGGCATACCAGCGATGGGTTTCATCTGATAAGAAGGCCCAAACATATATGTTGGCTTCGCTTGTCACAAAGCAAGAAGCAATGACTTCAGCATTCGAAATCATAGAGTCATTGCAAGCTATGCTCGGGCATCCCATCTCGCAAAAGCGACACGGAGTTGTTCTTTCCGCTATGCTCGCTCGGATGAAGGAAGTTAGGTCATTTTGGGAAAATGTCCTGAGCATGATGTCCTATTTCAACACAGCAGAAGTCAATGTTGGGGCCATTGATGAACCTAGTCAAGCGAGCATCATACTGATGACTCTTCCGAAGAGTTTTGATCAATTTAAAAGTAACTACGTGATGAACAAGTTAAAACTTAGTCTCACACAATTGCTCAATGAGCTCACTACCTTTGAGTCATTGACTAAGGACTACAAGAGCAAGACCGGTGAGCAAATGTTATTGAACCATCTTCCTCCAATAATAAGAAGATGAAGAGGTCTTCCGGGAAGGTGAAGGGTAAGCCCAAACCTAAGAAAGCCCAAAACAAGAAGAAGTCAAGGAGAGGTAAATATGATTTACTTGTTCTTGACTCATGTTTAGTGGAAGATGATTCTTCACTCTGAATAGTTGATTCGGGGGCCACTAACAATGTTTGTTGTTCTTTGCAATAGACCGATTCTTGGACACAGCTAGAGGAGGGAGCCTCCTCAATACGTGTGGGGTCAAGTGATGTCGTGTCAGCACGAGCAGTGAGCGTAATCATATTAAGATTTTGTAATAATTATATATTGTTGGACAATATATTTTATATTCCTAGATTTACACGGAATTTGATTTCCGTTTCTAAGTTGTTAGAACAAAAATATTATGTTTCTTTTTATATTAAGTCTGCTATTATTGGAAAGAATGGTCTGAATATTTGATCAGGAATTATTGAAAACAATTTGTATGTGTTAAGACCGTTAATACATACTACACTGCTCAACACTGAAATGTTTAAGGTTGAAAAACCAAAAACTAAAAGACATAAGATTTATCCAGATAATAACACGTATCTCTGGCATTTAAAGATTGGCCATATCGACCTTGACCGGATAGACAGACTAGTAAAAAGCAGACCTTTAAGAGAGTTAAAGGTTAGCACATTGCCTGTCTACGAATCTTATCTGAAAGTTAAGATGACTAAGAGGCCTTTTACTGGAAAAGGGTTTAGAGCTAAAGAACCACTAGAGCTTATACATACAGACGTCTGTGGACCGATGAATGTTAAAGCTAAGGATGGTTATGAGTATTATGTCACCTTTATAGATGACTACTTAAGATACAGATACGTCTACCTAATGCAATGGAAGTTGGAAACATTTGAAAAGTTTAAAGAATTTCAAGTTGAAGTTGAGAATAAATTAGGTAGGACTATCAAGTCACTACGATCGAATGGTGGAGGGAGTACTTTGACCAAGAGTTTAAAGACTTTGTGGTCGAGCGTGAGATAGTTTCCCAACTCACAGCTTCCGGTACAACTTAGCAAAATAGTGTAGCGAAGAAGAAAAATAGAACCCTGATGGAAATGGTGAGATCTATGATTAGTTTCTCATCATTATCAAATTCCTTTTAGGGATATACGTTACAAATATCGGCATACATTTTGAATGTAGTGTCATCCAAATTTGTTCTTAAGACTCCCCTAGAATTATGGAATGGTCATAAAGCTTGTTCATGACATGTCCGCATACAGGGTGCCCAGCACATATGCTGAAGAATAGAAGTGGAAAGCTAGACTCTAAGTCTGTTGTCTGCCTGTCTGTAAGATACTCTAAGGAGACCAGAGGTGGATACTTCTATAGTCCAAAAGATAACAAGATTTGTGCTTCATCAACAATATTTGTTGATCCATAAATATCTAAGAGTCAGATGATTCCTAATCAGGATACACTGCCACCTAGACGTAGTGAGAAAGTTGTGAGACAACCTGAACGTTATTTAGGTATAGTTGAGGGACAAGTTGTTGTCTCTACTGATAGTGTTGATGATCCATTGACATTTAAGAATGTAATTGAAGATTCTGATAAAGAGGAATGGCTTAAAGCAATGAATCTCGAGATGGAGTCTATGTACTCTAACTCAGTTTGGATCTTGTAGACTTACCGGATGGGGTAAAACCCATATGGTGTAAGTAGATCTAGAAGAGAAAAAGAGGAGTAGACGGGAAGGTAAATACCTTCAAGGCAAGGCTAGTGGCCAAGGGTTATACCTAGAATTAGGGGGTTGATTATGGAGAGACCTTCTCGCCAGTAGCCATGTTTAAGTTTATTATAATTCTCTTATCCATTGCTGCCTATTTTGATTATGAAATTTGGCAAATGGACCTCAAGACTGTATTCTTGAATGGAAATCTTGACGAGGGCATCTATATGATGCAACTAGAGGGATTCGTGTCTCCAGATCAAGAGAAAAAGGTTTGCAAACTGCAAAGGTTCATCTATGGACTCAAGCAAGCATCTAGATCCTGGAACATCAGGTTTGATGATGTGATCTAAACCTATGGCTTTGAGCAGAACATCGATGAGCCTTGTGTCTATAAACGTATCATTGATAAAAATATAGTTTTATTGGTTCTATACATGGACGACATCCTACTCAATGGGAATGATGTGGGAGTGTTATCTGATGTAAAGAGCTGGTTGGCTGGCCAAATCCAAATGAAAGATTTGGGAAAGGCGAGTTATGTTCTAGGGATCAAACTTATAATGGAGCGTAAGAATAAACTCATAGCACTGTCTCAAGCATCATATATCGATAAGATTCTTATACTATTTTCAATGCAGAACTCCAAGAAAGGTAATTTACCTCCCAGGCATGGAGTTCACTTGTCTAAGGAACAGTGTCCTAAGACACCTCAAGAAGTTGAGGATATGAGACGTGTACCCAATGCATCAACAGTTGGTAGTTTCATGTATGGTATGTTATGCACGAAACCGGACATCTACAATGCACTGGAAGTAGTCAGCAGATACCAGTCCAACCCAAGATTGATCATTGGGTTGTTGTCAAGACTATTCTCAAGTATCTTCAGAGATCGAGAAATTATATGCTAATGTATTCCAGACAGGGTTGATCCCATTAACACGGATTCTGATTTTCAATCAGACAGGGATTCTAGAAATGGGGTCAAAAAATTATTGGCACTATTTGAGAGGTATATTGTGCAAATATCACCACTTTACTAATGTATGTTTAAAAGACACCAAAAGAGCGTTTGAGACAAAAATACCCCGAATTATTTTAACAGTGAGGAAGTTATCATTTTCAAAGTCAGAGAGAAGCAACAGTCAAACCGACGGGAAAATAATCGACGGTGAAGTGACCGGAAGAGCTGCGATTGACAAAGGTAAGATTGGTTATTTTTCCTTGTTTTTATTGTTGTTAATTGCCTTACATGTTAGAATTGAGTTTTGTTGATAGGAATTGTAGAAACCGGTTAAAATAGAGAATTGTGAATGGTTGTGGTTTAGGTTAAGGTTTGTAATTTCGTTGATTATCAGTTTAGGAAGATGAAATCTGGGTTTTTGAGACCTTTTTCAAGAAAATCGAGCTTATTTGATTAGTCGAGCTATTTTTGTCGTGAAAAACAGGTTTTGGTAGATCTAGGATTTTGGAAAAGGAATCGAGCTTTTTTAAAAAAGAATCGAGCCATTTTGAAAAGGATCGAGCTTTTTTGAAAAGGAATCGAGACTTTTTTAAGAGGGATCGAGCTTTTTTAAAATGGGGTGGAGGTTATTGTGAAAGGGATCGAGCTTTTTTTAAAGGGATCGAGCCTTTTGGAAGGGGATCGAGCTTTTTTGAAAGGGATCGAGCCTTTTTGATAAGGAATCGAGCTTTTTTGAAAAGGGATCAAGCCTTTTTGAAAAGGAATCGAGCTTTTTTGAAAATGTTTCGAGCTTTTTTGAATAGGTTCGAGCTGTTTTTGAATTGGATCGAGCCTATTTGAAAGGGATAGAGCTTTTTTGAAAAGGGATAGAGACTTTTTTAAGAGGGATCGAGCTTTTATAAAAAGGGGTGGAGGTTATTGTGAAAGGGATCGAGCTTTTTTGAAAGGGATCGAGCCTTTTTGAAAGGGATCGAGCCTTTTTGATAAGGAATCAAGCTTTTTTGAAAAGGGATAGAGCCTTTTTGAAAGGGATCGAGCCTTTTTGAAAAGGAATCGAGCTTTTTTGAATATGTTTCGAGCTGATTTGAATAGGTTCGAGCTGTTTTTGAATTGGATCAAGCCTATTTGAAAGGGATCAAGCTTTTTTGAAAAGGGATCGAGACATTTTTAAGAGGGATCGAGCTTTTTTAAAAAGGGGTGGAGGTTATTTTGAAAGGGATCGAGCCTTTTTGAAAGGGATCGAGCCTTTTTGATAAGGAATCGAGCTTTTTTGAAAAGGGATCGAGACTTTTTTAAGAGGGATCGAGCTTTTTTAAAATGGGGTGGAGGTTATTTTGAAAGGGATCTAGCTTTTTTTAAAGGGATCGAGCCTTTTTGAAAGGGATCGAGCTTTTTTGATAAGGAATCGAGCTTTTTTGAAAAGGGATCGAGCTTTTTTTAAAGGGATCGAGTCTTTTTCAAAGGGATCGAGCCTTTTTGAAAAGGAATCGAGCTTTTTTGAATATGTTTCGAGCTGTTTTTGAATTGGATCGAGCCTATTTGAAAGGAATCGAGACTTTTTAAAAGGGATCGAGCCTTTTTGAAAAGGAATCGAGACCTTTTGTAAAGCAATCGATCTCTTTTCAAAGGGATGGAGCCTTTTTGAAAAGGAATCGAGACTTTTTGTAAAGCAATCGAGCTGTTTTGAAAGGGATCGAGCTTTTTAATAAAATTCTGTCTAATGATGTTGTATTTCTGTTACATTGTAGATAAGGATTAGGTTGAGGGATTCACTTAAAACTCTAGAAGAATACTAGTACGAGGGCAAACTGACACGACACAACCATTTTGATGCCCTCGCCCATATAGACGACGCGCTGAACCGTGTCCCTGTAGATTTTGCAGATAAAGACCGTCGGCGGTTCATGGCGTCTTGTTTTGGGCATTTCCTGATGATGCATAGGGAGATAAAGTTTTCCTGTGGTATTATCCATCGGTTACTTTTAAGGGAGCTCCATCATAACATCCCCACAGATGAGATGCACTTCATGTTAGGAACCCAGTCGAGACCACAATGTATGCAGCAGTGGAGAATGGCATACATGAGCGGTACTTTCCTGGAGCCGAGGAGGTATCGCTGGAGCAGATTAGGGGTGTTGTCATTGGCACAGATTTCGGACAGGCGTACGATGCTGTCAAGCTCTGCCTCTTATATATGCTGAACTGGATACTGATGGGGGTGGATGAGAGATTCAAGATTCCAATTTGGCAGTTTCGGGTGGTTGAGGACCTAGATGCGTTCGATGCGTTCCCGTGGGGTGCCTACGTGTACAAGCATTCTATTCACTCATTCAAGCATGCGCTTGACGGGCGAAGAGACGGGTTCGAGCAACACCGGCAGGAAAAGGGCGTTGATGTACACAGGGTGGAGACCTACAACATATATGGTCTTTCTCATGCCCTGTTCGTAAGAAGTTCGAACTACAAATTGTACTTTATTGTTGGTGCCCAAAATTGTATGGATACTTATCATACTTATCCATGATGCAGATATTTGCTTTGGAGGTGATCCCTGAGTTGGCCAAAGAGGTCGGTGTTCGGAGGGTTACTGATCTGACTCCCCGTATTTCGAAGTGGGAGTTGACCAAAGAACCGAAAGGGAAGAAGCTAGCAAAGATTTTCAAATCCAGGGTATGTATTTATTTTGTTAATGTTTTTATTAGTTAGTAATTGTACAATGACATTGTTCTAACTAATATTTCAGATGTTTGCGCTCAAGGAACTGGTGCCGACACAAGCTGAGAGACAAGCACCATACTATGCCTGCCTAGACGAGGGGGAGACCATGTATGTAGAAGATGACATGGATGATATGCCGCCTGAGGTCCCTGATCAGACCACTTTAGGCGGGATCAGTGGTACAGACAGGACCATTGACAGTGAGGGATCTGAGCCCGCTGCTGGGGGTTTGAGGCCCAGTGACAAAGAGGGATATCAGACAGACCCTCAACGAGAAAGGCATAGGCATAGGCGGGTTCGGTTTTCCACCCCCGGACATGGTACATCTGCAGGGGATTCCCGTGGGGGAGTTGGACGTGATGGAAAGGTAAGCTGAAAACAAAGTTAAGTGTTTTTTAGTAACACGTGTTCATAGTTTTGTACTAACATTGTAGACATGATTTCAGGCTCCGTGGACTGAAATGTTGAATGATGTGCATGAAACCCTCCAAAAGAGTGATGAGGATCGACCACGTCAACACTTGGAGTTGTTGGATATGATCCGAAAGAGTGATGAGGATCTTCAGCAGCAACACCGATTGTTACTTGATATGATCCGGGGGCTTCACCATTCGACCTTAAGTACACACCGGGATTGTCCCCCACCTCCTGATCAATTATTTAGTCCTAGAGGGTCGACTGATAGGTTTATAAGGGGGACAGACACCCAGGCTCAGGGGTCCCCCCCACCTCCCATGACATCTATCCCCCCACCTCGCAGCACATCATTCCCCCCACCTCCTAGAATATCGATTCAACCACCACGGTCCCCTTCCCCACCCAGCACTTCCGTGGCGTCAGAGAGGTCCCCTCCCCCACCCAGCACGTCAGTCCCGTAGGAGCGGTTCCCTCCCCAACCCAGCACGTCTGTGGCGTGGAAGCGGTTCCCTCCCTCACCCAGAACGTCCGTCCCGTCGGAACAGTCCCCTCCCCCACCTAGCACGACCGTGCCTTCAGAGCAGTCCCTCCCCCATCCAGTACATTCATGGCGTCGGAACAGTCCCCTCCCCCACCCAGCACGTCCGTGGCGTTGGAGAGGTCCCCTCCCCCACCCAGCACGTTTGTGGCATAGGAGCGGTCCCTCCCCCGGTGAAGCGTTTAGGTAAGCGCGGATGGCAGTTGGTGAGCCTTTACACAGATCCGTGGAACATATTTTTGACCCCCACGGACTAGTGGACGGTGACCACCTAGCACCATATAAGGCCTTCAAGAGGAACATCAACGGGGAACAGTGAGTATAACTTTTTATAATACAAATGGATGTACATTTCTTGTTTATTCTAATTTATGTATAGCTAAGGTAATTCAATCATTATACAGCCGTGATGTGGACGTGTTGTCACCAGTTACCGCAGGAGGGTTCATGCGTATGCAGTCCAACTTCATGGACTTGGAGGACACGGTACGTACTTAATATATTTCATATTAACTTTTGTGTAAGTATTGTTGAATTGTTAACAAGTACGGTGGTTTTATTGTTTGTCAGCATATGGATGCATAACTAAATATTCTACGCAAGCGTCAGCGAGGATTCCACAATGTGTACAACCAGAGGATCAACGTGTTGGATACACAATTTTATGTAAGTAGTTATAACATTTGGGAATCACATCAGATTTTATGCTTCTGTATTAATAATACGATCTTGTCAATGCTTATACAGCCACTTATGTTGTACATGTGGGAGCGGATGATGCCTCATGATTCCCATGGTGTTGTGAGCACGGCAAGGTGGATTGTGTTACAGTCTCAATGGTTGGAAGAGGACCTTCTCACGGTCCGTGGAGCAACCACGAGTGGAAACCGCCCATGGAACGAGGTTGACCAGGTAAGTGTTACATGATTGAGATGATTTTAAAAAAAATTGTAAGTATATCCTCAGCTAACACGGCATGCAAACAATTATAGGTGCTGATTCCGTGCAACGTTGGGGCCCAACATTGGCTGGTGGTAAGCGTCGACCATAGTCACGGGAAGATTGATATTTATGACCCCTGGAGACAGGAAGTCCCGTATCATATCAGGCACCAGCAGGTCTGACCATTACGGTGGTTTTTACCCTCCATGTTGAGTGACTCAGGGTTCCACATAAAACGGCGTCCTGGGCGTCGGGCGTTCACTCGGGAAAATAATCCCTTCTCGGTCAGTCTGGTGCATCCTTCTACAGTCCCCCAACAAAAGAAATCGTAAGACATTCTATTTCATTCACGTGTTTACATATTTTTTATGAACGATTTCTAATGGTGTTTTATGTCCCGAATTGTAAAGGTAACTGTGGTCCCCATACTTTGAGAATTATCGAGTACATAGTGGCGAACCAAAGGCCTTTTGATTGGTCAGAGGACGACATGGGGATAATTCTGGAAAAAATGGCTGTGGAGATTTTTGCTAACTCCAAGCCCGCCAAGTGATTTTTTGTATATTACCATTGTAGTTGTACACAGACATGTCATTATTTCATGAACATTAATTCGTTCATTATTCATTCATTAATATTATTTCATTTATTAATATTAATTCGTTCAATAATAAGTAATTATTGCAATTCAAAATTATTACAATATGATACACTTCCAAAAGTTTTCAATGTGATCAAAAAATTGTCATTCATTCCCTATTAGAGTCAATGTTAGGGCACGTTTGTTTGTTGTGTCAAATTGAATGGGAGATGCTACACTTGCGGCGGTATTCATCGGGAACAGCTCTTCTTGTACCTTCATTAATCATCGGTGGATTTAAACATCTCCTGGAATTATGCCCTGGGTATCCACATCTCCTACAGGATTGTGTAGTTGTCCTCTCCGAAGACGAGACATGGCGACCCGCCCTCGGACGTCCTGCTTGTCTCCTGGAGTTTGGATTCAAAATTACCCTCTGAACAATGTCAGATGGCACAACCCAAGTGGAAGGATGGCCCACCGGCATAATAGGAACCGAGTACGCGTTAATAAGTGTCTGTGTCTTGTAGTAGTCCGCACACAAAGCTGTGAAGTCCAAGTTTCGCTCTCTGTAAAAAAATTGAAAACGATCAGCTTCACCAAGAAAATGATCAGTAGGTTTTCAAAGTTGTGAAGTCCAAGTTACAGTAATCTACAGTGCCGCTGCAAGGGCGTGAGAACATGGAAAATGATCCATTTGAAATTTGTTACAAGTAAAAGTCTTCCGAGTAAGTCTACAGTCCACTGTTTTCCAGACCGTCTGACCAAAAAAATGTTCCAATCGACTGGATTAACGGTCAAATAACCACACTTCTCCACACGTTTAAAGAGCACAAGATGTGTTGTGTCGGTCAAGTGATGACGCATGGTTTGTGCAGCTCTATAGCGATCATGAAACCACCGTTGCAGCATATTCCTAATGAACTCAGCCAGAGTTTACATAGGCAGTTGGCGTGCAAATTTGAGGCATGATTTTATGCATTCTGCAGCATTAGTCGTCATCACCCTATATCTTCTTTCCAGGCAGTGTACACGGGACCACTTGTGTGGACCGGCATCAATGACATAATCATATGCATTCTGGTGCAAGTTTCTTAACTCTTCCATATGCTGGTTATATTCAAATTCAGTGTATGCGCGTGCTGCTTTGTCCATTATTACGGCAACATCCTTCCTATGAAATCGCTTTTTGACATTTTCAGCAAAGTGCCAACAACATATGGTATGGGTGGCATAAGGGAACACTTTAGAAATCCCTGTTTCAATGCTTACATGCCTATCGGAAATGAAAACTAGCTCATCAATATGACCTAGGGCACCCTTCAAGCAATCCAAAAACCATTCCCATGAAAGGTTATTTTCTGAGTCGCCGTACCCAAAAGCAATTGGATACACCTGTTCATTCCCATCTTGTGCTGTTGCAACAAACATTGTACCCCAGAATCGTCCCTTCAAATGGGTACCATAAACGGTAATGACTGGACGTATACACGTTCGGAATCCTCTAAGTGAGGCACTAATCGACATGAAGAAGTATAGAAATGTATCATCTTCGTTGCATTGTAAGTCAGTGATTATGCCGGGATTTTGTTGTTCCAAAACGTAACCAAATGATGGAAGCAGTTGGAAGGTTTCCTCATGTGTTCCATATGTCAGTGACAACGCATAATCGAGGGCGGCGTGTGCCTTACTTTACATGATTTGGATTCCATACATTGATTTCATGTCGGCGATTATGTCTTTCAGACGCATTAGTCGACCATCTTGTTGTTGAAGTCTAGGTGCAATAACTTCTCCAATTGTGACTACACTAGCTTGTCGGTGCCGGCGGTGAATTTCCTCTAACGGACAAGTGTGTTCGTTGACAAAACTTATTACTTGAAAGTATGTGCATTCATCTCTCCTCACTGCTCTTAACTTCCACGTACAATTTCCCATCAAACAAATTAGATGTAATGTTGTCTTATTCGACCTTTTTACCTTCCACTCGAAGTTCTGCCGCATTGCAAAATGGCCTACTAGTCTCTTCAAATCCTTTTTCGTTGCAAAAAACTGGCCTTTATATATCATGCTTGTAGGTTAATCTTCAAACAAGTTCCTGCTTCCACCAATACCAAACGAGTATGATTCTGCTCATGGAATAACCCATGTTCTTGCATTATTTGAATCATCTGCAGTTCCATTAGTCCTCCCCTCGGAGGTCCCAACTATATCTGGTGCACTGGAACTAAATCTGTGTACATGTCTTACACGTTTTTCCATTTCGACAGGTTCTGCATCTTCCTGATTGTCCTCTACATTTTCTACAGAATTTAAATTGCCCTCATTATCCACCTCATGATTCACCCCAACATTCAGTGCTGTATTCTCCTCATTGTTGATGTCATTGTAGATCTCATTGTATTGGTGGTTGTACTCTCTACCATTCATCTCAATATGACAACCAAATACATCGTCGAATTGAGGTTTCGGTCTATTATCATGGGCGACTACTTCCGGTGGGACAACACATATGTTTTCCCCACCATCAATCCCACTTCTTTCTGTGAACAACTGGTTGTTGCCGTCTGAAGATCGAAATTGTTGGGTGTTATCAGGATAAGGGATATCTTCACCAATGACACCTCCCACTGGCCTCTCGATTAGACTAATACATACTTGGGGGATCACCGTATCTTCCCCTAGCATAAACTGAACATCATCATTGTTTCTTATAAATGTACGACATGTAGTCCCAGGAACAATCGATAGAGACTGTAGCTCAACACTGTACTTGTTCTCATCAAACTTCACAATGGTTTGCACGATCGACACCAGTTTGTCGTAACTCAAATTCTTTGACACATACAAACCTTGGTTATTGGAACCTAAATACCTCTGATTTCCGTCTGGTAATTGCTCCCATCGACCGTTGTAAGATATGACTATTCTCACCCTATCCATTGTCCTGTCAAAACCAACATCAAAAAACATTAATAAGGAAACAAATATTTCATATTAAATTTACAATTATAAAGTATTAAACAAAAATCAAAAGTGTAAGATATGAAGCTTTTTTAAAAAACGGATCGAGATTTTTTTGTACATGATCGAGCCGTTTTTGTACATGACCGAGCTATTTCTAACGGGATCGAGCTTTTTTTGTTCAAGACCGAGCTCTTTTTCTACATAATCGAGCTTTTTAATATATGGCTCGAGCATTTTTTCATATGCCTCGACCCTATTTGAAAGGGATCGAGCTCTTTTTTGAAGAATCGAGCTTTTTTGTGAGGGATCGTGATTTTTTTGTGAGGTATCGAGCCTTTTTCAAAAGGGATCGAGCTATTTGTGTGAGGAGATCGAGCTATTTGTGTGAGGGATCGAGCTTTTTTTGGCAGGGATCGAGCTTTTTTTCAGAAGGTTCGAGCCTTTTTTGCAAGGATCGAGCCTTTTCTTTTTGCATATCCAGCACCTATTTTTGGAATCGAGCTTTTTTAGAATTTGTTCGAGACTTAGTTTCACATTTCCGAGCTTTTTTACAAATGTTTCGACCTATTCTTAATACATTTTCACCTTGTATGCCTATGATTATAAACTTGTTTGCACCACTACAACTCAACTCGCCCAAATATATGTACAAAAAAATATGCATACATGTTCATTCATTCTTTGTAAAAAGTTTACAACTCCAGGACATCAACATAAAAAAATTCAGATAACATGTTCATAAATGTTCATACAGTGTTATACCACACAGAAATACAATAAAAAATGGAAATGAAGATCAGAAATATTATTTTACCTTCTTGTACAAAATATGGAATATGTGCAACATCTGGAATACAATAAATCTGGAATGGAGCTCGTTTTGTGAAGAAAAAATGGAGTAGGTGATTGATTTTCAGACAACTTTATTAGACGACAATCTTTAAAGAATAAAATATCGATTATTTAAGGGCAATTTCGGTACCTCACCATAATAGGTGCCATTTAAACTTAACTTATTATAAAGGTGACATCACTACAATTGACCAACAAGAAGGTGACATTCCTCACCATTTCAACTTCTAGAATATCTACGCATGGATCAGTTTTCAACTTGGGTGGTGGACCCATTGCGTGGAGAAGTATCAAGCAATCTTGCATTGTTGACTCCACTATGGAAGCTGAATATGTAGCCGCTTGTGAAGCTGCTAAAGAGGTTATTTGGATCTGCAAGTTCTTGAGTGATCTGGAAGTTGTTCCTTATCTGGATAAGCCCGTCACACTTTATTGTGATATCAGTGGTGTTGTGGCTAATTCCAAACAACCAAGAAGCCACAAAAGAGGGAAGTATATAGAGAGAAAGTATCATCTCATTAGAGAGATAGTGTAGAGAGGAGAGTGATCGTCACCAAGATAGCCTCATAAGACAATCATGCTGATCCGAATACCTTACTGGCTAAAGTGTTTTTGGTTCACCTAGATGGCTTAGGGTTATGAAACATGCCTCACATGATTTAGTGCAAGTGGGAGATTGTCGGGGTTTAAGCCCTAAAGATGTAATTTGTAAATGAATTTAAGAAATAAATAAAATAAAAGTTCAATTCATTCTTGTTGTGTTGTTTATTTTATAACTTGTGCTTATATTTAAGATCCAAGATTGCCGGATGTAATCTCGAACTATGTATATGAGTGTCATATACGGATGGATATAGTAAGAGATGTGCAATCTAAAGAGTACATAGATAGCAAATAAAGTTGGGTACTTTATTTGTGGTTAATCTATAGCTACGGTCCACTCGTAATGTACGGTGATTCAATCCCAAATCATTCATATAAGATATAGGAATTGAGGTACCTTGTATGATGCGATCATATAGAACTGGGAGATGTTCTATATAAATCTTTCACCAAGATCCGTTTACCGATGAGATTCATATATATTAACTAATGATTGCTATATGTGGATGATCTTAATTCTGAGTGTCTTATCAACTCCTTTAGGTTAGATCGTGGTCTTTGATATACCATGGGTGATGTCAGATGCATTTCCTGATCAATATACTTCGTATATTGGGATTACGGTTTGGCTTGTGGTTGGGAAGTTTGTACACAAAAGTGAAATCCACTTCTTCTTGTGAAAAGTAGATGATAGTTCCCTTAAGGGTTGATTCGGGGTTTGAACAATTTGAGCGCTCCCCTGATTTCGTAAGGAAATAGGATTTCTTATCCATTAGAGAATCAACGAAACTTAAAGGATATACGTAATTAGAGGGGTATAACAGACATTATGACCCAGCTCTAATTATTAACTACTGTGGAGGATCACACCATATGAAATAGCTATATCGATGGACATCGAGTTGTATCGGTCTGTGTAAAAGCATCTGTAGTTGAGAGAGTGCTGCTTCGGGTTTTTAGTGGAATAACACCGGAGTTAATAATCAAGGAATATGAATTAAATATTTTAATTAATGATTCCAATGATTATTGGAGCTCAAAATACTGTGGGTCCATTAAGTCCCCTTGATAGCTCGATCGATTTAGGTAACAAGGGTCACGATTTATTAATTGGATTGTCCAATTAATTGTGTTACGAAAGTGACACGTATTTATTCGGGAGTTAATTGAATAATGGGATTATTTAATTAATGAATAATGGTGATTGAATAAATTAAATAATGAGATTATTTAATTATGTTATTAATCACTATATGGAGGGTGTTAGTTGAAATTTGATGGAATAAGATAATATGATTATCTTATTTTATTAAATATATGAAATTGAATTTAAAATGTTTAAATTAAAAAAAAATTATAAGTATTTTTAACTAAAAGATATGAGATTTTTTATTTGAAAGTTTTTTTAAAATCGATCATAGATTTGAAAAGGTTATTTTTTAATTTAAATATATAAATGATATATATTACCAATTAAATAAACCGAGTCAAAGATTTGATTTTATTTAAAAAGATTTTGGTATGGTTGATTTTGAAAAAAAAAAAGGATATAAAAGAGTTTTATATTTTTGACAAAGCTGATCTGATATCAATAAAAAAAACACATACCCTTATCAAAGCAATCATCTATTCATTTTTAGCTTGAGTGCATGTGCGTGAGACGCATGTCAATACACTGCTTTTTTTATTTTGTGCTTTTGTACAAGTGTGTTGACAGAGAGAGAAAACACATCAGTCAATTATTTTTGTACAATTATTTTTGTACAAGATGCAATTTATATTTGTGTGTGCGTGAGACACATGTGTATGAGATTTTGTGTGTAAATGTTACGCATTGATACAAAAGAAAAAGTTTCTTATTTTCTCTACATCCTCCATTCTAAGATCATGAGTCCGTGACGCGCCAACATGCAGTTACCAATCCCGGGATATAATGAGGAAGATCAGTGGTACTAACCAAAAGCATATCGTAAAGTGAAGTAGCCTCCAAACGTTGGTATGGTTTTACTAATATATTCATATTATACTGATTACAATTTCCTGTGTTTACATATTTTTTTATTATTGTAATAGTTTATATGTATTAGTTCTGAAAAATTATGATCCCAAGTTTTCTGGTTCCAGATAGTTTACGATCTATATTGAAAAATTTTAAAACCTATTTTCGATGTGTTACTGGTGAACAGGGTTCCAACAGAGGCTACCTTAAAAATAGAAGTGAAAGAAGGTTTGGTTATACTTCTTCGCGAATACAGTTATATCTTCACTTGGAGTCATGATGAGATGACAAGGATCCCCATCTTCTTACCAGCTTACCGGTTAGAGTCGACCACATCTTTAAACCGGTCAAGCAGAAGAGGTGACATTTCTATCTCGAAAAGAATGCTACAGTCCAAGAGGAGGTCAACAAGTTGTTGAGAGCTGGATTCATCAGAGAAACCCAATACCCTAAATGGATTGCAAATGTGGTAATGGTCATTAAGGCTAATGGGAAATGGTGCATGTGCATTGTGTTAAGATTATGCTCGATAGCAAGAGTGTAATATTGTAATTAACAATCTTTTCATATGAATAAATTGATTTCTATTTTAACAAATCTTAAAGCATTTATAATTTAATTATTATAATTGTCAAAAGTAAATAATCATAAGGTCAAAAGACTATGAGAAAAGAAGAATTGTTCATACATCTAGATATGTATGAGGTAGACACAATTCTTTAGTTAGTCTTGAATAATATTCACAACTTAAGATAGAAGGTTGGGCGCCTTTATCTTGTCAAAGTTGTAGATTCTCTTGCTAGCATTTGAGTGGGATCAAATGTGTTATGATGAGTCTAAAATCATCAATGTGTGGTGTCTTTGGGCAAAAGAATCTAGTGCACTGGGTGTATTGAATAGGATCAAAATGAAATACTTTATCTAGAATCGTCAATGGATAAAAGTTTTCATTTGAAGACAATTGGAGAATCTATCTTAATCCTGAGATAAATGATGGACTTATGGTTGCAAGTGTTATCATTTGAGCTATCAGTGAGTACGATTATATAGCCTAGTCTATCCTCGATAGTTTGGTGGTATTCATTTGTTAATCGATAGAGGACTTCATTTATAGCTTTGGACATCGTGGCTCCATTTATTGAATGAGAGTAGAATACCATCATATGGATGTTTTAAGGTATTGGATATTAAATATTAACGTTAAGTTTTCAATAGTGTCTATTGAAACATGGCTTCTGGACAAGTCAAAATATCCGAGTTCAAAATGTGGTCATATGAGTAAATATGGTAACTTGGAGAGCTATAGGCGGTCTATGAGCTCTTGGCGATTACTGGTATTCTTCACGAGGATACACTTTCTCCAATAAGGTTGTCTAGGGTACAAATGAGTAACATCAACTTATTCTATCTTTATTTAAGAGTTCAATTTTAGTTCTTTAGTGGAATGAACCAAAATTAAATAGATTGGATCTAAGTGAATCATTTGTTAATTGTGATTGGGTTGTGTCTATTGGAGCTTAAATTTAGATAGCTCGCCAAGATCCCCAATCCATACGAACTTGCATGGATCACTTAATATATTCTACCGGACCAATAGGGGTCCATCTAGAATTGCAATAAGGCATGTGAACTTGTTTCTTTTTGTAAGAATAGGTCTAGTTCACATGTAGACTTTTTATTAAGGTCCAATGGATTTAATAAAATGAGAAAAATAATATATGGCCTTTATACTAGGTATGGGCGGCAAAGGCTATGGTGAATAGCTGAAATATATTATTTTTATTTTATTTTTATTTAATTAAATGAAAATTAATTAATTTGTTGATTAATTAATTATTTAATCAAAAGTTAAAATCTTTTCCTATTAGGAGATGGTCTCCTAAAACTATACTATTGTTGGTAGTATAGTTAATGTTAAAGACTATATTTGATGAGTAGATAAATAAAAAGAGTTATTTATCTAATCAAATTAAGAAGTCTTTAATATGGTTACAAATACACTATTGAGTTAGATTAGGAGTCTTGGTATAGGAAAGAATTCTTTTTGGAAAAGGATTCTTGGTCACCAAGTAAAACTACTTAGTGGTAGAATTCTTATTTGAAAAGGATTCATAACCACCAAGTTAATCTACCTACGGATAGGATTCTTGTCAATCAAGTAATCCTTCTAAGAAAAGATAAACTCTCCTAATCTACATCAAAGAGGCAATATTCGGTCATGACATATGAATATAGGATAGGATAGATTTCCTTTTAGATAAGGATTCTAACTACCAAATAAATCCATTTAAGGAAAGGATTCTTTCCACCAAGTGAATCCTTCTTAGGAAAGGATTTATGAGCCTATATATATGAGCATGATGAATTCAGCTAGCCCTAAGGCATTAGAGAGGAATTTCAGCCAAACTTATTTTTCTAAGAGAAAGTTTCGGCCATCATAGGAATTTTGAGGGAGAAAAATCTGATTTTACTCTAGACAAAATTCAATCATCTCTAAGCAATAGTGTGTGAATTCGCCCAAGTAGAGAAAAAAGGGAAACGTTTTTGTTTTCGATAGTATACTAATATCCTTTACATCAAAAGGGTTTTGTGTACAACATCGAATCAAGGTTCACGCGAGTTTCAATAAAATTGATTGATAACTCACAAGTGACAGGACGTTTCTGGATTTTTCTCTTGGAGGATATTTGTAACTAACAAAGAAAAGATATTTGCTTTGTCTCCGTCCTCAGAAATACAATTTAAAGAAAGGGAGCCCACACTCCTAGGTGATTCACGTTCGTGATTGGATTGGAAGATCTTGTGGAATCAATTCGGCGCTTGTTCAATCGTCACGCGAAAAAGGTACGATACTTTTATATACATCAATTAATCTAGGGTTAAGGTTCCTGTTGCATAAATGGGAAATTTTTTAATTTATACGCAAACCCTAATTTCATTTTTTCTCATGCTTCCGCTGCGTTTCTCAACCGTATTTTCCCTACAATTGGTATCAGAGCCCTGATTGTACCCTTGATTAATTGATGTATGTACGTGAATCTTTTTATTTTTATTGTGTATATGCATGTTTTAGAAAGAGATGGCACTCTAGGTATTCGCATATATATTTACATTGGAATGTATGGATATATATATGTTTTATATGTGGATTGTTATTGCTCAATTTTGGTCCTAGAATTTCAATGTAATTTTGTTTAGGGATTGTAACAAGAAGGGTGGTCTATTATCGCCATAATTTTCTTCTTGGTAGGTTCTATTTTTTTTTTATTTAGTTGTAATAAAATAAAAAAACTGCAGTATTTTGTTACGTAAATTCTTCTGTAATACATTCAAGTTTCGAAGACTCGATGGTTTGAAGAATTAGGAGTAACTGGAACAAGTTTGGGACTGAGCAAGCGTTAACAACGAACGTGAGTGCGAAGAGCGCGCAGCCATGTTTGTTGTGGCATGGGCTGTGCACGGCAGCCCCTTTGGTAGCCATGGGCTGTGTATGGCAGCCCTTTATGAGGTTGTGGCATGCGCACGCCCATGAGTAAGGGCGATGGGTGTGCACGCCCATGGGAGGTAGCCAAGGGAGTCCGAAAGACGAAGGTCACGTGAAGACTTGTTCACCAAGAAAGAGTTCTTGTATTCGAAGATAAATGTAATTTACTTGTTTTTCTAGGATGGACCAAAATTGTAGCTATTTATATTATTGTAAATATTGCAATGTTTGTCATTGTTTGATAACATGTCATATAGAATAGGAGTGCCACTCATATATCTTTTTTGGTATGAACATGCATTGAATGGTTTAAGTATCTAAATTGGCATCTAGATAACTTGGTAAATCATTCTTTGGAATTCGATCACACGCCTTAAACAATTGAGTGGGAGAAGGTGTTTTGGAACACCTACGGCCTCCAAGTTTAGTTGAGCTTTATGTTTCGTAATTAACCTCCCAAGAGGTATTCGTGAATGGAATTTAGCAAGATACTTCCTTACAAGGATAGACTAGACAATTAGCCCAAACGATATCTACTCCCAAAGGAGGGATATTCGTGAAGGATTATATTGAAGGTCGATAACTTGGTAACACACTCAATGTGAGTTTATTAATATCCTCCCAAGAGTTCTTGTTAATAAAATCGCAAGGCTAAAATTGAAAACGTTGGTTGTTATGTTAACAATTAGGTGGGACCTGGTCCAACTAGTAGATATTACAAACTCCCAAAGGAGGCATGACATTTATGGGTGTTGGATCACCGTTGAATTTTTACGATTGAATTATTTTATTTAATTCAAGATAAATATTCAAAAGTGATTTATCATGATTATTTACTTATATATTTTTTGTTAATATAAAGGAATCATAACCCCATCCCTAATCAATAGCCTAAAAGATAATACTTTAACTGATGATAATTATGTCACATGGAAAAGGAATATTGGGTTGTTGTTGCAAGTTGACAAGTATAAGTTCATTCTGTATATTCCTTAAACCCCAAACTAATGAATCTACTCAGGAGCAAATAGATGAGTATCAATAGTGGAAGTCTTTAGATGAGATGGCTAAATGTACGTTACAATATGGCCATTATCTCCACCGTGTTGCAACAGCAACATGAAGGAATGGAGACTGCTGCCGATATTATGATGTCTCTAGATAGGGATTCATATGGTTGGTAAAGTTGCTACTGTTAAGACCCGTAAGAAGGTCAAGTAATAATAGAGGAAAAAGCAACTTGGGCCTTCTTAGAAGGAGACCTAGAATGTAACCAAGATCAAAGGGAAGTGTTTCTTTTGTGGTGAAAAGGGTCAAAGGAATAGACTGAATAAGAATCAATTCAACTTGCATGTAGGCAATGGAGCGTTGGTGTCTACTAGTGTAGTGGGAGATATTAGAATCAATTTTGATTCTTATAGGCATTTAGTTTTAATAAACATTTATTATGTACCACAATTCAAGAGGAATTTAATTTCGGTTTCTTTTTTAAATAAATTTGGATATTCGGTTACTTTTAATAAAAGTTTTATTATTAGTAAGAATAACAAATTTGTTTGTAAAGGTACATAGGAAAACAGTTTATTCTATTTGTATTGAAATATCTCTCATTTGTTAGACACGGAATCAACAGAACCTAATCATAAAAGAGTAAAATTATCAAAAGATGAAACCTACATATGGCATTTGCGATTAGGTCATATTAACCTTAATAGGATTAAAAGATTGGTATGTGACGGACCTATAAGTAACTTAAAGGTTGATGATCTACCAACTTGTGAATCTTGTTTGGAAGGTAAAATGGCCAAAAGTTCGTTTACGACCAAAGGCGCAAGAGCCATCGAATGTTTAGGATTGATACACACTGATATGTGTGGACCTATGAGCATTCAAGCAAGAGGTGGATATGAGTACTTCATCACTTTCACGGACGATCACTCAAGATTTGGCTATATGTATCTCATGAGACATAAGTCAGATGCTTTTGATATGTTCAAAGCATTTAAAGCTGAAGTAGAAAATCAGCTTGAAAAACGCATAAAAATCTTGAGGTCCAATCATGGTGGAGAATATCTATCTGGTGAGTTTCAGCAATATCTTATTGATAATGGAATAATTTCTCAGTTTTCTGCACCTGGCACACCTCAACAAAATAGAGTGGCAGAAAGGAGAAATAGAACTCTTTTGGATATGGTTAGGTCAATGTTAAGTTATTCAACGCTCCTTAGTTCTTTTTGAGGATATGCTTTACAAACTACCATATATATTCTAAACAATGTACCATCTAAGTCGGTTCCTAAAACACCGCATGAGTTATGGACTGGGCGAAAGCCTAGTTTACAACACTTAAGGATATTTGGATGTCCTGCGCACATGTTAAATGGAAAGACAGATAAGATGGAGTCCAGTTCAAAAATATGCATATTTGTAGTGTATCCAAAAGGAACAAAATGATATTATTTTTCTAGTCCTTCAGATCTTAAAGTATTTGTTTCGACAAATGCCAAATTTCTAGAAGAGGACTATATGAATAATTTTGTGCCTAAAAGTAGAATTGTCCTAAATGAGCTTTTAGGAGATACAATTCCACAAGAGGTTTCGCAACCAAGCCCAATTGTAAGTTCTGTACCAATACAAGATCAACAATCTACCATACCTCATCGTAGTTGGAGGGTTGTTAGACAACTCGAGAGATACATCGGTCTAGGAGAATCTATAGAGAATCTTCCGGACGACGATGATCCCTATACGTACAAGGAAGCAATGGAAGATGTTGATTGTAGCCATTGGCAAAAGGCAACGTAATCCGAAATTGAATCTATGTTCAAAAACAAAGTATGGTCTCTTGTAGACTTGCCTAAAGGGATAAAACCCATCGAGTGCAAGTGGGTATACAAGAGGAAAAGAGGAATGGATGGAAAGGTGGAAACCTTTAAGGATAGATTGGTAGCTAAAGGTTACACACAGAAGGAAGGTGTCGATAATGAAGAAACCTTCTCTCCTGTGGCCATGCTTAAATCCATTAGGATACTCTTATCCATTGCGGCATCTCTAGACCTAGAGATTTGGCAAATGGATGTCAAGATAGCTTTCCTTAATGGAAGTCTTGACGAAAGCATCTAGATGATGCAACCAAAAGGATTCATTGAAAATGGCCAAGAGGAAAGGGTATGCAAGTTGCAAAGATCCATATATGGATTGAAGCAAGCATCCAGATCCTGGAACATAAGGTTCGATCAAGCCGTTAAAAGTTTTGGATTTATTCAAAACCTTGATGAACCTTGTGTATACAAAAGGATTAAAGGCGATAAGTTGGTTTTCCTAGTTCTTTACGTTGATGATATACTACTCATCGGAAACGATGTAGGTGTATTAACATCAATAAAAGAATGGTTAGCAAAACAATTTGATATAATGGACTTAGGAGATGCAAGTTATATTCTTGGTATCCAAGTCATAAGGGATAGAAAGAATAGAACGATTGCATTGTCCCAAGCTTCATACATAGATAAAATCTTGTCTAGATTTTCCATGCATGATTCCAAGAAAGGTATGTTACCTTTCAGGCATGGAATCAAACTTTCTAAGGAACAAGTTCCTAAGAATGAGCATGAAGAGCAATTCATGAGTAGTGTTCTATATGCATCGGTAGTTGGAAGTCTCATATATGCAATGCTCTGCACTAGACCAGATATTTGTTTTACTGTAGTCATAGTTAGCAGGTTTCAATCGAAGCCTGGTCCTGATCACTGGACGGCAGTCAAGCAAATTTTCAAGTATCTTAGGAGAACGAGAGATTATATGCTAGTATACTCTGGAAGAGATATAATTCCCGTTGGGTATACAGATTCTGATTTTTAGTGAGATTATGACTCTAGGAGATCGATATCAGGATCTGTGTTTACCATTGGAGGAGGGGCAGCAATATGGAGGAGTATCAAGTAATCTTGTATTGCTGATTCCACCATGGAAGCAGAGTATGTTGCCGCATGCGAGGCTACTAAAGAGGCTGTCTGGCTCCACCAATTCTTGATTGACTTGGAAGTGGTTCCTGAAATAAGCAGATCACTATCTATTGTGACAATAGTGGAGCAGTGGCTAATTCGAGAGAACCAAGAAGTCATAAGAGAGGGAAACACATTGAAAGAAAGTATCACCTTCTAAGGGAAATTGTGCATACGGGTGACGTGACGATTACAAAGATCGCGTCAGCAGAAAATCTAGCAGATCCCTTTACAGAGGCTCTTCCTCAAAAGAGTTTTGATGGGCATCTAGAGAACATGGGAATAAGAGATATGACATATTTGTTATAGAGCAAGTGGGAGATTGTTAGGATTATGCTCGATAGCAAGAGTGTAATATTGTAATTAACAATCTTTTCATATGAATAAATTGATTTCTAGTTTAACAAATCTTATAGCATTTATAGTTTAATTATTATAATTGTCAAAAGTAAATAATCATAAGGTCAAAAGACTATGAGAAAAGAAGAATTGTTCATACATCTAGATATGTGTGAGGTAGACAAAATTCTTTAGTTAGTCTTGAATAATATTCACAACTTAAGATAGAAGGTTAGGCGCCTTTATCTTGTGAAAGTTGTAGATTTTTTTGTTAGCATTTGAGTGGGATCAAAAATGTTATGATGAGTTTAAAATCATCAAAGTGTGGTGTCTTTGGGTAAAAGAATCTAATGCACTGTGTGTATTGAATAGGATCAAAATGAAATACTTTATCTAGAACCGTCAATGGATAAAAGTTTTCATTTGAAGACAATCGGAGAGTCTATCATAATCTTGAGATAAATGATGGACTTATGGTTGCAAGTGTTATCATTTGAGATATCAATGAGTACGATTATATAACATAGTCTATCCTCGATAGTTTGGTGGTATTCATTTGTTAATCGATAGAGGACTTCATTTGTAGATATGGGCATCGTGGCTCCATTTATTGAATGAGAGTAGAATACCATCATATGGGGTTTTTGAGGTATTGGATATTAAATCTTAACGTTAAGTTTTCAATTGTGTTTATTGAAACATGGCTTCTAGACAAGTCAAAATATCCAAGTTCAAAATGTGGTCATATGAGTAAATATGCTAACTTGGAGAGCTATAGGCGGTCTATGAGCTCTTGGCGATTACTGGTATTCTTCACGAAGATACACTTTCTTCAATAAGGTTGTCTAGGGTACGAATGAGTAACATCAACTTATTCTATCTTTATTTAAGAGTTCAATTTTAGTTCTTTAATGGAATGAACTAAAATTAAATAGATTTGACCTAAGTGAATCATTTGTTGATTGTGATTGGGTTGTGTCTATTGGAGCTTAAATTTAGATAGCCTGCCAAGATCCCCAATCCATACGAACTTGCATAGATCACTTAATATATTCTACCAAACCAATATGGGTCTATCTAGAATTGTAATAAGGCATGTGAACTTGTTTCTTTTTGTAAGAATAGGTCTAGTTCAGATGTGGACTTTTTATTAAGGTCCAATGGATTTAATAAAATGATATATGGTCTTTATACTAGGTATGGGCGGCAAAGGCTATGGTGAATAGCTGAAATATATTATTTTTATTTTATTATTATTTAATTAAATGGAAATTAATTAATTTGTTGATTAATTAATTATTTAAATAAAAGTTAAAATCTTTTCCTATTAGGAGATGGTCTCCTAAAACTATATTATTGTTGGTAGTATAGTTAATGTTAAAGACTATATTTGATAAGTAGATAAATAAAAGGAGTTATTTATCTAATCAAATTAGGAAGTCTTTAATATGGTTATAAATACACTATTGAGTTGGATTAGGAGTCTTGGTGTAGGAAAGAATTCTTTTTGGAAAAGGATTCTTGGTCACCAAGTAAAACTACTTAGTGGTAGAATTCTTATTTGAAAAGGATTCATAACCACCAAGTTAATCTACCTAAGGATATGATTCTTGTCCATCAAGTAATCCTTTTTAGGAAAGTTAAACTCTCCTCATCTACATCAAAGAGGGGAAATTCGGTCATGTCATATGAATATAGGATAGGATAGATTTCCTTTTAGATAAGGATTCTAACTACCAAATAAATCCACCTAAGGAAAGGATTCTTGCCAACCAAGTGAATCCTTCTTAGGAAAGGATTTATGAGCCTATATATATGAGCATGATAAATTCGGCCAGCCCTAAGGCATTAGAGAGGAATTTCGGCCAAGCTTATTTTTCTAAGAGAAAGTTTCGGCCATCATAGGAATTTTGAGGGAGAAAAATCTGATTTTACTCTAAACAAAATTCAATCATCTCTAAGCAATAGTGTGTGAATTCGCCCAAGTAGAGAAAAAAGGGGAACGTTTTTGGTTTTGATAGTATACTAATATCCTTTACACCGAAAGGGTTTTGTGTACAACATCGAATCAAGGTTTACGGGAGTTTAAATCAAATTGATTGATAACTCACAAGTGACCGGGCGTTCTAAGATTTTTCTCTTGGTGGATATTTGTAACTAACAA
The DNA here is from genome assembly GCA_032871835.1 of Dipteronia dyeriana. NCBI lineage: Eukaryota > Viridiplantae > Streptophyta > Magnoliopsida > Sapindales > Sapindaceae > Dipteronia > Dipteronia dyeriana. The sequence continues at coordinate 40,521,341 of CM065299.1, forward strand.
AGAAAAGATATTTGCTTTGTCTCCATCCTCAGAAATACAATTTAAAGAAAGGGAGCCCACACTCCTAGGTGATTCAGTTCGTGATTGGATTGGAAGATCTTGCGGAATCAATTCGGCGCTTGTTCAATCATCACGTGAAAAAGGTACGATACTTTTATATACATCAATTAATCTAGGGTTAAGGTTCTCGTTGCATAAAAGGGAAATTTTTTTATTTATACGCAAACCCTAATTTCATTTTTTATCACGCTTCGTTGCGTTTCTCAACCGTATTTTCCCTACACATTGACTATACAGATTTTAACTGCGATTGCCCAAATGATAGTTTCCCCTACCCAAGATCGATCAACTGGTGGATTCCACCGTGGGGGGGCAAGCTATTTAGCTTCGTGAACGTAATCCTAAGATACAACCAGATTTTGATGCACCCTGATGACCAAGACAAAACCTGTTTCATTACAGGGCAAAGCCTCTACTGCTACAATGTAATGTCCTTTGGTCTTAAGAATACAGGTACTACGACTGGTCAACCGGTCGTTCAAGCAGGAGATAGGATGGACAATGAAGGTTTATATTGATGATATGATAACCAAGTCCCAGGTAGTATAGCAACACTAGGACCACCTCCGTCGAACCTTCCAGGAAGTAAGAGAGAACTAGATGTGGCTGAATCTTCGGATTCATGGCTCATGGTTCATAAGAAGGGTATAGAGGCTAACCCAGAAAATATCAAAACCATTATAGATTTTGAATCTCTAAGCTCTCTTAAGCAAGTGAAGGTAATGACTGGTCGGATAGCAGCTCTCAACCTCTTCATATCGCAATCCATTGACAAATGCCTTCTTTTTTTCAAGGCTATTAAACAGTGAAGAAACATAAAGTGGGACCAGGCAGTGAGCAGGCTTTCTAATCCTTGAAGAGATATCTAGCAAGCCCACCGTTGCTGGTCAAACAGGTACCTGGGGAAGAGCTACAACTATACCTAGCCGTTTCATAAACAACAGTTAACTGAGCTTTGGTTAAGAAGTGCGGGGATAGAGTTCAATGGCCTATCTACATGTGAGTAGTGCTTTGACCAAACCAGAGAAAAACTACATTCTCCTGGAGAAGCTTGCCTTCGCCGTAGTGACCTCGGCTAGGAAGTTACGCCCCTACTTCTAGGCTCACTCGAATGCGATTGTCACCGATCAACCTCTTCGCCAATTCTTACAGATACCAGATATGTCAGGGAGGTTTGTACTCTAGGCTCTCAAGCTTGCCCAGTTCAATATCAAATATAAAGCCAGGACTACCACCAAATGCCAGGCACTGACAGACTTCGTGGCCGAGTTCTTAGCCTTTTCTGATCTCGATACCATTCCAAACCTAGATTCAAGCTCCCAAAAGGATCAACAACTAGTAGATTGGCTAGCTGACCTAGACATCTAGGTCCTATACATAAATTGGGCATCCAACCAAGCATGTAGCGGAGCAGGAATCATCTTAATTGATCTTGAAAAGGTCAAGCTCAACCATTGTTTTCGTTTCGAATTCAGTGCCACCAACAATGAAACTAAATACAAAGCTTTGTTCGTGGGAATGATGGTAGCAGCCAAGCTCACAGCGAACTACCTCAATGTTATGAGTGATTCACAGCTAGTTATCAACCTAGTGATCGGGCTCTATCAAATAAAGGGTGACAACATGGTAGCTTACCTTAAACAAGTCTATTAGCTTATAACTCAGTTTAATGGGTTCAAAATAGATCACCTCACCAATAAAATCATCGAGTAGACGTCCTTGCCAAGATAGCTACTAACAAAGGTCAAGCTCTACCTAAGAGGCTACCTCTCCAGGTTATATTTCAATCTAGCATAGCAAACGGTAAGGAGGTCAACCTAGTAGACTGACTCCGGTGTTGGATGGATCCTATTATGGATTACATAAAGGAGAAGAATCTTCTCGATGATCCCAATCAAGTTTGTAGGCTCAAAAAGATCTCAGCTCGCTATTACTCAGTAGATGGGTACCTTTACCGCCGAGGCAAATCACTACCCCTGCTTATATGCCTTCACCCCGATAATACTGTTTGGGCACTACGAAAGGTGCATTTGGGAGAGTGTGGCAATCACACAAGAGGAGAGGCACTAGCATATCAGATATTGTGCATAGGATACTAATGGCAAACTTTACACCATGACACGAGACAATTCATTCAATCCTGTGAACCTTGCCAGAAACAACCAATCTAAATCACCTCCCACCAGAGCGGCTCTCCTCTATCAACTCCCTACTACTCATGGACAAATAAAACATACAGTAGTTATGATCGACTACTTTACCCGGTGGGTGGAAGTAAAACCATTATCCAAAATAATAGAAGAGAAAACAACAAAGTTCATCAAAAGGAATGCAGTTTCTAGGTTTGGGACCCTGACATCATTATCACCGACCTGGGTAAGCAATTCGACAACGCGAGGTTTAAGAAATTTTGTGATGATCTAGGTATCAATCTCCGCTTCGCATCGGTCGCTTACCCCCAAAATAATGGCCTGGTAGAACCTACCAATAAAACCATCAAGAAGCTCCTTAAAAAAAACTGTAACAGAAGAAAGGTAAATGGGCAGAGGAGCTCCCTAATGTGCACAGGGCGTACCGTACTACAAAGAGGATCGTGATTGGAGAAACCCCTTACTTCATGGATTTAGGGTTGAAGCGGTTCTCCTATCGAGCACAAACTGACCTTTTTTAGGGTCTAACTGTTAGGATTATGCTCTATAGCAAGAGTATAATAATTTATTTGACAATCTTTTCATATTAATAAAGTGATTTCTATTTTAACAAATCTTATAGCATTTATAGTTTAATTATTATAATTCTCAAAAGTAAATAATCATAAGGTCAAAAGACTATGAGAAAAGAAGAACTGTTCATACATCTAGATATGTATGAGGTTGATACAATTCTTTAGTTAGGCTTGAATAACATTCACAACTTAAGATAAAAGGTTGAGCGCCTTTATCTTGTCAAAGTTGTAGATTCTTTTGCTAGCATTTAAGTGGGATCAAATGTGTTATGATGAGTCTAAAATCATCAAAGTGTGGTGTTTTTGGGCAAAAGAATCTAGTGTACTGGGTGCATTGAATAGGATCAAAATGAAATACTTTTTCTAGAATCGTCAATGACTAAAATTTTTCATATGTAGAAAATCGTAGAGTCTATCTCAAACCTGGGATAAATGATGGACTTATGGTTGCAAGTGTTATCATTTGAGTTATCAATGAGTACGATTATATAGCATAGTCTATCCTCGTTAGTTTGGTGGTATTCATTTGTTAATCGATAGAGGACTTCATTTATAGATATGGACATCGTGGTTCCATTTATTAAGTGAGAGCAGAATACCATCATATGGATGTTTTGAGGTTTGGATATTAAATCTTAACGTTAAGTTTTCAATAGTGACTATTGAAACATGGCTTCTGAACAAGTCAAAATATCCAAGTTCAAAATATGGTCAATGAGTAAATATGGTAACTTGGAGAGCTATAGACGGTCTATGAGCTCTTGGCGATTACTGATATTCTTCACGAGGATCCACTTTCTCCAATAAGGTTGTCTAGGGTATGAATGAGTAACATCAATTTATTCTATTTTTATTTAATTAGCTTTTTAATGGAATGAACTGAAATTAAATAGATCGGACCTAAGTAAATCATTTATTGATTGTGATTGGGTTGTGTCTATTGGAGCTTAAATTTAGATAGCCCGCCAAGATCCCAAATCCACACGAACTTGCATGGATCACTTGATATATTCTACCGGGCTAATTTAGGGGTCCATCTAGAATTGTATTAAGGCATGTGAACTTATTTCTTTTTGTAAGAATGGGTCTAGTTTACATGTGGACTTTTTTATTAAGGTCCAATGGATTTAATAAAATAAGAAAAATAATATATGGCCTATATACATGTGTTGGGCAGCAAGGCTATTAAGAATAGCTTAATTAATATTATTTTTATTTTATTATTTAATTAAATGAAAATTTATTAATTTATTGATTAATTAATTATCAAATTAAAAGTCAAAATCTTTTTCCTAATAGGAGTCGGTCTCCTAAAGTTATACTATTGTTGGTAGTATAATTAATATTAAAGTCTATATTTGATAAGTAGGTAAATAAAAGGAATTATTTATCTAATCAAATTAGGAAATCTTTAATATGGTTAGAAATACACTATTGAGTTGGATTAGGAGTCTTGGTGTGGGATAGAATTCATTTAGAAAAAGGATTCTTAACCACCAAGTAAATCTACCTAAGGAAAGAATTCTTAACTACCAAGTAAATCCTTCTTAGGAAAGGATTTGTGACCCTAATATATATCCAATGAAATTTCGGCCAGCCCATATATATATAATAGGATAGAATTCCTTTTAGATAAGGATTCTTAACTACCAAATAAATCCACCTAAGGAAAGGATTCTTGTCAACCAAGTAAATCCTTCTTAGGAGAGGATTTATGATCCTATATATACGTATGTTAATTTTGGCCAGCCTAAACATTCTATGATGAAAATTTCGGCCATGCTAGGTAATTTTCAAGAGAGAATTTGGTCTAGCAAGAGAGAATTTTGAAGAAAATTTAGTTTTTTGCTCTAGACAAAATTCGATCAACTCATAGATAAAGGGTGTAGAATTCGGCCAAGGAGAAAAGAGAAAAAGAGAACATTTTTGTTTTTGATAGTTCACTAGTATCCTTTACATCAAAAGGGTTTTATGCACAAAATAAAATCGGGTTCACACGAGTTTCAATCAATTAGATTGATAATTCACAAGAGACCGGACGTTCTTGGATTTTTCTCTTGGAGGATAATTGTAACTAACAAAGAAAAAAAAATTGTTTGTTTCCATCCTCAGGTATACAATTAAGGAAAGGGAGCTCACACTCCTAGGTGATTCACGTCCGTGATTGGATTGGAAGATCTTACGGATTCAATTCAGGGCTTGTTAAATCGTCACGAGAAAAAGGTACGACACTTTTTATATGCATCAATTAATCTAGGGTTAAGGTTCTTGTTAGTCAAAGGGAAAAATTTTATTTATACGCAAACCTTAATTTTCTTATTTCTCAAGCTTCCGTTGCACTTTGAACCATTTTTTTCCCTACACTAACACTTCAAACTAGAAAGCAACAAGCTTAAAATAAAGGCCAAGCTGGACCTCTTGGAAGCAAAACAAGATATTGTGGCAGAAAAAGTAGCAGTCTACCAGAGCCGGATAACGAGGTACTATCTGGTACTTCAATAGGAAAGTTAAAGGTAGCAGTTTTAAAAAAGGAGACCTGGTGCTCCGAAATGTAACCCAAAACACCAAAAACCGATCAGACGGGGTACCAATAGAGACGTTTTGATTGGAGCGGTGGTGTAGAAGAAGTTGAATGTCACTTGAGTCGCTATCATAACGGTGGGCTTTCTTCCTGTGAGCTAGACTAGTATAATCGCCTTTGAAGGTCTTTTGTAGGTTGTCGGACGAAGACATGGTAGTCGAAGAAGAAGCAAAGGAAGATTGAAGGAGAGAGGGTCGAAGAAGATGATGGAAGCCAATTAGGGTTTTTGAAATTCAAAAGAACGATTTTTGAGGCTTGAGAAAGACGAAGGGGGACGCTTGTTTAAATAGAGGGAATGAAACAGTAACAGGTGACAGGAGCGTGATCAAGAATATGAAATTCACGGCTGATGGGAAGACAATTTTGATATATGTATGAACCTTTTCACTTTTTTGAAACAGGTAAGGCTTCCAGGCTTGACACATGGACCATCGCATTTAATGAGAATATTTGCTCCCAGATTCTAGTAACTAGCTCAAAATGGAAAATTTCCAAAACGATCCTGAGAACCTGACTACAACCTTAACAAGTCACTGGTGCTCAAGTCAGGGGAAACTTTTGTTAATAGCCATTTTTTGTAGGGAGATCAAAGAGAAATTTTCCACCATATTTTTCCTGATATGATGAACCTCTTGATACTGGTAAGACTTACCTGTTATGAGTACCTCAACACCGGTTCGTGACCATTCCAGGATATCTCTTACCTGTTATCCAAGTGTTGTGGTACCTCCAGCCTGATATCTAGGCACCACATTCAACGCGGTACCCCGAGTACCTCGATACTATCACTTGTGTAGCATCAGTATCTACAGAAAATGCTAGGTACCCGATTGAGTAAACACTATGGTATCTCCTACCTAACACCTTGACACTAGGATGATGGATTGATATCCAAACACTTGATACAGACTCGCAATCTCTTCTAGGTACGTATCTTATTCACCAAGCAGAATTAAGTAAGTCAAAAAGCTCTAGGACTAGTGGTCAAGTGCCACTCCACTAGACTGGTATCTTGAGGTACCTCGCCATTGGTACACAGAATCGTGATTCTTTTCCAAGCTATAGAGTTGACTTTTTCACCATTAAAGTGTCATAATGTGACTAGATAGGTCAACAAATTTGCCATTTATTCGAATTTAAACCTAAACGGAAACCTGACACTATCAACAAGAGTAATTCTCGTGTAATTTATTCCATCGTCGATGTCAATCATTTCTGGTAACACGACTAATCAATTGGTCTAAATTATAGGGATTTGATTGATGATGAAGAGGGATTAAAAGGGGATGTCAGGACCCAGAGAGGGTATCGAAAATTTAAAAGAAAAAGGGCAGAGTTTCTTCGCCATTTTTCTCAGAGGATTTAGCCACTTATTGACACGCACGAGTTTTCCATTCTCCAATCTTTGTAAATAAGAGAGTTCAAGTGATTTATTAAGATCATTGTACAAGTTCTTTATTAAAACAATTTTCTCAATTTGTTTTTCTCCATAGTTGTCTTGTTTACATGCCATCCATATATACATCTTTCTGTGACCATTTTTTAACCTAGATACGAGGTATCTACTCTGGTTGTAATCTATCGAGTAGTAGTCTTGAGGGTGTTGATTGAAATTCCTCACCTTGAGTGAATTCTTGGTCAACACTAACCTAATAATCTACATAAATAATTTGCATGTACAAAGATAGGATGGAATGGAAAGATGCTTGAAATGTGGATACGCTAGGGAAATTACTCAACCATGACAATCCTCCTAATTAAGTGTCAGACTCACCTAGTCCATCAAATGTGCAAGTATGTGTTATAGGCTCGTATCCCCTTAATTAATCTCTACCCTATCTCGATCGTATAGAGATTGCATCCATACAATTGCATGATTTCATTAAGTGTTTTGGGACACACAAATGAGCCCTGTATGCCAGCCTAGTGATACTCTTACTTACTGATCATATACACGGGACATTTAGTTAGGCATGTGATGCACAACCGTGTGAGCCATACTATAGCCAATAATTCATCCACGAGGCTAACCAAATAAGGGAAGGAAACCAAGTGAAAGCATTAAGAATACGAGATACCTATACAACATGTATGTTATATGCTCTGTCCCTTTAATTAATCTCTAATATCTCTTGATGTCTTAGAGATTGCATCCATGCATAAGCATGAATCCATTAAGGATTGTGGAACACACAAACACGGGATCTAAATGCCAGCCTAGTGAGCTCTCAACTTTTTGGTCAAATGTAGAGGATATCACGTTGAACATGTTAATGTGAACAACGCAATATATAACACACAGCCTAAATATCATTCACAAGGTGGCTAACCGAATGGCACAAGGTGGCTAACCGAATGAAAGCATTAAGCACAGTAAATATCCATATTACAATACAAGCACAAGAGGAATTCGGTTTATCTTTTCTACTAAGTAAAGGATTTGGCTTTATCAATCTCCTTAGGATGGCATAAAATGGAGACAAGTTCACTAAACAACAATATGCAACAAAGTGATTATTATTCATTAAGACCACTCAATTTTAATTAAGAGATCATTCTCCTGATTAATGAATTCACCAAAATCAATTCACCACTCAACACAAGCCGTAGGAGAGCAATTGTGACTTAATATAAAGGCCTATTAAGCACAAGAATAATGAACCAAGCTTAATTTCGCATATAAATGCATCAACCAAGCCTTTCCCACACTTTAGGGCTAAAGATCTAGCACTCAATTAATTCAAAGAATGGTATTTTAGCTCATCAACAAACATATAAGCAAACATGGGATGCTAAATTGCACTACTCTTAATACCAATCATGCATGCATGTCAGTTTTGGCCATCAACACGCATGAATTTCATAACAAGGGATTTTATCTTACATAATCAAATAGTATAACAAAACCAAAAGGAAATTAAGAATACTCGTACATATATTTCATAAGTGTTTGTTTACAAAATTCCTAAACTAAGGATACACATCGAAGAAAAACAAGTTATACAAACAGAATTGAGTTTAAAGGAGACAACCATTGAAGACAACTCCTCTGAGCTCTCCTTGATTTCCTAGCTCGGTTTTAGTCTAAAGACCACTCATTTCTTCTTGTAAACTACTCTAAGATAGGTGGATAAAGTGCAAAAAAAGGGTGGTAGAGGTGTATGGTGAGCTCCCATGGAGGAAAAAACCACCATGGGAGCTTAGTTCTCTCACTTATTTGGTGGAGAAGATGAAGAAAATAAAAGAATATGGAAGAGAACATAGAGGTTTTAGGCGTGAAAAAAAGGGAAGAAGGGAAGAGAATTGTGTGTATGAATGAATGAAAGTTGGTGAGTGGGAGATGTAAAGAACGGGTGAATGTGTGTCAATTTTCTTTGATTGAGTGGGGTGTGTAGGGAATGCATGTGTGGTGATTAGTGGGAGGTGGAGATTGGGTTGGCTAGCATCATAGAAAAATTGGAGAAAATGGGGTGTATCTAAAGTATAGGAGTTAAGGTATGAATATGGGGTGAAAAGGGACAAGAATGCCCCATAAAAGTGGCTGAAAATGGCTAAACAGGGACTCCGTGAGTGAGAGACCGCTCGAGGCTCAACCAGACACTTCTCTTGCGCAATTCCTCCAAAAGCCTTAGAATTGCAATATGTAAAAAGCACTGGAAAGTGGACATCTAGGGCATTTTTAAAAGTGGTAATGGGAAACATATTTCGATTGGAAGAGGGAGATATGATCTTTCAAAGTTGAGTGTATTGCATAAGTAATTCCAATTTCAGCCTTCTAACTCCAAAACTCTTCAATTTAGCTCAAACCCATATTTTAAGGGATATAACCTACACAAGGCAAAAAAAAATATTAAATACAAAAAGATGCTCGAAAACAAGACAAATGATAGGAAAATGGGGACCTCAAAAGGTGTATAAATCGCTATTATCAGCTCCCTATTTGATCAAATGACACAACTCTTTCTTTATTTTTTTATCTTTTTTTACAAATTTTTAGCCCATATTTGGGGAATGGGCTATCTGGAATGAATGAAAAAGTCTTTCTCATTTTTTTTTATATTTGCATCTGGTTGATTTCCATCTTGGTTAAATATGCGTGACTTCAGCACTGTCTCAAACTTGATCTATGAAACAGTCCCCTGCATTTACCTGACCTAACAATATCTAGTAATACAAGAAAAGCTAAAATCTGACAAGCACAAAAAGGAAAATGTAACAGGTGGCTGATGCCACATTACTATGGTATTCAGTCAAAAGAAGTCTTAGAAAATTTCCCTAAGGAACATTATCAAAACTGATTATCCTCTCTAGAAGAATCAAGGTATCAAGTATTCCCACCCTGAGGATCTTAGTACTTAGGCAAAAAATTTATTGAAAGAATTCTAGGTATCGAGGCTCCTCATATATATAGTATCCCGGTACCTAGTCAATATCATGCTTGAGGTACAAAAAGTTCGTATTTCAGGAACCGTGGTACTTAGGCGATAATTCTGTCAGGGTACATATCATCCCTGTAAAAGAAAAACTGGTACATAGGCGAGCTTGACCCAGTTGGCAACCATGCCACCCAGATCCTTCATGGCGGGGTTAGCTCTGCCAAGGCAGTAGGATGACCATTTGGTTATCATGGTCTTAAGGAAATGACGGGCAACTAAGGCCATAACTTTGTAACCTTGGTCTGGCTAGCAATTATGCACTTACGATCCATACCCTTCTAAGGGGTGGTAGCCCGACCAAGGCAATATGATGGCCAATTGGTTGATCTTAAGGAAGTGACAGGCAATTAAGGCCACAACTTTGTAACCTTGGTCTGGCAGACAACTATGCTCTTACGATCTAGACCCTTCTTGGGGGTGGTAGCCCGACCAAGGCAATAGTATGGCTAAATGGCTATCCTGGTCTTGAGAAAGTGACGGGTAACTAAATCCACAATTTTACAACTTTGGTCTGACTGGCAACTATGATCTTACTATTCAGACCTTCTTGGGATTGGTAGCCCGACCAAAGCAATAAGATTGCCAATTGGTTGTCCTAGTCTTGAGGAAGCAACGGGCAACTAAGGCCACAACTTCGCAACCATAGTCTTGCTGATAATTATGCTCTTACGATCCAGATCCTTCTTGGCAGTGGTAGCCCGACCAAGGCAACATGATGGCTAAATGGTTGTCCTAGTCTTAAAGAAATAACTGGAAACTGAGGCCACAATTTTACAACCTTGGTATGTCTGACAACTACGCTCTTACGATCCATACCCTTCTTGAGGCTGGTAGCTCGACCAAGGCATCAGGAAAGCAATATGGCTTTTTTTGGTTCATGGCAATCATGGCAAACTTCCGTGGTGAAAACTTGGTGATAGAATGAGACAAATGTAGATGGAGTAAAATGGAGAATTTGTATTGATAATTTAATGGTGATACACTTAGTTTAAGAGATATAGATACCGGTACCTATCCGGGGTGATATAGGTAGGATTCCACTAGGGACTTCGGCTCTCCTATGGGTAAAACCACTTCAAGTGGTCTCCATTCCAAGTATGGTCGATAGGACATCTATCCATGTCTTCCAGCTTATAGGCCCGGCTCGGATTACAATTTTTATCAAGTATTGGCCATCTTAATTTGGTGCTTGTACCCCGTCCAAGCACTTTCGGGTATTCTGGGTTACCTTTCTGAGTATCGGGTCCCCTTCTTTAAAGTTGCGGATTCTGAATTTCTTATTGAAGTACCTCGCAATTCGGTTCTGGTAGACAACTACCCTTTCTATAACCTTATACTGCTTCTCTTGTAGGAGGTCCAGTCTAGCCCTTAACTTGACCTTGTTACCTTCTGGTTCGAAGTGTTGTTTAATGGTAAAGGGATCAACCCTTTAATCTTGCATTAACTGGTAGAGAATTTCGGCGATTTCCTGGTGGCGTGGTATCTTAATGTACCGGTCTGCTAGTGTGGCGCTTGTTCTACCTTGTTGGTGCTTATCTGTTGGTGCTTACCTGGTGGTGCTATTCCTGCTAGACAGGTTGGATGCATACCCCGGATGGGTAATGAACTGGTGTTGAGGTGCTCAGGAACAGAATAGATGTCTTTGTACCTTGTGTTCGGGTTTATGCCCTAAAACTTGTAATTTGTAAATGGAATGTTAATATAAATAAAAGAATAGCTTAATTCATTCTTCTTGCGTCATATATTATGTAAACTTTTGCATTTAACATCCAAGATTGTCGAATGTAATCTCAAACTGTGTATATGAATGTCATATACAAATGGATACAATACGAGACATGCAATCTAAAAAGTCCGTAGATAGCAAATAAAACTTGGTACTTTATTTGTGGAACATATAAGATTGTCGGATGTAATCTCGAACTGTATATATGAATGTCATATACAGATGGATACATTACGAGACATGCAATCTAAAATGTCCGTAGATAGCAAATAAAGCTTGGTACTTTATTTGTGGTTAAACTATAGCTGTGGTCCCTTCCGTGGTGTATAGTGATTATATCCTGGATCATTCATATAGAGATATAAGAATGGAGACACCTTGTATGTTGTGATCATATAGAACTGGGCCATGATCTATTTGAATATCTCACTAAGATCCTTTTTATGATTAGTTTCATATATATCAACTAATGATGGCTATATATGGGTGATCTTAATCATGAGTGTCTTATTGACTCCTTCAGGTTAGATCGTGGTCTTTGATATACCATGAGTGAGGTCAGAGTTGTATTTTTTTATCAATATGCTCCGTATGTTCGGATCGCGGTTTAGATTGTGGCTAGGTGATCGCTTCAAAAGTATACATATTTTAAGCGCCTAATCCTTTACCTTCGTTAACATTTTTGGATATTCTAAGTATTTAATTGCTTGTTAAAGTGTTTTCAGACATAAATACTCATCAAGGGGCATGTTTTTCCCAAGTTGGATCTTTCACATGAAAAGAAGGGATTTTTGGAAAAAATAAGAAATCAACGAGTTAAATCTTGCAGATCCAAGTCGTAGAAGTTTCCCAGAGAGGACTGCGACATATTGCTACGACTTCAGCATAAAATCAAAGCAGTAGTTGTTTTCTAGAGAGGACTGCGACATCAATCTGCGAGTTCCATCTCACAAATCCAACTAGCCGAACAACTCTAGAAACTTCTACTATGTCAAGCTACGACCACTATCTAGCAGATCAGAAACTTTGACATCCATCTACGAGTTCCATCTCGTAGATCCAACAAACAGAGCAATTCCAGACGAAACTGCCACTTCAAGCTGTGAGTTCATACCAGTTCCAGTAGAATTAAGTTGGCTCACAGATCTGCTAGTATCACCTCACAGTTTCTCCTCACAGGAGTTACCCAGAATTCCACAGCCATCAGAATTCGCGACGTCTAACTAGCAGAAGTCACTATGCAACTTCATTTTGCAAGTTCAATCTCGTAGATTTGTCTAGCATTTGCTTTCCACGTCAACAATCCATTTGATAATTCAAAGATTTTTCTACCCATCACCATACCTAAAATATCTTTGTTAACCTAGTATATATATAATATCTTACATTAAGAGAGTGATATATAGTTAGTTTTAGAAAGGGTTAAAAAGTTAGTTAATTTTTGTACATCATATAATCTTACAATAATCTAGGTGTAAGAGTATAAGTTCTCTTAGAAAGTAAACAAATTCATAGTTTTACTTGGATCTTGAAGCAACATTGAAGGAGATTGAAGGAAGAAATTACAATCAAGTCAAGGATCATCTAGGACAATCGGTTGTATCTCTCTCCCTCTTTTTTTTATAGTTAAGAACATCACGTGTAGCTAAAATCCTTGAGATGTGAGGGATAGATGTTCATTTATTGTTAACCATGATCCAAGTCAATATAATATGCTTATCCATTCCATCTTATTCATATATGTGCAATCAATGTATGAACTATACATTCAATTTGATTTTCTTTACATTCATAGCATTTAATATGCTTTATAAGTGGTTGGTTCATAAATCAATATGTTTGAATAAACATAAATTTTATAATCACTTTTCTTTGGAGTAATTATTGATAATGCATGACCATGCTTGTTAATTTCTACTTGCCCTTTTAGATTAAAGATTTCTCTATTCACCATCATTTGACCTAATGAGATGAGGAATTGATGAAAGTCGTTCTCAAAGACCTTTTAAATTAGGGCCACATATTAGACAAATGGATGTTGTTTTAAAGTTATTAATTGAAGATCTTTGTCAACACTTATGTTTCATCATATTCCCTTGTGTCTCACTTGTCTCACTTTTAGTTAACAACTTAAGATCATTCACTAGTCATTTATAGTTAAACAAAGTTATCTTTCAAATTAATTACCAATACCTAGAGTCTCTCCGTGGGAACGATACCCTTACTTGTGTCCGCTATACTTGACAGCGATTCGTACACTTATGAAGGGTCAATCGCGCACTCCATTTCATTCTATTTAGTTTTTAGAGCACCATTGCGTCACTGGGAAGGTTTATACACAATACTAGAATCCGCACCTTCTTGTGATAAGTAGATAGTAGTTCTCTTAAGGGTTGATTCGGGGCTTGAATAAAATTGCACTCTCTTAATTCCGTCAGGAATGAAGGATTTATAGTTCATTAGAGAATTAATGGTACTTAATGAAAAGATATAATTAGAGGGGTATAACGGATATTATAACCCAATTCTAATTATGAACTACTTATGGAGGATTATACCATTTGTAATAGATATTTCAATGGACACCGAAATATATTAGTTTGTGTAAAAACATCTACAGTTGAGAGAGTGCAGTTTCAGGTTTTTAGTGGAATAACACCGAAGTTAATAATCATGAAATATTAATTAAAGAGTTTAATTAATTATTTCTAAGGATTATTAGAGCTCGAAATACTGTACGTTCATTAGGTCCCTTTACTAGCCCGATGGTCACGGTTAATTAATTGAATTTTATAATTAATTGTGTTACGAAAGTAACACGTATTTATTCAGAAAGTAATTGAATAATGAGGTTATTTAATTAATTAATAATGGTGATTAAATAAATTAAATAATAAGATTATTTTATTTTGTTATTAAACACAAAATGGAGGGTGTTAGTTGATATTTGATTTTAGATCAAATAAGATAATATGATTATTTTATTTTATTAAATTAATATTTGAAATTAAATTTGAAATATTTAAATTCAAAATAAATGTTTAATTATCTTTTAAAAGGATATAAGATATCTTGAAAGATTTTAAAAAATCAATTTGATATGGTTGACAAAAAAGAAAAGATATATGAGATATATTTTTTGCTTTTGAAAAAAACCGATTAATGCCAAAAAGAGAAAAGTCAAAGTGTCAAACAAAAGACAAAAAGTTTTTTCTTAGTTTAAGGTGCAAGTCGTGCACAGTGAAACAAAAGAAAAAAAATTACTAACTTTTTTAACTAGAATCGTTCCAGGTGCTTTTACTTTAGGAAGAAACTGTTTTTTCAAATTTCTCTAGATCATTCATTCAAGTTCATGAGTATTGTGACGCGTCCATATGCCGTTAACAATTTCGGGAGATAACCAGAAAGATCAAGTGGTTCAAATCAGGAGCAGATCATAAAGAGAAGGAGCCACCAACGAAGGTATGAAGAAATTATTTCTTCTCTTCTCTTTTATATTTCGATTTCGATTCGATTTCTTGTTTTTACTATTCCGAAAAATAGATCATAGGGTTTACTGGTTCCAGTTTCTTTATGAAAGAATTTTTTTTAAAAGTCCTTCCGCTACGTGACCGGTAAACCGGGCTCTGACATATGGTATTATAGCCAATTTTCGGAACATGAGAATCGATTTCGATGCTTCTATCATGTATGAATGCGTAAGCACCATCTATATGAGTGTATGATGTTTATAACTAAATTGTATAATTTAAACATGGTTGATCATAATTTTTATGGTACATGGATTTTAACTGTAATATTAGTTCTGGGTTATAATAATTTTTTTTTATTTTTTTTCCGACTGTAATCGTTCTATGTAAATCATATTTTGTAATATTATGCGAGAGATCGATTTGAGAAGATGAAGAAATCAGATATGTGTTGGACACATAAAAAGGTTACGCATGTGATGCGTTTGCAATTGAACTACACTATGTCATGCAATGCAAGTGATACGCGTTGCACCGCTTCATTATTGGGCTATGCACATGAGATGCATGCGCATGCATCACAAAGGTCTATTGCACCCCTCTAAAAATTTTACGAATTAGATGTGCAAAGCACATGCATCACAATTCACAAGATCCAAGTGTTACGTGTTGCACAACTGCAACTCACATTGTGTTTGCAACAGATATGCATGCCACATGTTGCACATTGCATTGCTACGTCACATGTGCAAGTGTTGGGCAAAATGTTATGCGTTTTGTGCAATAGTCACGTGCGTGTACGCGAGTAAATTTGGGCCAATTTTTTTTCTTTTAGAAAATCCCAGGTGTACGGAAAATGTTAGAGTAACATTTGGGCTTTAGATTTAATCCATGGGATGGATCCATTAAAAAAATATCAAGTTGGACTTGATTTTTGGGTCTTAAGGCCCGTAAGACCCAAAAGATATTACAGATGGACTAAAAGAAAATATGGATTACAAGAAGGCCAAGGAATGCCTTGGATAATATTTTGAAATTAGAATAATTTATTTAAGTTACATAAACCCATCGTACTCAGTCAACTCAAGTATGTTTTTAATTAATTGATGATTAAGCATTGTCATGCATACACATGTCATTTAGATGAGATGTGCCTACACACACACACACACACACACACACACACACACACACACACACACATATATATATATATATATATATATATATATATATATATATATTGATATGTCATACATGCATTTTAGCCAATTTTATTATGTGTTTTAGTTTTAATGTGATTAAAATGGGCTATGCGCATATATTGCTTTCTATTAATGAGATTAGTTTTTAGGTGTAAAAACTTGGTAATTCTCATTAATTATTAATCTAATTATTAAAGAGTTTAATTAGTTAGATTAATAGGGTTCTTTAATAATATTAGAATTAATTCGATTAAGTCCCTACTAAATGGACCTAATAATGTGTTTAGTTTTAACGGTTAAAACTTGGTAACATATGTTCAATAATTCTAGCCTTAGTAAATTGATTACATAGATTATAATTATTACTAATAAAATAGATTTTTAATAGTTAAAACTATAATAATTTATTGGTTAATTAGAATTAGATTCTAATAAAGAAAGGTTAATGCGCTAGACGACTGGATTGAAATTAGCCAGTTAATCTTGTAGAAATCTAGGTGCATTAACAACTATAGAAAACCTTAGTTATAAAATAGTGAGTGGGAGAGGGATATATGACATTATATCAGTCTCCATCATTAGTTTATCACCGTGAGATCCGGGTGGGGCCTCGTGACGGCTTTGATTTCATCCTCCCTAAAGAGGGTTTTCACAAAAATCAATACCAAGGTTGACTTCCTAACATATAGGATTTCTGAGTGTATTTCGAGATTGACTGACCCTAAGGCGGCAATTCTCGAGTTAAGCTCAAGAGATTTGAAATGATGGGTTATACTCATAAGGTTTTGATTAAACCTGGTTAATAAAAAACTGGACTGAATAAACGATAGTTGAGTGATACTAGAATAAGAGATATTCTGGAAATAAGAAAAGGGGGAGGTCTGCTAGAAGGCAAAAGGTAAGCTTAAGGCAAGAAAAAGTCTAAGAAAGGTAAATATGTTTTACTTGTTTTTGAGTCGTGTTTAGTGGAAGATGATTCTTCACCCTGGATAGTTGATTCAATGGCTACTAACCATGTTTGTTCGTCTTGGCAATGGACTGATTCTTAGACACAGCTTGAGGAGGGAGCTTTCTCTATGCATATGGGGTCGGAGGATATTGTGTCGGCACGAGTAGTGGGTATAATCAGATAATGTTTTTGTAATAATTTTATATTTTTAGACAATGAATTTTACTTTCTTGAATTTGCACGGAATTTAATTTTCGTTTCTAAGTTGTTAGAACAATTATATTTTATTTCTTTTGATAATAAATATGTTATTATCGTATAGAATTGTCTGAATATTTGTTTAGGAATTAAAGAAAACAAGTTGTATGTGTTAAGACCATTAATACATAAAGCACTGCTCAACACCGAAATGTTTAAGGTTGTAAAACCAAAAACAAAACGACATAAGATTTCTCCAGAAAATAAAACGTATCTCTGGCATTTAAGGCTTGGTCATATTAACCTTGATCGGATAGACAGACTAGTAAAAATCGGACCTTTAAGTAAGTTAAAGGTTGGAACCTTACCTGTCTGTGAATCTTCTCTGGAAGGTAAGATGACTAAGAGACCTTTTACTGAAAATGAGCTTAGAGCTAAAGAACCTCTAGAGATTATATATATATATATATACATCTGCAGACCGATTAATGTTAAAGCTAGGGGTGGTTATGAGTGTTATGGAACCATTATAGATGACTACTCAAGATACGGACACGTTTACCTAATACAACAAAAGTCGGAAACATTTAAAAAGTTTAAAGAATTACAAGCTGAATTTGAGAACCGATTATGAAGGACTATCAAGTCTCTACGATCGGATCGTAGAGGTGAGTACCTTAACCAAGAGTTTGAAGACTTCATGGATGAGTATAGGATTGTGTCCCAACTCACAGCTTCTGGTACACCTCGACAAAATGGTGAGGAGAGGAGAAATAGAATTCTACTCGAAATTGTGAGATCTATGATTAGTTTCTCATCATTACCAAATTCCTTTTGGGGATATGCATTACAAAAAGCGGCATACATTTTGAATACAGTGCCATCCAAATATGTTCGTGAGACTCTCCTAGAGTTGTGGAATGGTTGTAAAACTAGTTTTTGATATTTTCGTATATAAGGGTGTCCAACACATTTGCTAAAGAACAGAAGTGGGAAGTTCAAGTATGTGATTTGCTTGTTTGTAGGATACTCCAAGGAGACCAGAGGTGGACACTTCTATAGTCCTGAAGATAACAAAGTATTTGTATCGACAAATATAATGTTTCATAAGAATAGCTATATTAGTGACCATAAACCTCGATCTAAGATTGTATTGAATGAGTTAGAGCCTGGTGAGACTAGTACTCAGTAAACAAGAGTTGTTGATCCACATACATCTGAGAGACAAATGGTTCCTGATCAAGAGACACTACCACCTAGACGTAGTGAGAGGATTGTAAGACAACCTGAACGCTATTTGGGAGTAAGTGAGGGACAATATGTTGTCTCTATTGATAGTATGGATGATCCATTAGGTTTGATGATGTGATCAAAACCTATGGCTTCGAGCAGAATGTTGAAGAGGCTTGTGTCTATAAACATATCATTGGTAAGAAAGTAATTTTCTTAGTCCTATACGTAGATGAAATCCTACTCATTGGGAATGATATGAGATTGTTGTCTAATGTAAAGGGTTGAATGGCTAGCAAAATCCAAATGAAAGATTTGGGAGAGGTGAGTTATGTTCTAGGGATCAAACTTATAAGGGATCGTAAGAACAAACTCATAACATTATTTCAGGCATCCTATATTGATAAGATTCTTGTGCGATTTTCGATGCAAAACTCCAAGAAAGGTAATTTACCTTTTAGGCATGGAGTTCACTTATCTAAGGAATAGTGTCCTAAGACACCTCAAGAAGTTGAGGATATGAGATGTGTACTCTATGCATCGGTAATTGGTAGTCTTAAGTATGTTATGTTATGTACGAGACCGGACATCTACAGTGCAATGGGAGTAGTGAGCATGTACCAGTCCAACCCAAGATTTAATCATTAGGTTCCTGTCAAGACAATTCTCAAGTATCTTCGAATAATGAGAAACTATATGCTAGTGTATTCCGGACAGGATTTGATCCCATTAGGATAAACGGATTTTGAATTTCTTTCAGAAAGGGATTCTAGGAAATCCATGTCTGGATCAATATTCACCCTAGGTCGTGGAGCCATTGTGTGGAGAAGTATAAAGCAATCCTGCAATGTTGACTCTACCATGGATGCTGAATATGTAGCCGCTTATGAAGCTGCTAAAGAGGATGTTTGGCTCCGCAAGTTCTTGAGTGATCTGGAAATTGTTCCAGATTTGGATAAGCCCAATACACTTTATTGTGATAATAGTGGTGATATGGCTAATTCCAAATAACCAAGAAACCACAAGAGAGGGAAGCATATGGAGAGAAAGTATCATCTCATCAGAGAGATAGTATAGAGAGGAGATGTGATCGTCACCAAGATAGCCTAACAGGACAATCATGCTGAACCATTTACAAAGACCTTACCAGCTAAAGAGTTTACGGGTCATTGAAAGGGTTTAGGGTTACAAGACATGTCTCTCATGCTTTAGTGAAAGTGGGAAATCTGAATTTCCCTTTGTCTTTTTAGTGTAAATATACATAGGGGTGAATAGGTACAGGCTTAAATTTTAGTCTTCTTTAAAAACAATACGATTTTAATAGTGCTAAACAAAAATTGCAAACAATGACACAAGATATTTATGTGATAAATCTCCGAAGAGGAAACATCCACGGGTTCATTCCAAAACCACCGGTAAAAGTAAATCCACTAGTAGATAAAAAGATACAATCTCTCAAGTGATCCCTTCACCTAGAAACTGTCCTCCTATCCTACTCAATGAACTTTATGGCACCTTGTTCACCTATTCGGATCCTCCTGACCCAAGGCAAGACTTCTTTGCTTAGCTATCAAAGGCTTCACACATCTAGCCAAGACTTTCTTGCTAAACTATCCATGGCTTCACACCTCTAGTCGAGACTTCCACTTGCTTAGCTATCCGAATCTTCACAACTCTAGCTAAGACTTCCAAATGCTCAAATCAAATAATCAATCTAAGATATGAGACTTCCTACCTCTTCACAAGACACTGATATAAATGCTATGCAAGTGATGCAATCACACACAAATAGAAAATGTTGATCAAACACAATCTATGAACATGCAACAAGATAGCTAGATAATGCTTTCAAAATCAATCAT
Organism: Dipteronia dyeriana; assembly: GCA_032871835.1. Taxonomy (NCBI): domain Eukaryota; kingdom Viridiplantae; phylum Streptophyta; class Magnoliopsida; order Sapindales; family Sapindaceae; genus Dipteronia; species Dipteronia dyeriana. The sequence continues at coordinate 40,541,783 of CM065299.1, forward strand.
CAAAATATCTAGACAACATAAGCATGTTATCAACTAAGAACTTAGATGTGAAAAATAAAATATCAATTGAATATAACCTAGTTCTTGGAAAAAGAAATCAATCTAGAAATAAACATTTAATCACACATGCATAAGGTATTTCTAGAGTCAATTTCATGAAAATCAAGTTTAGTTAGGAATCAATCAATTGAACACAAGTCACACTAAACTCAAAAAACAATATAACAAACCACAAAATGTAATCAAAATCATCATATTCAAGCTCCTTAATCAAATAACTTCAATCAATTAGAAGATCAAAGAAGAAGAACTAAGAAGAAGATGATATACTATCAAATGATGATTCTCGAGTAGAAATGAGCTCACTGCAAAAAAACAAAACAACCTTTGGTTCTAGAAATTATTGTGGTTTGTAGATCTTCTCAAGACACTCAAAATCAATTTTTGAATCAAGTAAATCAGAGTAGAATTGAAGAAGATATTGTTGGGACTATGCTCGATAGCAAGAGTATAATAAAGTATTTGACAATCTTTTCATATTAATAAAGTGATTTCTAGTTTAAAAAATCTTATAGCATTTATAGTTTAATTATTATAATTTTCAAAAGTAAATAATCATAAGGTCAAAAGACTATGAGAAAAGAAGAATTGTCCATACATCTAGATATGTATGAGGTAGACACAATTCTTTAGTTAGACTTGAATAATATTCACAACTTAAGATAAAGGTTGGGCGTCTTTAACTTGTCAAAGTTGTAGATTCTTTTGCTAGCATTTAAGTGGGATCAAATGTGTTATGATGAGTCTAAAATCATCAAAGTGTGGTGCCTTTGGGTAAAAGAAACTAGTGCACTGAGTGCATTGAATTGGATCACAGTGAAATACTTTATCTAGAACCGTCAATGGATAAAAGTTTTCATTTGAAGACAATCGGAGAGTCTATCTCAATCCTCAGATAAATGATGGACTTGTGGTTGCAAGTGTTATCATTTTAGCTATCAATTAGTACGATTATATAGCATAGTCTATCCTCGATAGTTTGATGGTACTCATTTGTTAATCGATAGAGGACTTCATTTATAGATATGGACATCGTGGCTCCATTTATTAAATGAGAGTAGAATATCATCATATGGATGTTTTGAGGTATTAGATATTAAATCTTAATGTTAAGTTTTCAATAGTGTCTATTGAAACATAGATTCTGGACAAATCAAAATTGTTGGGGTTTATGCCCTAAAGATGTAATTTGTAAATGGATTTATGAAATACATAAAAGGAAAAGTTCAATTCATTCTTGTTGTGTTGTTTATTTTATAACTTGTGCATATATTTAACATCCAAGATTGCTAGATTTAATCTCGAATTGTGTATATTAGTGTCATATATAGATGGATACAGTAAAAGACATGCAATATAAAGAGTCCATAGATAGCAAATAAAGTTGGGTACTTTATTTGTGGTTAATCTATAGCTACAGTCAATTCCGTAATGTAGATGATTCTATCCTGAATCATTCATATGAGATATGGGAATGTAGGCACCTTGTATAATGTGATCATATAGGACTGGGCCATGATATATATGAATCTCTCACCAAGACCCGTTTGCCGATGAGATTCATATATATCAATTAATGATGGCTATGTGTGGGTGATCTTAATCCTTAGTGTCTTATCGACTCCTTCAGGTTAAATCGTAGTCTTTGATATACCATGGGTGAGGTCAGATGCATTTCCTGATCAATATACTCTGTATGTTGGGATTGCGGTTTGGCTTGTGGCTGGGAAGGTTTGTACACAATAGTGGAATCCACTGCTTCTTGTGAGAAGTAGATGGTAGTTCCCTTAAGGGTTGATTCGGGGCTTGGACAATATGAGCGCTCTCCTAATTCCGTAAGGAAATAGGATTTATTGTTCATTATAGAATCAACGGTACTTAAAGGATATATGTAATTAGAGGGGTAAACGAACATTATGACCCGGCTCTAATTATGAACTACTGTGGAGGATCACACCATGTGTAATAGTTATATCGATGGACACCGCGTTGTATCGGTCTGTGTAAAAGCGTCTACAATTGAGAGAGTACAGCTTCGGATTTTTAGTGGAATAACACCGGAGTTAATAATCAAGGAATATTAATTAAAGAGTTTAATTAATGATTCCGAGGATTATTGGAGCTCAAAATACTGTGGGTCCATTAGGTCCCCTTGTTTGTCTGATCGATTTAGGTAACAAGGGTCACTGTAAATTAATTGGATTGTCCAATTAATTGTGTTACAAAAGTGACACATATATATTCGAGAATTAATTGATTAATGAGATTATTTAATTAATGAATGTTAATAGTTAAATTAATTAAATAATTAGATTATTTAATTTTATTGATAATTATTAATTATTAATTAACTATTAATTGGAGGGTGTTAGGTTATATATGGATTTAGGTGAAGATAAAATAATAATTTTTCTAAATCATCTATCTAAATATTTGAATTTAATTTTAAATTTAAAATACTTATTATCACTTTTAATATATTAGATATATTTGAAAAGAATAATTAAAAGATATATATCAATTATAACACAAGAGATTGCATTGGATGCAAATTGGTGTTTACACATATATAAGTGTTTGTATAGGATACAAACAAGGATATATATATAAAGAGAATATAAAAGAAAAAAAAAAGAGGTTGACTTTTTATCAAATAAAAAAACGCAGAGCAAAAGTTATATATATACATATTTTTCTTTTGAAAACAAAAAGAGAGTATAGGCGTAATTTTTTAAGAAAAAGTTGACTTTGGTTTTTGTGTGCACCTGATTCACACGCAAAAACAAAAAGAAAAAAAAAACATAAGTTTTGTATGAAATGCAATTTATGTGCATGAAATCAATACACTAAATTGAGAAGAAAGAGTTTCTTCAAGTATTTCTCTACATCCTTCATTCAAGTTCATTAGACCGTGACGCGCCCACAAGCAATTACCAGATCCGGGAGATAGCGAGGAAGATCGAGTGGTTCGGACAAGAGCACATCGTAAAGTGAAGGAATCTCCAAATATTGGTAAGATTGGTTCAGACAGGAGCATATTATAAAGTGAAGGAGCCTTCAAACGTTGGTATGATTTTCTTCTTCTGATTATATCGATTTCCATTTCCTATGTATACATATTGTATGTATTAGTTTCAAAAAATAATTACGATCTCAAGTTCATTGGTCCCGGATGCAGATTATGATCTGTATAAAAATTTTAAAACCTAGTTATGCTACGTAACCGGTGAATGAGGTTCCAACAATTGGTATCAAAGCCAATTTAGTTTTCGGAATAGGAAATTGTTTTCGATGCTCCTGTATGTATGATTGTGTAGGCACGATTTAAATTGATTGTATGTTGTTTTTGTATGTATATTAGTTTTTTTTTTAATTTACAAAAACATGATTGATCATTAATTATATGGTACTGTAGATTTATGGTTTATGGGTTGTATTATTATTTTTATTTTTATTTTATTTTTTTGTTTATATTTTTTTTACTGATATTGTATTGTAAAAAAAAATGTAACATATATTGAAGACCTGGAAAAATCGTGAATAAGGATTCATGAGATGAATCTGAGTGACCTAAAGAGACTGGAAGATATCTGAAGTTACTAGAAGACCAAGGAATGTCTTGAGGATTTTTTATTTTTTTTTTGTAATTTTAGATTCCAATTTTTAGGTTAAATAATTCACAGTACTCGGTCAATTCATATATGATTTATATTATGTGATGATAAATGCATTGTCATGCATATGTATGTCATTTAGATTAAATGTGCCTACATAAATATATTTGATATGTCATACATGCATCATAGTCTGATACTTTATGTATTATTTTTTAATGTGATTAAAATGGGTAAATACATAAGTAGCTATGAATAATGAGATTAGTTTTTAATGGTTAGAAAACTTGGTAATTCTCATTAATATTAATCTAGTTATTAAAGTGTTAAAAAAATTAGATTAACAGGGTCTTTTATTAGGATTAATTTGATTAATAACCTAATAATAAATGATCCGAATAAAGTATTAGGGTTTTAATAGTTAAAACTTGGTAAACACCAACATAATAATCTGACCTTAGTAAATAGTTTACAAAGGCTTAGATTATTCACTAATAGATTAGATTTTTAATTGTTAAAGATCATTAATAATTTATTAGTTAATTAGAATTTGTTTCTAATTAGTTAATGCGCTAGATAACTTGATTAAAGTTAGTCGTTTAATCCTGTAGAGTCTAGGTGCATTAACGGTTAATAGAAAACCCTAATTTTAAAATAGTGAGTGGGAGAAGGATAAATGACATATATATCCCGCATTCTCCATCATTAGTTCAACACCGTGAGATCCGAGTGCGGCCTCGTGACGGCTTTGCTTTCGTCCTCCCTAAGGAGGGTTTCCACAAAGGTCAATACCAAGGTTGACTTCCTAACGGATAGGATTTCTTAGGGCATTTCGGGATTGACTGACCCTAAGGCGGCAATTCTCGAGTTAAGCTCATGAGATCTGAAATGGTGAGTTACACTCACGAAGATTTTGATTAAGTTTGTTAATTAAAAACCTGACTGAATGAACGATGGTTGAATGATATGGAATAAGAGTTATTCTAGAATATCAATTGATTGAGAATGTCTCGGTCTAACATGTAAAGACTTGACTGACCCTAAGGCGGCACTTCTTTATGGTATGTTGGATTGTCATGGTATAGTAACTAGTTTTAGGGTAGTTCTAGTTCGTTAAACATGTGCATGAATCATGTTTAAATTTAAGCCAAAGCACTCACACTTGTTTTAAATAAATGACTGAATGAATGTTTTATTTATTTCAGCAATAATGTCTTCTACATTACTTCAAATTCTCGTAAACGACAAATTAACTGGTGATAACTACACTAAGTAGAAACTATACATTAATGCAATATTGGTCACCAAAGACCTCAAGTTTGTGTTTATGGAGGAATGTCCTCTAGTGCCTGCTGCCAATGCCACACGAACTGTTCGTGAGGCATACGAGCGATGGGTCTCATCTGATGAGAAAGCCTGAACATATTTGTTGGCTTCTATGACAGACGTGCTTGTCACAAAGCATAAAGCAATGAATTCAGCATTCCAAAGCATGGAGTCATTACAAGCTATGTTAGGGCATCCCTTCTAGCAAAAACGACACAAAATTGTTCGTTCCGCTATGCTCGCTCGTATAAAGGAAGGTACATCAATTCGGGAACATGTCCTAAGCATTATGTCCTACTTTTACACAGTAGAAGTCAATGGTTGGGCCATTAATGAACCCAGTCAAGTGAAGATCATACTGATGACTCTTCTGAAAAGTTCGATCAGTTTAAGAGTAACTATGGGATAAACAAGTTAAAGTTCAGTATTGCACAGTTGCTCAATGAGCTTGCTACCTTTGAGTCCTTGATTAAGGACAACAAGGGTAAGACCAGTGAAGAAAATGTTGCTGAACCATTTTCATACTCTAATAAGAAGAAGAGAAAAAGTTTTACTGGGAAAGTGAAGAGTAAGCCCAAAGCAAGAAGAAGTCCAGGAAAAGTAAATATGATTTACTTGTTCTTGAGTAATGTTTAGTGGAAGATGATTATTCACCCTGGATAGTTGATTCGGGGGCCACTAACCATGTTTGTTCTTCTTTACAATGGACTAATTCTTGGACACCGCTAGAGGAGCAAGCCTTCTCAATGTGTGTGGGGTCAAGGGATGTCGTGTCGGCATGAGCAGTGGGCGTAGAATACGTTTTTGTAATAATTATATATTGTTGGACAATGTATTTTATATTCCTAGATTTACACGGAATTTGATTTCCGTTTCTAAGTTGTTAAAACAAAAATATTATGTCTCTTTTAATAATAAGTTTGTTATTATTGGAAAAATGGTCTGAATATTTGTTCAGGAATTAATGAAAACAATTTGTATGTGTTAAGACTGTTAATACATACTACACTGCTCAACATCGAAATGTTTAAGGTTGAAAAACCAAAAACTAAACGACATAAGATTTCTCAAGATAATGACACGTATCTCTGGCATCTAAGGTTTGGTCATATCAACCTTGACCGGATAGACAGACTAGTAAAAAACAGACTTTTAAGCTAGTTAAAGGTTGGCACCTTACCTGTCTGTGAATCTTGTCTGGAAGGTAAGATGACTAAGAGACCTTTTACTAGAAAATAACTTATAGTTAAAGAAACGCTAGAGCTTATACATACAAACGTCTGGGAATCGATGAATGTTAAAGCTAGGGGTGGTTATGAATATTATGTCACCTTTATAGATGACTACTCAAAATATGGATACGTCTACCTAATGCAACGAAAGTCGAAAACATTTGAAATGTTCAAAGAATTCCAAGCTGATGTTGATAATCAATTAGGTAGGACTATCAAGTCACTACGATCGGATCGTGGAGGTGAGTACCTTGACCAAGAGTTTGAAGATTTCATGGTCGAGCATGGGATAGTTTCCCAACTCACAGCTCCTGGCACACCTCAGTAAAATGGTGTACCGGAGAGGAGAAATAGAATCATAATGGAAATGGTGAGATCCATGATTAGTTTCTCATCATTACCAAATTCCTTTTGGGGATATGCGTTACAAACAGCGGCATACATTTTGAATGTAGTGCCATCCAAATCTGTTCCTAATACTCCCCTAGAGTTGTGGAATGGTCGTAAAGCTAGTTTGTAACATTTTCGCATTTGGGGTGTCCAGCACACGTGTTGAAGAACAGAACTGGAAAGCTAGACTCCAAGTCTGTTGTCTGCTTATTTGTAGGATACTCCAAGGAGACCAAAGGTGGACACTTCTATAGTCCTGAAGACAACAAAGTATTTGTATTGACAAATGCAACGTTTTTTTAGGACAATTACATTAGTGACCATAAACCTCGTTCCAAGATTGTATTAAATGAGTTAGAGCCTGGTGAGACTAGTGTTTCATCAACAAGAGTTGTTAATCCACATACATCTGAGAGACAGATGGTTCCAGATCAGGATACACTACCACCTAGATGAAGTGAGAGGGTTGTGAGATAACCTGAACGCTATTTAGGTATATGTGAGGGATAAGGTGTTGTCTCTGTTGATAGGGTGGATGATCCATTGACATTTAAGAATGTAATGGAAGATCCTGATAATGAGGAATGGCTTAAAGCCATGAATCTCGAGATAGAGTCCATGTACTCTAACTCAGTCTGGGATCTTGTAGACTTACCAGATGGGGTAAAACCATAGGGTGTAAGTGGATCTACAAGAGAAAGAGAGGAGTAGACGGGAAGGTAGAGACCTTCAAGGCAAGGCTAGTGGCCAAGGGTTATACCCAGAAAGAGGGGGTCGATTATGAAGAGACATTCTCGCCAGTAGCCATGTTTAAGTCTATTAGGATTCTCTTATCCATTAATGCCTATTTCGATTACAAAATTTGGCAAATGGACGTCAAGACTGCATTCTTGAATGGCATTCTTGATTAGAGCATCTATATGATGCAACCAGAGGGATTTGTGTCTCCAGATCAAGAGCAAAAGGTTTGCAAGCTGCAAAGGTCCATCTATGGACTTAAGCAAGCATCTAGATCTTGGAACTTTACATTTGATGATGTGATCAAAACCTATGGCTTCGAGCAGAACGTTGATGAGCCTTGTGTCTACAAGCGCATCATTGATAAGAAAGTAGTTTTCTTGGTCCTATACGTAGATGATATCTGACTCAATGGGAATGATGTGGGAGTGTTGTCTGATGTAAAGAGTTGGCTTGCTAGCCAATTCCAAATGAAAGATTTGGAGAGGCGAGTTATGTTCTAGGGATCCAACTTATAAGGGATCGTAAGAACAAACTCATAGCACTATCTCAGGCATCATATATCGACAAGATTCTTGTACAATTTTCGATGCAAAAATCCAAGAAAGGTAATTTACCTTTTAGGCATGGAGTCCACTTGTCTAAGGAACAGTGTCCTAAGACACCTCAAAAAGTTGAGGATATGAGACGTGTACCCTATGCACTGGCAGTAGGTAGTCTTATGTATGCTATGTTATGCACGAGACTGGACATCTGCTATGAAGTGGGAGTAGTCAGTAGATACCAGTCCAACCGAGGATTGGATCACTGGGTAGCTGTCAAGACTATTATCTAGTATCTTTGAAGAACGAGAAGTTATATACTAGTGTATTCCGGGTAGGATTTGATCCCGTTAGGATACACGGATTCTGATTTTCAGTCAGACAAGGATTCTAGGAAATCCACATCTGGATCAGTATTCACCTTGGGTAGTGGAGCCATTGTGTGGAGAAGTATCAAGCAATCTTGCATTGCTGACTCTACCATAGAAGTCAAATATGTAGCTGCTTGTGAAGCTGCTAAAGAGGTTGTTTGGCTCTGTAAGATCTTGAGTGATCTGGAAGTTGTTCCAGATCTGGATAAGTCCATCATACTTTATTGTGATAACAGTGGTGTTGTGGATAATTCCAAGGAATCAAGAAAACACAAGAGAGGGAAGCATATAGAGAGAAAGAATCATCTCATTAGAGAGATAATATAGAGAGGTGATGTGATCCTACCAAAGATAGCCTTACAAGACAATCATGTTGATCCATTTACAAAGACCTTACCGGCTAAAGTGTTTTCGGGTCACCTAGATGGTCTAGGGTTATGAGACATGCCTCACATGCTTTAGTGCAAGTGGGAGATTATTGAGGTTTATGCCCTAAAGATGTAATTTGTAAATGGATTTATGAAATAAATAAAAGGAAAAGATCAATTTATTCTTATTGTGTTGTTTATTTTATAACTTGTGCGTACATTTAACATCCAAGATTGCCAGATGTAATCTCGAGCTGTGTATATGAGTGTCATATACGGACGGATGCAGTATGAGACGTGCAATCTAAAGAGTCCATAGATAGCAAATAAAGTTGGGTACTTTTTGTGGTTAATCTATAACTGTGGTCCATTCCGTAATGTACGATGATTCTATCCTGAATCATTCATATGAGATATGGGAATGGAGGCACCTTGTATGATTTGATCATATAGGACTGGCCATGATCAATATGAATCTCTCACCAAGATCCGTTTACCGATGAGATTCATATATATCAACTAATGATGGCTATATATGGGTGATCTTAATCCTGAGTTTCTTATTGACTCTTTCAGGTTAAATCGTGGTCTTTGATATACCATTTGTGAGGTCAGAAGCATTTCCTGATCAATATACTCTGTATGTTGGGATGGCAGTTTGTCTTGTGGCTAGGAAGGTTTGTACACAATAATAGAATCCACTCCTTCTTGTGAGAACTAGATGGTAGTTCTCTTAAGGGTTGATTCGAGGCTTGGAAAATATTAGCGCACTCCTAATTTCGTAAGGAAATAGGATTTGAAACAAATATTATAATGTGTAATATTAATCTAGATGGGGGTGATTAGATTTTGAATAAATTTTATCCAATTTTCGTTAAAGGTCAAGTTGACGAAAACGTCCCCATCTAGTTACAGAGATACAAGTGTAATAAATGCAGAAATAGTAAAGACACTTGAGATATACGTGGAAACCCTCCAAATGGAAAAAACCACGGGCTGATGAGTGCGCCACACTAGAACCTCGAATCCACTAATGGCAAAGGAATTACAACCTAATCCCGATTTAATCCACCACTATTACATAATCCCGGTATAAGTGAACCTAGTCCATCTTGCTTGCGATTTAAGCTACCTACTCCCGGAAGCAACACAAGTCTTACTTCTCAATGAAGAGATAAAGAGTCCTAAGTGAATATATGATGATATTCAAAGAACAAACAAGGCAAGGGAACCCTATATGCTTATCTAGGATAATGAGATGACAATTAATGCAATCCTAGATATCAAGAGCTAAATGACATGTTCAAGAAGCTTAGCTAAACATAGATCAAACAATCCTATGAAGCTATCACAATACAACACTCAATCATGTCATCACAACAATCTCTAATTTGTATCTAGAAAATGTTCTAAGAGCATACAAATAATTAAAGAGATGGCTTAGCAAGGAAAACACTTAACTTGTAAAAAGATAGTTAAGAACTTACCAAACATGATGTGATGAAGCAACCCTATCCATTGATGCACTCTAAATGAACTTAGATGATGCAAGATGAAGCTTTTAAGCATATGGGAATGCTTTGAGTGATTAAAAATGAGTTCTTGGAAGAGTTTTTCCTTTGAAATGTGTTCTAAGGAAAATATGTGATGTTTTAAACCCATACACGATCTTAAACCAATGAGTTATATATATATATGAGATCCAAAGAAAGTGAGGTAGTTTTGGAAAAAATGTTCCAGCTTCCTCTATGTGCGCTGGTCTAGTAGCGCACCACCAGTGCACAGTCTATTTTTACAATAGGCGTTGGACGACCGGCGCAGGTCAGTGGCACAACACATGCGACGATCCACTGGAATGTTACGCTGGTGAGGATGTGCTAGTCGAGTAGCGCACCACCAGCGCACTGCCCATTTTTACATCTTTGCGCTGGTGCAGCAGTGCAACTCAGTGGCACAACACATGTGACAATCCACTGGAATGTTGCGCTGGTCGAGTAGAGCACCACCAGCTCAATGCTTATCTTCAACACTCAAACACACACAATCAATAAGTTCAAGAGTGATGAAAAATGTATCCTATTCTAATGCCTAGCATGACATAAACTTTAATTACAAGATGCAAATAAATCAACAAGAGTCATTTAAATCAAAATGCACACAAGTACAAACACTCAACATATATGAATTAAAGTTATGCATGAATTTGTGAGTGTGTGCAACTATCTCTTCAAAGTAAGTAAGCACAAGAATTTTACCTTCGGTGCTTCTCCTCTTGAGGTCTTGAGAGCCTAAGCTACCCTTACATAATACCCCAAAAATGTGATTTGTTCACGAAATAAGCCAATCAATAAATGAGGACTTTACAATCTCCCCCTTTACCTATTTCGTGACAAAACCACCACTCACATTGATCCTCACAAAACAAAATAAGACACTAGGAAGATATTCTACATTACAAAGAGATAAACATAAAAAAACTTCAAAACTTCAATCTCTTGTAGAACTATCAGCCCTACACACAAAGCAAGCACAAATACACTTTCCAACCAAGTGCATGTGAGATGATCAAGTGAATATAAAACAAAAGCAATTGCATTCAATAATATGAGTATGACATCGTGAAATGCTCATGCAATGCTCCCCCTCAACGGGTTACTCCCCTTGCATGTAATCTCCCCCTCAAACAAGTACCACTCCCCTGAAAGCCAACATATGAACTACTCCCCTAACACCACAAAGCTAGGTCAATGTTACTCCCCCTTTTTATCATGATATAGGCAAAGGAGAAGTCCCCAACCGGGTCACTCAAGGCAAAGAAAGCAAGGAGCATACAAGATTATTGCATAATTATATAAGCCACATTTATGCAACTCTATTAATATGAGAGAAACAAGGAGATTTATTTGAAGAAAATGTGTGAATCAAAAATGCTTTGCATACAAGACATATTGCATTCAAGTCCAAAAACAATGGTATTTGGCAAAGCAAATGACAAAGGTTTCCAATATAATTCAAACCAATTTCACCATTTGTCATGAGAGAAGCAAGGATATAGAGATTTTATAGATATCAAATTTAATGGCACTATATCCAACTTTATAAGCTAATCATGGCATAACCAACTTTGCACCCTATTTGATTTTTCCGGGAGGATACCTGTATGATAGTAGCCATGTTCAACTAATAAAGAAAGAGAGACATTGATGCAATATTTTATTCTCACCAGCTTTTTCACACAATATTTTGCATTTAACAATTGCAATCATCAATTCATGCTTTATCATTTTTCATTAGCATGTCATCAAAGAATCATCATGTCATGGAGATAATTATAGGTCATTCAATATGTACTTCCTATGTAGATCTCCTAGTCCAAAAATGCATTTTTGAACATAAATATGACATGGATTGTAATCAAAGCAAAGTTCACACTTATTGAAGAAAATACAATATACTATAATAAGTGCAACCAAGCTACTCAAGCAATCAATAAAGGAGCATAAACATTTAAAAAAAAATATGGGATGCAACAAGTATACAATCTCTCTTTGCTTGAGTTCCCCTTATGGGGTTAAAGACCACAACACATCACTCCATTAAACAGATCCCAATAGATCTACAAAAAGTCTTGAATCGAGTAGCAGCTAAGGGTTTAGTAAATAGATCGGCTAGTTGATCATTAGTACCTACATGCTCAAGTACTATGCATTTGTTCTCAATTAGTTCTCTAATGAAATGATGACGGATGTCAATATTCTTAGTTCTAGAATGTCGAACCGGATTCTTGGAAATATTAATTGCACTCATGTTATCACAAAAAAGAGTAGAGTACCTCGATTGAATCCATAGTCAACTAGCATTTGCTTCATCCAAAGGAGTTGTGTTCATCCACTCCCAGCAGCTATGTATTCGGCCTCAGCCGTGGATAAGGAAATCGAATTTTGCTTCTTGTAAAACAAAGAGACAAGGTTGTTCCCAAGGAAAAAGTAACCGCCCGATGTACTTTTCCTATCATCACAATTTCCTGCCCAATCTGCATCACTAAAGCCTACAAGACTAGCATTAGTGTCAAAAGAATACCAAATTCCATAGTTAGATGTTCCATTCACATATCGAATGATTCTCTTAACGGAAAAGAGATGGGATTCCTTAGGATCCGATTGTTACCTAGCACACACACCCACACTAAAAAAGATATCGGGCCTACTTACGATCAAATAGAGCAAGCTACCAATCATGCCACGATATAAAGTTTGGTCCACACTTTTACCACTAGCATCCTTGATTAGCTTCAAAGTGGTGTTCATGGATGTATCATAATGTTTGGCACTTTTAAGGCCAAATTTCTTCACTAGGTTTTTGGCATACTTAGCTTGGGATATGAAAATCCCATCATCCATTTGCTTAATTTGTAAACCTAGAAAATAACTTAGCTCACCAACAAGACTCATCTCAAACTCATGAGACATGACATCAACAAATTGTTGGACTTTGGTGTCATTTGTGGAGTCAAAGACTATATCATCAATATAGATTTGAGCTATAAAGAGCTCATATTTATCTTTCTTGATGAATAGAGTCTTGTCAACACTACCCCTAGTGTAGCCATTGTCTATGAGATATTGGGTGAGATGCTCATACCAAGCCCTTGGTGCTTGTTTCAACCCATATAAAGCTTTGTTGAGGTGGTAGACATGATTAGGGTGGTGAGGATCCACAAACCCTTTGGGTTGCTCAACAAACACTTCCTCTTATAAGAAACCATTGAAGAAGGCACTCTTAACATCCATTTGATATAATTTGAACTTGTGCAAACAAGAAATGGATAAAAGAAGCCTAATGGACTCAATCCTAGCAACGAGAGCAAATGTCTCCTCAAAATCAATACCTTCAATTTGAGAGTACCCTTGTGCTACAAGCCTAGCCTTGTTTCTCACAATGTTGGCTTCCTCATCGGATTTTTACCTATATACCCACTTGGTGCCTATCATATTGGTGTTCTTGGGCCAAGGAACTAGAGTCTAAACCACATTCCTTTCAAATTGGTTAAGCTCTTCTTGCAAAGCAAGAACCCAAAATTCATCATTTAAGGCTTCATCAACCTTTTTGGGTTCTAATTGAGAGGTGTAACAAGTGTAGCTAATAAGATTAGACATTTAATGCCTAGTCCTAACACCCTCACTAACCTCTCTAATGATGTCATCATTGTCATTGAGTTTCCTAACCCATGGAGCAGGTTCTTTTGAGTTCAAGAGAGGAATCCTATATACCCACTTGGTGCCTATCACATTGGTGTTCTTGGGCTAAGGAACTAGAGTCTAAACCACATTTCTTTCAAATAGGTTGTGTTATGTCATCATCAAGGTTAGTCTTTTCAATATTAGAAACATCAACAACCTTCTCCAAAGGGGAGTCATCAACTAGTTCTACCTCTTTCTCATGGTCATTAGACTTGAGCCTAGTATCATCAATGACAACAATAGATGATTCCATTACGGTCCTAGTTTTTAGATTGAAAACTCTATATGGTCTACTATTCAAGGCATAGCCAATGAAGATACCCTCATCACTCTTAGCATCAAATTTTCCAAGTTGATCACGGTCATTCAAAATGTAGCATTTGCTTCCAAAGGTGTGGAAATAGCTAACATTTGGCTTTCTACCTTTCCATAACTCATAGGAGGTTTGCCTAGTATGGGGCCTTAGAAAGACTCTACTTCCTATATAGCACGCCGTATTGATGGCTTCGGCCGAAAGATTCCTTTGGACTTTGTTGCTAAGCAACATCACACGGGCCATTTCTTGAAGAACCCTATTTTTCCTCTCAACAACTCCATTTTGTTGAGGTGTCGTAGGAGCCAAAAACTCATGAGAGATGCCTAGACTATTTCAATAGTTTTCAAAATGTGCATTCTCAAATTACTTCCCATGGTCACTCATAATCCTTTTAATGCTTTTAATCTTGGAGTTCATTTCATTTTGAATTTTGGAACAAAGCATTTTAAACTTGTCAAATGTTTTAGATTTTTCTCTAAGAAAATAAGTCCAAGTGTACCTAGAGAAGTCATCTACACACACAAAAATGTACCTCTTTCCACCTAAACTCTCGGTTTGCATAGGACCCATAAGATTCATGTGGAGAAGCTCTAGAGGTTCCTTGGTGGATAAATACTTGTCCTTTTTATGCATACTTTTGGTTTGCTTCCCTTGTTGGCAAGGTCCACAAACACCATTTACCTTTTTCCCAAGCTTGGGAAGGCCTCGCACAATATTGAACTTATCTAAGATTCTTAAATCCCTATAGTTCATGTGACCAAGTCTTTCGTGCCACAACTCAATTTGTTCATCCTTGGACACATTGTAAGACACACCTCTAGCCTCAAGACAATAGCAATTGTCACTATATCTCATATCTTTTAACAAGGTTTGTCCATTAGACAATAAGATAGAACAATCATCTTTCCTAAACAGGACGGAAAGTCCGTCATCACTAAGATGTGAAATGATTATCAAATTAGCTTTTAAACCATTAACATACAAAGCATTGGACAAAGAGGGTAATCAGGGAATGGAAATGGTTCCCTTTCCTTTAACCTTCTTTTTGGATCCATCACCAAAGGTGACATTTTCTCCCTCCTCCATCACAAGAGTCTCAAATAAACTCTTATTTCCAGTCATGTGCCTAGAGCACCCACTATCCAAATACCAAAAATCACAAGAATGAGCTTTCAAGGCAATTTGTGCAACATGGCAAAAGTGTTAATCCTTTCTAATCCACATAGGTGCAATATTTTTCTTCCTAGTGGTCAATGGTACATTGGTTCTAAGTGTCCTATGATCATGCAAAGTTGCTTCATTTTTCCTAGTGACATGCATCATGGCTCTAGATGTCCTAGAATCTTGCACATGTGTTCCAATTTTCCTAGTGACATGCATCATGGCTCTAGCCATTTTCTTCTCTATCATGCTTTCAATTCTACAAAATTTGATATATCTAAAGCAATTTGGTCTAATATGACCATCAATACCACAAAAATGACATATGGGAATAAAGTTAGGAATCATACCATATCCTTGAGGATGCATTGTAGCCTTCCCATGTCTTTGTGGTTGTCTCGATTGTTGATGAGGAGCTTTCCTTATTTGCTGTTGAGCAAGACTTGATTGCTTCCTTGGTTGAGCTTCCATGATAGGTATCTTCCATTTATGAGCTTTCGGTTGAGGGAAGTTAACCTGAGAAGCCCTTGTAGGATGGGCTTGAGGTAGGCTTCTTGGTGCCACCTTCACTTGAGCACTACTTGAACACTCTCCTAGGTCAAGTTTCTTCCTAGGTGATTGATTAGAAGAGGACCCACTGAAGTTCATGCATCTTACAAAAATGGTCTTCCTTGGAGTGGAGGACACATTATCATCTTCAAACCCAAGCCCCTTCTTGTCACTTGGCCTCTTTCCAACATCTAGCATATGGTCGAGTTTTTTGGTGCTAGAGTTCATCTTGGCCAACAACTCTCTAGCATCTTCAAGCTTTTCTTCAACCCTTCTTCACTCCTCTTAGATCTCACCAACTCTTCATTTAGTTGGTCAACTTGAGTTGAGAGGTCTAGGTTTTCTTCTTTTAATCTCTTGATTTCATTTTTGTTCTTTAACCTTAAACTCTCAAACTTAGCCATGTAGTCCTTGAGATCCATCATATCCACACTTTCATTTGTGGATTGTGATGAAGATCCATCATCACTTGATTAGTTTTCCTCTTGACTTTTATTCTCTTCTTCACTAGCATCTTTGCTCCTTAGAGAGGATGTAAATGCTATGAAGTTAGCCATGAGTTCTTCATCATCCGAAGACTCATCTCCTTCATTAGAGTTATCACTTTCACTCCACGTGGCAGCCATCACCTTTCCCTTTTTCTTGACCTTGTGATTTGCACATTCCGGGGCAAAGTGACCTATCCTACCACATTCATAGCATTGGAATCCTTTCTTCTCGGTCATTTCTTGCCTAGGCTCAAACTTTTTGAAGGGAGCCTTTTTCTTCAAATTTTGACCCTTGGATCCAAAACCTTTCCTCTCAGACTTGTAGAATTTCTTGAAATTCCTCATTAGCAAGGACATTTCTTCATCCGAGTCATCACTCTCCTCCTTCTTAACTTTGGAGACTTTCAAAGCGATATCCTTTTACTTTTTCGGTGGTGTGGGGTTAGGACAATTCCTAGATTTATAAGCTAGAAGCCTCCCAATAACTTCACTTGGCTTCATATCCTTGTAACCACTATTTTCTTCTAAAGCTGTCACCTTAGACTCAAATCTATCAGGTAGAGATCTCATAATCTTCTGCTTGATCTTCCTATCCGAATAAGGATCACCAAGTTGATGACTTTGGTTCACAATGTCCATCAACCTCACTTCAAAGTCATTGAAGCACTTGTTCTCATCCATCTTGAGCAATTCAAATTGTGTTAGGAGAACTTGAAGCTTCGACTTCTTAACCACATCGGTTCCCTCATATGCAACTTCTAGGATATCCCATGCCTCCTACGCTATCTTAGTATTTTGAACCAACTTGTACGGGTTCTCATCCATTGCAGATAGGATGGCATGCATTGCCTTCCTATTCCACTTTGATGCCTCAAACTCTTGTGCATTCCACTGTGCCATTGGCTTGAGTATATCATCTTCTCCATCTATAGGAGTCATCATGGGTAGAGTGTAGCTATCTTCAACCGCCATCCACGCCCTGTCATGAATTTGGCAAATATACGACTCCATCTTGCCTTTCCAAGAGGCATAATTCAATCTGGTGAGAAGTGGAGGTCTAGTGCTAGAAGCTCCCTCGTTGCCACCGTTTCCACTCATTGTGTTTAATTAATGAATGATATGAATGCAAATGTATGAATGATCAATACACACATAAAATGCAACACACACCAAAATGAGCAAGGATCACCTTTGTATGTCTAGAAACCTGCTCTGATACCAATTGAAACAAATATTATGGTGTGTAATATTAATCTAGAGGGGGGGTGAATAGATTTTAAATAAATTTTACCCAATTTTTGTTCAAGTTCAAGTTGACGAAAATGCCCCTATCTAGTTATAGAAATACCACAAGTGTAATAAATGCGGAAATAGTAAAGACACTTGAGATATACATGGAAACCCTCCAAATGGGAAAAACCATGGGCTGATGAGTGCGCTACACTAGAACCTCGAACCCACTAATGGCAAAGGAATTACAACCTAATCCTGATTTAATCCACTACCACTACCTAATCCCGGTATAAGTGAACCTAGTCCATCTTGCTTGCGATTTAAGTTACCTACTCCCGGAAGCAACACAAGTCTTACTTCTCAATGAAGAGATAAAGAGTCCTAAGTGAATATATGATGATATTCAAAGAACAAACAAGGCTAGGGAACCCTATATGCTTATCTAGGATAATGAGATGACAATTAATGCAATCCTAGATATCAAGAGCTAAATGACATGTTCAAAAAGCTTAGCTACATATAGATCAAACAATCCTATGAAGCTATCACAATACAACACTCAATCATGTCATCACAACAATCTCTAATTTGTATCTAGAAAATGTTCTAAGAGCATACAAATAATTAAAGAGATGGTTTAGCAAGCAAAACACTTAACTTGTAAGAAGATAGTGAAAAACTTACCAAACAAGATGTGATGAAGCAACCCTATCCATTGATGCACCCTAAATGAACTTAGATGATGCAAGATGAAGCTTTTATACACATGGGATTTCTTTGAGTGATTAAAATTGAGTTCTTGAAAGAGTTTTTCCTTTGAAATGTGTTCTACGGAAAATATATGATGTTCTGAACTCTTACACGTCCTTAAACCAAAGAGTTATATATATATGAGATCCAAACAAAGTAAGGTCGTTTTGGAAAAAACGTTCCAGCTTCCTCTATGTGCGCTGGTGACGTGCGCTGGTGACGTTCGCTGGTCGAGTAGCGCACCACCAGCGCACAATCTATTTTTACAATAGGCGCTGGACGACTGGCGCAACACATGCGATGATCCACTGGAATGTTACGCTGGTGAGGTTGCGCTAGTTGAGTAGCGTACCACCAGCGTACTGCTCATTTTTGCATCTTTACGGGGGTGCAGCAACGCAACTCAGTGGCGTAACACATGCGACAATCCACTGGAATGTTTTGCTGGTCGAGTAGCGCACCACCAGTCCAATGCCTATTTTCAACACTCAAACACACACAATAAATAAGTTCAAGAGTGATGAAAAATGCATCCTATTCTAATGTCTAGCATGACATAAAACTTTAATTACAAGATGCAAATAAATCAACAAGAGTCATTTAAATCAAAATGCACACAAGTACAAATACTCAACATATATGAATTAAAGTTATGCATGAAATTGTGAGTGTGTGCAACTATCTCTTCAAAGTAAGTAAGCACAAGAATTTTACCTTCGATGCTTCTCCTCTTGAGGTCTTGAGGGCCTAAGCTACCTTTACATAATACCCCAAAAATGTGATTTGTTCACGAAATAAGCCAATCAATAAATGAGGACTTTACAGGATTTATTGTTCATTATAGAATCAATAGTACTTAAAGGATATATGTAATTAGAGGGGTATAATGGACATTATGACCCAACTCTAATTATGAACTACTGTGGAGGATCACACCATGTGTAATAGTTATATCGATGGACACCAAGTTATATCGGTCTGTGTAAAAGCGTCTACAGTTGAGAGAGTGCAGCTTCGGGTTTTTAGTGGAATAACACCGGAGTTAATAATCAAGGAATATTAATTAAAGAGTTTAATTAATGATTCTGATGATTATTGGAGCTCAAAATACTGTGGGTCCATTAGTTCCCCTTGCTAACCCGATCGATTTAGGTAACAAAGGTCACGGTATTTATTAATTGGATTGTCAAATTGATTGTGTTACAAAGTGACACGTATATATCCGGTAATTAATTTAATAATGAGATTATTTAATTAATGAATGTTAATAGTTAAATTAATTAAATGATTAGATTATTTAATTATATTGATAATTATGAATTATTAATTAACTATTAATCGGAGGGTGTTAGTTGATATATGGATTTAGGTGAAGATAAAATAATAGGATTATTTTATTTTACTAAATCATTTATCTAAGTATTTGAATTTAGGTTTAAATTTAAAATACTTATTATCACTTTTAATATATTCGATATATTTGAAAAGAATAATTAATATATATATAAGAGAATATAAAAGAAAAAAAAAAGAGGTTGACTTTTTATCAATTATAGAAACGCAGAGCAAAAGTTATATATATACGTATTTTTCTTTTGAAAACAAAAAGGGAGTGTAGGTGTAATTTTTTTAAGAAAAAGTTGACTTTGGTTTTTGTGTGCACCTGATTCACACGCAAAAACAAAAAGAAAAAAGACATAAGTCTTGCATGAGATGCAATTTATGTGTGCGTGAAATCAATACACCAAATTGAGAAGAAAGAGTTTCTTCAAGTATTTCTCTACATCCTCCATTCAAGTTTCTTAGACCATGACGCGCCCATAAGTAGTTACTAGATCCGGGAGATAGCGAGGAAGATCGAGTGGTTCAGACAGGAGCACATCGTAATGTGAAGGAGCCTCTAAACGTTGGTAAGATTTGTTCAGACAGGAGTATATTATAAAGTGAAGGAGCCTCCAAACATTGGTATGGTTTTCTTCTTCTGATTATATCGATTTCAATTTCCTATGAATACATATTGTATGTATTAGTTTCAAAAAATAATTACGATCCCAAGTTCATTGGTCCTAGATACAGATTATGATCTGTTAAAAAATTTTAAAACCTAGTTTCGTTGCGTAACCGGTAAACGGGGTTCCAACAAAAATATCCAAGTTCTAAATGTGGTCATATGAGTAAATATGGTAACCTGAAGAGCTATAGGCGGTCTATGAGCTCTTGGCGATTACTGATATTCTTCACGAAGATACACTTTCTCCAATAAGGTTGTCTAGGGTATGAATGAAAATTATTAACTTATTCTATCTTTATTTAAGAGTTCAATTGTAGTTCTTTACTGGAATGAACTAAAATTAATAGATTGGACCTAAGTGAATCATTTGTTGATTGTGATTGGGTTGTATCTATTGGAACTTAAATTTATATAGTCCGCCAAGATCCCCAATCCACACGAACTTGCATGGATCACTTGATATATTCTACCATACCAATTTAGGTGTCCATCTAGAATTGTATTAAGGCATGTGGACTTGTTTCTGTTTGTAAGAATGGATCTAGTTCACATGTGGACATTTTAAAGGTCTAATGGATTTAATAAAATAAGAAAAATAATATATTGGCCCATGTATATGTGATGGGCGGCAAGGCTAAAATATAAAAGCCTAAATATATTATTTTTTATTTTATTATTTAATTAAATGGAAATTAATTAATTTATTGATTTATTAATTATTTAATTAAAAGTCAAAATCTTTTTCCTAATAGGAATAGGTCTCCTAATATTATATTATTGTTGGTAGTATAATTTTAACGATTATATTTGATAAGTACAAATAAAAGGAATTATTTATCTAGTAAAATTAGGAAATCTTTAATATGTTCACAAATACTCTAATGAGTTGGATTATGAGTCCTGGTGTAGAGTAGAATTCTTCTTCGAAAAGGGATTCTTTTTCACCAAGTAAATACATCTAAGGGAAGGATTCTTTCCAACCAAGTAAATCCTTCTTAGGAAAGGATTTGTGATCCTATATATACCACCTCTTGAATTTCGGCCAACCCAAGTTTTTTATGAGTAAAGTTTCGGCCAAGCAAGAGAGAATTTTGAGGGAGAAAAATTTAGTTTTCTACTCTATACAAAATTCAGTCAACTCATAAATATAGGGTGTAGAATTCGGCTAAGGAGAAGAGAAAAAGGGAACGTTTTTGTTTTTGTTTTTTATAGTACATTAGTATCCTTTACATTAAAAGGGTTTTGTGTACAAAATAAAATCGGGTTCACACGAGTTTCAATCAAGTAGATTGATAATTCATAAGTGATCAGACGTTCTTGGATTTTTCTCTTAGAGGATTATTGTGACTAACAAAGAAAAATATTTTGTTTGTTTCTATCCTCAGGTATACAATTTAAAGCAAGGGAGCCCACACTCCTAGGTGATTCACGTTCGTTATTGGATTGGAAGATCTTACGGATTCAATTCGACGCTAGTTCAATCGTCACGAGAAAAAGGAACGATACTTTTATATACATCAATTAATCTAGGGTTACGGTTCTTGTTATTATAAAGGGAAATTTTTTAAAATATATATATACTAAACCTTAATTTTTCACACTTCCGTTTTGTGATTTTCCCAATAATTGATATCAGAGACAGGTAGTACCCTTGATTAATTGATGTATGTGTTCGTGAATCTTTTTATTTTTAATGTATATATGCATGTTTTAAAAAGAAATGACACTCTAGGTATTCACATATATATTTACATTGGAATGTATGGATATATATATATATATATATATATATATATATATATATATGTTTTATATGTGGATTGTTATTGCTCAATTTTGGTCCTAGAATTTCAATGTATTTTGTTTTGGGAGTGTAACAAGAAGGGTGGCCTATCATCGTCATAATTTCCTTCTGGGTAGTTGCTAAATTTTTATTTATTTTGCTATTGTAATAAAAATACTGCACGATATTGTAATAAATAAATAAACTGCAGTATTTTTTTATTTAAAATTCTTCTAAAATACATTCAAGTATCGAAGACTTGAAGGTTTGAAGAATTGGAAGAAACCGGAAGTTTGGGACCGTGCGAGCCATAGCAACAAACGTGTGTGCGAAGAGCACACTGCCACATTTGTTATGGCAAGGGCTGCGCACGGCATCCCCGTGAAATCCATGGGCTGCGCATGGCAGCCCTTTATGGGTTTGTGGCATGCGCATGCTCATGGGAAGCGGCCAAGGGTGCGCACACCCATGGGAGGCAGCCAAGGAAGTCCAAACGACGAAGGTCGCGTGAAAACTTGTTCACCAAGAAAGGCGTTTTTGTATTCCAAGATATATGTAATTTACTTTTTTTCTAGGATTGACCAAAATTGTAGCTATTTATATTTTCATAAATACTACAATATTTGTTGTTGTATGATAATATGTCATATAGAATAGGAGTGCCACTCATAGTATGAACATGCAATGAATGGTTTAGGTATCTAATTGGCATCTAGATAACTTGGCAAATCATTCTATGGAATTCGATCACACACCTTAAACAATTGAGTGGGAGAAGGTGTTTAAGAACACCTACGGCCTCCAAGTTTAGTTGAGCTTTATGTTTCGTGCAATAACCCCCCCCCCCCCCCCCCCCCCCAATAGGTATTCATGAACAGAATTTAGCAAGATACTTCCTTACAAGGAAAGACTAGACAATTAACCCAAACGGTATCTACTCCCAAATGAGGTATATTCGTGAGGGAATATATTGAAGGTTGATAACTTGGTAACACACTCAATGTGATTTTATTAATATCCTCCCAAGAGTTCTTGTTAATAAAATTGTAAGGCTAAAATTTAAAACGCTGGTTGTTATGTTAACAATTAGGTGGGACCTAATCCAACTAGTAAATGGTGTGAACTCCCAAAGGAGACGTGACATTTATGGGTGTTGGATCACCGTTGAATTTCACGATTGAATTATTTTATTTAATTCAAGAAAAATATTCGAAAGTTCGTTATCATTATTATTTACTTATATAATTTTTGTTATTAAAAGAAATCATGACCCAATCCTTAATCAACATCCTAAAAGATAATACTTTAACTGATGATAATTATGTCACATGGAAAAGGAAAATTGGGTTGTTATTACAAGCTGAAAACCATAAAATTTGCTATGTCTATTCCTTAACAACCAAACTAATGAATCTACTCAGGAGCAAAGAGATGAGTATTAGTAGTGGTAGTATTCAGATGAGATGGCTAAATGTACGTTACATTATGGCCACCATCTCCGACGTGTTGCAAAAGCAACATGAAGGAATAGAGACTGTTGTCGATAAAATGATGTCTCTAGAGAATATGTTTGCTATGAGGTCTAGGACGACTAAGAGAGAGGCAGTGACTGCTTTCATGAATCTTAGGATGAAACCTCGACAGGCTGTGAAAGATCACATGATGAAAGTCATAGTACATCTGAACATTGCTGAACTGAATGGTGCTAAGAAAGATGGTGAGATGAAAATTGACATGATCATCAACTCACTGTCAGATTCCTTTGATCAGCTCAAGTTGGACTACACCTTGAAAAATAAGGAATACACCTTGCAAGGCCTGATGCAAGATGTTCAAAGCACCAAGATAATCCCTGTGAAAGGCAAGGATCAAGAGATTCATATGCTTGGTAAGTTGCTATTGTTAAAGACCCGTAAGAAGGTTAAGAGACAACAGAAGAAAAAACAACTTGGGCCTTCTTAGAAGGAGACCAAGAAAAAAACCAAGATCAAATGGAAGTGTTTCCTTTGTGGTGAAAAGAGTCAAAGGAATAGACTAAATAAGAATGAATTCAACTTGCATTTAGGCAATGGAGCGTTGGTGTCTACTAGTGTAGTGGGAGATATTAGAATCAATTTAGATTCTTATAGGCATTTAGATTTAATAGACGTTTATTATGTGCCTCAATTCAAGAGGAATTTAATTTCAGTTTCTTGTTTAAATAAATTTTGTTATTCGGTTACTTTTAATAAAGCTTTTGTTATTAGTAAGAATAACAAAATTATTTGTAAAGGTACATTGGAAAAAGGTTTATTCTATTTGCATAGAAATATCTCTCACTTGTTAGACAAGGAATCAACGGAACCAAATCATAAAAGAGTAAAATTATCAAAAGATGAAACCTACCTATGGCATTTGCACCTAGGTCATATTAACCTCAATAGGATTAAAAGATTGGTTAGTGACAGACTTTTAAGTGACTTAAAGGTTGATGATCTACCAACTTGTGAATCTTGTTTGGAAGGTAAGATGACCAAAAGGTCGTTTACGACCAAAGGCACAAGAGCCATCGAATGTTTAGGATAGATACACATTGATGTGTGTGGACCTATGAGCATTCAAGCTAGAGGTGGATATGAGTACTTCATCACTTTCACGGATGATCACTCAAGATTTGGCTATGTGTATCTCATAAGACATAAGTTGGATGCTTTTGACATGTTCAAAGCATTTAAAGCTGAAGTAGAAAATCAGCTTGAGAAACGCATAAAAATCTTGAGGCCTGATTGTGGTGGAGAATATCTATCTGATGAGTTTCAGCAATATCTTATTGATAATGAGATAATTTCTTAGTTTTCTGGACCAGGCACAACTCAACAAAATGGGGTGGCAGAAAGGAGAAATAGAACTCTTTTGGACAAGGTTAAGTCAATGTTGAGTTATTCAATGCTCCCTAATTCTTTTTAGGGATATACTTTATAAACCGCAATGTACATTCTCAATGATGTACCATCTAAGTCGGTTCCTAAAACACTGCATATGGTATGCAAGGGTATGCAAGTTGCAAAGATCCATATATGGATTGAAGCAAGCATCCAGATCCTGGAGCATATGGTTAGATCAAGCCATGAAAAGTTTTGGATTTATTCAAAACCTTGATGAACCATGTGTATAAAAATGATTAAAATGATATACTACTCATCGGAAATGATGTAGGTGTATTGACATCAATAAAAGAATAAATTATGGTGGATGAATAAATGAACACTCTCAACTTCGAATCACTCAAATTGGAGTTCAAATGAAGAAGTTATGGTGTTTGGAAGGTGAGAAAATTTAGAGAGAAAATTCTGCACAATTGATTTGAATTTCTTCTTAGAATGAAATGTGATAGGGAAAGAATTTATAAAGGAGTGGGAGACTTGGACATGTGAAATGACCAAGAGGGGCAAAATGAAGCCAAGAAAGCTTTCTGCCCGAGATGGCACGTGGGCATCTCGGGGCAGAAGGCTGCTGCCCCGAGATGCCCACGTGCCATCTCGGGAAAGAAGACAATGCTTGCTTCTTTCTCCTTCGACCCTCCTTCCCATTCTTCGACCGTTCTTCGGCCTCCGAACTCCGAATTTGAATTCGAATCCGTTTGCGGATTACAAACCATAACTCTCACATGGACATGGATATATAAGATACTTAACCCAGAATATAATAATTCGACTTGATATACGAAGACGAACACAATGTATGAAACATGGGTTGAAAGTGTAGTATCTTTTAACTCTGAACTTGAAATCAATAGTATGAGTAACCGAAATGACCGGAACTCAATCAAGAATGATTTAAGACTAAATCCAATTTCAATATCCATGTTATACAAACATATACATACACAAACACAATTCACACTAGAATGCAAACTACATAGAGATAGTTTCCAATCATGCATATTCCAAAACATGTTATTTCCAAACCAATGCATGAGCATTCATCTTAAAGTGTGTGAATGTGTTATACATGGTGCACAACGATGCAGGGACACATATGAATAAATTGTATGTGTGTGCCTATAAAGGTGCACAACGATGCAGGGACACAAATGTATGATATGTGTGTGTATGCCTAAGCCTTGTAAGAGAAAGATAAGGATAAGGTCTTAGTATACCTTTGTAGAACCAAATTGCATCCTTTCTCTTTAAAGACTTAGAACTTGCTTTGACTTGTTGTTTCTTCTTCCTTGAAGCTTGAATCATCATGAACCTAAACAACTAAGTCATTACAAGTAAACATCATTTTGATATGGAATTCATGCCAACACAAACTAAAACCTAACAATCTCCCCATTTGGCAAATTCCATGTCAAAACACCTTTACATTTACTACAAATATAAAAATGAAGATAGGTCACAAAATCACTCCCTCACATTACAATGAGTAAGATTCCTATAACTTATTTTCACCAACTCTTGAACTTTATCTAGATCTTCTCTTGAAGCAACCTACAAATCATCTCAAAGCACAATGCATATACAAGAGAAAAACAACAAATGGCAACATATAATATGGATAAGAATATACAATTAAGTCCACAAATACATGTATCTCCCCCTTAATACATGCCAAATACAAGAATTCTTAACCAAATCTTAAGACTAATTATTACAAGCCATTGAAAGTCCAAAAGTTCACAAAAACAACATAAAAAGGAAACTAAGTAACTAGCAATTCATAACAACTCTTTCTCCCCCTTTTTGACATG
The DNA here is from genome assembly GCA_032871835.1 of Dipteronia dyeriana. Classification (NCBI taxonomy): domain Eukaryota; kingdom Viridiplantae; phylum Streptophyta; class Magnoliopsida; order Sapindales; family Sapindaceae; genus Dipteronia; species Dipteronia dyeriana. Next base: position 40,568,687 of record CM065299.1, read on the forward strand.
AAATGATGCCAAAAGGTAAGAAACATACCATGAGACTCAAATACTAGCTACTAGATCCAGCAAAGAAAGATGTGCGTGTAGTTGACCTAACATAATGCTTGAGAGGTGGTCTTGAACTTGATGCAATACACACCTCCAACTCTTTTATTCTAGCATCTTGTTTTTCAACTATAGCACTAAGCTCATCAACCTTCTTCTTCAAATGCAAAGCTCAATCCGGAAGAATGTTTATGCTAGTCTCTTGACAATTAACTTGTGAACTAAAAAGTCCAAAAGTATCACATGTCTTACCCTTATCCTTATATGACATGTATGACACACGTTTATCACTATACTTTTCCAAGGGTTGTACCAACATATCATCTCCACTACTTTGAACACCAAGAGCTAAACACAAAGAAGTTATAAACCCCGGTAATGCAATCTTCTTATCTCCTCTAGTGTAGAAAGCCGTATTATCCAAATAGAACATAAGCAAATCCCCAAGGTTTATAGGTTGATTAGTCACTAAGGCATACACTATTTTGATCTTGTCTTTATTTAACTCGGTTGAATTCGAAGATCCAATAATATTTGTGCAAATGAAAAGATGTCAAAATGCACTTGCCTTAGTTAACTCATGTTGACTAATATATGCTCTACCTTTCCACTCAAAAGAAGCATAGTCATATAGAGTTCTACCCATGAATTTAAGATTCTCAATGATATCAACATCTAGAAAGTTTGAATCAATATCACTAGATAGCCCAAGAAATTTGTTAATGTTTACCGGGTTAACTCTAAACACAACACCCCTAACATCCATCAAAGCATCCAATAAGGTGGCACTCTCTCTATATTCATGACAAAATTCTCTAACAATAATGTCATTCACTATTCCTATCATGCTCACCTAAGATTCCCAATTTCTATCCTTAATGCATTTAAGAGCATAAGAATATTTACATTTACTTAAGTCAATGCCTCTCTCTTGAAATATCTTCTTAGTTGTAAATATCCCTAAATCCTTTGACCTTAAAGCTTTGGATCTCTTTGAGGTTGACTTGGCTTTCACAATGGGGTTCAATTGATTTCCACTTCCGGTAACTTTAGTTCTTCCCATTTGTTCTTGTGAAATAAGATGCTATAAACATACAAAAGTGAGTGAAAGACAAAACAAGCTTACTAGTCACAAATATATAAAACAATGACATATGACTTAAGAATGAATCATCATGCAAGACAAAGATAGTGAGTAATATCTTACAAGTATCATTAAGTCAAAATATGCCAACATGTAACAAAATGAAGCATGTGAACATATCATAAAAGAGAACAATGTCTAGCATAAAATGCTCCCCTTTGATAAATTCCATGACTAAGATTCATGATAGCATAAGGTTCACAAGGAAGTTCACACAATCACACATTCAAGCAATTTGAAGAAATATCAACAAAACAAGCTTCATATGCTAAGAGAGATACACAAAGATTTTTCAAGTTCTCTCATAATTCTTCAACAATTGCAAAGATATCATCATACTCATAAACAAAGTTTGTATGTGAGAGATATTCTTCAAATATATATCAAGAAGTAGTTTGATAATCAACATGCAAACAATTTCCAACAACTATTCATCTTAAGCTTTTTCCATAAAAAGTCAAACCGATTATCATCCGGAATTTTTTGCTTTTAAGAGAATAGATTTTCAACATATAAGCGTGTGTGTGCATGTGGCTCGTCATCTCATTCCTGTTTTTCAACCCGAGCTCATTTGATTTTCAACTAAACTCCTTTTTAAGCCTTCCTCCTTTTCTTTTTAGGCTTTGAATCAAAGATTTTTTTTTATTGATTTCATTTCAACACTTCTTTGATTTTTCCATTTTTTTTTACATAAACAAAAATTCACTTCATGACGGCTTTCACTCGTCACAATGGTGTAGCTCTTTCCAACATTGGGTAGCTTTCACAACCAAGGTGTGTAGCCCTTTTTATGAAGGTGCTCGTTGAGTTCTATGTAATTGCCGAAGCAAAATGGATACTAACCATAGGTCATTTTAAATGTACTTAAGCACAAAAACTTCAAGATGTATCCAATGTTTACATATTAGTAAACTCAACCTACTAACAAAACATATAAGAGAAGCAAGGTGCAATTTTTAGAAAACCAAGATTTTATAGCTCATGAGCACATGATCTAAGAGCAATAAGTAGAGACTTATTCAAGCTCATTTCTTCTCTAATGAATAGCTTTCAAAGAATATGAAGCTCATATTTTCAAAAGTAATGTCACTCAATATACTAAACACAAACAATCATCAAAGTTAAGATCAATGTGAACATTATCACTATTAGATACTAAATTAGCAAATGTCAATGAGAACCATATGTATACTATACAAAATTCTCTAATATGACATGCTATGAGATGTATGTCAAAAATTGAGTCAAAAGATGAATATCTAAGAGAATATGCATTAGAGTATAGAGATACCTTTTTGCACATTATATTCACCAAATATCATACTTCCGCCATTTTTATGAGCACTCTTGCCTTGAATGTCCTCATGACACCAAGTTGACGATGTTTCACAACAAGAGTATAAAAAGCTTAATATCTCAACTCAATCAACACATATAACAAGAGAACTTCTTCAAAGTTAATCAACAAATTTTGACCATCATACCAATCAGGATGTGAGATAACCAAGTTCATATCAATACATGGAGTATTCAAAGCTAGCAAGCAAGAATTCTCAACACAATTGATATATAGCCTCAAAGCTATCTCACATGTGCTTCTTATATTAGTGATAAGAGCACTCACCCTTGAACCACTTTTCTTGGGTGTACCTACACAAACATTTCCAATATCATCCTTGACAACAATGTTAAATCTAGAGTAAAGTCCTTCAATGACTTGATTAACAAGAATATCATTAACACACTCTTTCTTAACATTTTCAACATAAGCTTTGTTAAGTTGAACAAGATTAGAACTCTTTCTACTCCATAACTTTTTCTCTTGCTTAGCAAAATTATCATGTTTCTCAACTTTCAAGGCCTTAGCATGTTCAAGTTGAAGTTTAATCTCCTTATCCCTATATTCATTTCCTAATTTGCATTTTTCAATATATTTATAACACCTAGGCTTAATGTGACCTATTGTGTTGCAATAATGGAAAATTGGAATAAAATATGAGATTGTAGCTTTTGGAGTTGAACTAGCTTCACTAGGAGTTTGCAAAGATACCTTGTTCGCCAATTTCTTCTTGGTTTTTGATCTTCTCTTCTTGTGTGGTTTCTTATCAATCATGACTTCATCAAAGTGTGTAGGAAGTGGTGCTTCCAAGAGCTCATCTTTAACTACCAAGTCATCTTCACCACTATGAGAATTAACAAGATTCCTAACACTAGACACACTAACCGAATCATTCACTAAATCCTTGATAGCCTCCTTAGCTGTGTCTATCTCTTCCATCAATTCTTGTTCTCTCTTCTTCAAAGAAGATATCACATTATCCTTCTCAAGGTTAATCATTTCAAGTTCTCTAAACTTCTTCATAATATCACCTTTTTCACCAAGAAGTCTACGAGTAACAACCACAAACTCATCTAGTTGCTTCTTGATCAAATCATCCTTCTCAACTACTTCTCTTTGAGCATTCTCTAGCTTCTTCAAGCTTTTCTATCTTTTTCAACAATTCAAGATTAGTAGGAATGGAACTAGAGCTTCCATCATGATTTGCATCAAGGTTCTTGTTCAAAGATATTGTACTACCAACATCTAGTGAAGAATGACAAGCCGTTAGAGCTACAAAGTTGCTCACCAACTCTTCATCACTTGAAGACTCATTACGAGAGCTCTCATTGTCACTAGAATTATCATCACTCCAAGTAGCCGCCAACACTTTGCCTTTCTTGTCTTTCTTAGATGGCTTCTTGGTGCACTCACTAGCAAAGTGACCAAAACCTGGACAATTATAGCATTGAACCTCTTTCTTGTTCAAGGCTTGACTATTCTTCACAATCATTGGAGATGATGTTCTCTTGACTCCTTTTTCCTTAGAAGACTTGCCTTTAGTTTTGGCGTTCTTCTTTAGAAACTTTTTGAACCTTCTAACCAAGAGTGCCATTTCTTCATTTTCATAATCACTCTCCTCCTCAATAGCATTGAGAGCAATTCCCTTACTCTTGATCTTAGGCTTCAAGCACATCTCATAAGTTTGGAGAGACCCAAGCAACTCATCGATGTTCATACTATCCACATCCTTGCTTTCCTCAATGGTCGTCACCTTTGATTTAAATCTCTTAGGAAGAGACCGAAGGATTTTCCAATTTAAACGCTCTTTTAAGATAGGTACTCCAAGTGCTTGACATTGGTTAGCAATATTAAGAAGCCGGAATTTGAAGTCTTCAAACTTTTCTTCCTCACCCATACTTAAACCTTCAAATTGTGATGCCAACATTTGAAGCCTCGATTTCTTCACCGCTAAGGTTCATTCATTAGTAACTTTGAGAGTATCCCAAGCTTCCTTTGCGGATTCAAGATTTTGGATGTAGGAGAATCGATGCCCATCAACTCCTCCAAAGATGGCATTCATAGCACGATGGTGCTATTTTGCAACCTCAAACTCATTTGTTGTCCATTCACTCATTGGCTTGAGTATCATGGTTCCATACTCTAAAACCTTGGTAGGAGGACTATAACCTTCTTCCACTACCATTCAAGCCCTTTCATCAATAGAGCGGATATAGGCTTTCATCCTTAACTTCCAATACCCATAGTTAGTGACACGAAGTAATGGTGGCCTAGTATTTGAGGCTCTTTCCGCCATTACATCATCTTGTAAACCCATGACTTCAAACGCCTTAAAAAACTGTGAAAGTATCACCCCGGACTCACACTAAGTGCAATCTAGTGTCCTGCTATGATACCAATTGAAAATATAATCACGGTTAAATGCTCAAGGCTAACCTAGAGAGGGGGGTGAATAGGTTAGGCACCTTTTTCAACTCCCTTAGAAACAAACAAAAGTTTGTCCCTCTAGAATGCTTGTAACACAATATATATATTAATTAAAGACAATTAATAAATATATAAACACAAGTAAAGTGTGATACAAACAAGTAATTGTAACACATACACAATCTATATTATAAAGAGGAAGTCAACATACATAAAGAGTTCTATCCATAATACAAATATTAGAGAGATAGGGATAGAGAAAAGTTGACACAAAATATAACGTGGTAAACCTCCGAAGAGGAAACATCCACGGGCTAGCAGCCACCGGCAACAAAATCCACTAGTAGATAAGACAAGTACAATCTCTTAAGTGACCTCTTCACCTAGAAACTACCCTCCTATCCTACCCTAGAAGTTGTCGCCCTATGCTCAACAATCCGAGAATTCACACCTCTTGTCAAGACTTCCTTGCTCACCTTATCCGGATCTTCACAACCCAAGGCAAGACTTCTTGCTCAACTATCTGAGTCTTCCTGACTCTAATCAAGACTTCCTTGCTCACATATCTAAGTTCTCCCAACTCTAGGCAAGACTTCTTGCTCGACTGTCCAAGGCTTCACACCTCTAGCCAAGACTTCATTGCTCGACAATCCGAGGCTTCACACCTCTTGCCAAGACTTCTTGCTCAACACCATAGGTCTCACACCTATTGTCAAGACTTCCTTCTCACAAGGCATCTAGGTGATCATGTATGCAAAACGCAAACAAGCACGTAACATAGAATGCTATGATCAAAACATCTTATGGAAAATACTAGACATGAGCATGAATGCACAAATCACATATAGTCTAGTTTATCATGCATGAGTAGCCAATCTAGATTATGTAAGATATGATCAACATTAATCACAAACTAGATTCATGCATATATCTAAACTTGAATCACAAGATATGATCAACAAATCACAATATCAAGTTTAAATCACAAAAACCTAAAACATGCTAAAATCATATGACAATGTCAAATAGATCTAAACATAAGTTCTAGAGCATATTCCTAATCATAGATTCAACAAATCACATGAATAGCTCAGAAGAGCATAAGCACATGTATTATGTGAGAATTTCGGCCAAGAGAGCCTAATACATGTGATGAACTATTTTTCACAAAATCAATCAATCAAAGATCATAAAATAGTCCTAGAATCAAAGCTAGCACAATACAATCCCAAACATGTAATAACAAGGCAAAATCAAAACCTAACTCAACATGAATGATTTCAATTGAAATTCAACCTAGCTTTGAAAGTGTTCAAAACACAAATCAAAACACTCACAATATACAAATATATGTAGAAAAAGAAAACCCAAGGCAATTGACCAAGTTTTAAGAGAAAACTTAGAGAGAATCAATACTTTAGTTGATCTAGGTACAGTCCCGTTTTTGTATGATTAGACACCAAACAACTGTAAATTTAACTCAAACCTTCAAAGAAAAGATGGAGGATGAATAGATGAACACTCTCAACTTTGAATCACTCAAATCGGAGTTGAAATGAAGAAGTTATGGTGTTTGGAAGGTGAGAAAATTTAGAGAGAAAATTCTGCACACTTGATTTGAATTTCTTCTTAGAATGAAATGTGAGAGGGAAAGAGTTTATAAAGGAGTGGGAGACTTGGACATGTGAAATGACCAAGAGGGGAAAAATGAAGCCAAGCAAGCTTTCTGCCCGAGATGGCACGTGGGCATCTCGGGGCAGCAAGCCTTCTGCCCCGAGATGGCCACGCACCATCTCTGGAAAGAAGACAATGCTTGCTTTTTTCTCCTTCGACCCTCCTTTACGTTCTTTGACCGTTCTCCGGCCTCAAAACTCAGAATTCGAATCCGTTTTTAGATTACAAACTGTAACTCTCACACGAACATGGACATAGAAGATACTCAACCCAGAATATAATAATTCGACTCAATATATGGAGACGAAGACAATGTATGAAACATGAGTTGAAAGTGTAGTATCTTTTGACTTTGAACTTGAAATCAATAGTATGAGTAACCGAAATGACCAGAACTCAATCAAGAATGATTTAAGACTAAATCCAAGTTCAATATACATGTTATACAAACATATACATACACAAACACAATTCACACTAGAATGCAAACTACATAGAGATAGTTTCCAATCATGCATATTCCAAAACATGTTATTTCCAAACCAATGCATGAGCATTCATCTTAAAGTGTGTGAATGTGTTATACATGGTGCACAACGATGCAGCGACATATATGATTGAATTATATGTGTGTGCCTATAAAGGTGCACAATGATGAAGGGACACAAATGTATGATATGTGTGTGTGCCTAAGCCTTGTAAGAGAAAAATATGGTCTTAGTATACCTTTGTAAAACCAAATTGCATCCTTTCTCTTTGAAGACTTAGAACTTGCTTTGACTTGTTGTTTCTTTTTCCTTGAAGCTTGAATCATCATGAACCTAAACAACTAAGTCATTACAAGTAAACATCATTTTGATATGAAATTCATGCAAACACAAACTAAAACCTAGCATTATGTACCTCAATTTAAGAGAAATTTAATTTCAGTTTCTTGTTTAAATAAATTTCGTTATTCAATTACTTTTAATAAAGCTTTTATTATTAGTAAGAATGACAAAATTTGCAAGGTACATTGGAAAATGGTTTATTCACGGAATCAACCGAACTTACTCATAAAAGAGTAAAATTATCAAAAGATGAAACCTACCTATGGCATTTACGCCTAGGACATATCAACTTTAGTAAGATTAAAAGATTGGTAAGTGACGGACCTCTGAGTGACTTAAAGGTTGATGTTCTACCAACTTGTGAATCTTGTTTGGGAGGTAAAATGACCAAAAGGTCATTTATGACCAAAGGCACAAGAGCCATCGAATGTTTAGGATTGATACACATTGATGTGTATGGACCTATGAGCATTCAAGCTAGAGGTGGATATGAGTACTTCATCACTTTCACGGATGATCACTCAAGATTTGGCTATGTGTATCTCATGAGACATAAATCGGATGCTTTTGACATGTTCAAAGCATTTAAAGCTGAAGTTGAAAATCAGCTTGAGAAAACAAATAAAAATCTTGAGGTCTATATGAATAATTTTGGGCTTAAAAATAGAATTGTCCTGAATGAGCTTTTAGGAGATACAATTCCACAAGAGGTTTCACTACCAAGCCCAATTATAAGTTTCATACCAATATAAGATCAACAATCTACCATACCTCATCGTAGTGGGAGGGTTAGTAGACAACCCGAGAGATACATCGGTCTAGGAGAATCTGTAGAGAATCTTTCGGATAACGATAATCCCTATACGTACAAGGAAGCAATGGAAGATGTTGATTGTCACCATTGGCAAAAGGCAATACAATCCGAAATTGAATCTATGTTCAAAAACAAAGTCTCATCTCTTATAGACTTACCTAAAGGGATAAAACCCATTGGGTGCAAGTGGGTATACAAGAGGAAAAGAGGAATGGATGGAATAGATGGAAAGGTGGAAACCTTTAAAGCTAGATTGATAGCTAAAGGTTATACACAAAAGGAAGGTATCGATTATAAAGAAATTTTCTCTCCTGTGGCCATGCTTAAATCCATTAGGATACTCTTATCCATTGCAGCATCTCTAGACCTAGAGATTTGGCAAATGGAAGTCAATATGGCTTTCATTAATGGAAGTCTGACGAAAGCATCTATATGATGCAACCAGAAGGATTCGTTGAAAAAGGCAAAGAGGAAAGGGTATACAAGTTGCAAAAATCCATATATGGATTGAAGCAAGCATCCAGATCCTGGAGCATATGGTTAGATCAAGCCGTGAAAAGTTTTGGATTTATTCAAAACCTTGATGAACCATGTGTATACAAAATGATTAAAGGTGACAAGTTGGTTTTCCAAGTTCTTTACGTTGTTGATATACTACTCATCGAAAATGATGCAGGTGTATTGACATCAATAAAAGAATGGTTAGCAAAACAATTTGATATGAAGGACTTAGGTGAAGCAAGTTATATTCTTGGTATCCAAGTCATAAGAGATAGAAATAATATAACGATTGCATTATCCCAAGCTTCATACATAGATAAAATATTGTCTAGGTTTCCCATGCAAGATTCCAAGAAAGGTATGTTACCTTTCAGACATGGAATCAAACTTTCTAAGGAACAAGTTCCTAAAAATGAGCATGAAAAGCAATTCATGAGTAGGGTTCCATATGCATCGGCAGTTGGAAGTCTCATGTATGCAATACTCTGCACTAAACCAGATATTTGTTTTCTTGTGGGCATAGTTAGTAGGTTTCAATCGAGACCTGGTCCTGATCACTGGATGGTTGTCAAACATATTTTCAAGTATCTTAGGAGAACGAGAGATTATATGCTTGTATACTCTGGAGGGGATTTAATTCTCGTTGGGTATACAAATTCTGATTTTCATTTAGATTCTGACTCCAGAAGATCAACATCAGGAACTGTGTTTACTATTGGAGAAGGGGCAGTCATATGGAGGATCATCAAGCAATCTTGTATTGCTGATTCCACCATGGAAGTCGAGTATGTTACCGCATGCGAGGCTGCTAAAGAGGCTGTCAGGCTTCGCCAATTCCTGATTAACTTGGAAGTTGTTCCTGATGCGAATAAGCAGATCACTATCTATTGTGACAATAATGGAGTAGTGGCTAATTCCAAAGAACCAAAAAAGTCATAAGAGAGGGATGTTGTAACCCCGTTCACCGGTCACGCAACAGAAATTGGTTTTTTAATTTTTTTTATATAGATCGTAATCTGTATCTGGGACCAGTGAACTTGGGATCGTATTTATTTTCGGAACAAATACATATATTAATTATTACACTAATAAAATATATATGTAAATACAGGAAATTATAATCAATAATAAAAAGGAAGATTAAAAGAACCATACCAACGTTTGGAGATTCCTTCACTTCTTGTAATGCTCCTGATCTATACCACCGATCTTCCATACTATATCTCGGGGCTGATAACTGCGTGTGTACGTGTTACAGACTCAGGAATTTAGGAGGATGTTAAAGAGAAAAGAATAAGAAACTCTTTCTTTATACTAGTGCACAATACTTGCACATAAAACCTTTTCTCTCTTTTCGGTGTTATTTCATGCACACACTTGCACACAATACCAAGAAAACTAGCAAAACTCATTTGACCTTTTTTTTTCTTTTTAATCTCACACACACATGCAAAATAAAAGGCAAAATAAAAAAAAAGTCTTTTGTGAACCACTTTTTACCTTTTTTTTGTCTATATATATATATATATATATATATAAAAATATTTGATCAAATCTATATTTGATTTTTAAAAACTTTCAAATAAAAAAATGTCATATATTTTATTTGATTTTATTTGAATTCAAACTATTGAAATTCGAAAATTAAAAATTTAATTTAATAAAATAAAATAATCATATTATCTTATTTTATTCAAAAATAAATTTCAACATACACCCTCCATTTAATGATTAATAACAAAATTAAATAATCTTATTACTTAATTTATTTAATCACCATTATTCATTAATTAAATAATCTCATTATTTAATTAATTCCCGAATAAATACGTGTTACTTTCATAACATAATTAATTGGACAATCCAATTAATTAACCGTGACCCTTGTTACCTAAATCGATCGAGCTAGCAAGGAGACCTAATGAACCCACAGTATTTTGAGCTCCAATAATCCCCGAAATCGTTAATTAAACTATTTAATTAATATTCCTTGATTATTAACTCAGTTGTTATTCCACTAAAAACCCGAAGTTGTACTCTCTCAACTGCAAACGTTTTTACACAGACCGATACAACTCGGTGTCCATCGATATAGCTATTACACATGGTGTGATCCTCCACAGTAGTTCATAATTAGAGCTGGGTCATAATGTCCATTATACCCCACTAATTACATATATCCCTTAAGTATCATTGATTCTCTAATGGACAATAAATCCTATTTCCTCACGAAATTAGGAAAGCTCTCATATTGTCCAAGCCCTGAATCAACCCTTAGGGGAACTACCATATACTTCTCACAAGAAGGAGTAGATTACACTATTGTGTACAAACCTTCCCGGCCACAAGTCAAACCGCAATCCCAACATACGGAGTATATTGATCAGGAAATGTATCTGACCTCACCCATGGTATATCAAAGACCACGATCTAACCTAAAGGAGTCGATAAGACACTCAGGATTAAGATCACTCACGTATAGCCATCATTAGTTGATATATATGAATCCCATCGGTAAACGGATCTTGGTGTGATATTTATATAGATCATGGCCCAATCCTATATGATCACATCATACAAGGTGCCTCCATTCCCATATCTCATATGAATGATTCAGGATAGAATCACTGTACATTACGGAATGGACCGCAGCTATAGATTAACCACAAATAAAGTACCCAGCTTTATTTGCTATCTATGGACTCTTTAGATTGCACGTGTCTTACTGTATCCATCTGTATATGACACTCACATACACAGTTTGAGATTACATCCAGCAATCCAGGATGTTAATATGTGCACAATGTTGTGATTATGCTCGATAGCAAGAGTGTAACAATGTATTTGACAATCTTTTCATATTAATAAATTGATTTCTAGTTTAACAAATCTTATAGCATTTATAGTTTAATTATTATAATTGTCAAAAGTTAATAATCATAAGGTCAAAAGACTATGAGAAAAGAAGAATTGTTCATACATCTAGATATGTATGAGGTAGACATAATTCATTAGTTAGTCTTGAATAATATTCACAACTTAAGATAAAAGGTTGGGTGCCTTTATCATGTCCAAGTCGTAGATTCTTTTGATAGCATTTGAGTGGGATCAAATGTGTTATGATGAGTCTAAAATCATAAAAGTGTGGTATCTTTGGGCAAAAGAATCTAGTGCACTGGGTGCATTGAATAGGATAACAATGAAATACTTTATCTAGAACCGTCAATGGATAAAAGTTTTCATTTGAAGACAATCGGAGAGTCTATCTTAATCCTGAGATAAATGATGGACTTATGGTTGCAAGTGTTATCATTTGAGCTATCAATGAGTACGATTATATAGCATAGTCTATCCTCGATAGTTCGGTGGTATTCATTTGTTAATCAATAGAGGAATTCATTTATAGATATGGACATCGTGGCTCCATTTATTGAATGAGAGTAGAATATCATCATATGGATGTTTTGAGGTATTGGATATTAAATCTTAACGTTATTCAATAGTGTCTATTGAAACATGGCTTCTTGACAAGTCAAAATATCCAAGTTCAAAATGTGGTCATATGAGTAAATATGGTAACTTGGAGAGCTATAGACAGTCTATGAGCTCTTGGTGATTACTGGTATTCTTCACGAGGATACACCTTCTTCAATAAGGTTGGTATAAATGTGAAATATTAACTTATTCTATCTTTATTTAAGATTTCAATTTTAGTTCTTTAGTAGAATGAACTAAAATTAATAGATCGGACCTAAGCGAATCATTTGTTGATTGTGATTGGGTTGTGTCTATTGGTGTGTAAATTTAGATAGTCCATCAAGATCCCCAATCCACACGAACTTATATGGATCACTTGATGTATTCTACTGGACCAATTTAGGGGTCCATCTAGAATTGTATTGACGCATGTGGACTTGTTTCTTTTTGTAAGAATAGGTCTAATTCACATGTGGACTTTTTATAAAGGTCAATTGGATTTAATAAAAAAAGAAAATAATATATTAGCCCATATATGTGTGTTAGGCGGCAAGGCTATTTAGAATAGCTTAATTATATTATTTTATTATATTATTTAATAAAATAGAAATTAATTAATTTGGTGATTAATTAATTATTTAATTAAAAGTCAAAATCTTTTTCCTAGTAGGAGTTGGTCTCCTAATATTATACTATTGGTGGTAGTATAATTAATATTAAAGACTATATTTGATAAGTAGATAAATAAAATGAATTATTTATCTAATCAAATTAGGAAGTCTTTAATATGGTTATAAATACATTATTGAGTAGGATTAGGAGTCTCGGTGTATGAAGGAATTATTTTTGGAAAAGGATTCTTGGTCACCAAGTAAATCTACCTAAGGATATAATTCTTCTTTGAAAAGGATTCTTAACTACTAAATAAATCCACCTAAGGAAAGGATTCTTGTCAACCAAGTAAAACCTTTTTAGGAGAGGATTTATGATCCTATATATATTTCTCTTAAAATTCGGCCAGCCCAAAGGTTTTCTATGAGAGGAATTTTGGCCAAGCTAAGTGTTGACGTCAATTTCTGGATGCGTGAGAAAATTCAACAATATTGGATTTTAGCTGTGATTTCAAAGAGAAAAAGATGGAGAAAGTAATTGGACATAAGTTTTACGTGGTAAAACTCTGATAACCGGAGAAACATCCACGGGTGGTTGAATAAACAACAGAGTCAAAATCTATTATTGGAAAAGATTTACAACTCTCGATCTCTCTTTTTTCTCTCTATATTTGCTATATCTTTTATGACGAGATTATGGGTCTATTTATATGTGCGTAGAACCCCAGTACTTTTTGTACAAGTAATGAAAGATCTTTGTATTTAATTATGATTGGTTACTTATTCGAAGTAGTCTGTCTTATTTCCAATCTCGGAGACTTGTATAGAGATCGAATAGGACTTTAGTGATATAGTCCAATTAGGACTTTCCTTACAAATACGTAGTCTTTTTTTAAAGAAATAAAATTGTTACCTGATGACACCTTTTCTGTTTGGTATTCTATTCATCTTGGAATTCTTCTTTGACACGGATATCTTTGCGTATTTTAACATGATTCTTGGTTCGTGTGCGAGCTGGGCTTCTTTATTCGGGTTTCTTCATGTTTGTCCCGAGTAGAACATGATGTTATCTGGTCCCGAATGACATCATCTAATCCCGAGTAGGACATGACGTCAGCTAACCTCGAGCGACGTTAACTGATCCCGAGTAGAATATGACGTCAGTTAATCCCGAGTAGGTTTCGTTCAATACTTATTTTTTCATTTACTCGGTTCTCTTCTTTGATGACATCTTGTGGGATATTTTCTGAATGCCTATTTGGAAGTCCACTTGGCAATTTCATCTTCTTTGTCAATGACGTATACATCAGATAAAATTTACATATGACAATACCCCTTTAAACTATTTTTGCCGAACAGGGTTTCGTTCTCGGCAAACGTATTTTAATCAACCCTTCAATTTTTTACGTCTCATTAATGCCAGAGTAAATGTCTTGTCATGATGACGTGTCTTAATGGCGGCCATGTAAATTCAATTCTGCCTCCTCATGTGAAATCTCAATGATTGCGATGTTTTGGAGTTCTGACGGTGTTGGTCAGTTCTTCTCTTAACACATGTCCTCTATCGCTTCATTTCTCGATACCATTTATGAGAAACAACCTACGCTTCCTCTAGTGCGCCGTCTACGTCATAAAATCTATCTTTTGATTTTTCCCGCTTTTTGAGATCCTAGGGTTTTGAGCTATTATCCTTTTAAATGCTTCGCTGAATGGAGTTGCCCCGGTTTATTCCCAGACTCAAACCAGAGATTTTCCAACCCATGTTTCTTAGCGCAGAAAATCTCTATTCTCCGTTGAAGTTTCTACATCAGATTTCTTCACTCAAGGTTAGTTTTAATGAATCCGACTTCCCGTCGTCGACTCTTTACTATAGCTCTCGAAGCTCTTGATCGTGGAGATTTTCAATTGGTTTCTTGCGATCGTAGATTATTGGGGGAAATCCCCTCTGATGAACCTCCTTTTTTTAGATGTTGATGTTTTTGGGCTTCACCCTAACGCCCATTTTAGTTCTGAATCATCTAGTTCTCAATCTGTCGTTTCTGATCACAGGGTACCTTTTCGATCGAGAATGGGGAAACATCAAAGTTAAAGTGAAGTTCATAAGCACAACTCGGGCAACGTTCGGATCAGGAAATAGAATATTGATGAGAAGAACGTTGAAGAGGAGTTCAGAAAATCTTGTCTCTATTTTTCTGTTGATCGCCCGAGTGAGCATGACATCGAGCCGAATGTGGTTGGGGAAGATGAGATCGGGAAATATCATGCTCGATTCAACTTGGATGACTCAGTCATACTGTCTCCTACAGGTGATAGAGCCACGTGGAACCCTCCCCCGGGCATGGTGGCAATTTGTGGGTCCATGCTTTGTTGCGGCTTTACTCTTCCTTTTCAACCGTTTATTGCCTGGTTTCTGGCTAAAGCAGGGATCGCTCCAGCCCAACTGGCCCCGAACAGCTACAAGATATTGATGTGCATGTGGCACATGTGGAGCCGAATGACCCTGTCGCCGCCTTCCCCGAGTGAAATCAGGCACTTTTACACACTAAGGCAGTCTGGTCGGACAGGGACTTATTTTCTCATGTCTAACCCGCCAGATTGCTGGGTCCCTGAGGGGACAAAAGTGAATCGGGGAGTTGATACCTCCAATGATGCCAAAAATAGGGGCTTTGTATGGGGATTTCCTTCGTCCAACAAGTACTAGAAGAACAGCTGGTTTTTCACTGGAGGGAACCTTGGACTTGAAGTTACTCTTTCAGTTGGGGAGACTCGGACGGTGCTAAAGGTTCTCCATTTTTTTTGTTCCCCTTATGTATGGAACAAGAAAAAACTTAAATTTTGTGATACTGAGCTGACCAAACTTGCTCGGGTTGCAGTTCGCACTTTGGAAAAAAAAAAGTAGGATTTATCTTTTTAATGAGAAGAATATGATAGATCTTGGCTTCTTTAGTCAGATTTCAGGCTACCGCGGGCGATGTAAGTGATCTTTCTACCCCCTTTGTTTTAGATGTTGCTTTTATATTCTGACGCGATTCTTTTTTTTTACCATTTTTTTAAGTCTATGACTCGGACATCATCTGTGAAATTCAAGCTCGTCAAGTGAAGTCAATCCTTCAGGCGAGCCAAAAAGAAGCTTCTCGTCAAAGCAAAGAAGGTATTGCCCCACCCGAGTCAGATGAGAACCCTGATGAGGCTGACGAGTAGATCCCCGAATATATCCCTGAGGAAGTCATTCGGCCGACCGTAGGGGAGTTTAATGGTCTGAGTGGTCCAGCTGACCACACTCAGGAATTACCTAAAAACGGATGGAGGCAAAGTGATGGTCTTGGTGAGAGGCCAGGTGGATCGAGCTCCCCGGTTGTGGTTCCTACCAAGCAGATGGACGTTAGTGATGGAGTTAAAACCTTTGATGGTCGAGTAAATACAGATTCTGACTTTTTTGAATCTTTCCTGGATGATGATCAGGAAGATCCCTCAGCTGATCTCGGCTTCCATCGTTCTTGGGCTAAGAAATGGAAGGCATTTGATTCTCCCACTCGTCCTTATAAGGTTCCTCGGGTGGTTTCATTTATTGACTCCAGTGATAAAGACGTCAGGGCCGAGATTCCCCTGAGCGTTAATGTTGAAGCATCAGCGGGTACAGAGACTTCTGACTCGAACAAGGGGCTCCTTCCCCCCCGAGGTTGAAGATGTAAGAGTTGAATCTTTGGGAGGCCATTCCTATCCTTCTCCCCAGGATATGCATAGAGCGATGTCATCTGGTCAGGCTTTCATCGGGGATGATCACTGGAGCCATTTCAAGGATGTTTCTCTGACGAGCCATCTTCAGAATATTTTCAACGGCGCATCTTATGTAAGTTTTATTCCCAACTCTTATTTTTTCTTTCTTACTAGATTTTTAATTTTATTTCCTTGCAGATGGTGGCCAAATTTGCTGAGCTGGTTCAGATGCAGCAACATCAAGCTAATCGAATAAGGCGTCTTGAAGCTCAGCTAAAAGAGAGTGAGGATAGCCGTGCTAGGGTTGAATCGGCTTATCAAAAGGAGGTGGGCTCTGCCCAAGTGTTTGCCGACCATTCTTTGGCAAAGCAATTGGAGGCTGAGGAAAGATCTTCTTTGGCAGAGGAGAAGGTTGTATCACTTCAAAATTTATTATCTGAATCGATGCTCAAAACTGAACTGGAAGCGAAGCAGTCCAAGTCGGCATATCAACAGAAGATCGAAGACTTGGAACGCCAAGCTTTGACGGTCAAGTCCCTATCCAAAGAGGCCAGGTTGGAACTTAAAGTCTAGGGGTTGATCGTTTTAAAAGATCCCCTGCTTATGATGCCCTTCTCCTTCGGGAATTTTAGCGAGGGCTAGTTTTAGTTGGCGAATTTTTTAAGGTCAAGAATCGGACAACTGAAAAAGCCCGAACCAACTGGGAGTTGTCGATCAAGAACCACGTGGATCGATCCCTGGAATCTCTTCGGACTCAGATGAAAGAGTGGAGAGCTTATTGTCGCAGTCGAGGCAAATAGCCCTATCCTATACATTTGAAGGTTCCATCAGAGCACTATCTCTCGACTTTTTATGCCAGTCAAGAGTCGGACGTGGAAGGTTTGGTGCCTGATGTCTGCCCGATCCCTAGAGAATATTACAAAGAATGGATGGATGATTCGGTCGATATAATTACTTGGCCTTCAAATGAAAGTCTCCTCCTTGAGTACGAAATGCTGCCTGACCCGAGCATCGGCAAGAGTTCCAAATCCTCCTCCCAGCTTTGATTTATTTTTGTAGAGATTTCACCTTTGTATAGATTTCTTTGTAAATATTCACTTGTATCAATGAAATCCCGTGTTAAACTGTAACTCAGAAAACATATTGGTTTAATCCGACTCATTGCTCAAGAAATTTCACCGAGTATCTGATCTTAACTAGGTTTTATTATTCGGTGTTGCTTCTAACTGAACTGGCTAACACAATCTTTATGCCAAGTATCTTATTAAACTGGCAAATGTAATCTTTTTGTGCCAAGTATCTTATTAAACTGGCAATTTTTGTCCGAGTAACTTCACCAAGTATCTTATTAAACTTGGTTTCGTTACCCAGTTACTTTCAACGCCAAGTATCTTATTAAATTGGCTTATATTTACCGAGCCATCTTGAAACAAACAAGTGGATTTACTCATGTTTCATACTCAGGTTATTACCCAAACATTATATTAAGGCTCACCATGATCATGTTTGAGTCCTCACACATTACCAAGGACGTCTCCCTAGTTTTCTGTACAAGGGTTAACCGAATCGTTATGCTTTTTGAACCGCTTAACACAGCTGCGCATTTCACCGGATTTTTTTTTTATAGCGCCCCGAGCCTCTCTCCAGAATCTGGTGCATCGGGTTTTCCTTTTTGCTAAGGTCGACTAACCTTGCTCGGCTGGCATGCTCTTTCGAGCTTTTCCACCCATTCGGGAATCAATGGTCCCGAGTATTCTATTTGCATGTTCTTATTATCATGCTCGTCTTTCATATGTTCTTATTATCATATGCTTTATTTTTCAAAAATCCCGAGTTTGATTTTTATTTATAGCTGCAAAACCAATAATGATTTAAATTCCAAAGCTAATAAAATTGTCCCAACTAAAAGGAAACAAAAAACAATTTTAAGGATAGAAAATCTTCAAGTATTAGGCATTGCATGGTCAGGGTAAGACCCTCCATCGGGTCCTGCAATCCAATATGCCCAATGGTCAGCGATTCCTTCAACTTTGTACGGGCCTTCCCACTTATCAGCCAGAGAACCTGCAGCTTTGTTTTTTGTATTAAATGACACTTTTTTGAGTATCAGGTATCCTAGTTGGAATTTTCTGATCCGAACATGAGAGTTGTAATGGTGAGCTACTCTTTGTTGATATGCCATATTTTGTATTCGGGACTTCTTCCTTTCCTCTTCTAGCTCATCTAGATTTTGTAACAGCACATCAACATTCTGATCTTCATTATATAGCCTAACCCAGGGTGATGCATACGATGTTTCTATGGGGATAACAACTTCTGTTCCAAACGTTAAAGTGAATGGAGTCTCTCCGGTTGAAGTTCTTGCTACTGTCCGATATGCCCAAAATATTTCAGGAAGTTTTTAACCCCAACTTCCTTTCTTGGCATCTAGCTTTGCTTCGAGTGTATGCTTGATGATTTTGTTTACTGCTTCAACCTGCCCATTTGTTTGAGGGTGGGCATGTATGGCATAGCAATTGGCAATCCGGTACACTTTGCACAGCTGTCTGAATTTCAGGTTATCGAACTGGGTGCCGTTGTCAATGATGATAGTGTTTGGAACTCCAAACCTATAGAGTATATTCTTCTTCACAAAAATTATGGTAATTGATTCTGTGATATGCACTAATGTTTAAGCTTCTGCCTACTTCGTGAAATAGTCAACAGCTACTATTGCATGCTTCGCTCCACACCCTGTCCCTACTGGCATCGGGCTAATTAAATCCAAACCCCACATGGAAAATGCCCATGGGGACGTGAGGTTTCTGAGTTGTTCAAGGGGTTGTCGGATATCATTAACAATTCTTTGGCAAGTATTGCAGCTTTCCGAACCTCGCTGTGCATCTAAAAATAAAGTAGGCCAATAATAACCTTGTCTGAGTACCTTGTGTGCTAAACTTTAACCTCCAGTATGGTTTCCACAAACTCCCCCATGGATTTCCTGTAATATCTGTCATGCATCTTCCTCTGATACACATTTTTTGAGTGTTTGGGAAAACCCTCTTCTGTATAATTCTCCTCCAACCAATGTGTACCTCGTTGATCGATACCTGATACGTTTTGCTTGAAGGGGATCTTCTGGGAGCATGTCTTTTTCTAGGAACCTTTTTAGCTGAGTCATCCAACCCTCTATCGGTGTTCGGATTTCTAAAATTTCAAAGTTTTTTGGCTCAGCTGTGCTCTGTTTGAGGAGATGTGCAACCGGAATAGTTTTCGGCCTGATTGTGGTTGTTATTGATGCTAGTTGGGACAAATCATCTGCCTTTTCATTCTCCTCCCTGGGGATCTGGGCAATCTTATATTCTTTGAATTTCTGAAGGAGTTGTTTTGCTATGTCACGATAGGTTATCATGCCTTCATCTCTGGCTTGGTATTCATCTAGGACTTGGTTGACAACTACCTGTGAATCGCTAAATATCTCGACCTCATCTACCCCGAGGGCTATGCAAACTCTGAGTCCAGCTAGTAACGCCTCGTACTCGGCTTGATTATTTATGGCTTTGAAGTCAAACCTCATGGCACACTCGATATCATCTCCTTCTTGAGTTTATACTATGATCCCTGCCTCGCGGCCGTGAGTGTTTGAAGAGCCATCTACATATAATCTCCATGGGAAATTTTTGCCCAACATCTTTTTTGCTTCCAGGTTTGGTTTTGTGAACTTTGCTATAAAATCTGTCACTGCTTGGGCTTTGAGAGAAGTTCTGGGGACGTACTGGATATCGAATTCACTTAGCTCGATTGCCCATTTGGTTAGTCTTCATGAAATTTCAGGCTTCTGTAAAATTTGCTTAAGTGAGCAGTCGGTGAGAACCTGGATTGTATAAGCCTGAAAGTATAGCCTTAACTTTCTTACTGCTGACACCAATGTTAGGGCTATTTTTTCTGCCTATGAATACCTGGTTTTGGCAGGTAAAAGTGCCTTGCTGGTATAATACACTGGCCTTTGTACTCCATCTTCTGTCCTGACTAGAACTAAGCTTGATGTTAATTCTGTAATTGATAAGTATAAGTAGAGCGTCTCTCCCATTTTTGGTTTCGAAAGGATAGGAGCTTGCCCTAGGTACTCTTTGATTTTTAAGAATGTCTACTCGCACTCTTCGTTCCATTCGAGTCATTTTCCTTTTTTAATCACTCTAAAAAAGGGAGCACATTTATCTGTGGCCTTTGAGATGAATCTACCCAAGGAAGCTAAGCATCCTGTTAAGCACTGCATTTCTTTTAACGTCCTTGGTGAGGTCATTTTTTGTAGGGCTTGGATCTTTTCGGGATTTACTTCTATCCCCCTTTGGTGAACTTGGAAACCCAGGAACTTTCCTGAAGGAACTCCGAATAAGCACTTGTTCGGATTTAGCTTTATTTGGTATGTCCTCAAAACATCGAATGTCTCTCACAGGTCTGAAGTATGCCTTTCTGCCAAGATGCTCTTGGTCAGTATGTCATCTATGTAAACTTCCATGTTTCTCCCTATTTGTCGTGGGAAGATTCTGTTGACCAACATTTGGTATGTTGCCCTTGCATTTTTTAACCTCGAAGGGCAATACTGTGTAGGAGTCTAAGCCCTGATTGGTTGTGAATGGCGTTTTCTCTTCGTTAGCCTTATTCATCCGGATTTGGTTATATCCTGAGTAAGCGTCCATGAAACTGAGCAATTCATTGCCTGATGTAGCATCAACCAATTGGTATATCCTTGGCAGTGGAAAACTGTCTTTTGGGCATGCTTTGTTTAAATCTGTGAAATCTACGCACATTCTCTATTGACCATTTTTCTTCTGGACGAGGACTACATTAGCTACCCATTGAGGGTAGCTGATCTCTCTAATTGACCCTACAGCGAGTAGCTTCTCCACTTCCGGCTTGATTGCCTGACTTCTCTCAAGATTGAATGACCTTCTCTTTTGTATTACTGGTTTTACATTCGGGTCTACTGCGAGATGATGAGATATTATTCGGACGTCTATCCCGACCATGTCTTCATGACTCTAGGCGAATACATCCTTGTATTCTTTGAGCAGATTAGTGAGGCTTTGTTTGACTTTTCCTCCCAAATTGGCCCCAATCTTGATCTTCTTATCTGGTTCATCTTCTTTCAAGATTATTTCATCTATCGGTTCATTTTTAGACTCATTCGATTCTTCCCTTGGGTCAAATTCGAATGACAGTGACTCTTTGTTCTGACTCGGCTGCGTTATAGTATATACTTGTTCACCATCATTTTTGTCTTTGTAAAATGACAGGTTAGCTCTTCGGGCCATCTCTTGGAACCCCTTGACTACTACGACCCCCTGTTCGATCGGGAATTTGATCATCAAAGCATAAGTAGCTGACGGCCTTAGTTTTTTTCAAGAATGGTCGACCTAACAATGCATTATATGGCCAATTATCTAAGTCTACTACTATGAAATCGAGTAATACTATTCTCTGGCAATGTGCTACTTCAATTTTTATAGGCAGTTTTGTCGTCCCGAGAGGCCTGACCTCAACTCCCCCGAATACCCTGAGTGGGGTATGAAAAGGTTGTAAATCCTTTCGATCCAACCTGAGTTGTTCGTAGATGGCTACATTGAGAATATCTGATGAACTTCCATTATCTATTAAGATTCTCCAAACTTCCCTGTGTCCAATTCGGGCACTTATGACCAGGGCGTCGTTTGGTCGAACGTCGACCCAATATGAGTCAACTTCTGTGAATATTATTGGGTCTTATCCTTCTTTTACCCTTTTCGGGTCTGGTTCGACCGAGTTCACATCAAAGTTCTGTCTTGCCTCCATTTCTTCTCTGATTTCCTATGTTCGCTCTCAGTTACTTCTTCCAGTTGATGGTCTCCAAAGATTGTTTGTATTACTTCATTGGCCTCGGGGCTGGCCCTTTGGTTTCGACTGGAGCTATGATCAGCCCTAGTCTCTTTCTTTGTTTCTGGCAACTTATCCCTTTTCAAGATTATATCTTGTAAGTGTCCTTCCCGAATGAGGGTCTCTATGTAATATCTGAGCTGGTAACACTTGAAAGTCTCATGACCGGTTTCTTTGTGGAATCTACAATATTTTGTTGTATCTCACCGGGCAAACTGAGATTGTCTGTGCGGCTCTCTTACCAGATTCTTTTCCTCCTGTATGGCCAGGATTTCTTCACATTTTTTTCGGAGAAGGGTGTAGTTTGTGTATTTTGCTCGTAATTTCTCCGTGGTCTGGTCAGCATTACGACTGTTTCCCCCATCCTTGCTTTTTTCTTTGTTATTTCCTTTTTATTTTCCCTTTTGGTTCTGTACCTTGGACTCGGCATCCTTCTGTTTGGGTTTTCCTCCATGCATGTAGCATCCTCCCATGGCTAACTCTTCTTCTTCGTCCAGTGCATATCCTCCCGCCATGTCTATCATATCTGCATATCTGGTTAGACGGGCCCTTCTTAAGTCAAAAGATAGTCGTCCATTTTGTACATTATTGATGAATGCCGCAATTATCGCTTCGTCGTTTGCACTGCCGATTTCTGATACCGCCTGGCCAAATCTCCGTAAGTATTTTTTTAGCGACTCATCTTTCCCTTGTTTCAACTGAGTAAGGTAAGTTAATGATTTTTTCCAATGAACGTTGCACATAAATTGTCTTGAGAAACTCCTGCTTAATTCACCAAAACTTTCAATACTTGTTGGGGGCAATCTTCCGAACCATCTTGAGCATGTGTCTCCTAGAGTCTGTGGAAAGTTGAGACATAATAAGGGGTCGATGTGGGCATACTGGGTCATAACACTTTTATACCGTCTGACGTGTTCTTTAGGATCTGTATCCTTCTTGAACAGCTCCATGTGAGGCATCCTGAATCTTTCTGGAATGAAGTCCGTAGGATGTCCCAAGTGAATGGACTGTCAGAATCTTCATCGGATAAGTCGTTGTACCCATAACGTCTAACCAGTGCGTCCATTTGACACCTATTGTTTTCAACTTCTCGAGTCAAACACTGAATTACGATATCTCTATCTCCCACCAGATCTCCATGATGGTTAAATTGCTAAGTGACTGTCATTCCTTTGTTTGGCTCTTCGCTTTGCTGTCGAGTCTCACGGGTTGATCCTTACAGGCGTATGGTTCCGTGATGGCGCTTGCGATGGTACCAATCACTATCTTCTGATGACGACTGATCCCTGTGTCGGTCATGCTTATGGTGTCTAGCACGGGCTCTCTAATCATGGCTCTGCCTCTTGCGTGGTTACTCCTCTTCGGGTGTTTCACATCCAACCTGATTAATTTGAACAGAGATCCTTCCGGCTTCTGGTGCATCTATTTCTGGCCCAACTATAACCGAGCGAAGCCTTATAGGTGGGAGGTTAGGAGGTTGCGCTTCTTCTGCAACTAGTAGATCAACTTTTTTCTTTGCCGCGTCTGCCACTAGCTGTTGCAGCGCTTCACTGAAGCGTCGTGTTAGGTCTTCGCTGGTCAGAGGGATTTTTTGGATCCCCGCCAGGGATGTTGGTTGGTTCTCGGTGGTTGCGGCGAGATCTCATGAACTACTGCCAATATGGACATTATCTGGAGATTTTTGGATATCCCTAGGACAGTTTCTGCTTCCTGCCATTACCTTTAATCAAATCGGAGGTTCGACCTCTCCTTCTAGTGCCAATTATTGACGTCAACTTCTGGATGCATGAGAAAAGTCAACAAGATTGGATTTTAGCTGTGATTTCAAAGAGAAAGAGAAGGAGAAAGTAATTGGACACAAGTTTTACGTGGTAAAAATCCGATGACCGGAGAAACATCCACGGGTGGTTGAATAAACAACCGAGCCAAAATCCACTATTGAAAAAGTTTTACAACTCTCGATCTCTCTTTTTTCTCTCTGTATTTGCTATATCTTTTATAACGAGATTATAGGTTTATTTATAAATGCATAGAACCCTAATCCTTTTTGCACAAGTAATGAAAGATGTTTGAATTTAATTATGATTGGTTACTTATTCGAAGTAGTCTGTCTTCTTTCCTATCTCGGATACTTATATAGAGATCGAATAGGACTTTAGTGATATAGTCCAGTTAGGACTTTCCTTACAAATAAAATTGTTGTCTGATTTGGCACCTTTTCTGTTTGGTATTCTATTCATCTTGGAATTCTTCTTTGATACGGATATCTTTGTGTATTTTAATATGATTCTTGGTTTGTGTGCGAGCTGGGCTTCTTTATTCGGGTTTCTTCATGTTTGTCCCGAGTAGAACATGATGTTATCTGGTCCCGAATGACGTCATCTGATCCCGAGTAGGACATGACGTCAGCTAACCCCGAGCAACGTTAATTGATCTCGAGTAGAATATGACGTCAGTTGATCCCAAGTAGGTTTCGTTCAATACTTATTTTTACATTTACTAGGTTCTCTTATTTGATGACATCTTGCGGGATATTTTCTGAATGTCTATTTGGATGTCCACCTGCCAATTTTATTTTTTTGTCAATGACGTATACATCTGCTAAAATTTACATATGACACTAAGCAATTTTTAAGAAGAGAATTCGGCCTAGCAAGAGAGAATTTTGAGGGATAAAATTTTAGTTTTGCTCTAGACAAAATTCTATTAACTCATAGATATAGGGTGTATAATTCGGCCACGGAGAAAAGATAAAAAAAGAACAATTTTGTTTTGGATAGTACACTAGTATCCTTTACATCAAAAGGGTTTTGTGTACAAAATCAGATTAGGTTCATGCGAGTTTCAATCAATTAGATTGATAATTCACAAGTAACCGGACATTGTTGGATTTTTCTCTTGGAGGATTATTGTAACTAACAAAGAAAAAGATTTTCTTTGTTTCCATCCTCAGGTATACAATTTAAAGAAAGGGAGCCCACACTCCTAAGTGATTCACATTTGCGATTGGATTGGAAGATCTTACGGATTCAATTCGGCACTTGTTCAATCGTCACGAGAAAAACGTACGACACTTTTTATATACATCAACTAATCTAGGCTTAAGGTTATTGTTATTCAAAGGGAAAAATTTTATTTATACGCAAACCCTAATTTTTATAAATTTTCTAACGCTTCCACTGTGCATGCGTTTTCCCTACACACAAGTTTATAAAATAAATAACATAACAAGAATGAATTGAACCTTTCTTATTATTTACTTCATAAATCCATTTACAAATTACACGCTCAGGGCATAAACCCCAACAATCTCCCACTTGCACTAAAGCATGTAAGGCATATCTAGTAACCCTAGACCATCTAGGTGACCCGAAAACACTTTAGCAGGTAAGGTCTTCGTAAATGGATCAGCATGATTGTCTTGTGAGGCTATCTTGGTGGCGATCACATCTCCTCTCTGCACTATCTCTCTAATGAGATTATGCTTTCTCTCTATATGTTTCCCTTTCTTGTGGCTTCTTGGTTCTTTGGAATTAGCCACAGCACCACTGTTATCATAATAAAGTGTGATAGACTTATCCAGGTCTGGAACAACTTCCAGATCACTCAAGAACTTACGGAGCCAAACATCCTATTTAACAGCTTCACAAGCGGCTACATATTCGGCTTCCATGGTGAAGTCAACAATGCAAGATTTCTTGATACTTCTCCACACATTGGCTCCACCATCCAGGGTGAATATTGATCCAGACGTGGATTTTCTAGAATCCCTGTCTGACTGAAAATCAGAATCCGTGTATCCTAACGGGATCAAATCATATCCGAAATACACTAACATACAATTTCTCGTTCTCCGAAGATACTTGAGAATAGTCTTGATAGCAACCCAATGATCCAATCCTGGGTTGGACTAATATCTACTGACTACTCCCACTGCATAGCAGATGTCCGGTCTCGTGCATATCATAACATACATGAGACTACCTACTGCCGATGTATATGGTACATGTCTCATATCCTCAACTTCTTGAGGTGTCTTAGGACACAGTTCCTTAGACAACTGAACTCCATGCCCGAAAGGTAAATTACCTTTCTTAGAGTTCTGCATCGAAAATCGCACAAGAATCTTATAGATATATGATGCCT
The DNA here is from genome assembly GCA_032871835.1 of Dipteronia dyeriana. Taxonomy (NCBI): domain Eukaryota; kingdom Viridiplantae; phylum Streptophyta; class Magnoliopsida; order Sapindales; family Sapindaceae; genus Dipteronia; species Dipteronia dyeriana. The sequence goes on from CM065299.1 coordinate 40,595,298, forward strand.
GAGACAATGCTATGAGTTTGTTCATATGATCCCTTATAAGTTGGATACCTAGAACATAACTTGCCTCTCCTAAATATTTCAATTGGAATTGGCTATCCAGCTAGCCTTTTATATCAAACAACACTCCCACATCATTCCCAATGAGTAGGATATCATTGTATAGAACCAAGAAAACTACTTTCTTATCAATGATGCGCTTGTAAACACAAGGCTCATCGACGTTCTGCTCAAAGCCATAGGTTTTGATCATATCATCAAACCTAATGTTCCAAGATCTAGATGCTTGCTTAAGTCCACAGATGGACCTTTGCAGCTTGCAAACATTTTGTTCTTGATCTGGAGACACGAATCCTTCTGGTTGCATCATATAGATGCTCTCATCAAGATTGCCATTCAAGAATGCAGTCTTGACGTCCATTTGCTAAATTTTGTAATCGAAATAGGCAGCAATGGATAGAGAATCCTAATAGACTTAAACATGGCTACTGGCGAGAAGGTCTCTTCATAATCGACCCCCTCTTTCTAGGTATAACCCTTGGACACTAGCCTTGCCTTGAAGGTCTCTACCTTCCTATCTACTCCTCTCTTTCTTGTAGATCCACTTACACCCTATGGGTTTTACCATCTGGTAAGTCTACAAGATCCCAGACATAGTTAGAGTACATGGACTCCATCTCGAGATTCATGGCTTTAAGTCATTCCTCTTTATCATGATCTTCCATTGCAATCTTAAATGTCAACAGATCATCCATACTATCAGCAGAGACAACACCTTGTCCCTCACCTATAGCTAAATAGCGTTCAGGTTGTCTCACAACCCTCTCACTACTTCTAAGTGGTAGTGTATCATAATCAGGAACAATCTGACTCTTAGATGTTTGTGGATCAACAACTTTTGTTGATGAAGCACCAGTCTCACCAGGCTCCAACTCATTTAATACAATCTTAGAATGAGGTTTATGGTCACTAATGTAATTGTCCTCAAGAAACGTTACATTTATCGATACAAATACTTTGTTGTCTTCGGGACTATAGAAGTGTCCACCTCTGGTCTCCTTGGAGTATCCTACAAACAAGCAGACAACAGACTTGGAGTCTAGCTTTCTAGTTCTGTTCTTCAACACGTGTGTTGGACACCCTCATATACGGAAATGTCGTAAACTAGCTTTACGACCATTCCACAACTCTAGGGGAGTCTTAGAAACAGATTTGGATGGCACTACATTCAAAATGTATGCTGTTGTTTGTAACGCATATCCCTAAAAGGAATTTGGTAATGATGAGAAAGTAATCATAGATCTCACCATTTCCATCAGGGTTCTATTTCTCCTTTCCGCAACACCATTTTACTGAGGTATACCGGGAGTTGTGAGTTAGGAAACTATCCCATGCTCAACCATGAAGTCTTCAAACTCTTGGTCAAGGTAATCACCTCCACGATCCGATCGTAGTGACTTGATAGTCCTACCAAATCGATTCTCAACTTCAGGTCATAATTCTTTGAACTTTTCAAAAGTTTCCGACTTTCGTTGCATCAGGTAGACGTATCCGTATCTTGAGTAGTCATATATAAAGGTGACATAATACTTATAACCACCCCTAGCTTTAACATTCATCGATCCACAGACGTCTGTATGTATAAGCTCTAGCTGTTCTTTAGCTTTAATCCATTTTCCAGTAAAAGGTCTCTTAGTCATCTTACTTTCCAAACAAGATTCGTAGACAGGTAAGGTGCCAACATTTAACTCACTTAAAGGTCCGATTTTTACTAGTCTGTCTATCTGGTCAAAGTTGATATAACCAAGCCTTAGATGCCAGAGATACGATGCCAGAGATACGTGTCATTATCTGGAGAAATCTTATGTCGTTTAGTTTTTGGTTTTTCAACCTTAAACATTTCGGTGTTGAGCAGTGTAGTATGTATTAACGGTCTTAACACATACAAATTGTTTTCATTAATTCCTGAACAAATATTCAGACCATTCTTTCTAATAATAACAGACTTATTATTAAAAGAAACAGAATATTTTTGTTCTAACAACTTAGAAATAGAAATCAAATTCCGTGTAAATCCAGGAATATAAAATACATTGTCCAACAATATATAATTATTACAAAAACGTAATCTAATTACTCTCACTGCTCGTACCGACACGACATCCCCTGACCCCACACACATTGAAAAGGCTCCCTCCTCTAGCTGTGTACAAGAATCAGTCCATTACAAAGAAGAAAAAACTTGGCTAGTAACCCCCGAATCAACTATCTAGAAGAATCATTTTCCACTAAACACAACTAAAGAACAAGTAAATCATATTTATTTTTCTCGGACTTCTTCTTATTTTGGGCTTTCTTGGGTTTGAGCTTACCCTTCGCTTTCCCAGTAAACCTCTTCCTCTTCTTATTATTGGAGGAAGATGGTTCAGCAACATTCGCCTCATCGGCCTTGCTCTTATTGTCCTTAATCAATGACTCAAAGGTAGCGAGCTCATTGAGCAACTATGTAAGACTGAACTTTAACTTGTTCATCCCGTGGTTGCTTTTAAACTGATCAAAACTCTTCGGAAGAGTTGTCAGTATGATGCTCACTTGACTGGGTTCGCCAATGGCCCAGCCATTGACTTCTACCATGTTGAAGTACGACATCATGCTCAGGACATGTTCCCGAACTGATGTACCTTCCTTCATACGAGCGAGCATAACGGAACGAACAGTTTCATGTCGCTTTTTCTCGGAGGGCTGGCTGAACATAGCTTGCATTGACTCCATGATTTCGAATGCTGAAGTCATTGTTTCATTCTTTGTGACAAGCACGTCTGTCATTGAAGCTAACAGATATGTTCGGGCCTTCTCATCAGATGAGACTCATCGCTAGTATGCCTCACGAACAGTTCATGTGGCATTGGCAGTAGGCGCTGGAGGACATTCCTCCGTAAGTACAAACTTGAGGTTTTTGGTGACCAAAATTGCATTAATATTAAGTTTCCACTTAGTGTAGTTATCACCAGTTAAGTTGTCGTTTGCGAGAATTTGAAGTAATGCAGAAGACATTGCTGAAATAAATAAAACATTCATTCAGTCATTTATTTAAAACAAGTGCAAGTGCTTTGGTATAAATTTAAACATGATGCATGAACATGTTTATCAAACTAGAACTACCCTAAAACTAGTTACTATACCACGCAAATCCAACATACCACAAAGAAGTGCCGCCTTAGGGTCAGTCAAGTCTTTGCATGTTGGACCGAGACATTCTCAATCAAATGAAATTCTAGAATAACTCTTATTCCATATCATTCAATCATCGTTTATTCAGTCAGGTATTTAATTAACAAACTTAATCAAAACCTTCGTGAGTGTAACCTACTATTTCAGATCTCACGATCTTAACTCGAGAATTGCCACCTTAGGGTCGGTCAATTCTTAAATATCCTCATAAATCCTATCCGTTAGGAAGTCAACCTTGGTATTGACCTTTGTGGAAACCCTCCTTAGGGAGGACGAAAGCAAAGTCATCACGAGGCTCCACTCGGATCTCACAGTGTTGAACTAATGATAGAGACCGCAGGATATATATGTCATATATCTCTCTCTCATTCACTATTTAAAACTAGGGTTTTCTATTATCCATTAATGCACCTAGACTCTACAGGATCAAACTGCTAACTTTAATCAAGTTTTCTAATGCATTAACTAATTAGAACCAAATTCTAATTAACTAATAAATTATTAATGATTTTTAACAATTAAAAATCTAATCTATTAGTGAATAATCTAAGCCTTTGTAAACTTTTTACTAATGTCAGATTATTATGATAGTATTTACCAAGTTTTAACTATTTAAACTCTAACACAATATTCGGTTCATTAATAATTAGGCATTTCAAATTAATCTTAATTACTATAAATGACCTCATCAATCTAACTTATTAAACTCTTTAATAACTAGATTAATATTATATGATACCAAGTTTTTTAACCATTAAAAAACTTATCTCATTTTCATGGCCAATTTACGTATTTACCCATTTTAATCACATTAAAAATAATACATAAAATATCAGGCTATGATATATGTATGACATTTCAAATATATTTGTGTAGGTACTTATAATATAAATGATATACGTATGCATGACAATGCTTTTATCATCACATAATATAAAGCATACATGAATTGACCGAGTACTGTGGACTATTTAACTTAAAAAAAATTGGAATCTAAAATAACAAAAATACCCCTAAGGCATTCCTTGGTCTTCTTGTAATTTTCAAGTCTCTCAATCTCTTCACGTCACTCCGATTCATCTCATGAATCCTTCTTCGCGATTTTTCCAGGTCTACAATATAGGTTACTTTTTTTTACAATACAATAACAGTATAAAAAAATAAACAAATATATATATATATATAATAATACAACTCATAAACCATAAATCCACAGTACCATGTAATTAACGATCAATCATGTTTTTGTAAATTAAAAAAATTAATATACATACAAAAACATCATACATTCAATTTAAATCGTGTCTACACAATCATACATACAGGAGCATCGAAAACAATTTCCTGTTCCGAAAATAAAATTGGCTCTGATACCAATTGTTGGAACCCCATTCACCGGTCACGTAGCGGAAATGGGTTTTAAATTTTTTTTATACATATCGTAATCTGTATCTGGGACTAGTGAACTTGGGATCGTATTTATTTTCGGAACAAATACATATACTAATTATTACACTAATAAAATATATATGTAAATACAGAAAATTGTAATCAATAATAAAAATGAAAATTAAAAGAACCATAGCAACGTTTGGAGGCTCCTTTACTTCTTGTAATGCTCTTGATCTGTACCACCTATCTTCTTTACTATATCTCGGGACAGATAACTACATGTGAGCACATCACGGACTAAGGAATTTAGGATGATGTTGAAGAGAAAAGAATAAGAAACTCTTTCTTTATATTAGTGCACAACACTTACATATGAAACCTTTTTTTTCTTTTTGGTGTTATTTCATGCACACACTTGTACACAATACCAAAAAAACTAGTCAAAACTCTTTTGATCTATTTTTTCTTTTTAATCTCACACATATGCAAAACAGAAACCAAAAAATAAAATTGTCTTTTGTGAACCACTTTTTACCTTTTTTTTGTCTATCTATCTATATATATATATATATATATATATATATATATATATATATATATATATATATTATATAAGTGTGTTGTGCATGAACGTGCGCACCTCCTTTTTTAAAAAATATATATATATACATATCATATATATAATATTTAAATATTTGATCAAACCTATATTTGATTTTTAAAAACTTTCAAATAAAAAATATCTCATATCTTTTATTTTTTATTTGAATTCAAACTATTTAAACTCAAAAATTAAAAATTTAATTTAATAAAATAAAATAATCATATTATTTTATTTTGTTTAAAAATAAATTTCAACTTACACCCTCCATTTAGTGATTAATAACAAAATTAAATAATCTTTTTATTTAATTTATTTAATCACCATTATTCATTAATTAAATAATCTCAGTATTTAATTAATTCTCGAATAAATACGTGTCACTTTCGTAACACAATTAATTGGACAATCCAATTAATTAACCGTGACCCTTGTTACCGAAATCGATCGGGTAAGCAAGGGGACCTAATGGACCCACAGTATTTTGAGCTCCAATAATCCTCAGAATCATTAATTAAACTCTTTAAATAATATTCCTTGATTATTAACTCCGGTGTTATTCCACTAAAAACCTGAAGTTGCACTCTCTCAACTGCAGACGTTTTTACATAGACCGATACAACTCGGTGTCCATCGATATAGCAATTATACATGGTGTGATCCTCCATAGTAGTTCATAATTAGAGATGGGTCATAATGTCCATTATATCCCTCTAATTACAAATATCTTTTAAGTACCATTGATTCTCTAATGGACAATAAATCCTATTTCCTCAGGAAATTAAGAGAGCGCTCATATTGTCCAAGCCCCGAATCAACCCTTAAGGGAACTATCATCTACTTCGCACAAGAAGGAGTGGATTCCACTACTGTGTACAAACCTTCCCAGCCACAAGCCAAACCGCAATCCTAACATACGGAGTATATTGATCAGGAAATGCATCTGACCTTATCCATGGTATATCAAAGACCACAATCTAACCTGAATAAGTCGATAAGACACTTAGGATTAAGATCACCCACATATAGCTATCATTAGTTGATATATATGAATCCCATCGGTAAACGGATCTTGGTGTGAGATTTATATAGATCATGGCCCAGTCATATATGATCACATCATACAAGGTGCCTTCATTCCCATATCTCATATGAATGATTCAGGATAGAATCATTGTACATTACGGAATGGACCGCAACTATATATTAACCACAAATAAAGTACCCAGCTTTATTTGCTATCTATGGACTCTTTAGATTACACGTCTCTTACTGTATCCATCCGTATATGACACTCATATACACAGTTCGAGATTACATCCGGCAATCCAGAATGTTTATATGTGCACAAGTTTAAAAAATAAATAACATAACAAGAATGAATTGAACCTTTCTTTTTATTCACTTCATAAATCCATTACAAATTACAAGCTTAGGGCCTAAACCTCAACAAGGGAAACATATTGAAAGAAAGTATCACCTTCTGAGGGAAATTGTACATAGGGGTGATGTGACGATTACCAAGATCGTGTCAATAGATAATATAGCGGATCCCTTTACAAAGGCTCTTCCATAAAAGAGTTTTGATGGGCATCTAAAGAACATAAGGATGAGATATATGACACAATTGCTATAGAGCAAGTCGGAGATTGATAGAGCAAGTCGGAGATTGTTGGGATTATGCTCGATAGCAAGAGTGTAATAATGTATTTGACAATCTTTTCATATAAATAAAGTGATTTCTAGTTTAACAAATCTTATAGCATTTATAGCTTAATTATTAAAATTGTCAAAAGTAAATAATCATAAGGTCAAAAGACTGTGAGAAAAGAAGAATTGTTCATACATCTGGAGATGTATGAGGTAGACACAATTCTTTAGTTAGTCTTGAATAATATTCACAACTTAAGATAAAGGCTAGGCACCTTTATCTTATTAAAGTTGTAGATTCTTTTGCTAGCGTTTGAGTGAGATCAAATGTGTTATGATGAGTCTAAAATCATCAAAGTGTGGTATCTTAGGGCAAAAGAATCTAGTGCACTGAGTGCATTGAATTGGATCACAATGGAATACTTTATCTAGAACCATCAATGGATAAAAGTTTTCATTTGAAGACAATCGGAGAGTCTATCTCAATCCTGAGATAAATGATGGACTTATGGTTGCAAGTGTTAGCACTTGAGCTTTCAATGAGTACGATTATATAGCATAGTCTATCCTCGATAGTTTGTTGGTATCCATTTGTTAATCGATAGAGGACTTCATTTATAGATATGGACATCGTGGCTCAATTTATTAAATGAGAGTAGAATATCATCATATGGATATTTTGAGGTATTGGATATTAAATCTTAACGTTATGTTTTCAATCGTGTCTATTGAAATATGGCTTCTGGACAAGTCAAAATACCCAAGTTCAAAATGTGGTCATATGAGTAAATATGGTAATTTGGAGAGCTATAGGCGGTCTATGAGCTCTTGGCGATTAATTGTATTCTTCACGGGGATACGCTTTCTCCATTAAGATTGTCTAGGGTATAAATAAGAAATATTAACTTATTCTATCTTTATTTAAGAGTTCAATTTTAGTTCTTTAGTAAAATTTTAGTTCTTTAGTGGAATGAACTAAAATTAGTAGATTAGTAGTTCTTTAGTGGAATGAACTAAAATTAGTAGATTGAACCTAAGTGAATTATTTGTTGATTGTGATTGGGTTGTGTCTATTGGAGCTTAAATTTAGATAGCTCGCCAAGATCCCCAATCCACACGAACTTGCATGGATCACTTGATAAATTCTACCGGACCAATTTAGGGGTCCATCTAGAATTGTATTGAGGCATGTGGACTTGTTTCTTTTTGTAAGAATGGGTCTAGTTCACATGTGGACTTTTTATTAAGGTCCAATGGATTTAATAAAATAAAATAAAAATATAATGGCCCATATATTGTGTTGGGCGGCAAAGCTATATAGTTTAGCTTAATTATATTATTTTTATTTTATTATTTAATTAAATGAAAATTAATTAATTTGGTAATTATTTAATTATTTAATTAAAAGTCAAAATCTTTTTTCTAGTAGGAGATGGTCTCCTAATATTATACTATTGTTGGTAGTATAATTAATATTATATAAAATACTATATTTGAAAGTATATAAATAAAAAGAATTATTTATCTAATTAAATTAGGAAGTCTTTAATATGGTTAAAATTTACTATTGAGTTGGATTAGGACTCTTGGTGTATTGGATTAGGAGTCTTGGTGTAGGAAAGAATTCTTTTTGGAAAATGATTCTTGGTCACCAAGTAAATCTACCTAAGGGTAGAATTCTTCTTTGAAAATGATTCTTAACCACCAAGTAAATCCACCTAAGGAAATAATTCTTAACAACCAAGTAAATCCTTCTTAGGAAAGGATTTGTGATCCTATATATACAACCTAGTGAATTTCAGCCAGCCCTAAGGTTTTCTATGAGTGAATTTCGGCCAAGACTAGGTAATTTTCAAGAGAGAATTCAGCCTAGCAAGAGAGAATTTTGAGCAAGAGAGAATTTTGAGAGAGAAAAATTTAGTTTTTGCTCTAGACAAAATTCGATCAACTCATAGATATAGGGTATAGAATTCGGCCATGGAGAAAAGAGAAAAAGAGAACGTTTTTGTTTTTGATAGTACACTAGTATCCTTTACATCAGAAGGGTTTTGTGTATAAAATCAAATTGGGTTCACGCGAGTTTCAATCAATTAGATTGATAATTCACAAGTGACCGGACGTTCTTGGATTTTTCTCTTGAAGAATAATTGTAACTAACAAAGAAAAAGATTTTGTTTGTTTCCATCCTCAGGTATACAATTTAACGAAAGGGAGCCCACACTCCTAGGTGATTCACGTTCGTGATTGGATTGGAAGATCTTGCGGATTCAATTCAACGCTAGTTCAATCGTCACAAAAAAAAGGTACAATACTTTTTTATATACATCAATTAATCTAGGTTTAAGGTTCTTGTTATTAAAAAGGGAAAAAAATTATTTATATCGAAACCCTAATTTTAAATTTTTCACGTTTTCGTTGCTCGTATTTTCCCTACACTAACGCCTTTCAAGAGAAAGAAGAATCTCGATACCTTAGCCTCCAAGAATAGTACTAATCATTTTGAAGACTAACTTTGCATGCAAAGACGCTTTCTTCTTTGAAGTTCGATCTAATCACGAAGCACTCAAGCAACTAAACAATACAAACAAAGAGCATTTTATTATGGAATCAAGCCAACACAAATCTAAAACCTAACAAGATTGTTGGGGTTTATGCCCTAAAGCATGTAATTTGTAAATGAAATGTTAACATAAATAAAAGAATACTTTAATTCATTCTTCTTGTGTGATATAATGTGAATAACTTGTGCATTTAATATCCAAGATTATAGGATGTAATATTGGACTGTGTATATGAATGTCATATACATATGGATACAGTAAGAGACGTGCAATCTAAGGAGTCCGTAGATAGTAAATAAAGCTGGGAACCTTATTTGTGGTTAATCTACAGGTGCAGTCCCTTCCATAGTGTGCAGTGATCCTATCTTGGATCATTCATATAGAGATATGAAAATGAAGGCACCTTGTATGATGTGATCATATAGGATTGGGCCATAATCTATTAGCTAAGATCCATTTAACGATGTGATTCATATATATCAACTAATTATGGCTATATGTGGGTGATCTTAATATTGAGTGTCTTATCGACTCCTTCAGGTTAGATCGTGGTTTTTGATATACCATGGGTAAGGTTGAAGTTGCATTCCTGATCAATATGCTCCGAAGGTTGGGATCACTGTTTAGCTTGTGGCTGAGAAGGTTTGTATACAATAGTGTAATCCACTCGTTCTTGTGAGAAATAAATATTAGTTCCCTTAAGAGTTGATTCGGGGCTTGAACAATATGAGTGCTCTCCTAATTCCGTAAGGAATGTAGGATTTATTGTTCATTAGAGAATCAATGGTACTTAATTGAAAGATATAATTAGAGGGGTATATCGGAAGTTATGACCCAGCTCTAATTATGAACTACTTGTGGAGGATTATACCATATGTAATAGCTATATCGATGGATACCGAAAGCTATTGATTTGTGTAAAAATATCTACATTTACGAGAGTGCAGCTTCGGGTTTTCAGTGGAATAACACCGGAGTTAATAATCATGAAATATTAATTAAAAAGTTTAATTAACTATTTGTAAGATTATTGAGCTTGAAATACTATGGATCCATTAGGTCCCTTTGCTTGCCCGATTGATTAAGGTAACAAGGGTCACGATTAATTAATTGGATTGTCCAATTAATTGTGTTATGAAAGTGACACGTATTTATTCAGAAATTAATTGAATAATGAGATTATTTAATTAATGAATAATGGTGATTAAATAAATTAAATAATTAAATAATTTAATTATATTATTAATCACTAAATGGAGGGTGTTAGTTGATATTTGATTTTGGATAAAATAAGATAATATGATTATTTTATTTTATAAATTAAATATTTAAAATTAAATTTAAATGTTTAAATTCAAAATAAATGTTTAATTATTTTTTAAAAGGATATGAGATATCTTTAAAAAGATTTTAAAAAAAAATCAATTTGATATGGTTGACAAAAAAAAAAGATATATGAGATATACTTTTTGCTTTTAAAAAAAAACACCGATTAACACCAAAATATGAGAGAAGTCAAACAAAAAACAAAAAGTTTTTTCTTAATATAAGGTGCAGATCATGCATAGGAAAACAAAAGAAAAAAATGTAATATTTTTTTAACTAGAATTGTTCTAAGTGCTTTTGTTTTTGGAAGAGAAAGTTTCTTCAACTTTCTCTAGATCCTCAATTCAAGTTTCTGAATACCGTGACACGTCCATATGCCGTTACCAATTTCAAAAGATAGCGAGGAAGATCAAATGGTTTAAATCAGGAACAGATCGTAAAGAAAATGAGCCACCAACGAAGGTATGAAGAAATTATTTCTTCTCTTCTATTTTATATTTTGATTTTGATTTTTTGTTTTTACTGTTCCGAAAAATAGATTATAGGGTTTACTGGTTATAGATTCTTATGAAACAATTTTAAAAAAAAGTTTTTTCCGTTACGTGACTAGTCAACCGGTCTCCAACACCTTGGTACCAGGTAGCAGGTACCTTGATACCGGCTATGCCTGATTTCTGGTAGTCTTGTAAAGGTGGTGCCGGCCTTTTCCTAGATAGTGGCATCGGGTTCCTAGGTTGTGTGGAAACCAATCCTGATACAGTCCCACCATGTGGTTCTACCAAGTACCAGACAGGTGGGAAATTTCTCTTTGGTCCTTCATAAAAAATAACTATTAACAATGATATACAGAACCAACGAGCTGTATGAATATTAATTTTGTGTTGTTTGAATATAATTTTTTTTTAAAAGGTTTGTTGATTTTCCCTTTTTACTTCGATAGTTGAATCTCTCTCAAATCGACAGTTGATTTTTTTTTTAATTAGATCTCTCTTTTTTTTTTCTAGTTTGAAAACTCTCTAAATTGTACTAAAAATCCCTATAAATCCTTCATTGAATTAGTTTTTCTTTCAATTTAGCCATTGTCTTCAGCAATTCTTCATTTAATTAGTTTTGATGCAGTTTATGCTAGCAGTAGGTTCCGATGATGTTCATATAGTAGTCTAAGGGAACTTCTGATTTGGAATTTGAAATTTCTGCTTAAGCTATTCAGAAAATTGTGCTTGGTTAATGTACTATAGGGGTTTGCATTGACTGGAATCTAATATTGCCATTTGAAAATAAATTATATTCATTAACTATTGGTTACATGTGTACAATAAACACCAGTAAGTTTTTTTTTATCATTTCGGATGGTTCTCACTAATTTTCTATAGTTATCTATTCCACTAATCTTCTAGTTGTACGAGTGGTTATAAAACTTATTATGGATCAAAGAGATACAATTTCTACTGAATCTTGGCCGCATGATAGAAACTTCTTAGTTCTTATATACATGTCCAAAAAAACCACCTAATATGCTTATAGTAGCAACAATTTCTTGTTGGAAAATTGTAGAGTGACATATTGCAGCATATATTTAGTTATCCTTTTTTATTTGCAAGTGGAGCTTATCATATGCTTGATCTACTCTGTGCTTTTGTTGTCATGTCGCTTTGACAGTAGAGCTTTGATTCCGCCTGTACAGATGCTTACTATATGCATCTCTTGTTCTAATTTTAGCATGACGATGTTTGGTTTTCGATATTGCTAGGTTCAGAGTTTATGAAATTATAAGAAGTATACTGGTTGGTGTTTTTGCATTATGATTATTACAGTTGTGTGGGGTGTTTGGTGATGACAACAATGTTTGGGTGTTGTACGATTGTGTAGTTTGGAAATCGTAACTAGGTTTGGAATTCTCAACTGTCGTTTGAATTCCTAACTGCGTTTAGAATTCTCAACAACAGTTGAAATTTCTAACTGTGTTCGGTATTCTCAACTGCAGTAACAATTACTAAGTGCACTTATTTATTTATTTAAATAGGAAGACTTTAGTTATAACATGAAATTGTAGTTATAACATGTGTTATAACGGAGACAATTTTCAAAACTACATTTTCAAATAATGATGAAAACATGGTGAAGCTAGCTTTACAAATTCATGGAACCGTTATCTACTCTGCTCCCTTTGTTACTTCGAAATATTGTTTTTTTCTCTAAAAGGCTGGACATTGACCATAGTGAAGATATGACACATTGGTTAGTGGAGCGTTGCGCGCTTGTGCCGCAACAAAAAAAAAGTGATTACGGACTTTTTGTCATTAAGTTTGTGGAGCATTTGATACATGGTAAATCCATCAACTTAGTCCAAACCGATAAAGTCAAGTATTTTATAATACAATTGTATTTAAATCTTTGGTGATCTAGAATAACCTTATGAAAAAATATTGTAATGTAGATGTGAGAACAATATTATCTTTCTTACTATCTACAGTTTTAGTGTCTGATTTGTGGTGAATTTTGTATGCATATGAATGGATATGATGTTATTTTTGCCGTGTAAGATCATTTAGAAAGGAGGCAGGATACAAACTATATTCATGAATGTAATTTGATACGGAGTGTGGAGCTTGGTCAGACTTATGATTCTCTGCCTAGTAGGCATATAAATTGAAAATCATTTCTAAGTTTTTTGTGGATTTTCTTGTCTATTTTCTGCATCAATTTATTGACTCTTGGTAAAATAAATGAAGCCCGTGCCATGATGTGTAGGCTATCCCTTGATATATTTATCACTTCCTTTATATTTTTTTGTAACTATTTTTATTTTCTTTTAAAAAAATTTAGTAATATTTGGTTAATTGGAATCCCAATAATACTAATTATACAGGTTCTGCTTCTTCATTCCTTCTAATTATACGAATTATACATGACAGCAAGCAAGAATCACAACAATTCTAATTGATACTATATCTGCTTCTGATGCTTCAGTAGAGTTCCAACGCAAGTTGACAGCAAGCAAACATTTATCACAACGCAATTAAGTCATGAATACAAGCAAATGTACCAACTAACACAACTAAATATTTGAATCATGTTTAATAATACTGTAAATTCTTCCTGTCAGTTTATATCAGGAATACAAGCAAATCTATCAAGCAACATAAGCAAAATTACCAAGCAACACTTTAGTTAACATTACATAACATTATCAACATTACAAAACACTGTCAAACAACAATTGCATTACAGGACGTATAACTTCATATGTAACATTGTTGACTATGTAACTCTAGTTAATCTTCATATATAACTCCTCTTTACTAGGAAATAAATCACCAACCTCAACTTCTTTAACATTATTGACTACATTCTCTAAGGATCTATAACTTCCATGTATTGTTGATGATTTGTCCTAATTCCCTAGGAACTCGTACCTCTAAGTTTGATGGCCGACTATCTTCATCTTCATTGTCCACCCCAATAGAAAATACACCAACATTTGAAAAGTCGTTTGGACTGAAAAGAATTTCATGTAGATTATCAAGCTCAACTCCATTGGCATTATTGTTGGGGTTTTTGCCCTCAAGCTTGTAATATGTAAATGATGATAAATTATAAATAAAAGAAGTAGTCATTTCATTATATTTATGTCTTATACTTTTATATCATATATGCTAAGCATCCAAGATTGCCGGATGTAATGTCAAACTGAGTATATGAGTATCATGTACAGAAGATCGAATTCAATTTGAGACATGCAATCTCAAGAGTCCGTATTGAGCAAATAATCTAAAGAGTCTGTATAGAGAAAAATGAAGTTAAGTACTTTATTTGTGTTAATCTGCAATTACGGTCCATTCCATAATGTATGATGGTCTTATCCTAAACTACTCATATGGTGATATGAGAATGAAGACACCTTATATGATGTGATCATATAGGACTGAGCCACAATCTATATAAATCTCTCACCAATATCCATTACATGAGGAGATTCATATATATATATATATATATATCGACAAATGATTGTTGTATATGGGTGATCTTAATCCTAAGTGTCTTACTTACTCCTTTAGGTTAGATTATGGTTTTTGATTTACCATGGGTAAGATCGGAGTAGCATTCCCGATCAATATCTCTGTATCTTGGAATCACGGTTTTGCTTGTGGTTGAGAAGGTACAGCTGTACACAATAGTGGAATCTACTCATTCTTACAAGAAGTAGAAAAGTAGAGAAGTGGTTCCCTTAAGGGTTGATTCGGGGCTTGAACAATTAAGAGCGCTCTCCTTCCTCCGTAAAGGAATGAGAGATATAAATGTTCATTAGAGAATCAATGGTACTTAATGGAAAAGATGTAATTAGAGGGGTATAACAGACTTTATGAACCAACTCTAATTATGAACTACTTGTGGAGGATCATACCATATGTAATAGCTATATCGATGGACACTGAGTTCTTGGTTTGTATGAAAACATCTACAGTTATGAGATTACAACCTCAGGTTTTTAGTGGAGTAACTCCGAGGTTAATAATCATGAAATATTAATTAAAGAGTTTAATTAATTGTTATAAGGATTATTGGAGCTCAATACTATAGGTCCATTAGGTCCCCTTACTAGCTCGGAATGTTGATGGTAACAAGGGTTACGGTTAATTAATTGGATTATCCAATTACTTATGTTACAAAAGTAACAATAATTTAATTCAGGCAATTAATTAAATGATGTGATTATTTAATTAATGGATTAATAATTAAGTATATTAAATAATGTGATTATTTAATTACATTAATAATTATGAATTTTTAATTCAATTAATTATTTTACGGACGTCAAGGGTTCGAACCAAGATCAGATATAAAATAATATTGTTTATTTTATCTTTAGTAGGTCATTGGTTCAAGTCACAGTGACAACAATGAATTAAATGGGATTTAGAATCCTATTTAATCTAAGTCATCTGTAACCTTGTCATTGTTTCAAATACTGATATAAGATATCATTATTTCTTGTTTTTAATATTAGATATTTTAAAACAAGAAAATTGATATTTTGGTTTTTTGAATATTTGATATTTAAAAACCTAATCTATTATATCTAGTGGATGGAGACTTTAAAAGCAATTCAATAGCCGTTATTGAGTTATATGTGAAAACAAAATAATAACAATAAGAAAGAAACTAGTAAGGGCGTGCAGACAAGGATTTTTTTTTTTTTCATTCAAGATTGGCCGAATTCTCCATATATAAAGTAAGAGTTGTTTTGTTTTGTTTTTACTACCTCCATACAACCTCTTGAAGCTCGTGACGTGCACACACGTAGTTGTTGAAACTTGAGAGATAACGAAAAAGATCCGGTGGTATAAATCGGAAAGCAAATTCAAGAATCCTACATTTTCTTTATTCTTATATATCGTACAAGGTTTAAAGTTGCTTAAATATTGTTAAAAAAAAAAAACTAAAACCCCTTATGCTGCACAACTTTGGGCTTACAATTATCCGATTCACAAACATTGTCGATGTCTTCATTGGCACATTAATCATCATGACCTTATATGTTTGAAATTATTCTTGTTTTTTGTTCCATTGTGACACATAATAAGGTTCTCGTGTTTACAACTGAATTTTCACACAAGAATATTTGCACATCATCATCATTCACAACTTCAAATGGCGCTAAAACCTTCGGTGAATTAAACATGAACTTCATTTTGATAAAGGACTTCATTTGGATTGACATTAACAAGACGAGATACGAAGTCATGTAATGATTCATACGAGGTGTCCATTGAAACTGAAATTACATTTAACTTTCCAGATTGATATTTGAACTTCCTACAAATTTTACTCCACTCACCGTCGTATAAACAACAAATCAAACTTTATCCATGCAACCCACCTTTCAAATAAATAATAAATTAATGATTAAATTCCTAAAAATTATATTCTAAACTCATGGTATAATGAATTTACAAAATATTATAATTCCAAACACTGATTGGAAATCTGGATACCGTTGGGAATTTCCAACGCCGTTATGAACCCCTAACTGTTGGAACCCCGTTCACCGGTTACGCAACAGAACTAGGTTTTAAAATTTTTATACAGATCATATATGTATCTAGGATCAGTGAACTTTGGATTGTAATTATTTTTCGGAACTAATAGATACAATATCTATATATAGGAAATTGTAATCAACAAAAATCAGAAAAACATACCAACGTTTGGAGGCTCCTCACTTTTCGATATGCTCCTGTCTGAACCAATCTTACCAACGTTTGGAAGTTCCTTCACTTTACGATGTGCTCCTGCCTGAACCACTCGATCTTCCTCGCTATCTCCCCGGACTGGTAACTGCGTGTGAGTGCATCACGGTCTCAGGAACTTGAATGAGGAATGTAAATAAATACTTAAAGAAACTCTTTCTTTTCAATTTGGTGTATTGATTTCATGCATACATGAATAACATCGCATACAATATATATATATATATTGACCTTTTTTTTCGTGTGTATCAGGTATACCACAAAAACCAAACCATTTTTTTTTCTTTAAAAAAAAAAACAAAAAACACGCCTGCACACACACACACATACATATATATGTATGTAAGTATAACTTCTGCTGTCTGCTTGCTTTTTTTATATAAAAAGTCAACATTATTTTTTTTGTATATATATATATATATCTATTCTCTTATATATATATATATATTCTTATTTGTATCCTATGCAAACACTTATATATATGTACACACACCAATTTACATCCAATGTCATCTCTTGTGTTATAATTGATATATATCTTTTAATTATCCTTTTTTTTTGTTATAAAAACAATATCTTATATATATATCATTGTTTGTATCCTATAGAAACACTTATATATGTGCACACACCAATTTGCATCAAATGCAATCTCTTGTATTGTAATTGATATATATCTTTTAATTATCCTTTTCAGATATATCTAATATATTAAAAGTGATAATAAGTATTTTAAATTTAAAATTAAATTCAAATACTTAGATAAATGATTTAGTATTATTTTATTTTCACATAAATCCATATATCAACTAACACCCTCCAATTAATAGTTAATTAATAATTCATAATTATCAATATAATTAAATAATCTAATTATTTAATTAATTTAACTATTAACATTCATTAATTAAATAATCTCATTATTTATTTAATTTCCGAATATATACGTGTCACTTTTGTAACACAATTAATTGGACAATCCAATTAATTAACTGTGACCCTTGTTACCTAAATCGATCGGACTAACAAGGGGACCTAATTGACCTACAATATTTTGAGTTCCAATAATCATCAGAATCATTAATTAAACTCTTTAATTAATATTCCTTGATTATTAACTCTGGTGTTATTCCACTAACAACCCGAAGCTGCACTCTCTCAACTGTAGACGCTTTTAAGCAAACCGATACAACTCGGTGTCCATTGATATAGCTATTACACATGGTATGATCCTTCACAGTAGTTCATAATTAGAGCTAGGTCATAATGTCCGTTATACCCCTCTAATTACATATATCCTTTAAGTACTGTTGATTCTATAATGAACAATAAATCCTATTTTCTTACGGAATTAGGAGAACGCTCATATTGTCTAAGCCCCGAATCAACCCTTAAGGGAACTACCATCTACTTCTCACAAGAAGGAGTGGATTCCACTATTGTGTACAAACCTTCCCATCCACAAGCCAAACCGTAATCCCAACATACGGAGCATATTGATCGGGAACAACATCTGACCTCACCCATGGTATATCAAAGACCACGATCTAACCTGAAGGAGTCGATAAGACACTCAGGATTAAGATCACCCACATATAGCCATCGTTAGTTGATATAT
Organism: Dipteronia dyeriana; assembly: GCA_032871835.1. NCBI lineage: Eukaryota > Viridiplantae > Streptophyta > Magnoliopsida > Sapindales > Sapindaceae > Dipteronia > Dipteronia dyeriana. The sequence continues at coordinate 40,613,928 of CM065299.1, forward strand.
ATGAATCTCATCGGTAAACGGATATTGGTGAGAGATTCATATAGATCATGGCCCAGTCCTATATGATCACATCATACAAGGTGCCTCCATTCCCATATATTATATGAATAATTCAGGATAGAATCATCGTACATTACGTAATGGACCGCATCTATAGATTAACCATAAATAAAGGACCCAGCTTTATTTGCTATCTATGGACTCTTTAGATTGCACGTCTCTTACTGTATATATCTGTATATGACACTCATATACATAGTTCGAGATTATATCTGGCAATCTTGGATATTAAATATATGCACAAGTTATTAAATAAACAACTCAACATGAATGAATTGAATTTTTCTTTTTATTTATTTCATAAATCCATTTTCTAATTACATCTTTATGGCACAAACCCCAACACTAACGATGTTTGGAATTTTCAACTCTGCTAGGAAATACAAACACTGTTTGGAATTCAGAACGACGTTGAGAATTCCCAATGACGTTAGGGAATCCTAACAATGTTTGGAATTCCCATCTCCATTAGGAAATACAAACGTTGTTTGGAATTTTGGATGCCGCTAGGAATTCCCAACGACGTTAGGAACTCCGAACTCAGTTTGTAATTCCCATAACTTAGTTGAGAAATCCAAATACCGTTGAGAAAATAATGCTGGACATATTTATATATAAAAAAAGAACTATCAATTGTCTACAATGGAAAATTAACTACACTAACATCAAATTCAAACAAGACCCATGCTCTATAATATTCATGTAAATTATTTTTACAAAAATAAACAATCCATATGCATAAATTAAAGTAAATAAGAGATTTAAACAATAAATAAACTTTAAATTTATGTATAAACTTTAAATCGATCTCAACAACATCAAATTTATACAAGACTCATAATTTATTATATAAATGTAAACTATTTTCACCAAATTAATACACACATTCAATTAAATCGGAGATTGAAGATGAGTAAAAAGTATAAAAGTTAAAAAAAAAACTCATATCAAATCTTGAATAGAATGAACCCTTGTGGTTAATGAATAATTTCGAGTAATGGTGGAGAATATAAATATTTACTAAAAATTCGACAAATGAAGGAAGAGAGAACAATAGAAAAAAATTCTGGAGATGAGAAAGAGAGAGAGACCAAATATGTTGTGTGTTATGGTGGATGGATGTTGAAATAAGAGGAAAAGAGTGAGAATAATAAATATAGAATGTGTTGATAAAGTTGAAATGAAAAAGTAAGTAAAGATAAATGAAAAAATGAGTAAGTAAATATATTATAATACATACACATGAAAAAAAGAGTTTGTTGTGTAAGGTTTTCAAAAAGAGATTTGTCTTTGACTTGTGACTCTCAAATAAGGTTAGTTGTGAATAAAACCCTAGTTTAAATTCATTCCATATCGGTGATGAGTATTGGTGGTGAGTTTGTAAAGCATGGAGGGGAGATAATAGTTTCACTATTTTGGTAATTTTGCCATTCTTTGTGGCTTAATTTGATAGCTGTGTATTCAAGATTTCAAGTACAAGGGGCTTTGATTAGTTAGAACTTACAAATAGGGGTGGTGACTAGGGATGACAATAAAACCTAAATCCGTGGGATCCGTCCGAACCTAACCGGATTGGAGCGAGTTTGGGGGACGAAATTACGACTCACGAACCCACGAACCCGTCCAGTAAAAACCTAACGGATTTGGTTGTGGGTTTGGATAGAAAAAATAAACCCATGGGTGACCGGCGAACCCGTTTAAATAAAAATTATATAATATTTATTATTTAAAATATAATAAATCTAAACTCCAATAAAAACATTTTTAACTACAAAAAGAATAAAATGTAACCATTTTACTCATTCTAAGTTGTAATTCGCAACTCTCGTATGTATGTATGTATATATATGTGTGTGTGTGTGTGTGTGTGTGTGTGTGCATTGCCTCATACGACTCTTATTTGAACTAAGAAATATACTTGAAATGAGTTAAAAAAATTTATATATTAAACGTTTATAGTATTTAAAATTACAATTTTCATATATTTAACTAATATAGAAATATTTTTCTAAAAAAAAAATTGACGTGTTCGCGGGTTCGTGGGTTTGACCCGTGGACCCGTTTGTTTCATGGGTTCGTGGGCGGGTTTGGATTTCCTCCAAACCCGCGAATGAAACCCGAACCCGTTTATTTCTGTGGGTCCATGGACGAGTTTGAATGACACAAATTGTCATAGGTTTGGATTTGGATTTGGATTTGGATTTGGATTTTGTCCAACACGTCCGAACCCGATCCATTGCCATTCCTAGTGGTAACTTCACTCAAACCAAGAGTTGGAATAAAATCTTTATGCCTTGAATCACACCATTCTGGTTGACACACATGTCCAAATTGGGAATCTGACTTTTTCATTTTTGAAATTAACATTTACATAAATAAATCCTTTGGGCCATGTTTGGTAGCTGGGACTATTTGTGGGATTGGATAATTTTTAGGATTACAATCCTAGTCCTGTGTTTGGTGCCTCTAAATGGGATGGGGCAAACAATCCAAACTCCAAAATAGTCCCACAACAGTAGGATAAAATATACCCACCCCCCTCCATAGGTTTAGTTATCCCATGACTATTTTTTTTTCCTCAGAGAGATCAGTGCATCTGAATGGTTTTCTCTCCGTTGATGGTCTCAAGATCTTCTTATCTCACTTCCCGCATTTCGTTTCTGGGTTTCATTGTTCCTGATGATTTTACATAGCTTTAATTGGTGTGTGTTTGATTTTTGATTCAATTTCTTTTGTTTTTTGTTTTAATGAAAAACTGGTTTTCGGTTGAATTAGATATCTATGATTTGTTTGTGTCTGATCTGATGGATTTAGATGTTTTGATTCGATCTGGTTTGTTGTTCGAAGTTGGTTGATTTTGTTGATAAGATTAAATTGTTGGCTTGGTTTCTTGGCTGGGGAGATCCCACTGGTTTTATCAATTACGAAGGTCTATAGCTCTTCTAATCACCAATTACAAAAGCCAAAAGACCCTGTCAACGCTTTAATGGCTCCTCCAATCACCAAGAAGAACAGAGGCAGCTACCCAATATAATATAACTAATATTATATGATCCCACTCATATTGGATCCCTTCTTGTGATTGTTGTTAAATTATTTAAGTTTCATTGTATACATGTTCTTGTCTTTTAAATGCAATATTGGCATATTGATGAAGATGATCTCACCATGAATGAAGATTTGGGTGGAGATACTGGAGTTCTTCCACTCTTATTTTTCATTTTTCGTTAGCTTTTTTTTTTTTTTTTTTTTATCTTCACCATCCAATGGTGGAGAATTGGAGATCCTTTTAACAAAATAATATTGTTTTTAAGCAAAATAATATATTTTTTTTTCAATTTATATTTTAAAAAAATTGTTAACTTTTTTTAGTGATTTTTTTTTTTACTTTTACAAACGGCAATTTTCAATCAAACTAAATAAAAACTAAAAGTTATAAATAATTTTTTAAATAACAAATGCCTTAAAATAATTTAACCTCTTTAAATTTACAAATTAATATAATTTTGTCCAATCCAATCCTAACAAAATCCAAACATTAGATAGGATTATATTTAGTCCAATCCTCCATCACACCAAACAGAAGATGGTACAAATCCCATCCCATAAAATAATCCAATCCAATCCAATCCAATATACCAAACAGGGTCTTGAGGCTTTAATTTTGACAAGTGGAGAAAAGAAAAAAATTAGTTGCATTGAGATTCGTGGTATTTAC